>CP092868.1:84271728-84385067 GCA_030710605.1 Cordylochernes scorpioides
ACTATACCTTTGGTCTCTATACAAATATTTTGTTTATATTGGACAGCAGTCTATAAAGAGTAGATATTTGTTATGTACATATAGACAGCAAATATGTACGAGCTGTAAGGAAGGCTAGAGAAATGTGGTGTACTGTTCCATTCGGGTTTTCTACATTGTTCCACTATGATCGAAGCTAAATAACTACCACACACTATGTAAATAGGTAGAAGGGGCGCTCCATCAATTTGCACAAGCTGAACAAGAGCGCCCTCTGTCGTTAGCTCCATTTTTCTCATCTTTTCTTTACCCAGATCATTATCCGATCAGAGAAATGATCCGCCTACTCTGCTTCTTTCTTGTTCTTCTCCTGGGAGGTTTATGCAAATTATTCTCTCCCTCGAACCATTCACTGTACAATTTTTCCCAAATGTTTTTTGTACTTTTATAAACATATATTTTAATAACATATCTGAGTTGAGGCGAGAATATATGTAAATATGAACAATTCACATAGAGTTAAAGAACATTTTCTTTTTTTACGAGATAAAATATATCCATATAGAAAAGATTTTAAAAGATCCATATTAATTTGGGATTTTCGAGATATGATCTTTGTCGTTAAAACGAATTGATTTTAAAAGAGAGAGACCTATTTAGAAATAAATAAATTCCCTCTCTCTCTTATAGGTTAATATATTATTATTTTATTTATAGGTATATTTTGCGTATTGGGACTTACATTATGTATTTTTCTCTTTTGTTTTAATATTTAATATATATCTGAAAATATCAAAATTGAAACACGTGGTAACTTAAATAAATTATATTAAAAAGTTAATTTCTGTTCCCAAAATAATATGTTATGAAAATAAAATAATTTAGAAGTTTAATATATTTATAACCTGAATATATACGTAAGTTTTTCTTTTATATCTGAGAATAAAATTATATATACCTTTGACCACACACCCTTTGGATTATTTGTAAATAATTATGAAAAATAATATATATATATGTTATATTAAAATATTTCATTTAAAATTATGTTATATTAAAGTATTATTTTATTTTAAAATTATATTTCATAGATAAAATACTCTTCTAAAATCGACCGCCAGAGGTCACTCTTCCCGTATAAAAACTCATTGTTGTTGTTCCCCGCTGGTCGGCCCAAAACTTTTGTACATTATGTAAATAAGCTTTTCTTTTTTATTCTTACGCCTTAAGCCAGGCAATACTTTTGTCAAATTATGTTATTCATATATATTACTCAGCTCAAATAAAGAAATCTATGATCTTCAATATTATTATTCTTTCAAGATTGTTCGACCATGACTGCACCACCATAGCATACAAATCAATATGATCCAAAACAACAAAAATCTTATCTTTTTTATTTTAAATATAATATATATATTTATATATTTGTAAAAATGACCAAATAAATAAAAAAAATTGACCAAAAGCGCCTGACGCAACATTTTAAAATCTCACCCGTGTCGTCTGAATTATGCATCGGTTGCCTGAAATTTCATCAGAGTGTATTTGAATAAAGGCTTCGGCAAATATCACAATATTCGGGCTGCGTACAAACGAAATTTGATAAAATTTTATTCCCTCCTCGCAAATATTTAAAATTATTTTTAAAAGCTTTACAAATGTATATTTAAAAATTCTAGATTTTATATTTGTAAATTTTTGTTTTATTTTTATTTTATAAAAATAAATATTTATTACATTTATTAATAAATTATATGTTGAAAGTTAAATTAAAATGATTAAATTATATCTTAATTGATTTAAAAAAAAATACAGATTTAATTAAAATTATTCTAAAAAAGAATTTATAAAATTAATTTATTATGATTTTCAAATGAAATTATTGGCATTTTTATTAGAGTTACGTTTAATAACCTCTATATTTATATCCTCATATAATTTAATTTTATTTGCTTAATATTTAATGAAAATGAAGGACTCATATATAAAAAAATACCATACACATCGTTTTTAATTATCAAAATATATTTCCAAAGAGTGGTACAAATATGTTTTGCTTCGAGATAATGTTGACAAATATCTATATAATTTTACGTTATTTTATTCTCAGTCTAATATTTTGATTTATATCGTATGAATAGAAAATATCTATTTTAATATATAATATATATTTTATTTTATTTATTTATTTATTTATTGTTACAAAAGCACGAAGTCAAAAGGACTATTGTGCTGTGCTAGTATTATTTACATATATATGATTTACATATATAAATTAATTTATTATGATTTTCAAATGAAATTAATGGCATTTTTTATTAAAGTTACGTTTAATAACCTCTATATTTATATCCTCATATAAATTAATTTTATTTGCTTAATATTTAATGAAAATGAAGGACTCGTATATAATTTAATGGCATGTAATTAATAGTATGTAATTAAATAGCATTGAATAATATGGTATTTTTAATGTTTTTTTTATTTAAAAAGTGAAACAAAATATATCTGTTGAACAATATTTATAAGAAAAAAATTGGGCATTTCAAAATATATTTGACACGTTAAAAATGTATTTTTTAATTAAATTTAGTTTTTGTATGTGTGTTTCTATGAGAGAGAGAATTGTTTTCTGGACAGCTATTAAACGTATTACGCTTTTATATATTTAAAGTTTTTTTTTCAGATTATATTTAGCCTCTTTCTGCTGAAAAAGACAGTCATTTTTATTTTATTTGCGGTCGTCTTCTGAATTTATTTATTTCGTCTGCCACGTTAATTCCATTTGGCGGGAAGTTTTCACGCCCGCTCTCTTATACCTTTTTATTTCTAATGGTGATAAATGTAGTACTGCTTTAGTGTTTTTTTTTTTTTGTAAATATATATTTACTTTTTAGAAGAAATTTGTTTTTAAAATCGAAAATGGTCTTCCGATAGATTTATAAAAATGATTCTTAGATCCATTTGTTTATAGCGTCTGCGTGCGATTCAATAGCATTGACTTTTCATCAATAAATATTTAATAGTCTGAAGTATTGTTTTATTTACGTTGGCTTTTAAATTTTCTATTTTTTTTAAATGCTTAGATTTCTGTAGATGGCAATTTTTCATCTTTTGTTTCTTTCTTTTCCGTATATATAAAAACAAAGTAACTTTTCCATTCCCCAGCAATATATTTTATGTATTTTGAAAATTTCACTTTAAATATATTCTTCTCATCTGTTTTGTTTTTCGAATTGTTAAAAAAATAAATCTCCTTTTTAATATGTTTTTTTTTAGAAAAGTATATCTTAAATAGAATATGTATTTTTTATAGTAGTTTGAATTATATTTCTTAATTTTTTAGACGAGGAGTTAGTTAATATTTTTAGAGTTTTCTATTATTTGAAAACCCCTACTAAATACGTTGTAGAAATTCTTACCAAATTGAAAGAAGAGAGAATATTTTAGGTTAGAAAGAGTTTGTGTTTATCGTTATATTTAAACAACAACCTGTAAAGAGAGAGAGAGAGAGATTGAGATTGAAACTGATTTATTATAACGTCCATATAAAATTATATAAGGTTAAATACATAAAATGAATAAATAAGATTAATAATGATATATATATGAATAAATAGATATAGATATACATATATATATATACAAGGTCTTCATTGGTGGCGCCCACCGCGAGAAAGAGAAAGAATGAGAGAATTATAACACAATTAACATATAACAATTAACATAGAGCGTTTGCTCGAAGCAACTTATATATTTATAATTGTATGTAATTCTGCTGTCCTCAAAGCTTATGTCCATAGTTCATCTAAAATACCCATTCCAAGAGTCTAGCATCAGTATTACTATAAAAGGAAGATCGAAAAAATGCAATATAACAGCGGTATGGTAGATTAAACTGGCGAAACCGCTAGGAGGGTTCACCATTGATGAGACAGGCCTTCCCTTGCAGTAAGGGCAGTTGAAATTGTTTGATTTTTAAAAGAATCATACACGTCTCTAATAGTTTCGAATTTTCATAACATATATTTATCGACATCTTGTCAATACAAGGTGAAGGTGTAAAATCCGCACAAATTAGAAAATTAACAATGTTTATTATATTACAAAAATTTGAAGATATCTATATACAGTTAATATGTACATGACGCCACCGCTGCTGAGTTTGATGGGAGCTCACCAGCGACACCAAGCATTCAGCGATATCTACAAAGAAAACGAGAGAGATTGCAATCTATAAAACATGTGGAAGGATAGAGAATTCAATCTTTAATCATGACATTCGAACGGCGTTTATTATTATTCGTTTTATGTAATCCTGTAGAAGGACAGAGAGGGCCGAAAGCTTGTGATTGGATTAATAAAAATGAAAAGAAACTCATCTCCGAGAACCAGTTGTACTATTTAATGATATTCATGTACACAAAGAGGCATCTCTCCTTTTAAATATTGTAGCATGTATTTATTATTTTTTTAACAGAGTATCATTGTTTATGTTTTTATTTTGCTACTCTGTAAACTTTCCTCATTGCTTATCTTTTTTTATCATCCATAGTTTGTTCTTGTTTTGAATAAATTGTTGTGTCATCCTGAAGTTTGTCTTCCCTAGGTTTCCACGTGGAATTTTGGTGGAGATGCTGGGTAAATTAGGGAAGCCAAAACTGAAGATCGCCGAGAAGACCTAGAGGCCATGGGTGCAGTGATCTACATTTTCAGAGACTGACTCCAGGATTCCACCGCCGTGTCAAAGCCAAGACTTCCCTCTAAGATGACGATGTCCCTATAGACGATTGTAATATAAATAGAGCAGCAATATTTAAATCGAGCTGTAGAAGCTCAGATTGGTGGTTAGGATGATTGCGAGTTGCCGAAACGTTCGAATTTGAAATAAATAACAATATAAATATTGGGAGAGCTTAGTTCCTCAGTGGTGAACCCTACCAACGGTTTCGCCAATTTAATCTACCAGACGCTTTTTAGAAATTTAATACTGTATTAGACGATTCTGCTTATATATGCTACACTGAAGGGTGGAATCTTAGAAATGGTATTCAAGCAAGCTATGGACATAAGAATTTAAGAAAGTAGAATTTTACAATAACATATTTACATCGAGCAATGCTATTCTTCGAACAAAAAGTTTATATTAAGTATAAGGCAATAACGTCCCACCTAAATATGAAATTAAATCATTAAAGCACGAATGTTTCTTTACGCACAAAATATACTTCTACTATAATATAGGAAATATTGGTGCTTTAATGCTTTCATTTTTTCATACATAGATGGCACGTTATTGCCTTATAATATTCTGGAAGCATATAAATGTATATTATATATTTATAATTATATGTATTTCTACTGTTCTCAAAGCTTATGTCCATAGTTTATTCAAAATACCCCTTGCAAGAGTCTAGCTTTAGTATCAGTATAAAAGGAAAACCGGAAAATGCAATATTACAGCGGTATTGTATATAAAACTGATGAAACCGCTGAGAGGGTTCACCACTGATTAGCTAGGCCCTTCCCATTATTTTAACATTGCAGTAAGGGCAGAAGAAACTTTATTTATTTTTAAAATAATCATACATGTCAAAAATAGTTCAAATTTCTTATAACAATGGAGCATAGTAAACTCCCTATGTCGGTGTATCAGAATTGTTACCATTTCATCAGAACAGATTCTTCAATCTGGTCAGATTCAGTTTAGCAATGTGGTACTCCCATCACGCAAATTTGTTTATTTGCATATATGATGTCTTAATTCTTTACGGTAGTCTTTCTTTGTAATATAATGGGTTCTCAAGAGATAATTAATCGTATAATACTTATATATATATATACAAGAAAACGTATAAGAAACTGAAATGTAATTGGGACTGTACATAGAGAAAGAAATTTCAAAATGGCAGTAATAATAACAAACGAAGGCAATAAATGAAAAGTTTCTTATCAAAGAAGGAAACACTGTCGAATCTATAATTAACCTGGGAACTCCCGTTCTCCCAAATTGCTTTTTAAAAAATTGTTTATATACAACTGAGGGGATTTATTTGTTTTCGGGGAGTTTTTCGTCTGCCAATTTTTTGTCTTTTATATCATCGTTTGGATGTGAATTTTTCTGTTTTCTCTTGTCGGTTATATTTGCATTATAAATGGCCCATATAGAAAGATTTTCTTTGTGTTTTTATTGTAATACATATTTGAAATTGGTGAATATCTCTTAACAAAAGAGATTTGGTTTTCATCTCTCTTTTTTATTTCTATATATTGCTTCTAAATAATATTTTAAAAATAGTACCTTCCTTTTTGTGAGATGAAATGAATTTTGAGCTTAATGTGATATAATACACACAAAACTTCATTAAGACCACCGGTCTTATATAGATTCACCACAGGAAGAAACAGATGAGCTTCTGTACTCCAGGTAGCGCAGCACCCAACAACAGCCTACAGGTCCGACGTATGTCCAATGGCCACACGTTCCTTCGTGCATATGTCATTAATGTGAAATTATATGAAGCAATGAAACGTTTTATCTCTTCACTCAATATACGATCTTCACCAGCCGCTTTTGATTCGTATAAATTTAGCTGTTCAATGGCGGAGAATCTGAATTATTAATTTTCTACTTTTTAATTAAATTTTTTTAATTAAGTATTTTATTTTTCATACATCTTATAATTTTCGTCTATTTAAAATAAATACTTAATTCGAATTATTTATAAGTGAATACAGTAAAATTTCGTTCGAACAACCATACTATTCTGGGGAAAAGCTTTATATACCTGATTGTTATAACAAGTTTTTTTTTTTTTTACTATAGCGCCATCATTAGCTAGAAAATGAATTAGAAGTAAAAAAGGAGAAAACGTTTAATAATTAACTCTCTAAAATAACTAAAGCGAACATTGAGAAAAAAAGAGCAGATATGTAAATAAAACACTCCAGACTATGCAAATGGCATAAAAATACGAAAGCACTTTATTTAAAAAAAAAAACTATTTTTTACAAATATCTCAAAGAAGTGGGGGACAAAAGATTGCTTAAAACTGCTCAATTAATGGAATAATTAAGAAATAATAATTTGCCCAAGTAAAATCAGAATTTGCAGGAAACGGTAAGTAAAAAAACGCCTTCAATTAATTAGAAGGATTAGAATTTGGGCGATGGAGGATTAAGGGGTCGTTAGGAAAATTAAATTTGGCGGGAAAACACACCGGGTCGATGTACAATAGCCAACCTTTCATATGTGACAGCCATTTGTGCTACTTATTTACATACCTTCATTGATAGTTTCATTCACCGTTTTGTTAACTTGTCAATAGATTTTCCCTCTTTTTTATTTTTGTGATTGGTAGTTAGCAAAAATAATGTAAATCGTTGATGCAATTTCATTTTGAACATGGACTTGACATTGTACTTTACTTGTTGTATCTAAACAGATTTTGTTTTTGTTGTGGTTTTCTCTTCTATTTAAAGAACTGTTCTCGAAGAAAGATCCTTTCCAAAGAATGTATAGATAATCCGTTATAGACAATCTTGGTGGCTAATTATACAATTTAAACATCTTTCTTTCTTTTTTTTTCTTTCTTTTTTTTTCATATTGAAACGGTGTAGCAAAGAAGATGAAGAGAAGATGTGGGAAAAGCCGGTAAAGAAGGTATGCAGGGCCCCCCTCCACAAGGAAGTGTTGACTGACAGATTCCAGAGGAGGGGGCGGCAATCCAGCTGGTGCCGTCAGGAAAGAGGAAGCCGAGATAGCGGTCGGCCTGAAGGGGGTTTGTGCACCGAGAGGACATCGCAGTATAGGAGAGAAGTCAGCCTGGTGACATCGATATCTGCGGCGCGTTACCTCCGGGGTGTGTGGATGATCCTACAAGGCGGTGTGGGCCAAGCTGCACGTGTAAAGTGTGGAACGGAACGCTTCACAATAGGACATCCACAGCGCCAAGGATTCTTCGGACGGGGAGGCTGAAGGCAAGTCCCACTGTTGTATTCCTTCTGTTAAGTGAGATACAATAAAGCGCTAACTTTAGCTGCAATCTCTTCTAACTCATGTGTTTATCTTTGTGGCATACTGAGTAGACAAAGTAAACAAATAGCGTCTGGGTACGACGTAACAATATTGTCACGAAATTTGTTTATAGAAAGCAAATGTCTCTATTAGTAAATATGTAAATATTTTAATGTTCAATGTTATATAAGGAAGGTATGTAAATGTTGTTACTGATTTTTCATTTCTTGTTTCTAGTTTTGTTGTGAGAAAAGCATCACTCATAAAGTTTATCAATTGATTAATAAAATTCTAATTTGAAACCGCGACATTATTATTAATCAACCAGGCGCGCGATATTGAAATATTTGCGCTTATTACAGAGGAAACAAACAAATTAGAATTGGGACTTAAATATTTACAAATTTATATGTAACTAGCGGATGTACCCGGCTTCGCCCGAGGTTTTACCCGAGTGAATGTTTGTCTAACGAACATTTGTTAAAACAATTCTCTATAAACTTATAAAACGTACTCGGCTTCGCCCGGGGTTTTACCCGAGTAAAGGTTTGTCTAGCGAACATTTGTTAAAACAATTCTCTAAAAACTTATAAAAAAAAAGATATATTTTGATAATTTGAAACTCGTAAATTTGAATCTCTCGATAAATTGAAAATTTTTTCCCGGTCCCTTGAAAAATACTCGATCTAATTTTCTACATTACAAAATCATCATTTTATCTATTCTCCCAATATATATGTTGTAGATAAATGATAAAACTAACTTTGACTTGTAAGAATTATTATTAGGTAGAAAATCTTACTTTTGATAAATTATCTTTAAGATAACAAACTTATCTCAAATAAATTGCCGTGTCATCCTGAATTTTGTCTTTTCTAATTTTCTACATTACAAAATCATCATTTTATCTATTCTCCCAATATATATGTTGTAGATAAATGATAAAACTAACTTTGACTTGTAAGAATTATTAGGTAGAAAATCTTACTTTTGATAAATTATCTTTAAGATAACAAACTTAGTGATAATAAAACTTATAGATAAAAAAAACGTGTTTTCATCGTCGCAATGGGGGCGCTGCTTGGGAGTTAAATATACAAATCTGCAAATAACTCTAAATATATTCAAGATTTTAATGAAATTATTTTTCAAAAACCTTCCCGGGGATATACCTAATAATATCCCAAAATTTCACGGCGATTGGATGTATGGTTTTTGAATCTATAGAGTACAGACAGACATTCAATTTTATATATATAGATTTGAACCTTTTTATTGATTTCTAGGCAATAGTTATAAGAAAAAAATTGCGGAATGAAAATATATATTGATTACAAATGAGGGAGGCTCCTCCATCCTGAGAGAGTCCTCCTCCAGAAAAGGACAGGATCAACCGCTCTCAGTTCCATGCCGAGAAAGTAATTGTAAATGTGTGTCTTTCCAGAAAGCAGATTGAATATGACCTTAGGGAAAAAGCATAGAAATCTCTACGTGTCTTCTAGTCATCTTCCTTTTCCTTGTTTGATGACAACTTAAGTTTTCTGCTAAACTGCAGAACTGGTAGTACGGTAGGCAAAGTTCTCATTGGTTAATGATTCAGAAAGAAGCTTGGATTTTTTTTAGCTAATATAAAAGACAAGCGAGATAATGCTATTATTTTTTAATTTCCCACAACATCTGTATATATATATATATATTAAATTATTCCCTAGTACACGTGGTACAAACCATGATAATCTTGGTGGGTAGAAGTTGGCGACTGCTTTTACTGTAAGTGCACCACATGTCTACACATGTGAAAATCAGTTCGACTTATCACTTAAATTGTGCCAGAGCTCCGTTTGATCCCGGGTCATAGCAGTCGAAAACCAACGGTTTAGAGCTCCCTTCCACCGACCCCCATCTGTAAATATAAAATATCATAACTACAAAAGGCTATATCATCCACTAAATACAGAGAATACAATATATGCCCTGGTTAATCATATTTAAGCCGGCGTTGACCCCGAACCAACGATTCTACCAGTGTCTGGGGGAAATAACGCCGAGACAATTCAGATGCCATGGACAACAAAAAGGATTTTCTATATATAGATTGACTAAATTTGCATACCAACTCTTTGTACATATTTCTATTGTGTTGATATTTTCTCTCTTTTCACTTAACTAAATTACATACTAAATTTTGTACATATTTCAAATGCTCTTTCTTTTCTTTCTATGTTTAGTTTGCTTTTAAAGTGCAAGTATCCCTAGTGTGACATAGCGTTCTTAAGTCGAAATAAAATTTTAAAAATCTTACGCGCACACAATATATTAAATAATTAAATCTTAACAGAAATTTTCTCTCTCGATTAAATTGGCGAAAGTGCTAGAGAGATTGACCAATGACGAGCCATAGCTTTACAACCAGTTTACGTTCAATAGTTGTAGAAATTATTCTATTTTAACTTAGAGAAAGGTTATTCTCAACACACACACACAAAGCTTTATTAAGACCGCCGGTCTTATACAGATTGACCACAGAAAGAAAGGAAACATAGATGTAGCTCCTGTACTCCAGGCAGCGCAGCACCCAACAAAGGTTATTCTCAACGTATACATATGCTGGCATAAATGCTTATTAATGATGGATTTTGATATATTGGCTATCATAATGAAAATGGAGTTTTAGGAATCGCGGCGTTTTGTTTCACAAGATTAATTGCTTATTTAGCGACGTTCATGTGAAATCCTTAGATGTTACATCATTTGTTATCCTTGGTTTTATTTGCCATTAGAAATAGCATCTTTTTGATATAAAAATTAAATAATCTCAATTAGAAAATTTATTATTAGAGAGCCATGTATTGTATGCTTACTGACAAAACGCTTGTAGGTTTCAATCTTGAGGACATTTCTCAGTTAAGCTCTACTTTATTTAGAATTTGACAACCTAAGTTTTTTTAAATGTATCTGACACTAACCTTTTATAATTTAACCAAATGTTTGACCACTGGGAGGGTTCATCACTGATAAGCCTAATATTTATAATTATTTTATCCTTGCAGCAATGAAAGTAGAAAATTGTTTTATTCCAAAAATGAACATACACGTCGAAAATAGTTTACATTTCTCATAACAGATGGCGCTCTAAGTCATATTGAGTTTATATAAATAAACCTATTGTGGAATTCACCTTACCGATTAACTGTGTTTCTACTCTTGCAACTATTCCAAGAATCTTTAGGTAACAAAAAGGCATATATTAATTTGAATAAAAGGATTTACACTGCGTGACATTGAAAATGGAACACCAAGAAATAGTGGCCAGAAAATTATGCAAATTTAAGGGTAGACGCGCCTAACCGAGTTATGCAAATGATGTAAAATGCGCAGCTCTCGTGCGCACATGGAGTAAGATATAAGGGAAGGAACTTGCAGAAAGGACAGTATTCGTGTCGTTATTTCTTCAAGGAAAATCATTGTAGAAATTTTGTTCTTGTGTCAAAAGACACGTGTAATAACAGAGAATGCCAGGTCATCGTAAACGGAGGCAGTTCAAGCAGACAGACGCTTTTACGAGGGGCATGGTGATCGGACTGAAAAGGGCAGGTTGATCCATACGTCAAATCGCAGCTGATACACACCTTGGTGCGTCCACGGTGCACTGACTGTGGAGAAGATGGTTGGAACAAGGAAATGTGGCAATTTATAGGAATGTCGGTGCAACCAGAGTGACGTCAGCACGTGTGGATCGGCGTATCCTTCGACAAGCAGTGGCGGCCCCACAAGCCACTTGTACCGCCATCCTGCAACATGTGCAATACACCCTAGATCATTCCATCTCGACCAGAACCATTTCCCGTCGATTTGTTGCTAATGGCTTGCACTCATGCCGTCCGCTAAGAAGACTGCCATTGACCCCACAGAATAGGCGCCAATGTTTGGAATGGTGCCGGGCTAGATCGACGTGGATGACGGAATGGCACAAGGTCGTGTTCTCAGATGAGTCGCGTTTCTGCTTGTCCAGTTAAGTCGCGTTTCTGCTTGTCCAGTTAAGTCGCCGTGTACGCGTGTGGCGTCGACGTGGAGAAAGGTCTAATCCGGCAGCAATTGTGGAACGCCCCACCGTGCGACAACGTGGAATCATGGTTTGGGGCGCAATCGCGTATGATTCCAGGTCACCTTTACTTCGTATTCAGGGCACTATGACGGCCCAACGATACGTTGATGATGTGCTGCGACCGGTGACACTCCCCTACCTTCAGGGGGTACCCAATGCCCTTTATCAGCAGGATAACGCCCGACCGCACACTGCTCGCATTAGCCAACAAGCTCTGCAAGATGTACAGATGCTTCCCTGGCCACCGTACTCCCCTGATCTCTCACCAATCGAGCACGTCTGGGACATCATTGGACGCCGTTTGCATGCCTTGCCACAGCCGCGTTCAGAAGACGAACTGTGGCAAATGGTTGAGAGGGAATGGAGAGCCATCCCTCAGGACGCCATCCGTACTCTGATTGACTCTCTACCTAGACGTGTTGCTGGGTGCATCGCCGTCCGCGGTGGTCCTACTTGCTACTAAGCCGACGCCGTTCTCGCTCTGTATTATGACTATCATTTTGAAATAAAGATCACTTATTGTTCGTCCCTGTCTCTCTCTGTCTGCCGAGTTTCATCACTTTCAGGCCACTATTTCTTGGTGTTCCATTTTCATTGTCACGCAGTGTATTTGCCAATATTTCGGTTGGCTGAACGTCAACATTTGTTAAGGCATTGCAAATTTTGTATATATAAACAAATATATTTATATATTATATATACAAAATGTAATTCGTTTACAAAGGTTGTTTTTCAGCCAACCGAAATATCTGGAAATAAATCTTTTTATTGTTGTTGTTGTCGTGTCCAATGAAGAGCCTCAGATGTCATTGTGCACCTCTATAACAGCATTTGCAATGTTCACTATCTAATATTTTTATTCAATCCAATATATACCTTTTTTTAGAACAACATTTGAAAATTATCCTGCATGTGTTTCTTTTAAACGAAAAATCGAAATTTATTTTAAGGATAAATAGCGATTATTTCTAACCTTAGTATGAAAGACATCTGCCCGGTAAGTGGAACACTGTGGGTTCGATTCCCATCCCTGGACACTTAATTTTCCGTTTATCATTACTCTTCACAATTCTTCCTATAATACTTAATCCCAAAGGTTAGAAATAATCGCTATTTCTCCTTAAAATAAATTTCAATATTTCGTTCAAAAGAAACATTTGTGGGATAATTTTCAAATGTCGTTCCACAATAATAAGCCGCATTATATTGAATTATATACCTTTTTATTATCTGAAGATTCAAATATGGATTTATCAAAAAGATCCTAATAATCGTAATTCCAAGAGTACAGAAGGATTGTCATCACACAAGTCAGCGAACAGTTGAAGGTATATAGGTAGGGATCATGATGATATGCGTGAGTGTTGTTACAGAGTATCGCGGCAGCCCGTTAATTAATTATAATTAAGCCAATTTGCATGTGTTTGTCATGTGATTAATTACCCGTGGGGAGACATCAAAAATCGAAGAATGGAACACCAAGTTGCATAGAGAGTCCTACTCTTTTACATATATAAGTTGCATATAGACACGGTACTACATATTGGTATGCTTTGAAATTTGTAACGATTAAATTTACTGGCAATGTGTTTATTTTTAATAATATTGCCACGTAGAAAATTAGAAAAGACAAACTTCAGGATGACACAGTACTTTATTCAAAGCAAGAACAAACTATGAATGATAAAAAAAAAAAGATAAGCAATGAAGGAAGTTTACAGAGTATCAAAATATAAACACCAAAAATGATACATGTTAATAAAATAATAAATACTTTGCTACAATATCATCAAATATTTTCTCTACAGACCTTACTGCAATGATAAAAGTTATTGAATGAGAGTGCTTGGCTCATCAGTGGTGAACCCTCTCAGCGGTTTCACCAAATTAATCTCCAGACCGCTCTACTATTGTATTGGATTGGTTTTGGCATATACCCTGTATTTTCTATGGAAGGCAGCTTAAGGGTGTTTAGGGAACCTATGGACATAATCTTATTGATCTGTAGAGTATGTACATACATAAATATCGATAGATTAATTTATAAATTCAATAAAAATATTGATATACAACCTATATAATCCCATGATATTTTATTGGAATATATTTATGGGAAAAGGGAGAGTTGGTAAATATATATGCCTCCATATTCACATGATGTATTTTTAAACATATACATCATGCGTCGGACCTGTAGGCTGTTGTTGGGTGTTGCGCTGCCTGGAGTACAGAAACTCCATCTATGTTTCCTTTCTTCCTGTGGTGAATCTGTATAAGACCGGTGGTCTTAATAAAGCTTTGTGTGTGGAAAAAAATTATTAACATATAGCAAAGGAAGCACCTCTCGCTTTAATTATGCATCAGAACGATGTATTATGTTTATCACTTTAGTATATTGCATCGTTCTGATGCATAATTAAAGGGAATGGTACCTCTTTTAATAATCATTATCATGCTCCCTCAAGCTTATGTCATATTTGCATATATATACAAATTTACATATAACCCTCTCTCAATATATGTCCTACACATAAAGAAATATAAAGTTCTATGTAGTCAGGTGAACGGATTGTTACACATTTTGCCAACAGATCGCAGGCTAAAATAAATGTGAAAATAATATTTTAACTGTTTGTAACTTAATTTTTTCTAGATTGATTATAAATCGAAAAAAAAAAATTCGTTTTCTCTTTATATAATAAAATTCATCATCAAAGCAGCAATTTTGAACCAGTTTTACAGCAATGTCAAAAGTAGAAATAAAATAGAAGTTAATTTTAAAAAACATATAATATTGATTAGAAAACAATAAAATGTCCAAGGATAAACAATTTAGAGAAATCCCAGGCATCGATGGATATTTCCATAATTCTAAAATAAGATGTATTATCAGTGCCGGAAATAAATTCTGCTATCTTATCCGGTAAATTTCTCAGAAAGAGGTGTTATTATGGGCTGCTGAGGTCACATTGGTACTTCGACGGCAAAGACACACCTAGCTTCCATAATTATCATTGTTACCATCAATCTCGCTCTTATCTAACTTCAGCCACTTTCTTAACTGCCTTTTGTAATTTTTTGTTGAATAGGTTAGTTAAATTGACACAGAGACACAGATTCAAAAAAATTTAGTAATTTTATTTTGCTATCCTCTATTCTCTCTCTCTCTGTGTTGTTGTTGTCCAATGAAGAGCCTCAGATGTCCCCATACAACTCTATCACAGAAGTCGCAATGTCCTCTATCTTGGGTGTGTAAAGCTGCTGCTCTGGATTCATGCCAATTTTCTGCAAGGCTGTGGCCATTGCTGGTCATGAGAATATGTGGGTAGGTGTTAGTTCCACACCAGGACAGTTGTTGCATGTCCTATAGGTTCTTGTGATCTCTCTCTCTCTCTTCATGGCATATTGGACAGACTACCCTATGTAGATAGGTTTTAGAGTTTACCGTCTGCATTATGGCGTCGGTCTTTCAGCTTGGAGAACTATCACAACGTATTTCAGTAGGACAATCAGTTGTAAGTTGTAAGTACAGCCTATCTAAGACACAGAATTTGTCATAATGTGGTGGGGGGTGTTATATTGCTCTCTCTGTTGAACGTTTGGGAGAACCTCAGTCAGCAAAGAAAATATTTAATTACACAGGTGAGTATGATCTCAATAGCCTTCATGCCTCAAATTGATCTTTCCGGTTTAAAGCGAAATTGTCAGGACACAAGAGAGAAAGAGAGAGCGCCCGGTGTACGTATATCAGAGAAACCCGAGGATAATTCTCAAAACATGTTTGACGTCTTTTCAAAGTGAAGGTAACGCTTTTTGAAACTTTTAAGAAAGCGGATTAAATATAAAATGGTTGAAGCCCCACTCTTATGGGAAAGCATTTTTGGAGCATAGAAAACAGATGAGATTTAAGGCGGCAATGTACAATAAATTAGTTAAATTTAGAGATAGGAGATTTTTAAATGATGTAACGGGCTACTCCTAACTCAACTATTAAATGGGAACTTGTAAATAACTCTCTCTACGTCTATAATCTTCAATTATAAATAAAATATGAGAATGTAAATTGAAATTATGGAGTTTTTTTATAGAGAGAGAGAAATATGGCACCCAGTTGGCGCTGTGTTGTTACATATAAAGGGTTGCCAAGCAAAAGAACGTGTCTGCTGCAGACGATAGAAGAAATCCAAGATGGCGGTCGGTCTGGCGTCTGATTGACATTTGGCATGTGTCACCAGGTTCCGTGAGGAGAGATATTAGGCGCTCGCAGAATTACAATAAACGCCATATTAGGGTAAAACTATAAAAAAACTTCTATAATTGAAAAGTTCATACTACTTCAGTCACGTACTGTAGGTTATATATACCTTCTGCGAAATATATGTATTTATTCATCTATTTGATACATTGTTGTTTCATGTCTTTTCTAGTCGTGATCGTGACGTGTTTTATTATCTCTTCTTCAACTTATACAATAATAGTAGATGAAAATATCAGTGTTTAGTTGATATTTATTCCGAGAGATAGCGCTAACCAACGTTAGTTGCTAGGTTCTGAAATGCTCTTTCACTCTCTTGATCGCACACAATGGTCACTTTAAATAAATGCTTCTGTCTGGTCCACGTCTGCCTCAAGTATACAAACATTGTAAAAGCCGGAATGTTGTGTAGACATGTAGTGAATTCACCTTATAATTATCATTAAAATGTAGCGTTTTGTTTAAACCTCTTATTGTTTTCATTCATCGCTTCATGGACCTATTGTAGAATGTATACAATTATTGATAATCAAGAATTTGTATATAATACTAGAAAATGTCATGTTTTATTTGTTACTTATCCACCTGAGTGAAGCGGTTAAAGAAAGCAACAGGAGAGGTTTAAAGAAAATGTTATGTTACTTTCTAATGATACTTACAAATAGTACAAAAGCGCTTTAAAAAAAAGTGCAATGTTATCAAAATTCGGTTAAAGTGCAATGTACAAGAAATGATACCATTTTAGCGCAATTTTCTTTTATGAATAAAACGCGCGCATCTCTTCCCACTTTTCATATTTATGGATGTATTCACAGTCCTCTAAGAACTTATGTCCATATATTCATCAAATAATTTATCCAAAAATTCCATTCTTGTGCTGTGTATAAAACAAAATAGCCCAATATCATATCAGATTCAGGGGTACAATAGCATAGCATTATGGTGGATTAGATTTGCCAAACCGCTGTAGAGTTCACGATTAATGACCTAGCGTTTCCTTAGTATATTTCTCATTGCATTAAGAATGGTAGAAATATGTTTAATTTATAAATGAAAATATCAGGTTCTTGTGTGTATGTGTGCATTGATAACGCGCTATATAGCCTCATTTGAAAGAAGAATATCTCGAAGAATATATTGGAAAGGTGTATTGTGTCAACTACAATAAATTAGATTATAGATTGAAAGTATTTTTAACACTTTGAGGACAGACGATTCCACAGTTGATTTGACAGGCAATAGGAGCTGCTGCGGTCTCACGTGACGTTTTACGTGTACATTGGTTCAACTGACATACCCCCAACCCACTGATAGGCAAGAAGGAATGGAACAAAATCCCAGTGGACGCGAATTCGTGTCAACCGCCAGCGATTTTATATTTAATTTTGAAAATCGAGGACACGAATTCACGTCTTTCGGGCTTGAGGCAAAATGGCAAGGACGCGTGTCCTTCGGGTCGAAAGTGTTAAAAATTCAGGGAATAA
This sequence comes from Cordylochernes scorpioides, assembly GCA_030710605.1. Taxonomy (NCBI): domain Eukaryota; kingdom Metazoa; phylum Arthropoda; class Arachnida; order Pseudoscorpiones; family Chernetidae; genus Cordylochernes; species Cordylochernes scorpioides. The sequence goes on from CP092868.1 coordinate 84,289,572, forward strand.
TACTTCTGTAATTCGGCCGAAGTGCTTCTTATTTCAAAAATATCTATTTGTTGTAAATCTATCTTCGTTACACTCTTTGTAAATATGCAAATATCCAGGGGGATGTAGTGTTAATTCAAAAACGGAAGTGAAGAGTATAACCTCCAATGTTTCCTAGGTTTGTTGAGAATCATTCAGATGAAGATATGTAGCTATTGTTCTATACTTAGAGCAAGTCTCGCTATTGTTAGACATAATGTCCGCTATCTGTTGAAATAAATAAATCTATAGATTCAGAATACAACAAATTTATATTGTGGCAGTTTGTGGTATATCTTCAGCACTCAAATCTCTGTATACTGTGGGAATTACAATTGATCACCATCATAATAAACACTACCAGTCTTATAGATTCTATTCTTCTCTTCTTATATCTCCGTCGTGTAGATTGAACTGGCGAAGTGCAAGAAGGGTTCATCACTGATAAGCCAGCGCCTTACCTTGATTGTCTTCATGAAAGATAAGTAATATGAATAAATCATTTTATATATAAGTATATATTATACATTCTCTTTCTGTGTGTTTGAATAATAATTATTATTATTCATACAATCTCATTATTTATTTGTATTTGATCATATAGAATATCATATGAGCACTATAATGAAGCAGATTAAATCTATCTCACTCTTATATATTTTTTTATTTAGTTGATTAGTTTTCCATTAGATGGCGCTCTCTCTCTCTCTCTCTCTGCCATGCTCATGTGAGCGGTCAGGATATCTCTGTTTTTGATATATTTATCTGTATTTAATATTATATGATCTTATATAAACGATGTAATAAAGTAGTTTCAATCCCAATCTCTCTCTCTCTGCGGGAAAGAACTCTTGCAGTCCATCGGTGGCGGAGTCTTTCCCGCGTTAGGCGCCACCAATGTATTTAACCTTATATGAACGATGCACAATAAAATTGATTTCAATCTCTCTCTCTCTCTCTCTTTCTTCGGTACAGTAACTCTAGAAATTGGTATTAAGATAACGAAGAAACAATTAGAACATGTCTCTGCCTGCCCATTGTATACTCTACGTCGTCAATTCCATCACTCTAGTCACTGATTCTAAATTAATAATGAAACAAGCCTAATTATCCACAATAAATAAAAGATCCATTAGAGATGCATCCGCTTTTTTATTGTCTTCAAAATTGATCATTTTCATTAAAACTGTCAAAAACGGGGTCAAAATTAATTCCATCCCTGAAGCATTATTTATGTTCCCAAAAATATTTAAAGAAGAAACCAGGAAAATAGGTTTTTTATTCTGCAACGTGTATTGTGTCCGAGCACTTATTAAATTGGCCTCAAAAACACCACGGCTCTATATTTTAATTAAAACTATTTTAAAAGATTGAAAATGGAGGGAGATTTAATAGTAATTAAGTGATTTCGGTAAAAATGTATTTTTTCTCTAAGTGTAATTATTATGATGAAATGCACCAAATCTAATTTCGATAACTTTGGCTGCCCGAGATATTTTTAAGTCGCAGCACCTCCCCTTCCATGTTCCACGCTCGATATTCTATTAGGGAGATTTTTCATGGGAAAAAAGTTTTGTTTTTCACTATAGACCATTGAAACCTCTACAGTACTCACCTCCCTGTCTATTCGAGAGTATGAACTTGCATTCAGTACAATCCCCCTATATGATACTATCTCAATTCAATGGGTTATATTTAGAGAGGTTTGACCGTTTTAAACAGATGAATCTGATATAGAGAAAACTTTGTGTTATGCTTTCATTATCTTATTGTAAAATTGTAAACAGCCTTGGAAATATTGAAGATATTAATCTATTTTTTGGTCGTTGAGATACAGAAGCCCAGTGCTCGTAAACTGTGTCAGATACAAGTATAACTAGCTTGTATAACTAGCGGGCGGGGCATGGAAGTCAATACATCGTGAGTTCAGGAAACTACTTCAAATGGGGAGGGGGACATTATTTTATTGATATCAAATACAAAAAAAAAAAAAAACCTTTTAAAGGAAGTTGTATATTTTAATTTCGAAGGTGATCTATTTATATATATTTTTAAGGAGATTGATAATTTTGTTCACACTTGGTTATCTCGTTTGTCTCCAATAAAGATCACTGTATATCAAATATCTTTCAGAGTTATTGTCTGAATCCCTATATAGATGTTAATAGGTACAACCTCCTTAGGTTTTGTCCATTGGTGTATATTCTCTAACGGAAGGATAAAATATATTGTCATGATAACTGGCGATAATCCGGGAAATATCAAAACGTAATTGACCAAAATATGTGTGAAGCATGAGAAAAGAGATTGTATCTAGGGGAGTTTGGAGACATTTAGTCCACTTTAATGGGATACTGCCATAACATACAGGTCGGGATAACAGAACTCTAATCAGGAGGTAGAAGTTTTCTTTATCGGCGCTACTTTGCTCTTTCGTGATAGTAAAGTTGCCCTGACACCATCTTTATTAGCTGTTCTCCCAACCGCAGCATATGTATCTTATGACACCTTACTAAAACCATGCTATTTTATTCTCTCTCGAGATTCGTAAATTTGCTATATGTTGTAAAAACTTTGTTTCAACTCCCATCAAATTTTGCTTGATTAGATCAAATCTTTATTTAAGGACAAGAAGTTACAATATTCTTCGTAGACAGAAATTGGATTTTAAAAAATCACAACGAGAAACAAAATGCTCCCATGACCCCCGATTCTTGCAAAAGTCCAACATTCATCAGCGAGTGCAAGTAACCTAACGGGGTCTGGCACATTTGTCAGTGCAAAGTGGAACTCCTTTTAACATGTGTACACATGTGGTGCACTTACAGTAAAAGCGGTCGCCTATTTCTACCCACCATGATTATAATGGCCTGATCCACGTGTACTAGGGATAAGCAAAAAATAAACAACGAGAAACTTTTTTTTTTAATTGTGACTCTAAGAATTAGTTTTGGAAATAGACTAAATTCTCTTTGTAAATAGAATTTTCAAAACGAGGCATTTCCTTGATAACATCAGCGTTATTTATATATTTATTTACATCGGTATTTGGATGCGAAAACCACCTTTCTCTATCAAGGTAGCTTCTTATATCTACAGGTGAATCTCTACAGAAGGCAAAATCATTTAATGCAGTGGAGGGATTCATTCACGATGGCACTGTAGATATAGGATACGTCGACAGAAAAGGGTGACTTGTTTGTCAAAACAGAGAGTGTTATTAAATGAACATTGCTGTTATATAGAAAACACACCTCTTAACTCCCCTATATTATACCAACTCATAATGAAAGGTTTTACCTTACTGAAGGTCACAAATAAGAAGCGTGCGTGTTAGTAAATTAAATTGGCGGAATCTCTGAGAGGGCTCACATTATACTGATGAGCCAGGCCCTTCCAATATTTTTATTATCGTAGTGAAGGCAATAAGGAATTGCTTTATTTGAAAATAAAATCCCGCTAAATAGTTTCTAATTTCAAATAAAGATTCCGTGTTTTTAGCTTATAATGGTAATCGATCCAGAAACCGCATTTACACTATTTAGGTAAAATTTCCAGAGAAATTAGAAGTGTTGTTTTACAAGGTAAAATCAATATGAGTCAAGTGTACGTGACGCTACCACGTGAGAATATCTAGTCATACCCACAATTGGATTCTATACACTCTTCCTCAATTAGTACTCAACACAAAATTCTACGATGTGAATATTGAATGAACTCTTTTTCTGCCTCGATAGAATATTTCTTCAACTAACAGTTTTAATTGCTGCGATAAAAAGACATTTATTTGTTCATCAGTTGATTTTTCATTATTTTAGAATGCCACATGCTCTTTCGATGACTAACTGGCAAAAACGCTTTGTCATGATGTCCCGAATACATAACATAAACATGTAAGATGTGTCATTAGTAGAAAAGAAGTAGACAACACACTTTGGCCAAAAACTGAACAAGCAGAGCAAAAGCATGTTTTATATTGTTACGTTGTATCCAGACGCTGTTCGTGTTCTTTGTCTAATCAGGATACCACAAAGATACACACGTGAGTTCGAAGGGAGGCAGCAAAAGTTATCGCTTTATTGTACGTGGCACTAAACAGAAAGAGTACAATAAGTGGGACTTGCCTCCAATCTCCCCGTCAGAAGAATCCTTGGCGCCGTGGATGTCAATCTTGTGTTCCGCTCCACATTAACACGTCCAGCTTAAACTACACCGCCTTGTAGGCCTCTCCGATATCAGGCTCTCTTGACACCGTCTTGCAGGATCATCCACACGCCCGGAGACAACTTCCCACGTCTTCTCCTCGCCGAAGATATTACTAGGCTCTGTCTTCCCCCACACAGGAATTCTGTTTATGGCGCCTGCCCCCCCTGACAACAAATGGCCATCCCCCACTCATCTTCCTCCAACTTTACTCTGGAATATTGGCCTTGTCATCCATTTTACAATATTTTCAAACGTAATATGTTAATAGACGTGGCCTGGGGGTTAAAGAGGAATTTGACCATAAATAATTGTGAGGAAGCGAAACTTTCTTTTTTTCTCAAACCCCAATAAATAGAGAGTCGTTTATTATTTTTACCGTGCATAGAGATTAAGGTTTTGTTGGAGAGATGGCGCAAGTTTATAAGCCTTGCTGAAAACCTGGTGCTCCGACAGCTAGCTTTTACCTTAAAAATGGCCTAAAGCCTTCAGTGTAAAGTGTTATCGTATAATATATCACAGAATGTGCTAACTATTCCTTATTAAGTATCCTACTATAGTTGTTTCACAGACTTTCTAGCCGAACTCAACTAAAAAGTATGCCTAAAACTTATAACTCGACTGTAAAATTTAAATAGGACGTTTTCAAATTCGATTCGTTTTTTACCCGAAAAAAAATTGCAAACGTTTTGTTCATTTTTTTTATTCCAATATGGCCGCTGTATCTATTTACATATTGGAGATTCACAATTTTGACATTTAAACTACTCATCTTTTGGTTTATTTAGTTAAAAATTGACTTTTGACTTATATACAAAATGTAAAATATTTGCTTTTATCCAATTTCTGCTCTGAATATTTATTTCAAATTGTATATTTATAATGCCGGGAGTACGAGAAATATGCAACTAAGTAGTTAATCCATAATGGAAATCTCTATGCAAATTATTGGGGGAAATCATCTTTATTTATTCTTTTTTAAATGTTTCTTCCTCCTTCTATTTCATCTTTTTTTATATATTTTATCTTCTCAATATTAGATTAAAACATTTTTTATAGCAATAATAAAAACGGAATATATTTTATGTGATGTAAAAAGGCATGGAAGAGCATTTCTACGATTTAAATAGAAAATGGCAATTTATCTGTGTATTATATCTTTTCTTGTGTAGAGATTTCAATAACAGTCGTTGAATGTGAGTATTCTGACTTATTAATTTGTTTCCTAAAAGGGGAAAAAATATACAAGAATAATTTTAGTTTCGTTTTTTTTTTCTGCTTTCTAAGTTTACGTAAACCAATAACGAACCATCTAAACGGCACTAAGACGCGTCGTATTGATTGGACTTGTTCGACGCTTAATGAATTTTAAGTAGCTGCAGCCTTACAAGCAGAAATGGCTACCTGGGTGGACAACAAAGAAGCAGAAATGGCTGCCCTGAAAAAAAAAAATTACGAGAAAAAAAAAATATTTAATTTCATTTTTTTTTCCCTTTTCCTTTTTACCTTTTATATTTTGTTTATTTTTTTCTTTTCGATTGAAGTGATGAAGGGAAAGAAAGATTGGAAGTAGAGACAGTGTTGCCCGATTTTTTTCCTTGAAATAGTTTAATTGAACTCTTTGGTTAGATCTTTCAGTGTTTAGTTAAGGTAATCTTAAAGAAATACTCCGTTGAGAAAAAGACGATTTTATTTGGGAGATAAAATAGAGTTTATTGGTTAAGCCTTTTCCCTTTTTTCCGAGAAAAATATCATTGATAACATGGTATTAAATACCCGGCCTGTTTATTTACATTTCTATCTGATTTTCTCCCTTCATATAAACTGGGTAAATATCGTTTTTTTTCCTACTGCACGTATTTTCCGTAAAAATATATTTAATTCTATATATCAAAAGATTTCTCTTCTGAGTAAACATTAGTGTGGGGACATAGAGAAGAAAAAAGGTTGTATCAAAAAAATTAAAACTTTTAATTAATTTTTTAGTGAATTAAAGGGGCAACTTTTGTTATCATGCCAGGGACCAAATGAAGAAAAAAAGTTGAAAATGAAATTTTTTTTTTTTGAAGATAAATTAAGAGGTTTTTAAACTTTAAAATTGCTGTTTTTCTGTTTGGTATTGACATGTTTTGTAAAAAGCTGACTTTTTGTTTATGTGCGGAATTTATTGAAAAGGTATTCAAAAGTCACGAATAATCAATTGGGATTTTTTATATAAATACATTTGACAGTCAAAACGTGTGTATAAAGATGGTTATAAAAAAGCGTGATTATACTAGTTAAAAATTAATTATTCTATTTTTAAAAAATCAAATACATTCTTGTCTTTCACGTTAAATTCATCTAAAAAGAAGTTAAAATGTTATTTTAAAGAAACAATTCGGAGATACAGTTTGTGTAAAACTGAGACTTATTCTAAATACAAGAAAATTTCATTAAATTCCTGGAATAATTTAATTTTCAAAAATTCTGAAGGTGAATAAAAAAGGAACGCGTGTTTACAATGCGTGAGCATTAAGCCTTAAAAATAACAAGCATTCTTTTATTCTAGAACTATTCTAATGTTCTCATAATTTATTAATATTTGTGTGATATCAGGGTGTAATAGGTATTTTGTGATGCTTAAAATTTCCGAACAAGGATTAAGTATTTTCAAATTCCAGTTACAGAAACGTATTTAATACCTCGAAAGACATTCGAAAGACATGGCTAAAGGAAACCAAGGTTTATAAATGGTATTTTAAAAGTGGACACGAAACTCAATCCAAGATGATCAAGATTGTAGATATATTTTAAATTATAGAGCAAAAGATATCTTTTAAGAAACTAATAATTTATATTATGCTTATTGTACATAGTGCCAGACACTTCTTTCTTTTGTACAAAGTTCATTTTTCTCTTTTTTTTTCTTTCTCTTTCTCATTGTTAACATCATATGACTATTATATTCACGGCCTAAAATTATTGTATATATATATATGTATTGACAAATGTGAAGGCAAACATGTATGACAGCGCAAGTGTCCCTAGGGGGAGATAGCGCTTCAAATTGAAATAAAATGATCCAAGAGTTAAAGACCTATAGAGAAGTAAACCGAAAAAGAAATTGCAGAAAAAAATGCTGGAAATATTAAAATTGCCATGCAGGAATTTTTTGTAATAATAGATCTTTCATTGGGATTAGCTTAATCCATTATTCGCGACAATCTGCTAATGATAAATAAGTTATTTTTCCCTCGATATCTCACACCCGAGCAGAAACAGATGCCGAGAAATATGAGAGATCATGATTTAAATTGTCGTAGATAATAATGAATCGTTCAAGAACGCGATATCGGGGAATGAGTCGTGGTTTTATGGATATGACCCGAAAAACAGACGTCAATAAAAATGACGCGGTAAAGAACAGCCAAAGAAAGCTGGCTTATCAAATTCAGAACTCAAATGGCTTGTTGTGTAACATTTTTTGATCATAAAAGAATGGTCAACCATTTATTTTTTCCTGAAGAACAAACAATAAACCAATATGTCTATATTGCCACGTGGAAATTAGGGAAGACAAAAACTTCAGGAGAGGACAACAATTTATTTCAGGGAAGGACAAACTATGAATTGTAAACAAAAGATAAGCCACCAGGGAAATTTACAGAGTCGCAAGATATAAACATAAAATTGACCACTCTGTTAATTAAAAATAATAAAATTAATAAATACTATGTTACATAGCTTCTTTCCTATGGGAGCTGTGACCCACAGCTAGCAATTATTGTAGATACTGACATGGATCTGACGTGCTTCTGCCAAGGATTCCATCGAAGTCTTGGAACTTTGTCCCCAGTACCTTTGCGTCCATTTTCTTGCGGCGTGAAGAGCGGCTTTGTCGTCGTCTATAGGGGCATCGTCATCTTGGAAGGAAGTCTTGGCTTTGACACGGCGGTGGAATCCTGGAGCCAGTCTCTAAAAATGTGGATTACAGCACCCATGGCTTCAAATTCTTCTCGGTGATCTTCAGTTTGTCTTCCCTAACTTACCCAGCATCTCCACCAAAATGCCACGTGGAAATTAGGGAAGACAAAAACTTCAGGAGGAGACAACAATTTATTTCAGGGAAGGACAAATTATGAATTGTAAACAAAAGATAAGCCACCAGGGAAATTTACAGAGTCGCAAGATATAAACATAAAATTGACCACTCTGTTAATTAAAAATAATAAAATTAATAAATACTATGCTACAATATCGATTTTTTGCGTTGGCTATGGCAAGACTTGTTGAGGAAAAAATTATATAGATTTGTAGAAGAAGAAATATCCCTTATTACTTAAAGGCATAAAACAATTTAAAAAAAGGACAAGAGATCAAATTATATGTATGGCGGATTTCGATTGATCCTGTCGACTCTCTGTCGGATCCTGTTGTTTACCTGTGTAAGATCCTGTTGACTCTTGTTGACTTATTATGAGAGTCCTGGTGAATTGTGGAATTGGTGATTGATGGCGCAGTCTTGGTCGAATGGTGGGTTTCCACAGGGGAAATAACGAGCACACTTAGATGGGATAGAACATGGACTTTGCGAAAGGGAGAGAGCTGTGATTGGAGGAGGTACCTTTGCCTTTCACATGATCGAGAGGACTTTACCTTGGTTGGAGCCTAAGTTGAGCACACCTTGCTTCTAGCCCGGTCACCTACCTACTCCCTAACTTCTTGTCCGAGATAATCGTCATTAACTATCTCGGCTTCTCATTGGTGGAGATCATTCTACGTGCCTACTTCTGATTCGCTATTAGTTGGTCATGCTTAACTGTGATTGGCTTAGTACCTCCATTGTCGCCATGATTGCAATCTTCCAGGAAGAAGAAGGTCTTTGAACTTTAGTTTTATGGGTCCTGGGCAGTGACCTTTACTTCCTGGATGATGCAATCCTGTTAATTGTTGTTCCCTCTTTCGCGAAGCCTAACTTTTATTAAATCTTTTGACGTACATTGCATAGATTGTGGTGGAATTACATATTGCTATATACAAATTATCACAGATGCGTCCCCTACATGTGAAGAATTCAAAAAGGGGTAGCCTGCATTGAATTCTGTGAGGGAAAAGTAATTTTATGGGGAAAATTAATTAGGGGCACTGTGAGGCTATATCCAAGTATCGTAGGTGAAAAAAAAAAAGGGTCAAAGCGAATTGTGCTGGAGAAATAATTGTTGAGTAGAAGAAAAAAAATGATGATGCCTATACAATATTCAACTCGAGGTATGGAAAACTACATCGAGGGAATTTTCTGTTAGGGCTTTGGGAAATCAAAATAAAAATAATAATTAAAAGAAATCAAAGTGAATGCGCGTTGGTGTAATTGTTGAAAAAAAAATGATGCCTATACAATTCAACTTGGTGCATGGAAAGCTACATCAAGGGAATGTTCTGATAGGGCTTTGGGAAATCAAAATAAAAACATAATTATTAAAAGAAATCAAAGTGAATGCGCGTGAAATTGTTGAGAAAGAAAAAAATGATGCCTATACAATTCATACTTAATGTATGGTTAACTACATTAAGGGAATTTTCTGTTAGGGCTTTGGGAAATTAAAAAAATAATAATTATTAAAATAAATCAAAGTGAACGCCTGTTGAAAAAAAAATTGTTGGTGGTTAAAAAAGGTAAATTGGTTTATAGAAAAAATAAAAAAGGAAGTTGTTATATAAATGGTAAATATTTTGATTGAGCATTGATAAATTTTAAAAAATGTAAATAAGTTGGGCGAGAGAGAAGAAAAAATGGTATGTTAGTTATTATATAAATGGTAAATATTTGATTAAGCATTTGGATTTCAAAAATAAAAAAATGTAAATAAATGGGGTGAGAAAAAAGAGAAGAAAAAATGTATGTAGAGAGATACACAAAATATCTCTTAGTGATAAAAAGTTGCATGCCAGTGTATCTAGGTCACGCGGAGGCTTCCGAGTTTTGATGTCCTTGTAGGTTTTTTTTGTCTTTTGTGCGAATTTGTGGATAAATGTTATTTGTTTTTTGTGAGAAATGTAAAAAATGATTTTTATGTGTGGTCAAAGATCTTAAGGTCTGTTGTGTTTGTGTAAATGTTAGATACGTGTTTTATGTGGGTAAATGTAGTAAGTTGTTTTTTGAGTGTCGGGAAAAGAATCGATATTTTTGTAATTCATTTGGAAGCGGTGTTTTGAAAATTAAATTTGTTTATCAATATAATATTAATATTATTATATATTAATATAATTAAATATGTTTTTGTAAGAATCGGGATGTGAATTCATTGTGATACTTGGGATTTCCAAGTTGTGGGGATGGTATGGACGACATTCGGTGTCAGCCAAGATGGCGAACGTTTTGTAAGTGAGAAGGCCAAGAGGTAACCTCAATCGACGGGCGTCATCTCTGACGGGAAGGAGGGGCCCATGCGGGGGAGAACTTTATAATTTGGTCCTAACTCTCCGCCTCGGCTCTGGGGCGACCTAAATGTCCGCTGGAAATTTTCTTCCAGGATGTCCAGGACGAGAGTTACAAACGTATGGAAGGCACTACCTATCTGGAAGATGGCTTCCTGTAATTGGTAAAGCCTTTGGGGCTGTTGGGCATATAGTCCAAGGTAGATTACTATGATAAATGGGGCGAGGGAGTATGGCATAGTCAGAAGACAGATAAAAAGTATTAAGTGGAATATGGGGAATCTGCACATGTTTTCCAATATTTTCTCCATGAGTGGATTTCTCTGTGGGTTGTGTTGCAATTCGATTTGTTGTGGCGGACTGTGTGGAGGATTAGTTACGATTGGATCTATTTGTGGATGGGCGATGTCGTGTGTCTTGTTATGGGTGAAGGGTATAAATCGGGTTTGGTGAAAATGGTGGGATCTAAATGAATGAAAGGGTTACTGTTCGTCGGTTTGATTGTCCATGGCTTTGTTGGAAAAATGTCGGGGGATGTAATTATTCTTATGTCGTAGATGGTGTGTTTTTGCTATGGATGGTGTTATGTATTGGATGTTTTCTGTGTATAGTTTAAGTTTGTTCACATATATTGTATCGATGTCTCTTTGGAGATGTTGGTTGGATCTATCGATATGCTTTGTCAATTGGCAGGTTGGACAGGTTTTGACCTTTTGTGCAATGTCTTGTGACATGCCCTGCCAATAATATTGAGCGGAGATGAGTCTCGTCATCTTTGAGATGCCTGGATGGTTGTATTGTGTGTGTACTAATTGAAGTAGTTTGTTGGTGAGTGTTTTTGGGATTATTATTTTGGTTACACCTTTGCGGGCAATGGTATGAAGTCCGTTGTGATCAATGGTCAGTTTAGAATCCCCAGATGGGGAAGGCTGATGGCTCTTAATGAGGGGGGCGTCTAAGAATCCACAGAACGGGTTACGAGATAGGAGATCCGCTTCATATTGTTGTGCTCCTTTTATGTAACGAACCTCATATTCGTAGTTCGACAGCCGTAATATCCATCGAAATAATCTGCCTAACGGGTTTTTGATCGTCTTCAGCCATTGCAATGCGTGATGGTCAGAAAATATGGTAAATTTTCTGCTCATCAAATAGACGCGGAATTTATCCACACTCTCAAAGATTGCTAGGCATTCTAACTCAGAGATGGAGTAATTCCGTTCGTGTGAACGTAGGGCGCGGCTAAAGTATTGGACTGGGTAGGTATTCTCATTAGGGTGGACCTGTTTGAGGATGCCCGCTATGCCGAGTGTTGAGGCGTCACAGTACACTTGGCATGGCAGACCTTCCTGGTAAAGGTGTAAAATGGAGTGTGTGGTGAGGCTTTTCTTCAGGCTAGTGAACGCTTTCTGGCATTTGTCATCCCAAACCCACGTGACATCCTTTTTGAGAAGGTTGTTAAGTGGCGTCCGCAAGCGGGCGTAGTCCGGAATGAACTTGTTATAAGCGTTCACTGCGCTTAAGGAGGATCGCAATGTTTTGCGGTTGTGTGGTGGTTGGAAGGCATGAATAAATTCTATGTTACGTGTGAGTGGTGTAGTGGAACCGGCAGTAATTGTGCATGTGTCTGAGCGGTGTTTCTGTTGCTTTTTTGTGCGAGTGTCGCGCTTTTTGTGATGTTTACGCGTGTGACGGTGGTGTGATGATGGGTGGTCACGTGTGTACTTAGTGCGTGCGCGTGACGTGATCTAGATTGGTATTGTGGCAAATGGTTTTTGACCAATGGATGCGCGCATTGGGTGCCGTGTGCGGAAGGCATGTGTGCCATGTGAGCCCTTTGTGACTCCGCTTGGCATTCCCAATAGGCGCATTCATTTGGTATATGAGCAAAATAGTAGGTGGTAGGGGGCAATGGGGCGGCGAGTTGGAACATAGTGCCTTGGTTAAAATCTATTGTAATTTTAAAGTTGCGGAGGGTATTTATACCGAGAATTCCTAATGGTAGAGGTGCTTCCACCACATGGAAATTCTCGTTTTTGGTTTTACCTATTGTCAGGGGGAGGGTTATTTGACCTAAGGTCAGTACGGGACCGTTTATGGCCTGTAGGTTTATGGGCTGTTTTTTAAGTTTCAGTTGAGGGAGGTTATTTTTAAAACTTTTATAGAGGTTATGGGGCACTATGTTCAAACTTGCGCCTGTGTCAATAAGGAAAGGGGGTGAGAGTTCATGGGTGATGAACAGTTTAATCGTCAGCTGGCTGACGAAAAGTTGGTGCCTTCCTACCTGGCTGACGAAAGGCTGGGGCGTCTCGGGCGGCTTGTCCTTGGTCTTGTGGTGGATGTTGGACGTGTTGTGGATGTTGGGCTGGTTGTGGATGCTGGGCTGGTTGCACTGCCCTCGCGCTCGCGTGTGGAGCTGATTTGTTGCGGCATTCAGAATGCCATTGGTGGGCGCCGCAGAATTTGCAGTTTGAGTGCAGTCCACGCACCTGTTTTTCTTGGTGTGCTGGTGTATGGGCCCGACATGTTGGGCGGTTGTTCCCCGTGGTGACGCGAGGTTAGTGCGCTGGGTCCGTGAATCCGTTGCACCAGTTGGAACCACTCTCCCAGGCTCTCAGGGGGTACCACGCGGACCAGGCGCTGGTCGGAGAGCGGCAATCCCTCAGTGAACGTCTCGAGGATTACCTCCTGTGGGAGAACCAGTTGCATGCCCAGCGTTGTCTTCCCTCGGTAGTACTCCTCCTGGCTTGCCTGCTCAGCAAGCTTCATGGCGACGTACTTGGCGAAGGACGCCTCGTTGGATTCCGGGTAGAGATCCAGGAGGGTTTGCCTCACCTGTAAGTTGGTCTGGGTGGCCAACCGGAGTTTCCTGAAGAGCTCCAGGGGTTAGCGCGTCAGGTAGCTAGGCAGCCTGAGCAACCTTTCGGGGGTGGTCACGAGGGCTTCGTCCATCTTCCAGTCGTAGGCCTGGAAGAATTGATGGGCGGCGTAGGTTCCATCGAAGGGTGGAATATCCGCTTCCGCGCGTTGGGTCGACCCCACTTGCGTCAGCGCGGCGGTCAACTGCAGGAGAATCTCCGCCAGGGTGCGTGTCGGTTCTATTTCGGGCACAGAGGTGGCTTGTCCCCTCTCCCTCGTCGCGTCTTGTGGTGGCTCGTTTTCCATCATATCCTGTCGACTCTCTGTCGGATCCTGTTGTTTACCTGTGTAAGATCCTGTTGATGGCGCAGTCTTGGTCGAGTGGTGGGTTTCCACAGGGGAAATAACGAGCACACTTAGATGGAATAGAACATGGACTTTGCGAAAGGGAGAGAGCTGTGACTGGAGGAGGTACCTTTGCCTTTCACATGATCGAGAGGACTTTATCTTGGTTGGAGATAAGTTGAGCACACCTTGCTTCTAGCCCGGTCACCTACCTACTCCCTAACTTCTTGTCCGAGATAATCGGACTTCTCGGCTTCTCATTGGTGGAGATCATTCTACGTGCCTACTTCTGATTCGCTATTAGTTGGTCATGCTTAACTGTGATTGGCTTAGTACCTCCATTGTCGCCATGATTGCAATCTTCCAGGAAGAAGAAGGTCTTTGAACTTTAGTTTTATGGGTCCTGGGCAGTCACCTTTACTTCCTGGATGATGCAATCTTGTTAATTGTTGTTCCCTCTTTCGCGAAGCCTAACTTTTATTAAATCTTTTGACGATACATTGCATAGATTGTGGTGGGATTACATATTGCTATTACAAATTATCACATGTACATCAGCAGCTCACGCCGGCCTGTCCTATCCAATAACGGCTAGCCAACTAACAATCTAACAAACTGTGATATATAGGTAGAGATGTCAATTAACATAGGCAATACTAAAATTATATGAAAATCACAAGAGTATTGCATCGTAGAAATATCCGGAATTGTCAATGTCAACAAGCCTCAAGGAAAAAACGACCAGAAAATGGGCTTCTCAGGAATGGGTTCTTCACCACGACAACACCATATTTCATAAGGCTGTTGTATTTTTAAATTCCTTGGCCAATAACAAAGTTCCTATGCTTCTTCAAGCTCTATACTCGCCATCTTACCCCAATTACTTTACCTAAACAGTAAAATAAAATATCTTATAAAGGGAAGCGATTCGAGTCACGAGAAGTCATAATAGAAAAATCGCCGAAATTCCTCAGAGACTTGAAAGAAGACGTCAATAAAAAATGCTACGGAAATTGCGAAGTGAGAAGGCATTGGTGTTTATATATAAATTTGGAAAAGGAATTATTTTGAGAAGATTAATAAATACAATTTTTTCTTTTGATCTTTTTGTATTTTTATTTTTTATTTTAGAAAATCCTGGGAATGAAAGTATCTTGTTTTATATTGTTCAATAGAGGGCAAAATGGCTGTGTTGCAGGAGGTTGAAGTTGGATTTATTAAAATGAGAATTCCGGATAGGTAGATAAATATTTAAATGTTTTGACCAGTTAGAGTTTCAACTACCTGAATAACATGGTTAATTTTGCTTATCACAATATCGCATGTTTAAGCCCCCAGAAACTCGGGTTACATTTATATATAGACTTGTATATTGCATGTATAACCCCCAGAAACCTGGGTTACCTTTATATATCGACTTGTATATTGCATGTTTAACCCTCAGAAACCCGGGTTTTACCTTACTCGGGTTTGTTTAACCCCTGCCAGGTATCTTCCTACCGCATATTCAACCAACATTTCAGATATTCGCATTCAGAGAAATTCATATTAACCGTTGTTTATTTTGTAATGTTTAAAGTGTCATATTATCTGATATTTTGAGAGTATAATTTGAGAATATTTAAATTATATTTTATATTTATACGGACTATCTCTCTCTGATGAGGCACATACATTTTGAAAAGAGTAAATAAATATATATTTATTATATATATAATATAAATAATATATATTTTTGTTCAAAATAAAAATGGCATATTCTGACCGCCAAATGAGCATTAGCAGAGCGCAATCAAATGGAACAAACATAAACGCTTATTTATGCTTGTTCAATAATATTTGGCCAACCCATTTTCTTGATAAATCAAGAAAAACCAACTACTCATTTCGGGCTGAAAAAATAGTACAAATGTGATATTGTACTGGGATAAGGTGTATAAATTATGAGAAAGGCATCTCCTTATTGTGTATAATGTAATATTATTAGAAAATTTTTAATTGCTCATTTTTCAAATTGCATGAGAAACTGGATACAATGCCTAAAATATGTTACTAATCTATCACAAGCGTTCACAAATCCTTTTTATTATATTGATAGAATAGTGAAATTTCTCTCGAGAGGCGAGAGTAAGAACAGAGATAAGAAGAATGAGAAGGAAATGTCTCCACAGAGTAAAGAATCAATGATGGTCAACAATTAGATTTAACCAAAAAAAGAGCTAATACGCGGTCCGGCCACGTAGGAGATTTAGGCATAGAACATTCCCCGGGGAAGGTCGATCAGAGAAATTTTAAGGCCTCACCCCGTTATCAAGGTCCCTCGAGGCCTCTTCCCAAATGAATACGAATGTCGTTTGGATCTCCTTATTTATCTGGCCCTCCTGGTTAGGCCTGTAAATGCACTTTAAATAAAACTTGGGATAAAAGTTAAATTTGAGAGCCTCTTTTTGTTTCATTTGGATCTACTCCACTTCCCTATTTGGACAAATTTCGATCCTTTCTTTTTCTTTTAATCTTTTTTTCTTCTTCTTCTTTCGATTGATTGCTTTAAATGTTGGTTTAATTTCGTTTTAATCTCTTTCATTTATTTACATATGTAGTATTCATAGGCTGTTTTCTATTATATCGTGTTGCCAAATTGTAGCTTCAAATTGTTTTAAAAATTCTTTTTGATGAGTTATATGGAAATTGATTAGCTTTTTATTGTGAGAGTTTTATTTTGCACATTCTATAATAATTTTTAATCGATTTTTAATATGGTTATTTTTATATACATTAATTCTGATTAAATACAACCTAAATAATGGGAAGATTCTGTGAAAAATTAGAAAGAAATATATATTTCTATTCCATGTACAGTCCATAATAGAACGGATAATATTTACATTTTAATATTCCTTTTATCCCTCTATCTATTTTAATTATCGTCTGGAGACGTTATAAAAACCCCTATTGAGAAATATATTATTAATTAAGCTCTCAATTTTAATTATACATTTTTATTTGTATTTAACTATACAACCTATATATAAAGATACCATACGCGTTTTTAATGTAAATCAATTTCTGAAAAGATAAATAATATTGCAATTATATATTTGAATTTATCTCTATTTACATATTGAATTACATAGATCATAGCATATCTATAGAGAAATATTTTTCACATATGTTTCTTAAAATAAAGAAAACGGAGCTGCGATAAGGTAGATTTATCAAGGTAGGTAATTCAGCTTGGCAGTGATGGAATAATTTAGGACACGTCACATACTAAATATATGTTTTTTTTTATAACAAAAAATACCAAAGTAGTAATAATAGGACGTCCGGAATATTTGTGCAGTACTATATTTTCCAGGTAGTAATTTGTTATTATTTTTATTACTAGGCCTAATTTATTGTATTAGCAGGGGCAGAAACAAACTTAATTACGGAATAATTTTTCTCCCAGACCCTAAGGCTAGCTCCCTCTACCGGGGAGAATATCATAAATTTGTATACTTATGTGTAGTTTGGGGATATGAAACCGATATGTTGATAAGGAGTTGTGTTTATTTGGCGTCTGCCTTGTTTCACGTCTGTTATTATTTTTATTTCAATTATAACGAACTAATGATTTTATATCTTTGAAATATAATATATAACTCAATCATTTTTAAAAATTAATGTTTTTATTATTTATCCTTTTATAGTGAGACACGAATATTTTTAAAAAAGTATTTGGAAAAAAACACATCTATATTAATACGATATTATATATAGAATGGAGAGATTTATATATTCTCTATTTATTAACATGTTGATTTTTTTAAAAAGAGGCGGCATATATATATATATATATATATAAATTGACTGTTTATAATAATTCTAAGATTATTTTTATTATACTTTTATGAATATATATATAGAGTGAATATTTAGCATCGCTTAGGTATTTTTAAAAAAAAGGCGTCAAAATGTTATTAAAATTTAGATGTGAAATTTTAAAAAATGAATTATTTATTTCACCTATTTTATTGATATTGAATTTGAAAAATAAAATAGATATTTACCTATGTGCTCCAATAGAGAGAAAACGGAAGAGAAAAATATTTAAACGTTTTTTCTTTCTTTCCATTTTAAATTTAAATCCATTGATTGAATTTACTGTTGCCATTTTTATTTAAAGGTGTATTACTTCAGTTTTTTCTATCTTTCTCTATTTATTACATTTGATGCATTGTGTTCGTCTGATTTGTTGTAATTTCTTTTACTTTAAATTATTAAAAATTATATTTATAGATAGATCCTGCTCGTCCCTTCTTTTATATTTGTATAGCCAAAGTTTAAAAATGTAAACGTTATTTTCAAATCTCAAAACTATAATATTTCGATATATCCTCTCGAATATTTTTTTCTCAAACTTTGATATAATAAATATGCCAATTTGTTTTTAAATGTTTGTGTTTCTCCCGATATATTGGTTTTGCAATTTTAAGACAACATTTTACATTTTAATAACAACATTATCATTTTTAAACTGCAGTTTTCGATTTAAAAAAGCACATTTTTTCCAATTTTACTTTAGATATTTTTAGTTTTCATCGATATTCTTTTTTTTTTTTAATTGGATTTGGTTATATTAGACAATTTTATATTTAGCATCAGAAATAAAGAATTTGATATTGTCTCAAGTAAAGATAGCCACTTTTTAATATGGTGTTAAAATTTTCCTATATTTCAGCTACAAGCTGCTACCCAGTTTAACCATTAGCCTTTTTCATAACTCTTGTTTCGAATAACCTTTTTATATTGAATCAAAACGTTGCACAAGGGTTAAGATATTTCTCCATCGCATTTATGACTAACTAATGTTCTAGTCAATATAATATATTTCAAAATTCAATATAATTATTAGTTTTTCCATAGTAATATTAGTTCCTATTCTCGAATGAATATATCGACGCACTCAAGGGAAGTACCAACTTACGTGATGTTTACTTTGAACCTATAAAAATCAAATTGAAAATATAGTTACACACAAAATGCCTAAAGATGAAGCTGCTGAAAAGCATCTTGTAGCGGGAATAAAATAAATAGCGGAAAAAGCTAAAGCCATATTAAACAGTGGTTAATTTTATTTGAGAAAATCTCAAATGACTTATTTATAACGCTTGATTAAAACGGATAAATGTTTAAATTATATCATTTTAAATTTTTAAAGTAAAGTATTTCGAAGAAAACTAAAAATGATTTAGTAAAATTGTAAAAATATTTTTAAAGTTTGATAATCATCGCTTAAAAATGAAAATGTCTTTAAAATGTAAAATATGTTGTTATATAAATGAAAAAGTTGTTATTAAAGTGTAAAATGTTGTTATTAAATTGTAAAATGTCATATATTAAAGTTTGAAATGTCTCAAAATTGAAAAACCAGTATATATCTTCGTGAAAAAATAAGATGGATAGAGATAATATATTATAGTAAAAAAACATCACTTTCCATTTTCTATATATTAATATAAGCTTTCTAATAAAAAGCAGGAGACCCCAATAAAGATATAGTATGAAGATTAATTTAAAAATTCAGAGATTAAATTACTCCAAAGAAATTATTTAAGTAAAATCGATGTGGAGGGGGTTATTTTTGAAGAATATTTAAAGCAAAAAAAAAAAACGAACTTTAAATTTTTAAAAATCGTTTGCAATATAATTAATAGCATCTATATATATATATATATATATATATATATATATATTTATCTTTTATAATTAATAATTTTACTTCATAGTTCTAATTTTTAATTTAAGTGGATGCGCTTTTAAAATAAATTGTTATTAAAACATACAGACGAGTGTTTTTTCTTTCTCTTTGTTTGAATATATAATTCAGATATTTTAATATTTCTAATTAAAAAGGATGAAATATTGTTTGTACAAATTATTTTTGTGTAAAATTTGTAATGCCGTTATGAATTAAAAAAAAAAAAAAAAAAAAAACAGACGATATTTTTGTTCATATTTTAATTCGACGAAATATTGTGGGTTTGTAAATAATTCCCCTTACACATAAAATGTTGTGAATGATTTAGTTTGGCACCAGTTAGTTCGGGCGATGTTGCAAGTAAAAAAAAAGTAGAAGTGAAGGGAACTGCAAGGCCTCAATAAGTGCTAACCAATTTTGATGGCTTGGCTGCCTCTATTTTTGCTCCCCCAACCAAGGGAGCCATAAAAGATGGCCACCTTTACCTCGCACTTTACCTCGCTATAAAAAACTACGTGGAGGATATATATCGAGAAGTAAAAGGAAAATGGCTACAAAAATAGGTGTCATGTCATTTCGACGAAGTTGAAGAGGCAAATTTTGGCAAAAAGGAAAAGAGTGGTTGGGGCGAATTTTATTTCAAAATATTCCATAGGAAAATATTTGTGACGTTTGGAATAAAATATGGCGACATGTGGAGACAAGAATTTTAAAGGAGTTTTGTTAATGGTTGATGGACTTTTCACCTTATATATATTCTGCTTTTATATGTGTATTATATATATATGTAGAATATATATTGTTATTTAACCTCATAAATATTTTATTATATAATTAATATATATATTTGTATTTTTCATATATGAATAAAATACACGCCAATATTTTCTATTTCAAATAAATCGGAATATAGAAGTGAAATAAATATTTATTTGTTTATTTATGAATATTTTAGTTGGTTTATCTTATTATTTTGTATGCAATTTTTATTATATACATATATATATATACGCACACAGTCTCTCTCTCTCTTACCTTATAAATAATATATAAATTAGATATATGTAAATACTATTTTTTCTCAATGAATAATTGGTTTCCTATAGTTGCATGTATTTTATTCAGGTAATATTAATTAAGTGGTTATATACACTTGAATTTCAAACAAATTCCAATTATGCAAATTTTAAAAGAAGCATGAAATATGATAAGTATCATTTATATAATGAAATATAACTAACATATTGGGGCATATTTTGATGAACAACAATGAGAAAGTTAAAAGCAATGATCCCATTAAAAATACGTATTAACGACGTCAGAAGCCGCTTCTGAAATCTAGCAGACTTGGATCAGAACCACAACACCAGCTTTGGTGAATATAGAACGTACACCTTGAAACCATGGTTTCGAGATATGGCCCTCGTCAGTATAGTGAGCCTTCAATTCCATGAGATTCACAAGAATTCAGAAAATCTTATGAATTGGTCAAAGATGTATTTTACTCTGTGTCACTTATATCTATCAGAATACTGATGGACAATTTCCCATTGTCAAATATGTAGATACCAAGCTTAATTACATATATACGGTAAAACACATGTTTTAGATTTCCCATTTTATTCAAGAGAAAATTGTATCCTCAGGATTTATTTCGATTTTTGAGCAGCTTTTGGCCATTTAAAATTAGAGACAGAGTTTAGAGTAAGAAACAAAAACTGATGCCAATATAAATATTGGAAGAGGAAAATAATGCTGAATATATAGGTGCTGAGACAATATGTAAAATGGAAGATAACTTTGAAATAACGCCAGACATTTTCACCTTTTTATTTACCTTCAGAAACGTAATTAATGAACCGGATCAGTCTGGTGATTAAAGCATCTTATTATCGTGTCAAATACGTTGCTGATGGCTTGCGCTGTCTATTGGAATAAATAGCGCAATAAGCAATGTTCGGTTCCACGATCAAAATAAAACTTTTGCTAAATTGCATGTTATTCATATAAACAGTACAACTAGGAACTCCTATTATTTTCACATTTCAATCAAATACTCTAAATAAGGAATAAAATAAGTATAGTCAGTATAGATAAATTAACGACAATGCTTAATATATACATATTTACAATTCTATAGAAGTAAATTCTTTAATAAAAAAAAAAAGAAAAATATATTTCAAAAATATTTTATAAGAGTTTTTATTTGAATATTTTCCTTAAGGTAAATAGTAGGATAAAAAAGCAAACCACCTCCATTTATACATAAGTAAACTATGGTGGTTAGCAGTCAAAAACAATATTATTATATCATAGAGAGCGGAAAATAAATCGTCAGAAGGGTGAAGAAAGACGCCATTTCTTATCTCCGACCAATTTTTCACCACAGGTATATGCAAATTTGTCTGTTTGCCCTCCTCAACTATCCTAACAAGGGGCGGATAAAAAATTCTGTGAAAATAATGGCAATAAAAATCGGATTTTCCATTAGATGTATTCGACACCACTTATCAGCTTCCAATGGGTTTTATTGGGCCCCCCTGGGTGGACTCCACGGCGGTAAAACCCAGGACGCAGGGCCCCCATTGGGCCTCCTTATCTCCCCCTGGCAGCTTTTATGGCCCCTCCACTTATCGCCGCCCAGCAGTGCCCTCCCTAATGTTTGCCCTTAATCTTTTTTTAACGGTGTCTTCTTCTAGAGATTAGCTCGTGTAAACACGTGATTGTTCAATTAAACATGACCAGGTTGCGGTTTGTCGCCTGCATGTGATTGGTTGATTGGAACGTCAGACGATGATCTTCACAGCTCTCTAGCCTATCTCCAGCTCGTGGTTGATTTGCATAGCTGGCCATTTATACAAGATCAAATTTTCACTGCGATAGTTACTCTAACTATTCAAGATGCGTTTACTAATTGAGACAAAATGTCAAGCTAAAACAAAGTTGCATAGACTAATATATTTTGCATATTGCAAACATCATACCTTATCTTCGCAAAGTCAACATTGCTCAAAGGCTTTCAACATTCTACTCAGTACTGTAATCCAAAGAGGAAAAGGTTATATTATTTCTTAAAATGAGAGACACTTCGGCCAGAAAAAGTTTTATTTTATCGACGTTTCGACAAAATTCTTTTGTTGTCCTCAGGAAAATTATTCTAAAAAGACTGTTGATATCGCCTTGACAAATGCTTTAATTTTTTTTTCTTTACAAGGACATAAGATCTTTCTTGAAATGTTGAGAAATAAAAACATTTCTGGCCGAAGTTTCTCTTATTTGAAGCAATATGAAGGCCGGCCGGACAAACTCTATCTTCAAGAAAGGAATATTAGTTTCACTTCCACCCACACGCAATTACCAGATTATACTCCATGATCGCGTAAAGTATAATCGAAGATAATTATTGCGATTTTGCACTCAGTATGAAGTAGTATGTGTTGAAAACCTCTGAACGTTTCGCACACCCTTTGGAGAGAAATATTTTACTAGTAATACTGTCATCACAGAATGAAGTTTGACAGCAACAATCGAAGTACATATGTGATACATACTCTTAAGTTACATACAGTGTCAAGTTGCATGTTTAAACTTTATGTATTGGAATCATCCACGAAGGACATGCCAACATAGATTGATACCATTCTCTGATGTTGATTAGTTATTAATTCTAAAACACTTAGTAATTAAGACAAATGAAAACCAAGTTAATATTTACTCCGATAGATGGCAGTAGCGATCTTTGTAACCTTCAGCCCCCGCTACATCAAGGCTACAGCAGGTGATATTGCGGCTAAATGACTTCCTGGCCCATGATTTCCGCCGTCCCACCTGCCACCTCACGCCGCCCCGATTCTTGTGTTCTTTTTTTATTTTCAATTACCGAGATAACAGCCTTACGTTGTGCGACACCTTGTACGGTTCATGATATCCTCTGACGTCACTCGGCGAATTATACTTTTTTTTTTTGTAGTCTACGGCTTTGTTCGAAAAGATTATAGGTTGGGGGGTGCTTAATTTACTACCTGGAGATATGCAATTATAATGTGTGTGTCGCTGTCGAAGTAAATCGTGGGAGTGGGGTTCTGGTGAATTGCTCTCCACTGCCTAATTTTTATGTAATAACCGGAGATATGCAATCAGCATTAGTGCCGCTAGATGGAATGATATCAATCTCGAGTAATTTAGTGAATACGATGGACGGTTTAGAGCCACCGCTTCTCGCAATTTATTTTTAGTGATGTGATGGGAGATATGCAATTAAGCCATGCCGCCAGATGGGGTTAAAACGTTGGATCAAACTATGTGGGAATTTAATTCTTGTTCCACTAAATGCACTTAATCTAAATCTTAATTTGGAATGTGTATACCTATGCCTCTGCAGCCTGGATCTTTAGAAATATAAAAATGTTAAAGCTAAAACTTTCGAGATGAGATACTGGCGCCGAATAGTGAGGATACCAATAACTGACAGCAATGAAGATGTCCTTAGAAAGACCGAGGAGAGATATGGTGTTGTAGAGATGATTGGGAGGATATGAACCAACAAGTTGGGACATCTTGTTCGACACCCGGGGTAGTTAATGGTTTTGCATGAAGGATATATGGAGTGAGAAGATGAAGGCCGAGAATGGAATACCCTGCGAGATCATCAATAATATCTCCATAGACCAGCCTACCTATAAGTTAACGAGAGATTATGCATTTAATCGAAAGCTTGCAACACTTCAAAATAAAGAAACTCTTTATCCAAAAATCTAATTTTCTCTATTCGATTAATATTATAATTTTATTCGCGATCGAACGTTGTGGCCCATTGTACGTATTACATCCCAGACACGACACCAGCCATCTCTGTCTTGAGCTCGATGTACTATCCCGGCGACCGTTAAGCCAGTGAGTTCCTTCAATTGGTCCACAAAGCGTGTCTCTATTCGAATATGCATTTAAATTTTGAAATCTACTTCTATATGGGAAACGCCGTCAAGTTGTTGTTCAAGTTTCTACCAAAATGGTGCTCCAACAGATGCTTGAGGTGGTACTAGCGGGATTATTTGATGGCGTGATAAATAACATGGTGGTTTACACTCATTCGCCTGAATTCTCTGCTCTTATTTATCGTTTGCAGATATACTCGATAAATTTACATAGCAACGTTGACCTGAAGTACACGGTAGTTGGATATGTCAGTCGATCTTAATATTCGCCGCTATATAGGAATAAATGTTCTCAAACAAATTTCACTTTTGATTAGTGTTCAATTAATATTAAATAAAACTTTTTAATTCTGTTATCGCGTTAGACTCAAATATATATCTAATCAATTGGAATAATTTAATAAATTTTTATTCTATTAGATGTAAATATTTTAAATTTATGTTGAAGAAGGGATCAAAGTTTACGGCGACGTGTTTCTTTATTTGTGCTGTATAATCGGCAAGCTTTCAGACTATGACGTCCTTCAACAGGAAACTTTCCAAGAAACTAGAGGAAAATATACATTATTCTCTAGTTTCTTGGATAGTAGCTGTTGAAGGACGTCAGAGTCCGAAAGCTAGCCAAGATTATACCGCACAAATAAAGAAACACGTCGCCGTAAACTTTGATTCCTTCTTCAAGACGATGTCTGGCGATTCCTGCTCTTGTAATTTATCTCAGCATAAATATAGATTAGAGACTTTTAATTTATTGTAGGTGTAGATGTTTATTTCTAAATCAATTTCAAATATTGAGGTAAATGTTTAATTGTAGCAGAGATATTGAAAAGACATTGAGCTTTTTAATGGATAACTTTTATTAATGTCACACGACCTCCCATGAAAGCTTTGTGAAAGGGGGGGATATACTCATTCGATGGGAACTGGCTTGACGGATAGATCGGGAGTATTTATGTTTTAGTGACAAAAGTTAATTACTTTTGCCGGTTAACACACAAAAAAGGAATAAGCTAGGGCCTAAATTAAATGTACCTTAATACACATAAAAGCGTACACTCAAGAGTACAACACTAACAACAAACATGAGAAAAAAAAAACAACTCACGATTTGTTAAATAAAATAAATAAAAAAAAACACTTAGCTTTATTGTAGCGTTGGGAGGGATCGGACTGGGGACACAGGGATGCGAAGAGAACAGCCAGACACGGAAACTTCCAGTCGAAAAAACCCACTTTAAGTGGCTCCACACAAATTATCCACGCTCCCTCAGTTCTCCCCGCATTCCCCTCGTCCCATTTATATACAAACATGGCCACATTCGTCCAATGAGAAGGCGTGAGAGATTGGTTCACTAACAACCGAAAACAACATTCTTACCGCTAGAAAACTGATCAGAAAAAATGCAAATGTTTGTCAAAATAATTTGACATTAGAACATGGTCTCCTCTCACGGAAGGTCTTCTTGACCCTGGAGATTAAGCTGCTGAAGTAATCTGAATGCACCCCCGGGTCGATATAAGGTAGAAACCATAGGGAGGAGAGATGAACCAGGCGTTGGAGAGGGAGTGTTGTTGTTAGATGTAGTGGGGCGTGTGTCGTCTAGTGAAGGTAAAAAGTTGAACTGTCCCTCTAAATAACAGTTAGGAAGATAGTTTCTGGTGAGGATTGTGGGGGTATACGAGTCTAGAGTGACCTCCAGAGAGCGAGGTGTCGGTCTAAGCAAGAAAGATTGGAGATGAAGTCAAACAAGTAACCGCCCACAACGGTGGAATACAAGAAGTGGAACTTGTTTTTGTACTGAGTGGTTGCTGTACACTTTCTAATTCGAACAAAAACATAAGAATATCCTAACACTTGATTATAATTAACTGCTAGTTTACTTCAATTCCTCCTATTATAGAAGAGAGAAGTAAAGAAAGTTAAAGGGAAATGGGATAAGGATTATATATAATAAGGTACCCCAAAAAGGTTTATATATATTTTTAACAATAAGGGCTATAACAAGTTCACACTAGAGCCTCGGCAGTTACGCGTCATATGGGCGGAACATTAAAAAAAAAACTGAAGATAGTAAGTTAAGGAAAAAAAAGAATAAAAGACAGAACCATATTAAATAGAGTATAATGCTCTAGGCACCTGTGTTTAGTTTAAGTGGTAATTGTACCTATTGTCGTCGGACCGAGAAAAACAACAAGATATGTAACTATGAGTGGGTTCTAATTGCCCGCTAATTGGGAGATATAATTTCCTCTTTATTAATCTCTGCAGTCCGCTTAATTGGGCTTCCCTGTAATTGGGTCTTCTTGGAGGTTGTTGCTCGAATCTTGTATTTTTCAGATACTTTGTTTTGGTGTCGTTCAACCTAGCGGCGTGGTGAGTAAACAACGATGTCTGAGCCAATATGTAAAATGGTCTTTCAATAAGCAATTTACATATTCACTCAAATTATTCACATTTAAATAGAAATATATAATGGTATCATATACAATAATTTTATAAAATAAATAAAGCTTTCAGGGCTAAGTTTCTTGTGCAAATCTTTTATTTTCAAGCTTTCGGGCTTGTCAGTCCTCCAACAGGAGTATCACATTAATAAATTAATGATAAATACTATTTTTATATACACATTATTATTTACATATTTTAAATACTGATAATATATTGAGAGAAAAATATATTACATTATTTCTGTGTTAAAAACAATTTTTTGAAAATATACGTGCATGGTGGATGATACGTGCTGGTTGAACGATATCTCGAAATTTCAAATTAAATTTAATAAATTCGTAAACTATTGTGGTATATATAGAAGACTGCCTACATCTATGGGATAGTATTTGTCCATATTGTTTCGTATGTTTCTGATATTTCAATATACGTACAATTATTGGTCATTTATTTGTTTAGACAGTTAATTGTTAAACGATATAGATGTGTCACAATTTATTCACATCTATAATTTCTCCATATATTTACTTAACGGGTGACAACATTTCTTAACTTATTTTGAAGGAAGATTGCCTCTCAACAGGACTAAGGCCAATGGAGAGTTGTTCCAGAGGGTTGCATCGTCCTCTAAAACTCCTGAAAAGTGAAGAGACTTATGAAATAATCTGTCCAAGAGTATATGATAGTTGTGTACCTTATCGTAAAGATAGAGACTGCCTGGCCGGCATTTATAGTTCTTCAAATTAAAGATACTTTGGCCAGTATATCTTTTTTATTGGCTCGGCGTTACGACAAAAATATTTTGTCCTTTTTAACGCTTTACCAAATGTTTTAATTTTGTTGGCTCCTGACGAGGACAAAAGAATTTTGTCGAAACGTCGAGATAATAAATTTAATTTGAAGAATTGTGTACTTTAATAAATAACATTTTTACATTTTTATGATTGTATATAGGATTTTGTATTCTAAATAGAAATGCCTAGAAGTGTGATTTTTGAAAGTTAAAAAATATTTATTTAAATAGTTTAAAAGAAGTCATGCAATTTTCCTAATGGTTTGTTTTATCATACCACACAACTTTGAGTAGGGCTTTGTAAGGTACAAAGATGGTATAGATTCTTACGCATAATTTTGTTTAGGAAATCCTTTAAATTCCAACACAAATATATAAAAATATTACAAAATTTTATTGATAAATGTATATATACACTATGTTGTTTACTGTTTGCATATTATAAATTATACACACATATGATGCATGTGTTTAAGAATTGATCTATTGTATTATACAACCAGAATTCGATTCTCTGTGATGTCTTTAAAACAGGCATTGTGCCGAATGGAATGAATGACTCTACTTGCCATAGTTGAATCAATATTCTAGCAGTAAATTATGGCATGCTATACATTTTTCGTTTTGAAGAGAGAAAGCTCAGAAAAATCTCTAAACAAAATTTATTACCAAATTGATTTCATTCAAAAAAGAACATTTCTGAAACCAAAAATCAACATCGTATTTCTTCCACCTTTTTTTTAAACCCCAAAAGTCAATAATAATGAATTGCTCTTAAAAGCAGACGAACATTTCAGATAATTTATGGCGGAAAAACGTAAAAAAAAAAAAAGAGAGAGAGTTTTGTGTAAAGGATTTAAAATCGCCTCATGAATGTGTTTATTCTGTTATTTTTTTCCTTTGAAATAATAATAAACTTTCTTCTCTCTTTATTCTTATTTACATACTTTTAGTCTCGTAAACTGTTCGTCTGCTTTCAAATTATTCTTCTAATCCACCCTGGTATGCCGCTGGGATCGAGGCTTTCTTATGGTCAAATAGCCCACTTATTTATTTATTTATTTTGGTCTCCCACGAGTCCCACTTATTTTTATCTCTAAATTAGTCTATTGTTTTGTCATTTGTCTCCTTTTCTATTTAAGACTTTTGTCGTCTGCTTCGGAACAAAGTCCGCCATTTTTTCCCGCCTTAAATTTTTATAATGATCATATTAAGGAAACAAAAGAAATTGTTGCAACTAAGAATCTTTTGTTTAGTTTTTTGTTTTGTTTGAAAGAGAAGAATTATCAAAAGACCTTTTTAAGAAGACAATAAAGTTTTCGCAGGTTTTACTGACGTTTGGTTTACAAAACAATATTCTTTTGGTTTTTCCTCTCCCCCCTCACCTCCCCCAAAATAAAAAAGAAAAAAGAAGTTGAGAAACAAAACTTAACCTTTTATTTTTTGTACAGTGTTTTCATTTCATTGTATATATTAACTTTATTTTTTTTACTAATTTCACCATTAAATTCTTTGTTTTTTTTTTTTAGATTTCTTCTCCTGCAGGATAATTGCCTTTTGTATGATCGCCTACTCCTAAATTAGCGTTTGAAGTGCGTTCGTTAAAAAGTTAAAAAATAAATGAAAGGGGGATTTGAACGCGTGCATTCATTGGATAATTTAGGAAAAGTTTCGGCAGCAATTATACGCCATACTAATGAATGACAAAGGTTTTGGATTAGGCCTAAACTCCAGGGATATTAGATATGCAACAAACGTTTTTGCATATAATTGCGTTAGGTCAGAATTGGAGTGTTTGATTTCTTTCCTTTTTTTTACCTCTGCTTTCAGAATGACTTAAATGTAATTACTTTTTCTTTTTGTATTTTCCTTTTTTTTAAACGTCATGAGGGTTATTAACGAGTTTAAATCGCTTTTTCTTTGTCATCAAATTTAATATATGTAAATGGAATGTTAAGAATAGCCTTTAAATGATCAATTCTTATTATATCAAAATTTCACATTTCTAATATCAGTTTCTCTAATAATTAAGTATTTTTTAGTATTGATTATGTTATTGGTGCAGTTATTTAGATATAAATGACGATACAGGTGCAATTGTTCACCAATGATGAGCCAGGCCCTCCCAATATTTGTATCTTCATTTGGGGCGAGTGCAGAAAGTCGCCTTAAATTAGAGCAAATAGAATTACTAATATAAATTAATTTATGTGACGCTAACTAAATTGTCTCTCGAAGACAATGTTGTTGGCAGATACTGTAAAATTCGAACGATATCTTTGCGTCAGACGCTGTTTGTGTTTTCTTTATAAGCAGGCAGGTTCAAAGATCTACATACACGTGGATGCTCACAGCGCTGCAGCTGATGGTTTCGCGTTATTATCATGGTTCTAAATAAAAGAAATAATATGGATACAATAGAACCGGACTTACCTCTAACCTCTACTGTCAACAAATATTTTTGCCACCGTCTTCCATACTTTCAGGATAGTTCACTCGGTAGAAACTTCGAGTTTCTCTTCTGGAACAGCGGAGGTTGCTTCCGCGGAGCACACATCCCACGCCAGTCTTGGGCGACACCGACTTGTAGGCTGTTCCTCTGTCACGGTTGACCGACACCCTCGTCCCGGTGTCCACTTTCACGGAGCAATCCGCTCCAGCCGTGTTGTCCTGCTGTCACTATCAATCAATAACTCCGTTGGGCATGCTTCCTTCTTTGCCGAATTACAGCAGTTTGGCCAAAGTGAAGCTCCGATTGCTTAACTAACGTTCTTCCAATTGGCCTCGCTGTTTCAATATATTGCCTCGTAGAGAAGTTAGAGTAAAGCGTTATGTCATTAGAGAGAGAGTATGGAAATTTATTTTATCAACACAATGAACTAAATAGAGAATTCATGAACGATACTTGTGCTCTCTGAGTCACAAAATATTAAAATTAATGATCTGTTGATGAATAATAAATATTTTGCTATATATATATATGTACATAATAATGCCAATTAATATCGCCATTTAACTCTTCATTGAAATAAGGACCACACTCAAAATTGTAATAAACAGCTTCAAATCTTGGTTTAATTCTCACAACTAGGCCTAGCAATTCGTTTTCTGGTTGAAGGCTAAAATAACGACTGAGCTGTCGAGTGAATAACCGGCTCTTCGGCTGTTGACTGATGGCTAATATGAGACAACGCAGATCTTATGTAATATTTGCATGAGAGCTCTATTTGCACATTCACCATTGGAAATGGATATATCATTTTATTCAGTCTTATTTAAGATATTAAGAAAGAAAATTAAATCATCCAGGAATGAGTTTCTTTTAAGCATCTATATTTAATATCTTTAGCCCAGGAAAATTATATTAAGATTAAATCGTGAGAGGGTCTAACCAACATCTCGATATATAAGCTTTGAGTCTCTAAATATATAATTTCCTTTATTTGTGGATAGTGTATAATATTCTTTCCACACAGTAAGAGTGCCCCCCCCCCCCCCCTGTTTCACTGTAGCATCTATATTTAATATCTTTAGCCCAGGAAAATTATATTAAGATTAAATCGTGAGAGGGTCTAACCAACATCTCGATATATAAGCTTTGAGTCTCTAAATATATAATTTCCTATATTTGTGGATAGTGTATAATATTCTTTCCACACAGTAAGAGTGCCCCCCCCCCCCCCTGTTTCACTGTAGAACTTTGGGATTAATTACAAGGGATTATTGAATTACTTTAAGAATATTGGAAAGTGCTATTATCACATATACCATCTTCACCTGGTTCGCTCATTCTACCGCAGTCAGGTGGTTTATCTAATATGCTAGATGTCTGTGACAGCGATTACATCTTGGTGTGACACATGTGAACTTTCCACCAGATAGGAATGGGGGCACCAATCGACCTGTGATCGATAAATTGATAAGTAGCTTCGATTGGTCATTCGCCTCTAATTTGACACTCGGTGCTTCTACACGCTCAATTTGGCACATTAATTTTCACAGCGTTTGTGTTATCACAAGCACGTCTGATAACTCCTTCCGTTTGTAGTTGGCAGACACATTCCTCTGTTCGATCACTCTAATCCTATCGAAATCTATTAACAACCTTCCCTACAATTGGTTGAAGGGTGAAACAACCTTCGATCGCCCAATTGGCGTGATCCATTGTGTCACGTGGTGTCGCAACTGGCCAATCAGCGTCGCGTGTGGGATTCGTGACAAGAGGGTAGCCAATCGAAACGTACCACCCGGTTTAACCGATTTTATGTTGATGTTGGCGACATTTAGGCAAGGTCGCGGATCCCAAGGACGGTTTGATGTCATCCTTGCAGCTAATACGGGAAAGTCCTCCTGGGGATGTGAATCTGCTAGTGTAGCTAGGGATTGAAGCCTTTATTGGGGTCATTCCGACATGGGCCACACATTGATAAACATACATATACCACTATGAGAATCATATTCAAGAATGAAGGGAACTACCTATTCCGTCAGAATAGACGTAAAAATAATGTGCCATCTATTGACTATCTCAAGCAGATTTAGAAGACTTGGGTCGGTGACACCAGCTTAGACAAATTCAGAACACCCACCTGGAGATAATGAATTCGGACTATGGCCCCAATCCCCAAGGGTTTGATGAAATTTTATCTCAACCGCGATATTCCAATGACTGTTAAGCGATGCGTTGTCCAAGTGAGAATTATTTTTTACAATATTTAAACATAGTCACGTTTTATCACTGAAATTTAAGAACTTAAAATGCCCTTTGTGCAATAGCGAATTTATCCACGACTTTCTACACTACATGTTTTATTTTCGGGCAATGGAGAATGAGAGAGAAAATCTCCGGCAATAGATTGGCTATGAGAACAATTCTCCATATGTTCTAATGGAAAAATTAGTGAAAAGAAATCCCAATGCTTTAGCCTTTCACATATTCTGGAAAACAGCACAGACAATAGGCGCAACACAGATATTAGATCCAACTTGAAGAAAGGTCGATCTCAATCTTCACTTTATGTAGATAACTGCTATGTTTACTTCTGTTTACCCATCTGGGAGAATCCTGTATGGGACAAGTTTCCTTAAGAAAGGTTTTTATTTATATAAAATGAAAGGATTTAAAAGCACGAATGTTTCTTTTATACATAATACAAACGTCTACTGCCCTTACTGCGATGAAAAAATACATTGGGAGGGCTTGGCTCATGAGTGGTGAACCCTCCCAGCGGTTTCGCAAATTTAATCTACCAGACCGCTTCTCAGAGCTCTAATACTGTATTGGACGATTCTGCTTATATACGCAGCACTGAAGGGTGGAATCTCAGAATTTCATTTTATATGTATAGATGGCGAGTTATTGCTTTGTTTCAAAGGTTTTTTATTGTTGTTGATTCATGAAATCTTTAGAATTTGAACAATAAATGTGTTTATCTGGTAAAATGATGGATTTTGCCGGGAGGATATTTATCTATTAGATGTCACCTCTCCTGTGTCAAAACCAGCGCGCCATTTAAGGACCATTTAAATCCGCCGTGAATAAAGGAGGGCCATAGGTGGGCGATTTGAATTTGGAGAAGCTGAAGTTGTGGCTTTTTAACCGACCCGAGTCTGCTAGATGGCGCATTAGTTTTGCATTTATTTTGAAGGGAAAGGTAGAATTTTGTATATCAATTTCTTACCTTCAAAATTATCACCCATAAAAATGTTAGATGAATTTGTACACAAACACATATATGTATAACGAATCAAAAGTTTTAACGAAGGAGTATCTTTTATTATATTATAATAAAATATACAAATATAATAAAAGATACTCCTTCGTTGAAACTTTTGATTCGTTATATACTTATACCAATTGTACGGAGTTTACCTGTAGAAAGAAACTCATATATATTTGCATATTCACCTATGTCCTCTAATAGAGATTGAAAGAAAAACAATTTTTATCGGCTTACAGTCAATAAATAGTAATAAAAGCCAAAACTAAATATATAAATATGTCTTAATCTTAAATTAAATATATCTGCGTCAATTTTTAAATAGAGAAGTGGAAAAAAACTTAAGGAAGTTGTACCTTTTAGCATATATATCGTGATTCAGATAATACCTCTGAAGGTTGTTTGATTTACAGTGACCTTTATTGAAGACACACGAGATGATCAAGTGTGAAAAAAATATCCTTTGTCTCCTTTACAAAATATACGACCGGTGATATCAAAGACTTTCTTTTACGTTTTAAAAACTCTTTATTCATACATTACTAATAACTACATAGCATTATTTACATAGTAGTATTTACATATGAAAATATCCATAGATGTACACGCACAGTAAAGTCAGTTTTACATGAGGCAAAGTTTCAGTTTAGCAAGTATTGTTGAATATATATATGTACATTGAGAGAGTATATATTTACAA
This sequence comes from Cordylochernes scorpioides, assembly GCA_030710605.1. Lineage (NCBI taxonomy): Eukaryota > Metazoa > Arthropoda > Arachnida > Pseudoscorpiones > Chernetidae > Cordylochernes > Cordylochernes scorpioides. Next base: position 84,323,753 of record CP092868.1, read on the forward strand.
CATTTATATACAGGGTGATCCAAAAGTACCGCACAACTTTAAAAATTAATAACTCCGCGAATATTTGCGCTAGAGCAATGCGGTAAACACCATTGTGTTCAGGATGCAATGGGATTTTTTATGGCAAATAATGAAAAATTCGAAATTGATTTTAGTTACAACTTTATTCGCTAGATGGCGCTCTACCAGAATCAGCTATTCAGCGGCCAAATTGTTTGATAAATTGAAAAATATAACTGAACCACACGTATTTTTCCTTTTTGAATACCAGGAAAGAATCCAAATAATATAAAATGATAAATTAATAAAACACCATTTCGCCAAAAGTTAGAAGAAATGGTTAACGATTTTTAAATACAATCTGAGATATGATAAATAGGTATATGCAAATTAAAACATGTAGCAAAAAAAAAGATATTTTAGATGCGGTTTGCTGGAATCCTCTCAGCTATTTATATTTCGAAAATAATAAATTTCTAATTTTTCAAATTCAACTTTCTCTCAGTATCGATTATAGTTATTTTAATTCATTTGAAAAATATTTATCTATCTCTGATGATTTATTTTACTCTGGAATGCCGTTGTTGTTTTTGTCATGTCCAATAAAGAGCCTAAGATGTCTCCATCACAGAAGCAGCAGCATTGTCCACTATCTTGGGTGTGTAAAGCTCTGGGTCTATGTCAATTTTCTGCAAGGCTGCGGGCATGAGAATATGTGGGTAGGTGTTAGTTCCACACCAGGACAGTTGTTGCATGTTCTATAGGTTCTTGTGCCATCTGGATGTATTGTCATCCTTTATAATGTTTTGTTCTAAATCTTGTTATAGTTTTGTCATTTTTCTCTCGGATTTTATTTCACATTTTGATCTTTTCTTATTTTTTGTTTAATTATCTTGTATTTTGCAAAAGCATTAGCGTCAAATAATGACATTTGTTCTTTCCTTTGGCTCAACTTTCTGGCTTCCTTTGCAAATTCAACTGCCATTTCATTACCCCCGATCCCAACACGGGCAGGAATCCACTGTAGAATGCAGTTATTCTCCAATAATATCAGTTGAGTAAGTAACGAATGTATTTTCTGTGTGATTATAGTATTGCCCTTCTGAATTGCTTCTAGATCGGATATGAAGTCGTTGTACGGTATATTATAATTCCTTCTGCTTGATGCAGGGATGGTTGGTTAAGGCATATATCAAGAGCTTTCCAGATAGCTGTCAGTTCACAAGTGAAGTTTGACGAAATATTTCTTGCTCCTTCTTTGATTTTGATGTATGTTCTATCTTGCAGTATTATGTTAATTCCAGCCCCTCCATTACTTATGGTAAGGTCTGATGATCCATCTGTATATGCTGTTAAATAATTTATCTGATCGCATAAACCAATTGTGTCAAGTCCTTTCTTTTTAAGAATGTTTTTGTTCTCTTTTTTTTTATTGCAGGGTTCATTCAGGTTAAGATTGATGATTGCATTTGATGGCAATGGGGTAGGAAATATTGGTTATTCTCGAATTTGAAATTCATTATGTTTCATATTTATGCTCTTTCTAATATTGTTGTCGTACTGAAGTATTGAAGATCTTTTGAGCCTTTCTTTTTGTGTCCAGTTTAAATAGGTTATATGGGATATGTGTTCGGTTTCTTTAGTTTTTAAGCTATTGGTGAATTTTATTGTTTTTAATTGTCTTCTGCTTTCAAGTAGGTCTAGACCACATTCTCTCTGAATTTTCTAATTGTTGGTATTTGAAACAGTTCCAGTGATTAATTTGGCCGCTTTTGCTTGAACACTGTCTAGTATTCTTTTTAGTGATGAACTTAAGGGAGCCCAGACGGGTGTTGCATATTCCATTATTGGCCTTATTAAGTTGATATATGTTGTTCTGAGAATTTTGGGTTTTGCTCCCCAATTTGTTCCACATAGCCTTCTCAGAATGTTTAGGTTTCTGGTAGCTCTATTTGAGGTGCTAATTATGTGTTCTGTAAATCGCAATTCCTCATCAAGTATCACACCTAGGTAATTTGGAGAACAAATTTTATCAATTATATGGTTGTTTATGCTTATTTTGGAGTTATATTCATGCCCTTTTTCCTGTCAGTGAAGGATACCTATAGGTTTGTGTTTATTGGGTTTTTTTCATTTTGAGTTTCATTGCCCACTTCTCATTGATGAGTTCAGTATTTTCTGATATTTCTATACTGCTACTTGTGTGCCATATGGCTATATAATCTGCATAACAGGCAACGTTTGTGTCTTCAGTGAGGTAAGGATGGATGTTGTTAAGGTTGTGTCGTAATTAGATGTACAACAACTCAAACTTGACCATGACTTTTTTTAGCTCTTATTCTTTTCGTTTGGCCAACAAAAAATGTTCAATTTATATATACATATATTCTTACATAATGAGACTTCAAATAATGCAAATAATCTTCATCTATTTACATACACAACAGATCTCCCCCCTTAATAATACTCCAGTCGGTCTGGGGGGTTTCCTGGCTCTCTGAGTTCTAGGACTGCGGACGGGCACTTGCACAGCGGCAGGCTCCGGTTTAGGAGTGCAAGAGGGCACGTGCACAGCAACAGGCCCTGGTCTAGGAGTGCAAGAGGGTACGTGCACAGAAGCAGTATCCTCCTTGTTTCCTGATGTAACCTCTGGAACTTCATCTTCACTTTATTTCTGACTTCCACCTACAGGTTTCTCTCCTGATGTTCGAGGAAGTATCAAATTTCTTGTCTCCACTTGTTTCTTTCTCACAGGTCGCAATTGATTGATATGCCTCTTATACACGACGCCCTCGCAACTTATAAGGTAGTGACGGTAGCTCAATAATTTCAAAATGATACCTTTTTACCGTTTAGGTCCAGTTGCATAGTTGCGGAAATAAACCTCGCAAACTGTAGTAAACTGCTCCTGCCTTCTTACGGCCTCATGAAATACCTCTCGCGGATTTCCCATCTTGGTATTAAATTCGAGAATCTTGATCTTAAACTTCTCTTCATTAGCAGCTCCGCGGGGGAATTCCTTTATTACAGTTTGGGGGAATGCTCTATGAGCAAATAGGAATCTTTGTAGATTCGTCTCTAAATCATCCTTCCCATTATTCTTTCTCAAAAGGTTTTTAAACTCTCTTACATATCTCTCAGATAAACCATTTGTACTAGGATTATACGGACTGGTCTTAGTGTGCCGTATACCATTCATTTTGGTAAATTGCTCGAATTCACCGGAGACAAACTGTCTTCCGTTATCTGTAACCAAAAATTAGGGCAGTCCAAATCTGGCAAAAATTTCTCTAAGATGATTTATAATCGTTTTGCTGGTAATATCTTTGATGATAAAAATTTCTATCCACTTTAGTATGCGTCCACGAGAACCAAAAACATTCTTCCCATGAACGGACCCGCTAGATCAAGATGAAGTCGATGCCACGGTTTTTCGGGCCAAGTCCATTCCGAGATGGTAGCCGGGGGCATGCTTGCCGATTCTTGGCATACTCTACATTCTCTAGTTAACTCCTCGATGTTACTGTCTATGCCTGGCCACCAGAAAATACCGTCTGGCAATCATCTTCATTTTTAACAATCCCCATGTGTATTTCATGCAAGTCATTTAAAATTAAAGATATTAATTTTTGGGGAATTACCACTCTTTCACGCCATTGAAGACAACCAAACTCTAAACTTAAGAGGCCACGTGTGAATGTCTTTCACCACATCTATAAAACATTATTTCTCCCCTTTGCCTGAAAGGCCTATGCTGCAACATACTATTATTGTACTCACCCTTTTATCTTTTCCATTCACAGGGGATATTTTGGCCACTAATTTATCTTGTAATTCTCTTGTATTTATCTCCGCCAGTTCGAACGAGATCGCCACTGCAAAACTTTATCCAGGGTGGCATCGTCGTTTTCTTGTAGTAGCTTCTTTTGCAGGCTTTCCAACTTGATTCCAGTCACAAAACGGTCTCGCATCGTGGTTCCCAGCATATCGCCGAAATTACAATTTATTGCTAAATGTTTCAATTCTCTAAGATATTCCGAAATTGATTCTCCTTCCTGTTGAATTCTCTTTAAAAATCTGCATCACTGCGGTCTCACTTTCTTCTTTGGATCCAAATGCAGCTTAATTCTTTGAATGATAGTATCATAGGGTTGATATTTCATTAGACCAGGAAGAAAATGTCGTTTCCCTGCTTCAAAGTTTCAGAATCTGGTAGCGAGGTAAAAATCAGCACTTTAATCTCCTCCTTCAGATGCCAAAAAGAGAGCCTCAAATTTTTGTACAAAAATATCGAAGTGTCCTCCACTGGGCTATAGCATCTAAAAGGTACTATTAACTTTGAACTTGTCATGCTGATCTTTTCTACTCCTTTGTTTTCTTGATCCAGATAGTTTAAAATATGTAGTTGTTATACTTGCATAGACGCCGTTTTCCTCAGCTTTTTACTGGCTCTGTAGATCGCGCATCCTCGTCGCCACTTTTGTTGTGTCGTAATTAGACGTACAAGAGCTCAAACTTGACCATGGCCAACAACAAATGTCCAATTTATATATACATATATTTTTACATAATGAGGCTTTAATAATACAAATAATATTCATCTATTTACATAAACAACAGTTAATATATAGCGAGAAGAGTAGAGGACTGAGCACAGATCCCTGAGGTACACCAGCCCATGTTCTTCGGTCCTTGGAAAATGTTCCATTGACCCGAAACTTTATCCTTCTTCCCCATAAGAAGTCTGCAATCCAGATTAAGGTTTTTCCTCTTACTCCGATGTTGTGCAGCCTTTCAAATAATTTCTACACTCGATCAAAAGCTAAGGTCATATCCAGGAATACGGCCGTTGTCTTCTTTGGCGGTTTTTCCTAGAAATATATTATTAAAATTATACACAAATAAATTTACTGGCAATGCGTTTCTTTTTTGACCAGATTTAAAAAAGAAACGCATTGCCAGTAAATTTATTTGTGTATAATTTTAACGATAGAGGGCAATAAAATTTAATTTACTAAATATATTATTGATTGACAGAAGTAGAACAGTTTATCAGTTGTACAGTGTCTGGATCTTTAGGCAGTTTGGTAGAAGTTTATTTTATTATTGTCAGTGAGCCAGACTATGAGCCTAGAGTGAATAATTCATTCTGTTATTTTACAAAGTATGCTGGTAAGAGCAATTGGCCGATAGTTCTTGCATTCCTTGGCATCTTTGTTTGATTTCAGTATTGGCACTATAATTGATATCTTCCAATTCTTTGGTAGTTTACCAGTTTGCCATGAAATGTTCAGTATTCGTTGGAGTTGATTTTTAGCTTTGTCTCCAAAGTGTTTGATCATTTGACCAAAGATTAGAGCATCTCCAGGTGACATCTTGTATTCAACTTTCCTATTGATGAGTTTAGCTCATTCAGTGTGAAGTCTCTCGAGTAAATATCTTGTTGATGGTAATTTCTTGCTTTGTTTAACTAACCTGTTTACATTATTTTTAGAGTCCTGCCTTCATTCGTATAGCTGAGTCTGGAAGTGTGTGTGTGTGCTTGAAAGATATTCAGCAATTATTTCAGCAATCTGTTTGTTCGTTCTCGCTATTCATATCGGTTAGAGTATTGGAGGATTAGTGTTGGTTTTGATTGTTTTATAACACTAATTAAATTCCAGTGATGGCTTTCCTTTTTTGGATCCATTATTTTCGCAGAATTCTGCCCATTTTTCTCTCTCTCTTGTTTGAATATCCAAATTTCTTGTTCTATTTTGTGACTAATTTCAATGAGTTCCTTTATGATTTCTTCTGTGTTTTATTTATTTTAAGAAGTTGATTGATATTGTCTCTCTCTGCAATCATTGCCTCGATATTGTGGTCCTTCCAGTAAAGTATTCACAGGTCTTTACGTCTACCTCAAGGTATCGATACTTTTGCAGCTTTGGATATGTTCGAAGAGAATTTTTCCAATTTTTTGTCAATCGTTCTATGATTTAATTCTTCGTTGCACAGTTCTTCAAGCTTTTCTGTGATTTTTTTCCAGTGTTCTTTTATTCTGTTGGAAATTCTCAATTTTGAATTTTATGGTTGTTAAAATTGGTCTGTGGTCACTGATTGCACTTTTCAGAAATTTCCATTGTGTTGTGGGTGCGATGTTGTAATTTATCGCTGTTATGTCTATTGCGGATTCTGTGCCTGTGGACTTGGATAGATAGGTGTTCTTTTCGTTATTTAGCGGTGTAAGGTCGAGGTCGGTTAGCATGTCCTCAACCTGCTGACCATTGTTATCCTGGAAAGGTGATCCCCAAGTTGGTCTTTCGGCGTTAAAATCACCAAGTATGATTGCGATATCCGAAGACGCTTCACTTAATGTCTCTATCAGGCCTGTATTGATGCTAGTATTATCGTGGTGATAAACATTTATGATTGGAATTGTTTTATCTGTAAGATAGACCTCTATTGCCTGAGCTTCTGTCGTGCTTTCTCTAGGCTTACTCTGATTATAGGCGATTCCCTTAAATTTGATTTCTAGAGTTTTAATCAAAACGGCGAGTCCTCCTCCGAATTTTCCCGGTCTGTCCTTTCATAGTGTTGTATAATCTTTGATATTGAATCTCAGATTCTGATTCAATTTTGTCTCCTGAGGTCAATTAATATGTACATTCTTTCAGGGAGAAGACAAGTCAGCTCTTTATTTTCCTCTGGGTACCATTTATATTAAGTTGTAGTAGATTGAATTGTGTCCTCGTAGTAGATTTCTCATCATGAACTCGAGCTGCAGCTCCTGACGCGGCAGTTGCCCCGGACGCGGTAGCATTACTGGAGATATCAGTTTTGCTCTTCATTTGAAAATGGGTGCCGTTGCAACGTTAGTCATCTTGGAAACGAACCAGAATTTGGTCAAATATTCCAAGGGTCCAGGGGGGACCGCAAGGAGGTGTGGTCGGACTTCTCCCCTTCCCCCTGGAATGCCGTCACTACAGGATAAAGCACTCTTGGTGAATTCTTTTAATTGTGATTCAGAATCTGCCACTGAAGCTTTACGAGCGTTTCGTTCCTTTAAAGATATTCGAAGTGGTAAAGGACCAATGAGTTGCTACTCTCTAAAGCGATTGATTAAAAGTTTTGAGGAAACTGGATCTCTGGAAACAAAACCTCGGAGTGGAAGACCATCGACATGCAAGTCAGTGGCTGTTACGGTTTTGCAGAATGCTGAAGCTATTGAAACGTTATCCACGTTTGGAGAAGTAAGTGCTAGACAAGTTTCTCGACAAACGGGGATTTCGTATGGAACAGTTTGGAGAGAACACACATTTAGAATTATTCTATAAAAATACCCTAACAAAATTCAAAGTTTTCACTAGTTGAAAGTCAGCGATTTTGAGAAGCGTCAAGAATTCGCTGCATGGGTTTTCCGGCAAATTGATATTGATGAAAACTGGCTGTCAAATGTTCTAAGAACAGATAATGCTCACTTTTATCTAAAGGGATAATTTAACATTCAAAACTGCCTCATTTTGGCAACAGAAAACCCTAGGATTTTTACAGAAATGCCACTTCATCAGCACAGAGTTACAGTTTTGTGTGGGTTCACTTCTTCTTTTATTTTTGGGCCAATTTTCTTTGAAAAAATCAATGGAAGAACTTTTAAAACCGTTTTTGTAACTGGTGAACGTTATGTTCAACTTTTAAGAGAAAAGGTTATTTCCTTATTGCAGGACAGAGAAGCACTAAGCGAAATAACATTCATGCAAGATGGAGGACCTCCTCATATCTCCCGCGGTGCCAAACAATTGCTGAAGGATACGTTCGGTGAAATTCGTTGATAAGTCGCCACTTTATATACCAGTGGCCTCCAATATCACCAGACTTGACGCCTTACAATTTCGATTATGGGGGTACATTAAGTCGCGTTTTTATCGATGCCGGCCTACCACATTGGCCATGTTGAAGGCTTCTATCAGATGGCACGTTTTATAAATTTCAACTATTTAATTGTGACCATTCTCTCGTCTATCGTCTGCAGGCGGTGTTTGAGAATGAAGGGCGCCACATTGAGCAAGGATTGTGACCTAATACAAGAGAGAAGGCAGTTACCTCATGTGTTATATTTTGCAGCTCTTTGTTTTGGTTCATGGGAATAATAAATGCTGTTCTCACATCTTGACTTTTTTTTTTTCTGTGAACAGTAATATTTTTGTTTGTCATTTTCCCACATCTTATATTATGTCGTGCAGGCCAAAGTGTTATAACTTCTCGAATAACACTGGTACACACAATTTTACCCCTTATGTTTAGTTTATCGCTTTTCGCTCATTAGAAGAAATAGCATAAGGAATATTCTCTGTCTCCCCCCCAACTTTAGAAAATTTGCGCAAAAAATATTACAAAATGATTTTGCTACCACGTTTTTAAACGCAAAAGGTCGATTTAAAAATGATTTTTTTAGGGGATACATTTTCAAAATTATGTACAGTATAAAAAACAATGATAACATTTGACAAACCCATAGGATATTTGGAAAGTACGACAAACATATTTTGTCACTCCCCTCTATATTTCATCTTTGGATCATGACAAATATCCAGTTAAATAGTCAAGTGTTGCCAATTAGTCAAGAAACTATACATTTCTTATTGCACGAAATCCTATTAGTAGTGTCATCATAATTTTTGGTACTATATTAACATTTCAAAAATCGTGTATTGATATCAGTAGTTATTTTAAAACATTCAATCTATTTCACAAAACTCCATCTAAAATATAAATATTTTTGTTACTTGTTTTAATTTGCATATACCTATTTTACATATCTCAGATTGTATTTAAAAATCGTTAACCATTTCTTCTAACTTTTGGCGAAATGGTGTTTTATTAATTTATCATTTGATATTATTTGGGTTCTTTCCTGGTATTCAAAAAGGAAAAATACGTGTCGTTTAGTTATATATTTCAATTTATCAAACAATTTGGCCGTTGAATAGCTGATTCTGATAGAGCGCCATCTAGCGAATAAAGTTGTAACTAAAATCAATTTCGAATTTTTCATTATTTTCCATAAAAAATCCCATTGCATCCTGAACACAATGGTGTTTACCGCATTGCTCTAGCGCAAATATTCGCGGAGTTATTAATTTTTAAAGTTGTGCGGGACTTTTGGATCACCCTGTATATATACATTGGACATGAGCCTCTGAAAGTGAGCCTCTCAAAGACCTTCCACTTAAATTTTGTCCATGAAGGTATATACTGTATATGCAAATATGTATATTCACCCAGAGAGGCGGTGGATCACATAAATATAACGACTAATTCCAGGCAATACACTTGTCAGTTCCATAGACAGGAAGTCTGTAGATTTATGGAGATACATTATATCAGTGAAGTGACGGGGACTTGCTGTGTGCTGACCCGTAGGTGGACAAAAGACCCGGAATATCCCCGACAGTACCATGTGATCGCAGCTTTGTATTGTCAGAGTTTGGGTTCTTTCAATTATATTTGAGAGTTCGTCTTCTCACTGATAGATGACGCTTTCATTTTATTCTCTGGTATTTTATTTTTGTTTATCCCTAGTACACGTGGTACAGGCCATTATAATCATGGTGGGTAGAGGTATGCGACTGCTTTTTCTCTGGTATATAACGTCGAACTACTCTCTAAGCATTCGTGTGTAGTACACGAACACGTGTGTAGTACGCTTGTAGTAGGAGAACAAAACGTAATTTCTTGGAGCAGTGGAGGGAAGGTATTGTCCTGCCGGGGTATAACACGCCGGTAGTATCCCATTGTACATGGAGTGGCCAATATCTGGCGGATAACACTGTGGTTATGGAAATTCTCTACGGTACAACGAGGAATTCGAGCAGGTCACCTTCCTCATTACAATCTTTTATATCACAGCATCTCTGTACTCTATGTCTATTCATAGATGCTGGTCGTTAACGGTGATTAGTTCCCTAAGCGGCTGATTTCAAACGTCAAACACTATAGTATAACATTTCTATGTCTATAATGGATTTCAACCACACTCATAGGCAAACCTTAAGGAAGTTGTACCTTTTATCAAGTATATCATGATTTAGATAATAACTCTGAATGATATTTGATACACAGTGACCTTTATTGAAGACATACTAGATAACTAAGTGTGAACAAAAACTGCCTTTGTCTCCTTAAAAAAAAAAAATACAGACGACCGCCGAAATCAAATACTTTCCACTTTCTAAAGTTTTGTCTATGAGTGTATAAACAGCAGCACGAGGGCGTCTACTACTTCCTACTCTATATTTGGAAGTCATTTTGGACAAAGATGTTTTGTAGATAAACGCCTGATAGAGAGACTATCGTTTAGAATGCGACTTAAAAACTCTAACGTCAATTTTTTGATAATCATTCATTAAAGAAATAAGATTTATTGTTCAGAAAAACCTCTCTTAATTGCTTTATAATTAAAACCGTCGATATAACAAACCGGATATTTTATAATATTCCATGTAAATATCTATCCAAAGTATTCTGTCAAAATAGCAATTCTATCTAAGGTTCAAACGTTTTGTACCTCGCAGCATTCCTAGGCCACGGCGAGAAGATATGCAAATCCGTGCTATGCAAATACAGAGGTCCGCAACAACAGCTCCACCAATCCGGCGATAGATTTTCTCCTCCAATCACTAAATAATCTCCTCAAGCCAGAACAGAAGAGAAAAAGTTAAATCAATTATTTGAATTTAAAATTTGGTGCGAGAGAGTAATTTCCCAGCTGGTGTTTGATTGGATGGTGGAAGCTCTTCATTTCCAGTCGTGGTTCTTTCTTTTATTCTTTCTTCATCCCTGAAATACTTTTCTCTCCTCAACTATACTATTAACACATTCTAAAATTAAATAAAACACTTCCTAGAGGTGCGCCAAATTCTTTTATTGCTGCAAAAACTAAAACGGTTTTAAGGAATCTCCTTCAACTAGAAAGAATGGGAATTAACACATTGAATACATTTCTAGCTTCAAAGGTCTTTCACTTCCTCCTTGATTGTCAGCTCCACGTGGAGAATCTATTGATGTGTAACTCTTATGTCAGCTGGGTTCTGTCCAGTTAGAGAATTGGCATCAGTAAATCATCAACCCAACAGACATCCATTTGTATATCATGCCTTAGGCCCTTGTTGCTTAACGTTAAGATGAATAAGACAATACGCCTCTATAATAGTTTCGAATTTTCATAACTATAGCGCTAATGCATCATAAGACAATTGTGTTGTTTCTTTTTTAAATGGACACGATACTTTTTCTATGCACATGGTTATCATTATCCGGCATTTATTTCAAGTGACAGGTATATAATCAGAATAGCCAAATACAATATTTGATTTGATAGTTTTTTGCTACTATTTTCTAATTGCCACTATTATCTAAACAAAGATCGATTAAATTTAGAAAATGTAACTCCAAAATTGAAAGCAATTTTAAATAATGATTTAAATGAAGAATTAAATCAATATTTAGACAGCAAATGCCAAAACAAAAATTAACAAAATTGGCTACAAAAAACAAATCCTCAAACATATCAAAACACTGTAGTCAATCTTTCTAAACAATATTTGATGTATGCAGACAATATCATTGTGCTATGATTCATTAAATTAAAGAAACTGCTGGAAGGGTTTACATCTGATGATTCAGGACCTCCTAACATTTTACCCACTGCAATTAAAGACAGTAGTAAACATTTTATTAGTAAAATAGAAAATCTTGCTGAAATATCCTGAATATTGTCTACACTCGATGATCACCATGAACAGGCGAAGGACACCATCGAAAGTTCCAACCAGTCATGAACTCACCAAACCAACAAGTACACACACGTTTGTATTAGAAGTAATACATCGAGCCATTTATACACGAGGAACCTAACTATTTAGCGCAAATTTTTATATTCATTCATTTTAAACAACCTTCCACTTTTCTTAAATTTACATATCTGTACATTTCTTTCTGTTTTGCAAGATCGAATAAAAGGGGGCCATCGAATTATCGTAATTAATGAATTAATTGACTATTATTTATACAATTCATTACCTCTCAGAAATAACAAGTAATGAGCATCGTAACTATATACATATAAATATATAAAAGGTCACCTTTATATACCATCAAAATGGACGTCAAAACTAGACGCCATCTATTGACCGTCGCCGCAAACTAGCGGCCTCAGGTCGGTAACAAAGCCACAACACCAGCTTTGGCAAACTGAGAAGCGTCCACCTAGAGACCATGGTTTCGGGTTAATGGCCCTCGCCAGCCTAGGGTGGATTTTATTCCACGAGATCCACAAGGGATCTAATGGAATCCTCACAAGTTTTGACGTCTATTTTGACGGGAGAGTGGCCTTTATCTTTATAGATGAATATCCTCCCGACAAAATTTCCATCTATATATATTGTAGTACTAATATTTATTTGTATAACTAAACAGCTCCCTGCTAACTTTGCTGCGATGCATTTTCCAACTTAATAAGTACAGCAGGGAGTTGTTTTTATTTAAAAATAAAATTAGTACTAAATAGTTACACGTCTCATTACATGTTATTTATAAAAAAATAATAATACAGATTGTGTAAACAAGAGCGAATTAAATCATTAATTACGATAATTCAATGACCCTTAATTATTCAATCTTGAAAACAGAAAGCAATGTACAGATATGCAAATTAGCGAAATGTCCTGACAAAACCAGCTCAGTCCCAACTATTACATAAAAACCCCGGCAAACAAACAAACAAACAGAGACGAACAAGTTAGTTCATCGTTGCGAGAAGTAACAAGTCAATTCTATCATCATCACCTCAACAGCCTATCATCATCATTGCGGCGAATTTATTTCCATAACAAAAGGCGCCGAACTGGGACAAGTGGCAATTTTTTTATATCGCGTCGAGGGAAAGTTTTTTTTTAATCCGCCACAATATTAATGGTTAGAAGATACCTACTGCTGCTGTAAAAATATATTTCTATTTAAAAAAAGTGTCTCCTTTATCAAATATGTTTTAATAGACAATCTCCCAGAGTGGTGGAGTTTTTAACTCCTCTCTTGCTGTCAGAATAATAATTTAGTCAGGTGGAGCCAGATAAAATATTTTTATTTAGGACTGGTGGTGGTGTTAGTGGCGACTGGCCGGAGAGATAAGAACATATTTACATATGGGAGGTACGGCAGGGTGTGCCATATATATATATGTGTATATGCTCTTTTGTGTGGGTATTTATTTCTTCATTTGTTTGATATGTGTTTTCGCTGTCTTGCTAGTTTCGACAACCCTTTTTATAAGGTATAGAAATATTGTTTTGTTTTTTTAAATTTATTATCTGTTGTTTAATCGTATCCCTTGTTGCATAGCTGATAACCTATGTAAATAAGGTATTTTGCTAAGACATCGGAATTACCTTGTGATTATTGCGTTTTCTCTCATTTCTACGTGACAATTTGATGGGAATGGATAGACGGAAGACGGATTAACATAACCTTCAGTTCACTAATTATATCGAAATTCTTGTTATCGTTGTCGAATCCAATGAAGAGACTTCAGATATCTCCATGCATCTCTATCACAGCAGTCGCAATGTCCACTATCTTGGATGTGAAAAGCTTCTGTTCTGGGTCCATGTCAATTTTCTGCAAGGCTGCGGCCATTGCTGGACATTAGAATATGTGGGTAGGTGTTAGTTCCACAACAGGACAGTTGTTACATGTCCTGTAAGTTCTTGTGTCATTTGGATGTATTGATATTCCTTTATAATGTGTGAGAGTCTCCCCTATCGAAATTTGTCCTTTATATTATTAAAAAAAAAACAATTAATAATTACATCCTTACAGTACAGAGAGCGCTGATGTATACTTAAGATATCAGGTTATGTTGTATTTTTTGGCTTGTCCTTTAAGCGAAATAGCTGTGCTCGAAGCTGAAACATTTTTGATATTTCTACAATTACAAAAGCAAATATTCATAGTTTCCTTAAACGCCATTAACAAAAATAGACATTCGAAGTAGGGATTGTATTCAATAGTTTTAGCGATCTGGTGGATTATCGAAATCGCTGAAACGTTAATCACTGATGAGCCAAATCTTCCCAATTCTTTTTCATATTCAATGTAGCAGTTTTTTACGATGAATGATAGCTCCATATTTCTTAAGGAAATTGAACGTTGGGCGAAGGGTGTCTTTTATTGGCTGATTAAACGCAAGCTTCCGATACGAATGCTATTGTGTTGGACTCAGACGCCTTTAAAGTTATCTCTCTAGTAAGGATGTACAAAGATAGCACGCGAGTTCGTTAAGGAATGAAGTTAGGGATTTATTACACTGTTTCGAAATGGAAGGACTATAATAAGTGGGACATGTCTTTAACCTATTCCGTCAGATAGATCCTTGAGCTGTGTACGACACTCTGATGAAAGGTCCACACTGTACACGCTGGACTACACCGACTTGTAGGCTGCTCCGCTACTGAACGTCACACTTCCACAGAGCAATCGTCAACCTGACCTGGCCAAGTTCAGGGCAACTCCCACCTTCAGGCCAGCAGCTGCTATCCACCAGAGCTTCTCTGACTTCTTCAGGACTCCCTCTTGTCTAACTGCTGTCACCAGATTATCTGTTCTCTCCTGCCTGTCTCAGCTGACCCCCTTCTTCAATCCCAGTAGTACTTCCTTGTCTACCAACACCACGTCACCTTGGCTCTTGTGAAGGGAGAGCCAGATATGTCACACTATACTAATGGTTAAAGAGACAAAAACTACTTTTCCCTCAGCCAATAGAAGATAAATTATAGCCTAAAGCTTGCCTTTTATCCACCAAAAAGGCAAGCTTCTCCTAACACGTTCTAATGCCTCAATTTGACTAATAGTAGAACTTATTTCTGTGCTTCAACGAAGCAATAGCGCTAATATATTATCGTCTTCAAACTGAAGATCGCTAAACAGACCGTGAAGTGCCGCGGACTTGCCGAGACTCATTCTGTCACAGTTCTCAAGTCTCAAATTGCCTGTGATTTTGGCACAATTGGCAAATAAATATTTTATTCAATCCAATATATGCATTTTTTTTTATTATCTAAAAATTTAAATGTGTATTTCTTTATTTTCAGATATTTATATGTGCCTGACATAATAGATTAAAACCAAATTTCTAGATTTCAACAAATAAAACATGCATGTCTTATAAAAATTAGAGTTTAGAGTAACCAGTGCTAGTATCTACGGGCTGTATGCTAGAGGCTATTCACTATTTCATATATCACGATTTCTTCGCTGAAGAGAGCTCGACGTTATAATAACTGTAAATATTGTCTTACGTAAACCATTCTAGTGAATACCTCTTACACCAAACAGTTAATTACAAATACAGAAGTTATTGAGAGCTGGTGATATCAACTCTCTACAACAGACTCGAGATCGAGTTACAAAATTTGAGCAGTTTTCTTGTTAAATTTAAACAAGTACGTAAAGTATATTTAAAAAGGCGTAACTAGATCTGTGAAAAATCTCAAGTTTTTAAAAAATATTTCGAAGGATTGATCCTTCTTTATCAATTTACAGCAAAAAACCTTTATAGGTAATTTACAAATTCTCTTGTAGGTCACATGGAAACAACTTTGTCATTGGTCAAAATTCAATAAAGTTGAAAATTGAGAGGATGAAAATAATATAGGAAATAAGGTAGATAAAAATGAAATAAATGGAGAATTTAATAGGTATTTTCCCGTAAGAATAATAATACAGATATTATAAAAAAGGTAGTTAGAGTTAGGGGAGCGGGGGATGAAAATTATTGAGTGTAAACGATGTTTAAACAAATAATTAGGTATAGGCGGAAATTAAAAGAATAAATAAATGAAATTCACTACGATTTGTATTTTTCAAAATTTAAAAATTCTGCTGAAAGAGAGATACACGTTGTTCTAGAATTTCTTCAGATCTATTTAAGCAGCTGAGTCCTCCATTGATGCTGTGGCCTCCAGGAACATACTTTTCTCACTTACCTTGTAGATAGTAGATGTCCCGACATTCTCCAGCGACGAGCTAATGTTTCATATGGCGGGATATATATTAATTACATATAAGGTTCTATGCTGGCAGTACATATAGGTGATTTATTGTCTCCCAGGGTAATATGTCGGCAGATATAGCAACTTCTGATGTATCATATAACTCCCTCTATATATATATCACCTCCTCTATCTATCTACAGTGTCAACTTTCTGATTGTGTGCACTCTACTGCTTATATATATATAATGGTTAAATATAATGGAATGACCTAAATCACCGTGTAATTGATTTTTATTGCAATAGATGGCGCTCTGCCATCTAAAATGTTCATGTGAGCGGCCTGGATATGCCTAGTTATTTTTAATATCAACACCTGATCTCCTTTTTTATATTATATTTTACCTTTTTCACACACACAAATACAAATGCTCTCTATAATATATATTTTTATAATATTGTAACGTATAAAATCTGGAAAGAAAACTTCAGGATGACACAGCAATTTATTTAATGTACAAACACAAATCAACATTTATAAAATTAAAGTTAAGAAATGTGAGGGAATCCCAGAGTAGAAAAATATAAATAATATAAATATCAAAAATTAATACAAAAAATAATAATCTATACATAAAATATAATAAATACTTTGCTACAATATAATAGATTATAATATATTCTCAAAAATCTTTATAATATTTTTAGACTCAAGCACAAAATTAAATTCTGAATTTTGCCGCATGCAGTTTCATAAAGTGATGTTTGGAAAAAAAAGGTGCTGAACATCCAAAAAAACCAACTTTTGACTTATAAGTGATCAACTTAGTAAAAAAAAAAATAACATGATGAAACCAGACAACCTACGATGAGAGACCGCTTCTTGGAGAGGCCCGGAGTTTCTATGATTCTATCTGGAAATATATATTTATTTATTTACGGGGCTTCTAACCTAGAATGGATGATTTTTGAGCCACCGAAAAAGATTCCCACCCCGGGAATCGAACCCGGGCCTCCTGGGTGAGAGCCAGTTATCCTAGCCACTAGACCACATGAGAAAATTCTATCTGGTCTCTCATGGGAGTTTTAATTGTATGTGTATTTGATTTTTCCAAGTACTGTATACAGATAGATGTATATTCTGCCTAAATGGAATTGTTCTTAGTAAATTACAGAGGGTGAAACAAAGCTTGAATCACTCACCTTATTTAGTGAACACAATCACTCTATATGAGCTATAACATCCATTTTGTGATCAATCTATCAGAAATATAATGTATCCAACAAATACATATTGGAGCTAACCACCACTACAGTACATTATTCAACAATCCAATTATCTGATTATTCCAGAAATCCAATTAACGAAATTAGTTTTTATATAAAGATGGACGAAATAAACTTCTAATTACGACAATATTATTTCTGGTTTCTGTTTCTTCCCGTCGTTCAATAGAAAAACAGAACTATGTATTTCAGGAGACATTTGTACTTAATTGTGTTTATTTTTATCTATTTATATTTTTAGTTAATTTTTTTTAAATAAAAAAGGGGGCATATTCGTATAATATCATAAATATATTAAATAGCTTTTTGTGTGTTTGTGAAAAAAAAGTAAGATGAAATAGAAAAAGAGGTTGGGTTGGGATATTAAAAATAAAATAGGCATATCCTGACCGCTCACATAAGCATTTTAGATGGCAGAACGTCATCTAGTGGAACAGAAATTCACTAAACGTTTATTTAGCTTGTTCCATAGTATTTGGCCAACCTATTTTCTTGATAAATCAAAAAGGTCATCCACGAATGCGTTTCAAGCTGTAGGCCTTCGTTAGCGTGGTGCAGGCTGTACTTCAACAACCGAATATTTTAATCCTAGAAGCTTTCTATATATCCACAAACCTTTATAAAAAAAATCAAATTTTCATAGGTTTCTATCACCTATATACTTTCTACGGTTGAGTTGGTAGGGAGTTCTATCATAAGTAAATTTAATAGCATATATATGGCACAGACACTTTTACAATTATCTTTTTAGGTGTCGCTTTAGTATAAAAGTTATTGTAAAACGACGTTTGACAAGTTTTACCGCAAATGTTTGTTTTGAACGAAAAATCGTAATTTATTTTTAAGGAGAAATAACGACCATTTTTATCCTTAGGGATGAAGTGTGAAAAGATGAATTGTGAAGAGTAATGATGAACGGAATTGTTGAATTATAAAATTTATTGCTTGATATGATTTTATGGGAATATTTAGATGTGAAAAAAAGGCATATTTCTCATTGACACTTTGAAAATAATCGCACATTTCAAAACCTTCTCTGAGCAGAGATATAATTCTCTCTCTCACACATATCAATGATAATTTCATTGAAGTTCTTAGATTTTACGAAATTTAACAGCTAATTCCCAGATTTGCATATCCAATAAGGAGAAAGATCAAATTTTGTAAAAAAGGTGGAATTATTTTGTTGAGTCTGACCCCCGAACACCTTCCGGATTTTGAAGTCATTTTTGTAAAGGATTAATATATGTCGAAATCTTTAAGTTTAGTAAGCGATCACACCACGTATCAAGAAGAACAATTATTTCTAAAGATTCTGTGATAGTGGTGTCTTGTCGCTCCATAGAAAGGAGAGTGCCATTGCACCGTTAGTCAGCCACATTTCAGTTCCCTGTTCACGGTTACCGTAGCGGCTCGCGGCTCACGACACCGTACTTCGCCCTACAGGGCAGTCCCTTACTTGTGCTGCTTCTCCCGACGCCACGTAGAGGAGTAGATCTGGGCAGGGAAAGATTCTGTAGAAACAATTAATATTCCAACATATCATTTTAGGTGAGTCGTTGTGTGTTTCACTAAGTTTTCAAATTGTTAAAAATATGTTTTCAGGGCTATATTTTCATATGGAATAATTTTCTGTATTTTCCATATGGGCTTGTCACCTATAATTCCATATATCGTAAGTCTTTGGCATTAGTTCACATTAGAATATTTTATATCCATCTGAGAGTGGCTAGGAATGAAAGGTGATGGGGACTTGGGATTCAAGGGATGTTATTAAATGGTGTGAGGATTAATGAATTCGTTCCAACATAAAGTATAAAATGTGGCAGAACGGGGGTTCTTCATCGTTGTTCAAATATAAAACATAAAATTTTATTTAATATCTAGTTGGATCTTTCCAGTTGATCTCGAGGACCACGCTATCACCATCTCTTCAGCGGCGAAGCACGCGATCTACGTATTCTTCGTAGATGGCGAAATACGTGGTGTCGCTGGAGACCCGCTGGCGATTCTCCACCAAACTCTGCAGCGCTGGCAGAGGCGCCATATTCATTGTACATAGTATCATGCATATATATATAATTATCTTTTTAAATAGTGCAGACTGTGCACTTTTGCATGCATTGTCAAAATGTCAATAAAATTATTTGATTTATCAATTGTCTATGAACCTTTTTATAGGAGTTTACATTCTATTTTCTAAAAATGAAGTCGCCCTTTTGAAAAAGGCAACAGTGAATTTATAGAATGTTGAAAATAAACAAGGTAATTGCTGAACCTTTCCACATGAAAGATATAAATAAAAGGATTATAGTTACCTACATAAATGGCAATAAACTGCAAAAAAAAAACAAAAAACAAATAAAGATACGGAGTCTTGCACATATGCTGGGTAATAACTGTGACATAAAATCAAAGAGAAATAATTTTTATTGTTCCATGTAAGAAAGATGAAGTAGCTCATAGAAAATTTAGACGATGGGAGTTTCCGAATCGGGAGGAAAATCAATAAAAATCTATGTGTGGGAAATTAATCTCAATGAAAAGCAAAACAAGACATTTCGCTTTCCGCTGCCAGGATGAAATATTCAGCGGGCAGAGAAATAACTTTGGCAAGCGGAGGTTTTTACGCCCCTCGCTTTTTTTTAAACAGATAATACTGCGTCAAGTCGTTCTATTTACCTTCTTATTTATTTATTTACCTTCTGGTGACCTTTTCTCGACACTTTAAACCATATTTGCATAGTACAGTATATACTTGAAACATACTCTTCTTTTCCTTTAACTAACCTTCGGTTTATAACTTATAGAAATATTTAAACATTGATCAAAATATATTTTCATTAATTGATAAACAATTCTATAAATTTTATTTTTATTGCGCGCGCGCGCTCTCTATTTAAGAATGAATAAACCGTAAAATATGATTTTTCGGATTTAATAAAATCATATTTAACCACGTACGTGACGGCAGTATAGAATGGTAAAAGTGTTTCTACTTCACGTTTACTTATTTGGTCGCTTGTCGTTGTTTGATTATTTTCTACGATTCACACATGATGCTCTCTGAATAGATTTGAAAGCTGCCTCTTATAAAAGTAAAAATACAAATTACGAGATGTTTTAACCATTAAGCACTATTTCAGGCCTCGGGAAGAATTTAACGCTTGAAAACTTTGGCCTTTTTTTTTTTTAACACTTTCGGCCCGAGGGACGCCAATTCGCGTCCTTGCCGATTTTGCATCTAGCCTGAAGGACGCGAATTCGCGTCCTCGTTAAATATAAAATCGCCGGCGGCCGACACGAATTCACGTCCACCGGGATCTTGTCCCTTCTTGTCTATCTATCAGTGGGGGGTGTCAGCTGACCTAATGTTCCTGTAAAAAAACTCTAAACCTATATAACGTATTTTACCAACAACTTAAGCTTGTGTGACCTGCTGAATAGAACATTATATTCCAGTATCACATACTTAGTTGATGATCTCTCAAACCGAAGCTTTAAACTTGTCTTCAATAAACCTTTTGAAACCACTAGCTCGGTGGTCGGCAAACTGCGGCTCTTTATGTAGCTCCATACGCAAATATCATTTATACATAGAAATAATGCGCCATCTATATATACAAATTAAAACACCATTGTATTATATAGATGGCGCGTCATTTCTATGTATTAATTTATGCCTAACTTGTCCCTTTTGGCAAGAGCATTGCTCGATGCAAATATTTAAATGTAATTCTACTGTCCTAAAAGCTTATGTCCATAGTTTGCTTAAATACCATTTCTAAGATTCCACCCTTCAATGTTGCATATAAAAGCAGACTGATCCAATACAGTATTAGAGCTCTAAAGAAGCGGTCTGGTGGATTAAATTGGCTAAATTGCAGGGGGGTTCACCACTGATGAGCCAAACCCTGCCAATATATTTTTTTCATCGCAGTAAGGGCAATAGAAGTTTTATTTATTTGTAAAAACAAACATTCGCGTTTTGTTGTTTTCCTTTGTAAAATATTATTATTGAGAGTGCTATTTATTGTTGGCAAGAAAAAATAACTTTGTGGTTCTTTAAAAACTTTGAAATTTTGTCAATTTTAATTTTTGACTCTTTTGACTCAAAAGTTTGCCGACCCCTGCACCAGCCATCAGTGAGACCGTCTTCCCGAGCGCATGATAATAAGAGAAACCGTACATGTCGACACCATATATGAAATATGTTACTATAGAATTCCGAACGTACTAAACACCATGACAGGTGGCTCCAGGTCAAAAATTAAAATCCGATAGGTCGAAGTTCCCTCGACAGAGATGGATGGAGAATTCTCTCCGCGTTAATTGGCTCATCTCTCGGCTCCTATAGTTGCATATTATAGTTGCATATTCGAGAGATTGTTACATAGAGATATTGTTACAGATTTTATCGATAGATGGCAATTATATTTATAAATGTAATTTGCTAGTATATAGCTTTGTTATGAAATCATTTTGTGGAAGAGCTTTGCTCGATGATATTTCTTAAAATTTTATGTATGCACCTTTACTGAATTTTAAGCTTATGTCCATAGATTCCCAAAAAATCCCTAAGCTGTCTATAAATCTATAGATCTTACTGCAATGATAAAATCTGCGATGAACCCTCTCAGCGGGTTTCACCAAATTTTAAATTTAAATATTTATTTTGAAAAATCGCAAATACGAACAAGCATTGAAGGTTACATGAATTTCGATTTTTAAATAGGCATCTTGATATATGTCAAGTACCGGAGTGTTACATGTTACTAGAGTCCCAGGACCTGCGGCTCGGGGGATATGATATTGTAGCAAAGTATTTATTATTTTATTGACAAAGTATCATTTTTATGTTTATATTTTACTACTCTGTGAACTTCCCTCATTGCTTATCTTTTGTTTATCATTCATAGTTTGTTCTTGCCTTAAATAAATTGCTGTGTCATCCTGAAGTTTGTCTTTCCTAATTTTCCATGTGACAATACTATAAAATACAATGACACCTCACACGTCCAAATAACGCCGCCATCTGTTTGGTGGCAAAGCTAAAACACCAACTTTTCACCCAATTCCGAGCGTTTACTGGAGACATACTTCTTGTCTCACTTTGATGGATTTCTTTTTTATTTTTTAAAGCGCTTTTATTTTATTTTCAAAGGTAAAATAATACTTAAAGGGTTAATTTTTTAGATCATATTTATTTCATGAAATATAACGTTTAATATAAAGATATAGGTCGCCTCTCCCGTCAAAATAGACGTCAAAACTAGACGCCATATATTGACCGTCGCCGCAAACTAGCGGCCTCAGGTCGGCGACAAAGCCACAACACCAGCTTTGGAAAACTGAGAAGCGTCAAAGCTGGTGTTGTGGCTTTGTCACCTACTCGAGACCGCTAGTTTTCGGCGAAGGTCAATAGATGGCGTCTAGTTTTGACGTCTATTTTGACTGGAGAGGCGATCTTTATCTTTATAGATGAATATCCTCCCGGCAAAAAAAAAAAATGTATAGTTGATGTTTTCCCCCATAGATGGCAGTCGTAATCTTACAACATTTTTATTTCCGGATCAAGAGATGACATTTCTATTAATTCAAAACCCTTCAAATTTATTACCTGCTCATTTTTCTCTCTTTGAATAACTAAAATAATGTTTCGCTTGAAGAACATGAAACATGGCTTTTATATAAATAACAGTTAATTTTGTAATATATTTAGCAAACTCTTGTAATATTCTACAGTGTATGTAAGCCTTTATTAATAATACTAATTAATAGAGAATTTGTGTTGAGTCCAAATCATAATCACGATAGAATAAAAACAATATAGATTTCACAGAGCTATGTAGAAATTAATTGCTATTTAAACAGACTAGTGTAAGCTCTCTATATTTATAATTAATTGTACAGAAGTACAAAATACACCTCCTGGATTTAATATTTGCATAACAATGGGGGAGAAACGGTATAATTAGGATTTCTACCGTTAGTAAAAATACACATTAGAAAAAATTTCGCAGAATTACAGAGGGAAAATCAAATAGGTATTTATCAGCCCAATTAGTTTAATTATTTTTTTTCAAATGGCTAATTATGATATCCGCCATAAAAACACTGTATATTTATTGTTTCGGATGGCATTTCAAATATTTTTTGTACAGACATAAATTTCCCTTCGTAAATATTGCAATATTTTAGCTGGGAATATATTTACATTTGATAGATTGCTTTTAAACTAATTTCACAACGGGACGTGAGGCTGTTTGTTTTTTTCCGGTGAAGAACGCGTTTAAAAAACGTGATGTATTGTTTAAAATTGACTCTAATTCGAACAAAGCAATAAATCTAAGTGAAATATCTTCTGTTATTGGATTGTTATTCCAGACGTCGAATTTAATATTATTATGCGCTGCTAGAGAATTAAATATAGACAGGCAAAAAGAGAAAATCACAATTGTTAAATAAGCAATTCTCTCAGATAGAGATAGTGGAGAATGAATTTTTATTTTTTTCCCGCCATCGTAGCTAGAAAACAAAATGGCGAATATCGTCAACTTTGCAGACGACTCGTTAAATAATTTTTTTTTTCTGTCTGAAAATTTTTATTTATTTTTTGGCTTTTCTTTTTAATGTTATTTCTAACTATATAAGACTCTGCGTTTATCTGCCTTAAATAGATAAACTCTGTGAAAAAAAGTGCGCGGATAAAAAAAAAATGTTTCCTTTTTTTTTTTTTGCGAAAAATATTTTAAAGCCACGTTGAAGGCAATAAATATTCAGAAAATACTTTTATGTGCTGTTTTAATTTACGATGGGATAGTTTCACATTGGTGAGATATGTGTTTAATAAAATGTTTTGATGTAATTTTATAGCTTATATAGTTACCCTCATGAATGTATATTTATATTTATAGAGCTATTTGTTCTTGTGCCTTTTTAACTATATTTTAATTTTTGTCGAAAATTCTCAATTACTAAGTTCTAAATTTTTATAATTATAATAATAAGATTTTGTTGTCATTTTAAGATAATATTGGACAACACTAAAAAATAATGTGAAAACTAAAAACAGCTTCGTTTACATTTTGTGTAACGAGATTTTGTGTGTTATCAAATTTAAAATTAAAGCTCAATATCCAATTAGTATTTATATTGTGAGAATTAATAAGTTCATATAATAAAATTGATAATTTATATTAGTTAAGCTGATATCTAACCACACCAAGGATAAACCTAATTGTATTATTGTTTAAATTAATCAGACCCCATTAATATATTTTTAAAAAATCAATGATTTTTTCGTTTGAAATATTCATAATTAAAATACTATCACTAAAGAATATATTTTTACTTAAGTTTTACAAAAGATAGGCGGAAAGGTTGTATTTATTTGAGATAAGAGGAGGGACTGGCTCATCAATGCAGAACACTTGCATCTTCGATTCCACTTCGGTTGAATATCACAGCAGCTATATTAAAAAACAAAGCTTCATTTTAACACACCAAGCCATTTACTTTCCATACCGCCATACGGCACAACAGGATTGACTTGAGGGGGAGGGGGGTAAACTCAAGCAGAAGACAGCATCAGACGATGCTAAATTAGCGTCAGAAGAAAGTTTGTAGAATTTTTCACGTGGAATACTTTAATAGTTTTATTATGCGGCGGGAGGGGCAGCCATCATAAAAATCTCGATCCGTCGTAAATTCCCTCGGAATAAATTGATTCCAAGTTGCATACCCCATATTTACATACCCCCTCCGCCTTTATTTAGATTTATTAATAAAATTTTTTATAATGCATTAGAGTTCGTTTGGCGCTTTATTAGTGTTCCGGTACAAAACTCCTGTTTTGATTTTAATATTTTAACTCGCTGAAGCCAAGTTTTTTTAATTAAATACATAACCTTTACTATACCTTCGTCGTTAGGTGGCTCTCAACCATACTTAACTACACCAGTACAGTCTAGAGTGGGAGGTACTAACTACTACTAATTAACTGAATAAACAATACATACATGTTGTAATGTGTATTATTCTGTAAGGTGACTGCAGTGTGGCATGTTAGTTGCAGTCGTGATGTCCACAACGTTTAGAGTGGATTCAGGCGTGGAATTAGGATTGCACGAGACATGTTGGATGTCACCATAGAGATGGCTAGAGAGTAAGTGAAGCCGACGCCGGTCAGGGCAGATCTGTCGAGAGGGGTCTGTCAATCATTGTGTCTCAAAGCGGACTGATCTGTTTTGAGCCAAAGGGGCACACCTAGTACCCCTGCATGTTTTTCGGACCTTTTTACTCTCCTGGCGCCGGCTGTCAATCAATCGAATTCATTTTGTCGTGCATTACATGATGGCCAAACCGGCGATTTAAATTGTTTTTACACTTTTGGTTATTATACTATAGCTATATTACACATGATATACAATCCTTTTTTTTTTTCAAATTTAAAAACGATACAAGTATTAGACTATATTACAACATACATATATGGCAGGATGGAACTTGTGACGAGAGGAAGTTTACCTCAGAAAATAAAGACCATCCTCATCGTAAAAACTATGAACCGATCTATTGAGCCCATCTCTACAAACTGGCGACCTCTTGTCACCGATGGATGAGGGCCAAAACCCGAAACGCCTATCTGTTTAGCCTTTCTTTATTAATCAAGAAATGATATTCGACCAATTATAGAATAAGTAAAAATCAACAATTAATTAATATTTATTACGACAGATGGCGCAAGCCATCAGCAACTTTTAGATACACGAACAGAAGATGCCCCTTTTTCTTAATACTTATTTCTGTTTCTCACATCGCATTCTCTATGCTAGCTTTCGGATAATAAAATTTCTAAAGAAAAAGCAACGAATTAACAAATACAGCAATTTACCAAGTATATTACACAATCATAAATGATGTAAATAAGATATTTCAGCGCTCTAGATATGTGCTGAAACGATATTTATATCTGAATTAACTTTGACGTCAGTGTGCATGCATCATGCTAAGACAATTCTATATGGAGAATTGATTAATGGTAATTATTAAACAGGTTCAAATTTGACCTATTTCTTAACTAAATGTAACTGAGACTAAAAGATAACAAAACTTGACCTTTATGGAATACCATATCTAACCTAACCTAATCGTAACGTAAAACCAACCAAGTCTAGCCTCATTGGATTGACAAAATTGACAATAATTTATTGGCATCTTAGTCAATGATTACAAAATTAAAAACATATCGCTAAAAGATAAAATTATATACAAGAGCCAGGGAGTCTTCCTCAACCGCGAGTGTCCTCTCCCAGGCGATGCCTCATTGGATTGATCTAACCCTTCTTCTTCTTTCTTATCTCCACTCATTCATATTACGGTATCAAGCTTGTAAAGCTTGAGACTTTGACAATCATCATGATTGGGTGAAGCAGAATGCGTTTGCCTTTGTCATTAAGACTGGGAGCACTACTCAGTGGCAGGCCGACTTAGCTCCAAAAGAAATGGCCGCCTCTGACATGAGGAACAGACACCATGTGCAGCCGCTCCTAACATGGGGTACAAACGCTGCTCATCCTGTACCCCTGGATTAGGAGCTCTTACAGGGTACTATCAGCCGTGCTAGCTGAGCCCAGGTTTGTTAGTGAGCGTGTTACTGCTCCCCCTCCTCCATTTTCATCCGGGCTTGGAACCGGTGATTCCCAACCTCTTGACTGCTCGACGTTTGAAAAAATCCTATTCAAATGCTAGAGTGCTCTACGATAATAATTTTGCCTGTTGAAGAACCAGAGCTCGAAAGCTATCTGTGTTTTTGTAATGAAGAAACATATTTGGAAAGGTTTTTTGAATATTTTAATAAAATATTCAACGTTATAATGCCTTGATTTTAAGATACCTTTACCTAAGATACGGCGTACAAAAATGTTGAGAAAGGCTGCAATTTATATAACAACATAATTTTAGAAAATATTGATGTGAATTTATAACCCCCGAACTATATTTCACATCTCTCTATAATGTATTATATCGAAATAACACGGAACTATAACCTCATATTTCTATATATTAAATGGTAGAACATCGCAAAGGCGACGGAGAAATCCGAGTCAATCCAAACCGAATACTATGTTAATTTAGAGAGCCGATATTTGATTGAGGTGGAAACATCAGGATTCCTAGGGTACGTTTCTTTTTTACAATTATCTTAATTCATAGTTCTTCAAATATATACTTCGACCAGTAATTCTTTTTTTTTTTAAATATTTACTGGCCGAAGTATCTTTAATTTGAAGAAATGTGAATTCCGGCCAGGCAGCCTCTATCTTTACAGTATCTTAATTCAAATACAGTTAAACCTGTCTATAGCGCCCCTTCTAAAAAGCTCCTCCCTCTCTATAGCGCCCGATTTTAGATACGTAGTACGATGCGATTTACATTAAAGGTGACCTGTCTATAGCACCCTATTTTGGTGAGTCCCAAGAGGGGCGCTATAGACAGGTTTAACTGTATTTATCTAGCTTTCTGGCATGACAGCCCTTCTACAGGAGAAACACAATATAATAAATCACCAATAGGAAATGAGTTATAATATAATTGGATACTATTTTACATACTTTTATACAAAAATGGAATAAAATAAATTTTCATAATTAACTTTACAAAATGAGAATATTTTATAAAGACATTAATAAAATGGTTAGATCATTGTGTCTTGAATGCACGCAATGACTTCCGCGTGAGGATTGGTTGGCACTGAGAAGGACGAGATAACCAATCAGCAATCAGTGATACCATATCTACATAGAGAGAAAATAGAGGTAACCCGGGCTCCTGGATATCTACATATCTTCCGACCTATAAACATAATATATAATATACACTATTAATAATATTTACTTCAGAACAATACTATAAAACATCATAGTGTTAATTATTCTCAACATTATATGATATATTTAAAGAGCCTGACTCATCAGTAGAGAACCCTCCCAGAGATTTCGCGAGTTTGAACAACCAGATCGCTTCAATATTGTATCGTCTGCTTATATAGCGGCAATTCCTCGATAAAGGTAGTCAAGAAAACTATGGACACAAACGTAAATAACTGTGGAAATATATGCATGCTTTGAGCATTGCAGGATTGATCCTAACAAAGGCTTATGTAAATAACGTGCTTTTAATTCTTTTATTTTTTGTATTTATCTTTTACTCGGATTTGCCAATCTGTTTATGAAAATTACTGTCTTAATTAAGTTTTACTGTATATAAAATTTTCATTATCACTATTAAATGTCATTAGCTTTTTTTTCTATATTGCAATATCTGTAGTAATTCTATGTATAAGAGAAATTTCTTTTCCTCGGATTTGCCCAGATCAATCTATTAATGAGCTTGTTGGAAATGATTCGGGAAGACGGCTCTAGATGGCGCGCACCAAGGGATGCGCCACAGAGTCCGTCCACGTGACCTTATACGACTATAAAAGTCGCGGCGAAAAAGGTATTAGATCGGGGGAGAGTGAGAGTGTGGAGATTAGGAGAGGATAGGGCATAGTCACAGGAGGAGAGGGTATAGTAGCGCAGAGATTTAGTAGTGTAAGAAGATTAGAGTGCCAGAGCCTAGGAGTCAAGGAACTCGAGCTCAAGTGAAAAGGCAAGAGAAGTTTATAAGAAGCCTGAAGAAACTGGATAAAGTTAAAGAAGAATTAAAGGTAAAGAGAAAAAGTCCATTGAAGAAAGTGAAAAAGCTGAAGTAGAGAAAAGGTCTGTTGAAGAAGCTGAAGCAAGCTTACCCTAATAGTTCGGGATTGTTTTGATTGATATTAGTTCATTTTTTGTATGTTACCATTGTAGAATGAAGCCTCATATGTTTATAATCATCAAATCCGGCTGATCATTTCCTCCAGAATAACACCAGCCTATCGCTACAGTAATTGCAATAGTTAGAAAAAAGGATTATTTAAATTATTCATTTGCCTATTATTTAAGTTTCTAAATTCTATTTCTTTTTATTCCCAACAGAGCTTTATTGTGTTAAGTTTTCCTGTATATAAAATTTCAATAATACCATTTAATGTGATTAGATTTTACATTTCTTTTTTATTTGCATTTGCAGACTACATATATAAGACTATATGTCTTGATAAAGAATTTTGTGTGCGTGCATCGAGAATTGCTATTCCCAAAACAATTCACAAGTATTAGGCGTAAATTGAATATTTTAGTGCTATGGGAGAATCGAAACTATTCCGAGTTTTATCTCTCTGTAATAAAATTGTCAATATTTCAATGAAGACTATTATATTTGTGTTTAATGTGTGTGGGTGAGGATGCAAAACTTAAGCCTAATCCTCAGTATCATGTGACATATGTCACATGAGAAGTCAATCATCAACCCAATTTGACAGTAATCAAACCTAAATAAACTCTGCGAAAAATATCGTTCAAACAAAACTTATTGGTCAAATTTAATATTTATTTTTATTCTCGGTAAAAATAAATCTCATTGAATAAAAATTGTTGGTCAGAATTTAATATTTATTCTTACGTTCTATGAAAAATCTCACAGAATAAACTAAATATTAAATTTGACCAGCTCTGTGGCCAATACTTACTTAGTATTCAATCGTCCAACCTTCAATCTAATGTTCGGTCTAATTGGCGCCTACGCTTGGAATTTTAATGGCAGAAATTTAGTCTGTCTTTTGCTTGACATGGAATTTTACTTCTTCTGCCCATTTAAAAAAAAATCTGTGTTCTACCTTTTAAGTCTGTAAAATGTTCGAATTTAATTTTTCTGCCTGACATGATGCGTAATTGACATTTTAAAAATATTTCTCGATGGTTTTAATGGCATTCCCTTTTCCAATTTTATTAATGGATTTAATCAATCGTTTGGCATGTTAGAGGAAAGTCTCCATTTTTATTGACGATGGATGTTCTCTCGACGATATTTGCCATAAAAATACTCTTCGGCCAGATGAAACCCTTGATAAAAAATAATGGCATCTTATTTAGGTGCAATTATGCTAGATAGTCTTTGATTGTAAAAGTAATTACTAATTACGAGAATTATCTTTAATCGTTTTCTATATCATAGCGTAACTCTTTCGTCACCATATCGTTTGATTAGTTTTAAAAATGCATAACTTCAAATATTTATCTTTTTTCTTAAATAAATAGTCTTAAAACAACAACAAGAATTTGATCGAACTTTGTTTTATATTATAATTTTCCCGATAAAAACAAAGTTTTAGATTTTTGCCAGCAATTTCCTTGATATTCTTAAAAAGTTCCCTTGCTCATACGTTTTTTTTTTAAATGGTGTAGAACATTTGATATGTATAATGTTATATATTGGCCAATATGTAAATGTTCATTAAAATTTACATCATAAAAATATATATATAAACATATATTTGTATAAAAGTTGCTGATACAAAATTGCATTATGGTCAATATTTACATTTAGATGCCTACAATGAGACATGTTCAGTGACAATGTTCCACTTGTTGACATATTTCCATATACCTCCCCGGAGATGTGCAATTAATCCGAGGTGTCAAGAGGTCTTCCCACAATGCATCAGCCCGCCGCGCCAAAATTGGGCTCAGGGGCCCCGTATCGTTTGCCATAAAATAGAGCAGTTTTTGATTAAGGCCACGCTGCTAATCAAACCAGTCTTTGGTTTGTATTGATTTGTATCGCTCTTCCTTTGACGTCCTGGTCAATGTCGTGATGTCACCATTTGTAACCCTTTCAGCTAAATCTATAAGAATATATCGGAATTCCATCTACCGAATACATATTTGTGGCAAACTTATGTTTCTATTTATTATAGGAACCATCAGAATTACCTCTACAGACAC
The DNA here is from genome assembly GCA_030710605.1 of Cordylochernes scorpioides. Taxonomy (NCBI): domain Eukaryota; kingdom Metazoa; phylum Arthropoda; class Arachnida; order Pseudoscorpiones; family Chernetidae; genus Cordylochernes; species Cordylochernes scorpioides. The sequence goes on from CP092868.1 coordinate 84,354,936, forward strand.
CTTTGTGCAATGATAGAAATTATTAGAGGAGAGAGAAGGCTGTCTCATCTGATATTTTATTTGCTCGCAGTAAGGTCTGCAGAGGTCGTTTTAATGGTTTCTATAATAAAGCATAGGTGTGCCAGAAATGCATCTTATATCATTATGGAAAACGAGGATACTTTGCTAGCTGCTGTTGTTATTGGCCTTGGTAATTGCTATATCTTCTAGAGCAAGCATGTCAAACTCGCGGCCCGCGGGCCTCATGCGGCCCACAACGAATAAATTTGCGACCCACTAGACAATATATTTTAATAAAAAAATTTTATAAATTAAAAAAATAATAATGAAAATTTGTAGCCTAATTTTTAAAATTTGTAATTATACATAATTTATCTATTAATAACGAACCACTGGTCGCCATACATAAGTCGTAAGTTTTGATAATATTATACCTACATACATAACATATGTACATCGCCATAAGTATTGTGTGCCTTAAAGTTTAAAGAAAATATTCTTTCGGAGTACTAGAAAAAAAAATTAAGTTATGTTCAATAATTTGTGCAGTTATTCTGTGTCTGGTAAGTTAAAAAATATTAATTTTTATAAAATTTTGAATTATTAATTAAAACGTTTTATTATTTTGTGTTAGCGATTACTAATTTTTTTCAGACCTTTGTATTCAATATGTCTTCATCAAAACCAAGTGGCAGTAAAACTAAACGAAAAATTACTGAGGAACATAGGAATTTTCAGGAAAAGTGGGAATTAGAGTATTTTTGCTCTGAAGTAAAAGATAAAATCATCTGCTTGATATGTAATAATGCTATTAGTGTACCAAAATTATATAACATTAAACGTCATATATATTATGAACAACATAAATCAAAATTGGTTCAAAGTTGGTTTGCAATCAAGTATGGTTGCAAGATATTTCCTTCATGGTTGTCATAACAAAACACTTGTCGGATTTAAATTTGAAACTGCAAGGAAAGGATCAGATCATTACCAACATGTGTGACCAAGTTAATGTATTCAAATGTAAGCTAGTTCTTTGGGAAAAGCAGTTGAAAAACGAATATTTAATGCACTTTCCGACATGCAACATGTACAAATCAAGTTTAGGTGAAACTGCATCGTATCAAAAATATGCGGAAAAAAAATTAAGTCTTAGAAATGAATTTGAAACAAGGTTTTCTGATTTCAAATCTTTGGAAGGCAAGTTTACTTTGTTTTCTTCGATTTTCTCGATAAATATAGAATCAGTACCTAATCATATGCAAATGGAGGTAATAGATATCCAATGCGATTCAGATTTAAAGGCAAAATGCATTGAAGTTGGCGTTTCTGAATTTTACAAATATTTGCCAGCCAGATTTGAAAACACTCGAAAATTAGCATATGAAATTATGTCCATGTTTGGAAGTACTTATCGGTGCGAGCAGTTATTTTCACTTATGAAAGGAAATAGGTCTCCAACCAGATCGAGAATTACTGACGTTCACCTTGGGTCAGTTTTAAAATTAATCACTGCGAACAAGATTTCCCCCGAAGTAGGAAAGATGGTAGCAGAAAAGAGATGCCAAATATCAGGGAGAAAATATTAACTTTACTTTCTTTTTTCTTATTAGTATTTTAAAAAATAAACCTACATAAATGTCACTATAAAAAATTAATTACTTGTTTTCTTTTTTGCGGCCCACATAATCTTATTACTTTTTTATTTGGCCCATGTAAGGATTTGAGTTTGACATGCTTGTTCTAGAGGATGACAACGTATGTAATTAACAAATTATTATTCGCTTTACAGTCTGTTGAAGGACGTTATAGTCCGAAAGGTGCCTCTCTTCAATAAAGACAGTCGTCGCTTTTACCTTTGGTCCTTTCTTAGCAATGATATCCTGCGGTTCCTCCTGTTGTAAACTATGTTGTTGTTGTTACTTATTCCTCAAGTCGTTTAAACGATCTCCATTAGGTCCCATTGTCTCAGCTTTTCTATTATAGTCCTGGGGTTTTCCCAGAGGTGTTTTTGGAGGATTTGATACAATTCAATAGATGTTCAGGACTGGCAGGCTGGGAACCGCATTTGGGGCATTTCGGGAATGTTTAGATTACACTATAGTGTATACATACACATAGGTAGTAATTTTACTGTATAAATTGTGCTATTGTATAGATTGTGTCAAAAGGGTGTACCTCTCCCTTTAAAATGCATTAAAAGCAATATATTTATCGATTTTCTCTGCATTATTTCAGATCGTTGGATAGGACACAAAACCGGCTACGGCAAAAATTACATAAAAAGCCAACCTCTATACTTGCTTGTTGTTTTTGCCGAGTGTACCAACCAAAGATGGTGTTATGGTCTATAAAAGATTTGAATAGTGGCACCTTTTGATTAGAAACATTTCAATAGAAGAGGTTTCCTCTAACATGAAGCCATCCTCCCGTTATATCCTATTAGAAAAATATCTATAATACGATATGACAATTCCAAAGGAAAGACTACGGCCCCAAAAGCTATCAGGAAGATAGTGTTTGGAACAAATGGTTATCTCTGTATATATGAAAATGTTTAAGTATAATCTCAATAAGATTCAGTTCCTTTCTAACAGAGGTAAGCAAACTCAACAACGATTGAAGGCGAATTTCCCGGATTTCATAAAGGCCAATGAATAAAAGCTCTGATTCAAAACCCCCTTAACTACAGGTTGTTAGCATATTTAGAGAAGAGGGAGGGGTTGCTCTAAAAGATATAATAATTTGAATCAATTTTTTTAATTAATCAACCAGGCGCGATATTGAAATATTGGCGCCTATTACAGTGGAAACAAACAAAAACAACAAACAAATTAGAACTTAGAATTAAATATTTACAAATTTACATGTATTATTAGACAGAGTTCATAAAATTTATATAGACAAAGTGGTTGATATAAGAGAGTTAAATGATGTAGATCAGGGAACAAACGATGTCTTACTTCTGTAAAGTTCGGACAGTCGTAGATAAGGTGAAGAGCAGTTTGTTCAGTTTCTCCGCAGGAACAATTTGGTGTTTCTGATAGACCTCTTTTATGTAAGTATTTCTGGAATTTTCCGTGTGATGTGACAACTTGAGTAACTATACAATTTGGATGGAACTGTGTAGGAATTCCGTTTGGAATCAATTGAAATTATCATTGATATAAGGCATTGAAAGAAGTGCCCTTTGAAAAGGTGTGTGCACAATAAATTAGTGGCCCAAGCATTTATTTAAAAATAAGAAAGTGAAATTTTTGAATGATTATATCTTTTTTATGTCCTATTAGCTAACAGTTTGTAACAGACTATATGGCTAGACCGTGTAGATCAATTCAAAATGGCGCCAAAATAAAATTATCTTTTGGCCAGGGTTGCCTGCCTCCTATCTGAAGCGCATTTATATGGAAATGGGCGGTATAATTTAACTTAATTAAAACTTAATACACGTCGCGAAATTAAGCCTTTATAGTATAGGGAAAATTGAATAAGGCCCAACTATTGATGAAAGAATCAAAGAAATATACAAGAGAGAATAATCAATGGGAATTGCTAACCCTAATAAAAACCTTCTGATATCATATATATATAATCGTCTTGTTCTAATTTGACACAAGGCCTATTTTAAATCAGATAATTGGCGTGCACTTTGTGCCAGAATATTTTGGTAAATAGATTATGTAAAATTATTTAAATTAATTTGTGTGAGGTCTCATGGGAGATCAAAGCATTTTAACTGTTCGTCTGACATATTTCGAAGTTAGGCCTAGCATAATAATGGCGTATTTTTCATCGTCTGCTAATTTTCTATAGGCGCTTTTCTTTCTTTATTTTTTTAAGTTGAGAAAATAAATTTGAAGTAATTATATCTCTTTATTTTCTTTTCTTTTTCTTCTCCCTCTCTTTCTATGCAAATTTCACGCCCTTTTGGTTTCCAACTTATCGCTCTGCTAAAATGTGGTGTCACGTGACCAAGAAGGTGAATGCTAAATATTTTTATTTATATATTTCTGTTTTTTCCCTTTTTTATATATATATTCAAATATTTTCAATAATATACAAAACGAAATATAAAATAGCCATTAAGAATTCGTTTTATTTTCATTTTGCAATTATTTAATAAATGAAATATAGCTTCATATATGTTTTATAAAGAAATAATATATTAGATATTCATTTTAATAATCAAAATATTTAAATGCATATAGCAAAACATTAGAGAAGACCACGTAATAATCTATGCAAAATATATGCTGGTGATAGATATGTAATTTAGACATTTGATATATGTCGATATGTGTTGCATTATTTACATATATGTCACCCGTGAAGGTATTGGTCAAAATACATTGGTTTACCCCCTCACTTACTTACATATAAAGTTGCATAGTTATCTTACCTCTATGAGATTTTGAAGACGTCTCTCGGTACCATCTGGCATTGAAATGTAAAACTCTTTGTGCAATTTTTATTCTAAAACAATATTATTTCCTTGTAGACATCAACTTTTGATCACCATAACTTTTGTATGTACCATTCAAGGATTTACATAACTGGTATATTTCTCAATTTGTAATTCTACCTGCCATCATGTTAATTACAAATTTGTATATATCTTGGCTCTCAATGTACGTCTATATAATTGCACGCATCTCATAACACACCTTGTCTTTACGCCCGTTGAAGAACGATGTCGTTCGAAAGCTAGCGAAATAAACATGTTCTATAGAAGTTCCTTTTGAGTTTATAATCTTACAACATAATATTATTTCCATACCCAATATTGAGAAGGCCTGTGTCATCGATATAGCCATATCTATGTCGCAAAATAAGAGTTGTTGTTCTTGACGATATGGGTTGCCTGCATTCTTTATTTTTGAAATAAGAGACATTTCGGCCAGTAGAATATTTTAAATTATTAGTAATATTTAATGAAAATTAAATAAAAACTCTACTGGTGAAGTGTATCTTATTTCAATAATAAGAGTTCTTGCTGTTTATTATTCCTTCTGATATAACTCAGATGATGTCCAATAGAAGTTTCAGTTTTTATATTGCCAATTTTTGAAGAAATCTTCACAGAAAGGGAAAGGAGGGTGGTCTTTAAAACCTGGAAGTAACACTCAGTGTGACTTTGCTTCTGGTTTGGGGAGTAACGTGGAGTACAGTTCTCCTCTGGAGAACACCCACTACCAGAAAAGAGATTCGGCCTACAAAAGCAGCGCCAGGGATGATATAGACTCCTGTGGTCCTTGTATCTCGGTTAACTCCTCCAGTCACCCAGCCAAAAGAATGATGCATTCTCCATGCACCGAGCGGCTATATGGTATGGCACCTCGCGCTCGCCTTTGTGGTCTAGCTCAGTGGAGTCGACCAGGCACCCACAGGCGTCTTCGATAGTTTCTTAGCCAGGTTGCCGTCTTCTCTTTCGAACTTGGGAAAACCCGTCCTACGTTCCAATAGGACCCCCCCCCTTTGGCCCTCGTACCGTTAGTTTCCAGTACTCCCTGAATCTGCCGACGAATCAGGGAACTCTGAGATACGAGGTTGACACGGGGAATCTCGCGAAGGCGGGGTGGCACAGCTGTGTGTACACCTTGTCACCAATCTGTACCTTCCTGCCGGATGTATAGTACAGTCTAAGATGGCCCTACCAGAAGTAGTACTCCAGACGTACTGTCTCACTCTTCCGCCATGATGAGACTGTAGGATTGGATTTTGGAAGTCAAATACTGTACCATATTAAGGAATGTTGAATAAAGATAATCTGTGTAAGGAAGAGTTTTCCCTATCCTTTCTAATTGCCCTGATCATAATCATGTTTGGATTATGGACAATCTACAAAATATTCTGTGTATAATTAGTACAAAGAGAAGTTAGACCATGTCAAATCACGTTGCCTTCTTACATAACCGGGAACTCACTAAGGGTATCATTGTCTAGGATTGCTGGAGCGTGTCAAATCCACGCGATTCGATAGTTAAGGGGCAGAGATGGACCTTGGGCTTTCCTTTCTGGTCTCACAGGCCTCCTATGTACGTCCATGCCACCTCGACTGTTGCAACACATCTATCTGGCTGTTGACACCTGTGGAATGGGGCTTTACTGCGGATTGTCTAGCCCAGGGGTCGGCAAACTGCGAGCCACAAGCGGCTCTTTGGATGTGAAGCTGCGGCTCTTTATATAGTTCCATACGTAAATATTATTTATACGAGTGCTATTTATTGTTAGCAAGAAAAAAAATGTCGTGGCTCTTTAAAAACTTTGAAATTTTGTAAATTGTAATTTTTGACTCTTCCTACTCAAATGTTTGCCGACCTCTGGTCTAGACCATCCAAATATTTTCCCATCATAGTAAGTTTGATACTGATTGTTGATTTAAGAAAGGGCAAAAATAAACTGCTTTAATTGCTTGCCGGGTGTGATGGACCTTAAAGAGCTTGGATCATAAGTAAAGGACGGATTTTACGTGCAGCACCTTTTCAATCATAAAAATTGCTGAAAGCTTTTTTTGTACCCTCTTCACCATTTTTTAAAGGCTTGCACCTTTTTTTTTTAAGAGCGAATACATTTTCTTTTAAACCTTCTTTCACGATAAAAAAAATTAAAATCGTTAATTTGTTATTAAAAGAAAAAACATTAGAAGATTTTTGTCTTGCGCGAAAAGAAAGACACATATGTTAACTGAAAAATGAAAAAATAAAATAAAATAAATGTTCGAGTTTGCAGATAAATACAGATATTACAAGATTACACCAATCTGATTCAGAAAACTATGGGAAAAGAGACAATATATAAAATGAAAGGATTTACGCACGAATGTTTCTTTTATATACAATGCAAACTCTACTCTCCTTACTACGATGAAAAGGGAGGGCTTGACTCATCAGTGGTGAACCCTCCCAGCGGTTTCGTCAATTTAATCTATCACAAGAGACAATTTTTAAAATTAAGTAGTGTGCAAATATATTTGTCCATTTATAAGCATTGTATAAATAAAAGAAGTCAAACCTTTACTCCAGAACATTGGGAATATGAATAAATTCATTTTAATGGTTTTATTCAATGAATAAACTAATGGACAAAACTAAAGAAAGTTGTACCTTTTACCATGTATATCTGTGGATTCAGACAATAACTCTGAAAGCTATTCGATACATAATGACCTTTATTGAAGGCACAAGAGATAACCAAGTTTGAACAAAATGGTCCCGGTCTACTTGAAAAAAAAAAACAGACTACTTGAAATATCAAAGACTTTACACGTCCTCAATTTTTGCCCATGAGTGTTTTTTAATGTGATATATTCTTTTTATATCATATAGCAATTAAATTAATTTTAATTGCTATTTTTGTGTATATAATTGAAAGAAGATTTGAGGTAAGATAATTTGCTAAACGGGCGTTTGTTGAGAATAAATACACAAACTACTCAAGTTTATGTCGAAGCTTCGGTGACTCATTGCCTTAGGGAAACTGGCAAGAGGAATCATCGAAACGTTTGAACAAATAAATTTAATAACAATCGAAATTTATTTATATTCTTCCTCTAAAATAATTATTGCATATATCCCATAATGTTTTAATTATAAATAGGTTATATTTAAAATAAAGAAGGCATCTCCTGACCACAAGCACATGTGCTTTTTAGATGGCAGAGCGCCATCTAGTGGAGTAAAAATAAACTAAACCTTTATTTAGCTTACTCCGAGATATTTGGCCAACCCAATTACTTGATAAATAGGTTATAATAAAATAAATAAAGCTCCCAGTGCTGAGTTTCTTATGCAAACCTTTTATTTTTAAGATTTCGGGCTTGTCAGTCCTTCAACAGGAGTATCACATTAACAAATTAACGATAAATACTATTTTTATTCAAATTATTATTTACATATTTTAAATTTTGATGCAATTAGCGCGCCATCTGCTATTAAAATTCGAAACTATTATAGACGCGTATGATTCTTTTAAAAATTAAACAATATCTACTGCCCTTACTGCAATGGAAAAATTAATGGGAGGGTTCACCACTGATGAGCCAGGCCCTCCCATTAATTTTTCGATTGCAGTAAGGGCAGTCGATATTGTTTAATTTTTAAGAAAATCATACGCGTCTACAATAGTTTCGAATTTACATATTTTAAATACTTATGATATTGAGAGAAATATATAGGTTTATTGATCTTATAGGTTATATAAAAAAATATTTAGAATTATATTTTCTAGAACAACTCTCTCTTAGTGAAGTTGACCACCAGATAGCGCCGCTATACAAATTCATTGTTTTTGCTTTCTTTTGGCCGGCATACAACTTTTTGTAAATATGTAAATACGTAATTCTTTGATTTTCTTCCTCACGCCTCTAGTCAGGCATTTCTTCCTCAAATTATTTCATCAACTTAAAACAAATCGTAATTTAGAATTGTTTTATTATATTTTCAAAAATGTTCACGACTACATACCTTGGCAATATAGTCTAGTATTAAAAGAAGCAAATAATTTCTAAATATCTCATAATTATATTAAAAATATATATACTGTATAAGCTCATTAAAATTCTATCAGATAATTTATATTTTTAATTTCGCCTTTTTACACTTTTATCACAAACTAACTTCAGAACGGCAGTAATTTATAAATAGAAAAAAAAATCGTAAATTCTAGACAACTCTAAAATTTCCTATTTGCATATTAGTCGTTACATTTGCCAAAAGATAAATTTAAATATGCAGATTTTTTTTTTAAATTTGTGTGTGTGGTATGGAATTAAACCTATAATAGTATAATATTTTCATATTTAATCCCAAATATTGGATTCGTAAAAACCTCTTTAGCATTTAGTCGCTATGTTATCTGTCCTTTCTATCGAAATGAGCCAGTACATTGATATGTTATTGTGTATAAGGGAGATTCACATTACATATAGTATATATCGACAGCGTGGCCTAACCTCGTTTTGATGCAATAAATAATAAATTAGGCCAAAATGTAAAAACAATACAGCGACGCCTAGCGGGCGTGTCGGGAACTATTAATGCTTTTCCGATATCGGTGTAGCTCCTATTTTCTGGGACGCTCGAGTTATGAAATCTAATGGAGGTCGTTTCTCTGTGTGTGTGTTGCCCAACTTCACCCAATGACGTTACTGAATAAGTGGATTTGTTTGTAAAGTAATCCAGGTAGAAATGAAAGCTGCGCTAATAGATTTCTAACGACATTTTATTTCTCACCTGAATTCCTTATTGTGAAGAGAGATTCCGGGAAATTATCTTTAGAAACCCTCAAACTATCAAAATCCAATCAAACCTTGCTATTAGCATTCTATTCTGTCTATAATATACGTAGAATATGTAATTTATAAGTCTATGCTAATATATTTGCCACAAAATATTATACACTTGTATACAAAAACTTGAAGTGGAAAGTCTTTGTTGTCGCCGGTCGTCTTTTTATTTTAGGTAGACAGAGACAATTCTGTACACACTTGGTTATCTCGTGTGATTTCAATAAAGGTCACAGTAATATCTTTCAGAGTTATTATCTGAATCCCGATAAACATACTAAAAGGTACAACTACCTTAAGATTTGTTCATGAGTGCATATCTTCCAGTCCTATCTTTAAATCGTGTCAGAAATTTATCCAGATAGATCTAATATTGTGGAAACCTGGGAGGAACACATAAAAATTCCTAAAATATACTTCATCTTTATAAAATAAATAAAGCTTCCAGGGCTAAGTTACTTGTACAAACCTTTTAATTTTCAAGCTTTCGGACTTGTCAGTCCTTCAACAGGAGTATCATGTTAATAAATTAAAGATAAATACTATTTTTATATACACATTTTAATTTACAAATTCAAATACTTATGATATTGAGAGAGAGAGAAAATATATTACATTCTTTGTGTGTGAAAAACAACTTTTTGAAAATATACGTGCGTGTGCTGGTTGAACGATATCTCGAGACTTCATTTTTATATTTATTTTATAATATTATAAATCAGGAAATATAACTTTATACTTCATTCTTGTTTATATGAATGTTCTATGTATATATATGTTGTATAGAGGTTGAGAAGAGACAATATAAATAAATGTTATTGTCTCAGCCAATAAAAAGGAATAAAACAAGATTATGCACAAAGTTGACAGCGTATCTAGAGGTAAATATGTAAGTAATGAGAGATTAGAGTTCATATTATTATATTTTTGAGATGGAATGTTCATTATAGATATAAAGCTTTTATACAAAATAATACGTTGTAATGCCTTGATAAAGGTTGGCATTCATCTAACCGAAATATTGACAAATACACTGGTGTCCGAAAAATAAGAAACTTTTGTTTTTTTAATGATATTTTTGAAAATATACAACGCTAAAAGCTGAAAAGTAATTTAATTAGGTATTTTAAGTCGTAGAATTTATTTTGTCGCAACCATTCGATCCGGTAAAATTGAAAATAGGCAAATTTTTGCTTGTCTTTATAAGTGTGCTATTTGGCGTGTCGTTTACCCCTTCTAAGAATTGTCCAATTATAATTTTATTTAATCCTTACTTAATTATGAGTTTACGAGAAATTTTAGCAGATGATTTAAAATGGAGAGCTGTTGGAAGAATGGAGGCAGGGCAATCACAAGTTGAAGTAGCAAAATGGCTAAATGTGAATAAATCTGTGGTCAGAAAAATATGGAAACAGTTCATTGAGACAGGAACCATCAAAAGAAAAGAAGGTTCTGGTAGAAAAAGAAAAACAGCTACCTCTGAAGACTGTTATCTGGTCGTAACTGCCAAGCGCCATAGGGAGATGACAGCTATTCAACTCTCTAATGAACTCTCAAGTGCTACTGGAACGAGAATTTCAAGACAAACTGTTCACCGAAGGCTTCACGAATTGGTGCTTGGAACATCACGCCTGGACTCATGATCAGTGGGCCAATGTTCTCTTCAGTGACGAGTCAAGATTTAGTTTAAACACAGATTATCGACGAGTTTTCATCTGGAGGGAGCCTGGAACCCGCTATCATCCCAGTAACATCAGGAAAATAGACAGTTTTAGAGGGGGCAGTCTCTTAGTCTGGGCTCGCATCAGTTTTAGCAGACGCACACCCCTCCACATTTTTCCTGGGGGCACTTTAACTGCCCAAAGATACAGGGACGAGATCCTTGAGCCCTATCTAAGACCTTATAGAGATCAAATTGGTCACAATTTAATTTTTATGGACGATAATGCTCGTCCGCATAGGGCTAGGCTAGTCAATGAATATCCCCAGAGTGAGAATATTCGAAGGATGGATTGGCCAGCCAGATCTCCGGACCTGAATCCAATAGAGCATGTGTGGGATGCTCTAGGGAGGCGTATTGGAGCTCGTCGCCCCTCTCCCAGAACCCTCGTTGAGCTAAGAACTGCTCTATTGGAGGAGTGGGGTTTACTATCCTTGGACCTCCTCCAGAGCCTGGTAAAAGTATGAAGTCTCGCTGTGAGACCTTGATAGCTGTTAGAGGTGATCATACTCCCTATTGATATCTTATTTCTTTAAGATCTGGAACCTTAGCTTTGGGTATGTTGGTAATAATTTGCATATTTCATAATTTCAAATATTTTTTTTTATTTTCATATAGCTAGTCAAATTCTCCATAGTTTAAACTATTTGTATACTAAATTTTATATTTGTTAATAAATTAGCTTTTGAGAAATATCAATATTGGTTAAGTTTCTTATTTTTTGGACACCAGTGTAAATCTTTCGATTCAATCCAATCGATACCTTTTGAATATCTAATATACAGTTAATATACATGGTGGCTCAGAGCTTTCGAACATTTTTATCAAATATTTCATTAATTAAAAGGAAAAAAAACTAGAATAAAAAACTATAACTATTTCATTCTGGTTTGCCTTTTAATATTTACTTAGAAAATAAAAGGGTTCGAGACTTATGGGTACCCTGTATATAGATATGCATGTATAACCAGATAGCTATGTCTATGTAATTATATTCTATACATATGATCGAATATTTGACGGGTTTTGAGATATATAATTAATACAAAAGAGTTGCGACATTATCCTTTTATCTTTTAATATTGTATATATAGAATAATCTATGTAGAGATATATGTAGATAGATAGAAATGTAAGAAGAGTTGAGGATATGTAATTACATAGTAGATATAAAATGTTCTCTCTATGTAGATATGTAACCAGGCGTGGAGTTGGCCCACTTTACCCAAATGGCCCAGCTCTTAGAAACAAAAGTCACTCACTCTGTGAGAAGCAATTTGAGGAGTTAATGAGCACCCCGAGGCGAAAAGGGATGAGCCACTGACGTGTAAATTATCTTTCATTTCGGAGGTTTCTTTGTTGGCACGACAGCCTTGCTAATTGGAGGAGCGGGGAGTATTCCTCGGTCGCGTATTTCCGCTGTCTTCCCTTTGTTTGCCTTCCACTGAAGAAGACTGTCTAATCTCGAAGAAAATCAAAAGATGTAAGTACACACCGCATTATCTTAGTTTCTATTTCACAGGAAACCAACCATAAGACCATGAGTCAAGAAATAAAGAATAATATTTGAAAAAGGTACTACAAAACATCAGCAGGGTCATTCTCTATGGTTATATGGAAACTTTGTCGTTGTGGTGTTATAGAGAGGGTTTGTTATACAGATTAGGAAGAACACTTGATCCAACATAATCCGGTGCGCTATAAACAGTTAAACCTGTCTATAGCGCCCGATTTTAAATACGTAGTACGATGCGATTTACATTAAAAGTGACCTGTCTATAGCACCCACTCTCTATAGCACCCCCTATTTTGGTGAGTCCCAAGAGGGGGCGATATAGACAAGTTTAACTGTATATAAACTACATGACTTTTTTCCAATAAAACAATCCCCCCCCCTTTACTGTTCTTACTCTCAATGATACAAAGAAAACATATTAGGAGGGCCTGGCTCATCAGTGGTGAACCCTCCCTGCAAATTAACCTGTTAATTCACTCGAATATTGTATTGGACAGCATCTATAGGAAACTTTACTTAAGATATTCAATGGAATTATAGACAGAAACTTTAAGAGAGGACATTAAAATATCAGATACACTTGCATCTCGAGCTAGGCCACAAAAATTTCCCAAAAGGCCAGTTAGGCATAAAATAAACATATAGGCGCGCCATAACTAAACCCATTGATAAATAAAATTAGTCTGAATATTCGTTACAAAAATGTCTTTATAGAGTATTCGCTGCATGTATATACACCTTCTATGCAAATTATGACACTTGAATAGAAAATATGCAAATATGTAACTTAGAGGAATGCAGTCTATAGAAGGAATGGGTATAGAGACAATAAATTCCATGGACATTTATTGGAATTGTAGATTTATTTATTTTCTCGGCAGGTTTTTTCACCAAATAAAATTGGAAGCAGTGTTTTGAAACATTTCTCTACTACTATTTTATAAATCCAATATATCAAATATGAAATTATATAAGGAATGATTTCTTCTATATAAAATCCTATTTCACCCAATCTCGAGATAGGTTGTGTTGACATGATATTCATATATTGTTTGACCCAGCTTTATCTCCGTCTTTTTTATAAACACGCCTGTTTTATATATATATATATATATATATATTGAATTGGTTATAATAGATCTCATTGTAAATCATAAAAATATTTTTTTTTAAAACAAAATATTCTTTAGTTCTACAATATATATATATATTTTTTTCTATTGTTTTTTCATGTGTTAAGCGTCTTTACGCAAATTTGGCCTTAATTGATTTTTCGGAAAGCCATTGGGACCAAAAATCATTTTGGTCGCAGTGGTTACAGCCTTCTCCACGCTGACGAGCGCCAACAGCGAGAAACGCGTTCGTGGATGGCTTTTCTTGATTTATCAAGAAATTGGGTTGGCCAAATATCACGGAGCAAGCTAAATAAACGCCTGCCATTTATTCTGCCATCTAAAAAGCACATGTGCTCGTGGTCATGAGATGCCTTTTATATTTTTAATATATATATGTAGTGAAATCTCCTTTATTCTTTAAATTGACTTAAATAGACCTACAGGGAACTCTGAAATGTGGCTGACTAACGGGACAATGGCACCCCTCCTTTCCATGGAGTGGACAAGACACAACCACCATTGACTTAAACACATGCACATGAATATATGCAAATAAACATAGTGTAAGTGGATAAAATATATGTAGCTTTGTTATAGGTGAAATAATAGTACAAATGTGACATTGTACTGGGATAAAGTTCATAAATTAAGAATAGGAGCTAGGGATAATAGATAAGGAGATGACCTTTTCTTAGTTATATATGTAATATATCTTTATACATTTCTGTTGATATATAGGATAATAGTAACTTATACTGAATGTTCAAAGATATTTTATAATATATATTATGATACATTAGCTCGCCATCTGTTATGGCGAAACTATTATAGACGCGTATGATTCTTTTAAAAAATTAACAATCCTCTACTACCCTTACTGCAATGTTTGCGAAAGAGCGATTGCTCGAAGCATATTATATATTTATAATTTTATGTATTTCTACTGTCTTCAAAGCTTATGTCCATAGTTCATTTAAAATACCCATTGCATGAGTCTAGCATCAGTATCACTATAAAAGGAAAATCGAAAAATACAATAATAACAGCGGTATGGTAGATTAAACTGGCGAAACCGTTAGGAGGGTTCACCGCTGATGAGCCAGGCCCTCCCATTAATTTATCATTACAGTAAGGGCAATAGAAAATTGTTTGATTTTTAAAAGAATCACATGCATCTATAATAGTTTAGAATTCTTATAATATATTTGGTTCTTTTACTGTTATTCCTGTATGCTTTGGGAAAATGTAAAAGACCAAAAGGTCTAATTATAGCTTTTTGTTGTGTTGTGTATAATATATATATATATATAAACATATATATATAAATATTTAACAATCTTTTTGAAGAGAAAGCTTATTTCAAGTAATATGGAAATTATTGAATATAGCTTTATTCATATCTTTTAATGAATATTCATTATTGTTGATTCTGCGTTTTATGCTGAAAAAATATTTAATTTTTCTTCAATCCTAGTACCACCAATATATATATATAAATCAAAGAAATAAACAAAAAAATTTAAACATACATTCATATATTATGAATATTTAATATCAATTATCTCTCTATATAATAAATAGATAGAAATATTTCAATGACATAACCAATTATAATATATTTTTGATCAATTATTTCGAAAAATAAAAGCTTTTCTTTCAAATCAATGAGTATTAGCTTGAGAGAGCTCCCATTTCAAAAAGAACCCTAAATATTAATACCAAAAGACCAACAACCTAAATACCATTGACTTATTAAAGTTATTACAGAATTAATGAATTTTGGAGACACATTTGTCAACGTTCCTCAAAATAAATAAAAAATAAAAATAAATAAAAAAATAGAAGTATTTCTTTTTTATAAATATAAATTAAAACTAATAGTTAGTGTGGTTAGCGCGGAGATTAACGTAAATAGCTAGTTCCCTCTAAATGTCGTATTCTCTAATAATATCTTAACTATTAGCCCAAATGGCCAGTTATAGTTTAATGCCGTTTTTAATGATAGTTTCGAATGTAGATTGTTGTGGAAGATTTATGGTTGGGTTTTTCACATAAATTGAATTGTTTTTTTACTATTACAAGAGAGAGCCCATGATGGCACCTGATATATTCCTGATTGGATTAAGATTACTAATTTTAATGGTTTAGTTAGATTTATTTGGTTGATAGTTAGCAGTGCAGGTATATTGCCGTATTGTGGGTTCCTTGTATGGCTAGTTAGTTGAACGTCATTGAATTAGGTTAGGTTTGTTTATTGGTGGCACTGATCTTTAAAAGTGGTTAGGTTAGATTATTTTTAATTTATTAATGTTGCCAACTCTTTCTTAGACTGTTTCCTCGGTAATATAGTGGTTAGTATTCCCGCCTGTCACGTTGGCGACCGGGGTTCGATTCCCCGCCGGGGAGATTTTTGTTTTTTGGGCTCGAAAATCATATACTTTGGTTAGTAGCCCGTTATGTTTGATTATGATTGTAGATAAATGAAAACCTTTTAATATATGAATATGAATAGGAGGTGTGTATATAATGGCAATATAAAATTGTGATAAGGTTTTTGAGAATATTGGCGGTATTAGGAATTTATTCCAGAAATTACTAGGCTCTGGCACATTTGTAAATGCAAAGTCGAAATGCTTTTCACATGTGTAGACATGTGATGCACTTACGGTAAAAGCAGTCGTCTACCTCTACCCACCATGGTTATCATGGCCTGTACCACGTGTACTAGGGATAAACAAAAGTTAGAATGTTTTTTTTTTAAATACCGTTGAGTAAGGGTATTCAGATTTCTAATGTAGCTAGGTAGAAAGTATGGTGTGATTATAAACTATGATTCATTAACCCTGGGTCTAAATATGCCGGGGTCCAACCTGGGTGTGACATCTAGCTCCAAATATACATTATATTACAAAACAATCATAAGACACACTATTAAGTTTTATGTTAAGGAATTGTTTGCTCGTTGGTCCTATATTAAAGATTTAATTTTATTATTATTATTGTATCAATTTGCATAGTATTTTTAAACTCTACTATTTACATATCTATGATGATAGAATAAATACTATAATCAGTGATGATGCTACTCTGCTTATTTACATAATTAAATTAAGAATATTTATATTAACCTTATGAATACATAACACTAACCACAGCTCATTTTATTTACTTCATTAGAGGAAGCTTTCAGACAAGCCCTTCTTCATCTAACTAAAACATATAAACAAGGCAACGAAGAAATAATATATAAATTTTTGAGAGGAAAATCTATGTAAATATAGGACATAAGAATTTATGAATTTACATAATGTTGAATAATAATTTCGAAGAATTAACTATGAACGGGTTAATGAATTTAGTAAATAGAAAATATATAGAAGGATATTGTTCTATGCAAATTTATTCAATTATGTAAATTATTATGTTCTGTATTTACAAAGATTGATTTTCAAAAATTCTATATAATATCTCTCCGTTGCCTTGTTTATACGTTATGATAGTTAAGGAAGAGCCTGCCCGGAAGCTTCCTTCAACCAAGTAAATAAAAAGAGGTGTGAATTTTATGATTTTTGTAATTAGTCGACATCCACAAACCTGTGATAATGAATCCAGTATATTACACAATTGTGAAACTATATAATTTTATAAAATCTCTATATTTAAGCTACTCAATTTCTGAGCATGGTAGTTAGGGCGTTACAAAGGAAGCACCTGGACAATCGACATATGGAATATAACAATATGTAATGTGCAATAGGGGGTGAGGTAGTCAATTTGGTAGAAAGGGAAAGGTGGATAGACAGTCCTACTTCTATATCTGACTCATGTCTATTCAAGGTAAGAAGAGAAAAGAAGAGGAGAAAATAAGAGAAGAAGAAAAGATAAGAAGAGAAGAGGGAAGAAGAAGGGAAGAGAAGAGAAGAAGAAGTGAAAAGAAGAGAAGAAAAAAAGAAGAAGAAAAGAGAAAAGAAGAGAAGAGAAGAAGAAAAGAGAAGAAGCGAGTAGAAGAAGAGAATAAAAAATAAGACCGTACGTATATAGATATTTAAAGGTATATTATTACATGTCATATATTCCATAAGAAAAATGGCTATTTTACTGTCACATATATCATGTTTATTGAAATTGTATGATATATATGGTTATTTAGAATATTTTTAACGATTGGTCATTATATTATGTTTTTTCTTTTATGACTCTATTTGGATCCCCACCCCAATATACACATGTCATCTAATATTTCTATAGTTCAGAGATAGCTATAACGTTTATTATGTTACAGGTGTGTTTATGTACCAAAAGAGGCACATCTCCCTATAATTATGCATCAGAATGTTACACTTGTTCATCACCTTTGTAAAAACCTTTAACTAGCGATGATAAAGCCACACACCAGGTATAGCAAATTCAGACAAAAAACTAACCTGTATACCATGGTTTCGGGCTTTGTCCCTCATCAGTATTGAGGCGGCTTCAATTCCATAACATCCTAAGAGAGGGGTTATACAAGTATGCTAAGCGTATTTACGCAAGTTTGGCCTTAAATGCCCATTTCTTGGTTTCTCAAAAGCCTCTGGGACCAAAAATCTTTTTGGTCGCAGTGGTACAGCGTGCTCCACGCCGACGAGAGCCAAGAGCGCGAAACGCATTCGTGGATGGCTTTTCTTAATTTATCAAGAAATTGGGTTGGCCAAATATAAGGAAACAGGCTATATCAATATTTAGTTGATTTCTGTTTCACTAGATGGCGTTCTGCCATCTGAAAAGCACATGTGCTCCTGGTCAGGATATGCTCTTTTTATTTTAAGTATGTTAATGTGTTGCAATATGGATTGTATTTGGATGTTATTTTTGGTTACTTTGTGGAGCCCAGGCTTTGGCCTCGAGTGTCTAGTTCATGTATTTGTTACAGTAGTGTATGGCGCAACATAACTTGTAGAGAAATGTTCCTCAATTCGATACTCTATGATGCATTAGCACGCCATCTGGTTTAAGAAATTGAAAATATTTTCGGCGCCTATGATTTTTTTTATTCGACAATTTCCTCTGTCCTTACTGCTCTCCCAGAAAATTGATTAATTTTATAAATATTCATACACGTCTAAAATGATTTCAATTATTTATATAATGCGGTATTTGATAGTGTGCTATTGTTTAATAGTTTAAATACTACATATTAAAATATCTAAGCTATATCTAAAAATGATTTTCTTTTGTGATTTGTCTCTCTATCTTTGGCACTCAAATTACTTTAACTTTATTAACATCCTATACGCGATATCCCAAACTCGGGGATATTTGCGTCAATACATGATGTTTCATCATTAGAAATTGGCTATATACAAGGAGAAAGGTCAAAGAGAAAAAAGACAAACATACAAAAGCGATTTCCTCCCCTCTCTTTCCCAGTTCAAAAGATATTTGTATATGTTCAAAAAAGATGCATATATATAATTTATAATTATTTTATTGTTCCAATAGTTCGAGGGGCAACTCGCCTCTCTTTATCGAGAATGTTTGTGTTTTTTACTAAAACATGTGAGCACGCGTACACTCTCGTTCTACAAGGCCAATGAAAGAATTGTATCTTTTATTTAAATATTACATTCAGTATATATACAGCTAACAATTATATATAATATTATAGATTATTATTTTATCTATGAAAGAGAGAGAGATTTATATACAAGAGTGTAATTGTAAATAATTGTGTGTATGTATATTAATTCTAAATTATTGATAAAATCTTGAAATTTTGAAAATTTGTTTATATATCTACAAAATTGATTAACATTTTTTATGTTCTTTACTCATATACGAATTCATGTATCTGTCTGATGACTTCAAAATTGGAACTTAAATGCCCTGTTACATTTGCGTTGAAGATGAAAAAATTAAATTAAATTAAACTCTTTGAATTCCACGCCGAGCTTGCGTAGTATGCTAAGTTCTTAAATACTCAAATTTTGTTATGAAAAATCGAAACCATTTTAGACGCGTAAAATTCTTTTTGAAATAAAACAATTTCTACTGCCCTTACCGCGATGGAAAAATTAATGGGAGGGCCTGGCTCATCAGTGGTGAACCCTCAGCGGTTTCGCCAGTTTAAACTACCATACCGCTGTTATATTACATTTTTCGATCTTCCTTTTATAGTGATACTGTTGCTAGACTCTTGTAACATAGGTATTTTAGATGAACTAGGGACATAAACCTTTAGGACAGTAGAATTATATACAATTATAATTATGTTTTGTTGTTTGGCTACATCAGTCAACGTTGGCTATATTCATGTTTAGAGTGGAAGTGCCGGCTCTGGTTTTACAGTAGATATTCTGAGATGTTTCTCTAGTAGCTAGAGATATTCAAGTGATAAAATCTCAAAACATAACTCTCAGATAACTAAAAATTTTATATCAATTTGATAAAAAGATGAATAATTTATCCCATAATAAAATATGATAACACTTTACCGTTTATAATTCTACTTTATAAAAATCATAAAGTATCTATAAATAAATTTTATTTTAATTTATATATATATATTGTCTCAATTATTAAATATAATAAAAGTATTTTATATAAAAATTTTGAAAATATGTTAACGCCAAATATAATCATTAGAATGATTTTAGAGTTATTATATGCCTTTTTAAATATTTCAAATAAGGTCAAACGATGAAATATTAGACAAAAATAATAAATATAAAACAAAAATAGAAATAAAAAATTATATTATTAGATACCCCATTGATAAAAAATATATATTAAAAAGAATAAATTGATAAATTAGTTAATTAAAGAGCGAGATTTAGGTAAGCGGATGTTTGAAGAGAAATATTTATTTATTTATTTCAATATCACACACATGGTGCGTGTGGGCGGCCATCTTGGCGACCTCACGCTACCAAGCCACATCAGCTGCTGCTATAAAAAAGAAACGGGTTTATTGGCCTATAAAGGATATAATAGGGTAGTTATAAAATATCTCAATTTTAATGGTCATAATAAAATGGCGATTTTATAAATGGCATATTCCATCTTGCTACCCTGGGATTGATCTGTTTTAATTTGCATACAAGTTCCAATGGAAGGAACGATCTTTGGACTTCTTGTTTCTATCGAGTTTATTAGTTGGGTTATCGTCAGGATTCAACTCTAAGTTTCTCCTGATTCAAATGTATATCCGTATATTCAAGACAATACAGTGTATATGCAATAACAATATAGTATATATATATATGTGAAATAGAATTAGTATGCAACATAGATTATATCAAAAATCTTTAATAATTATTTTTTGTCAAAATATTCTACTATCTCTACAAAGAAACACTTTACCAAAAATTAATTATTACAGATTTTTATCGATAGATGGCAATTTAATTTATAAGTAGATTATATATGCAATATGAAGTATATATGCAACATAAAGAGAGTATATATATATATATATATGGTAATTTTGCCTGGTGGAAATATATCTACAAAAATAAAGGTAGCCTCTTCCGTCAAAATAAACGCTAAAACTAATCGCCATTTATTGTCTTCGCAAACTTGCGGCCTCGGGTCAGTGACATAACCACAACACAGCTTTGGCAAACTGTCCACCTGGAGACCATGGTTTCGGGTTAATTCGGACTCTTTTCAGCCCAGGGCCGACTTTATTCCATGAGATCCACAAGGGATCTAATGGAATCTTCACAATCTGCCAAAGAGATGTTTGGCTGGCAAAGTGGCCAAAATATAGATGCAAATTTTGACGGCAGAGGCGACCTATATCTATATTAATAAAATGGAAATTTCATAAGTGGACATCACTAAAAACTTTCGTTACAATGCATCAATTTCAACCAAATTTTCAACATTTATGTAAAACGAGATGGAGCAGGTTTTGCTTAACATCAAAATATATTTCCTAACATTAACATGCGTAACTTCGCTGTTATCGATTAAATACAAAAAAAAATCAACAGAGTTAATTTTTTTACATACTAGCTAATAATCTCAATCTAAAAAATATTCAAAACAAGCAATTTTAAGATAACACAATATGTAAAACAGTCGGCCAAGAAAACAACAACGATATTACATCTTTCTCACATATTCACACACAATCTTGATTAATAAATAAAACTAATCTTTAACATTGTTTATTATACTTCAACTTTTATTTCTACATTTCTTTTTAAATACCCAATTGTTTTATCATGTTTTTAATTTCGCCTAACAAATATACAAATTTATAGTGACCAACATATGCAAATTTTATCTTTGTTTTTATTTAACTTGATATCGTAAACATAACATCCATTGTAAGCATTTTTCTGTTCACCTTCCGTGGTTTCTCTTTTCTCTGATAGTTTTTAGGTGTAGTATATTTTCTTATTACTAGACTACAAACATTCCCTCGAGAAAAACCTGGGCGAAGCCGGGTACATCCGCTAGTATATATATACAATGCAATGCAGCATATATGTAATACAATGTCATAATGATACATTGATAAATATGCAATTGTAATATTAAGAGGGAATAAAAATACAAACTTAAATTAATTAAATTCTATAAAATTAACTGAAGACTATATATATGTGCACTTGTAATTATGAATGTGAATCTATTTTTATGAAATTAAATAAGAACATGTACTCAAAATATCAAAATGTGAAAGTAAATTCAGATATCTGCTTCACAAGTGAGTTTCACACATTCAGTTTCACAAATACACATCGCATATGTTCGTACAATATGCTGCATAAGTAGTTACGTCAATTTGGAGCGAGAATGTCCATTTCGTATTTTTTAAATATAAAGATTTAGTAAAACTTAAGTGTGTATGCTATTTGATGTTTCTTTGTCTCAAATAAATTATTATTTTCATATCAAATTTTATTAAACCAATTATTTTAGAGTCATTCAAATACATTCATTAATATTATAAGGCGATAACGTGCCATCTATATATTTGAAACACGAATGTTTCTTTTTTAACACAAATAATTAAATATAACTAACTGCCAAATGCAAATATTCGTGTGTAATTCTGCTGTTATAAAAGTTTATGTCCATAGTTTGCTTGAATAATATTCTAAGGTTCCACCCTTCATCGCAACGTATATAAGCAGAATCGTTCAATACAGTATTAGAGGTCCGAGAAGCGGTCTGGTAGATTAAATTGGCGAAAACGCTTGAGGGTTCACCACTGATAAGCTAAGCTCTCCCAATATATTTTTTCATCGCAGCAGGCACAGCAGAGAGAGAAGTTTGTTTTGTGTTAAAAAGATTTGTGTAAAGAGAAACATTCGTACTTTATAATGCTTCCATTTCTTAATAAGTAATATGTAAATAAATACCTTTTCAAAGATGTAGAGAAATATTTAGCTATGTCACTTTTAGCGAGTGAATACCTATACAATCTGGGAATACCAGTGTTTACTGAAATATGTGACAGATGATATGATCACCTGCCCATTTTCTCCGAAAAATAGACTTGCAGATACAAACGCTCGGCAACACGGCCTGCAATAATATTAATTTCCCTTGACATCTCGCGCCTAGAATTTCACAGCGTTGCTGAATTCAATTTTCTATTTTATTTATTTTTTCTATAAATACTCCATTTCCTTCATAGAAAACCATTTTATTATTGTTTAACATTCTCCCATTTATATATATATGTGGTATTTCTCAGGTTGACGGGAGGGGGGTGAGGGAGACAAATATAAAGAAATTGTGACAGAAATTTCTCTACGTGAGAAAAAAGAAAGGAGAAATTTTCGCTCGTGTAGCATTTTATCCAATTGGCAGGATTTTGTGCTGACCAGTAGGGATGGAACGAGGTGTTTTACATTTTTTTCCTTTTGTCTCCCGATGTCGGATGAGCGGAATTGGCTGAGGATTTCAATTTTAAATTTATATGCTGTCCTCTCTGGTGACAGCTCTCCCTTTATTTTACCTCGACATTACTGTGGTATAAACATAGTCCGACTTTGTTGGAATAGTTCGGAATAAACTTTCGGGTTTTTGGAACGGATAAATAGACAATTATATACCATAATGTGCGTGGTTATATTATAATTTAGTTGTTACAATCATTAGAACGAAAAAACACCTCTCAATTTTATTTAAATGCATCAAAACAACGCATTTTGTTGATAATATTTGCACAGAACTCACAAATTTATATAAGACATACCAGTTTTGTTACAATTTCGGGTATTCAAGTTAATCTGTTTACTATGTTTTTTTGGGCTTTGGTCCTCATCATTACAGAGGCGGTTTCGATTTCATGACATTCTAGGAAAGTAGCTATGAAAATGGTCGAATTTGCCGAAAATATGTTTTTAGTTGTTTTTTTTTTAAATATAAATTAAAAGAAACTCTAGCCTTTTATGTTTATATTGCCCAATAATTTCACATAGATTTTAACACTGGAATATCAGCCTGAAATATTTTCATCATTATTTAAAGGATAGTTGTCCATTTACTTTCTTAATTTTGGTGATTCGAGAGAACCAATTTACACACTTGACTGAGAAACAAGAAAAAAAGAAGTTCTAAACCAAATTTGCATAGTTCCGGACTTAAACGGTTCTCCGTAGTAGTGGGATTGCTAGATATATCATGTGTTTCGTCCAATGCAAAATTCTTAAAATAAACGCCATCTGTTGGGCATTTTAGAAATTAAAGTATATTTATCATTATTATTATTATTATGTAATTTGTTTTACAAGTAAAAAATAAGTTAATTTTACATCATTAATAAGTTTTGAGTATTTATTAGTTTATTAGTTATACGGTTTTGTCATTTTTTTTTTTATTTCAGTGGCGTTTCATTAGATAGGCGCCCCACACCATTTGGCGCTAACCCAAGCTTGTATTCGATCTTTTGGTCGTTTTTACCTCCTTTGTCTAATGCTTCACCCTCAGCCAATCAGAATAATTGTTGAGACTAGTTATTTTTTACTGAGAGAGCTTGACAAATTGATTTCTTCCACAGGGTGACCGGCCAATTTCCTTTTTAGCTCTTTTTTTTACAATTTACTCGAATATTAATAGATAGTATCTATGATAGCGAAAAAAAGTTCTTTTTTATTTTTAATGCGGAATTTCTACCAATTCAATATGAAGGTGAATGGTTTCTGATGTCTCGTCAAACTTTCAGAGTAACACAATAATTCGTGTGGAGAAAATTGGTTCACTGCAAATATCAAGAGAAGGACTTGATTTTTTTTTTTTTTTTTTGTGTGTTGGAAGAAATATGAAGAGAAAAACAAATCGGGTATGCAAATTTCATGCAAAAATGTTTGAACTGAGTGTTCCGAGACCACAGCTATAAAGCTAGGATGTGTCTTTCGCAACAAATGGCGAATCTCTAAATTCCTAAAAGGCGCATATTGACCTAGGACCACAAGTGTAATCACGTGACCGCACAAATCCATCACAGGAGAATTAGTCTTCTTGAGGGGGGGAGTTGGCAGAAATACGAAACCTGACGTTTCCGGAATACCAATGGCTGTCGTCTGATTCATTCTTTTTGGTTTCGTTTTAAAATACGACTTTCCTATTGGCTGTCGTTTGTCAATTTTCTACCTCCACTATTGGTTGGTCCATTTTATTGACATGTAATCTCACAAATGCCAAAAATGTATTAATATCATATATACATAATTCTCTCTTAAAATTTTATCATAAAAATAGGATATATGCTTATATATAAAACAGGTTTGTACTGCTTATGACGTAATACTTGATATATATGCAAATAGATGCTTGAGGATATGAGGTTATGCTTGTATTGGATATCTAAATAGTTTATACACTATGAGACATGAATCGTGTTTGTAAATTATGTGGTGACAGCAAAATAAACTCGAAAAAAAAAAGTAAAATTGGCAATTCTTTCCCATTCGTGATCAGCGATCTGAAAACAAATACTTAAAAAAATAGCGCTTCTTCTCGCTACTTATCTGGAAATACTTAAAAGTTGTGCTACGTTGTGATAACAAATTGGAGGAGGAATTAGGCTTCTAATTCTGCTCATTTAGAGGAAACAAACGTCGTAGCAACAATAGCGGTGTTTTTGTAACGGTACGTGACAAGATAATCTGGAATGTAAACACAAGATCCCAAAGCGAAGCTTTGTAAAGGAAATTTAAAAAAATATCTTTGAAAGCGAATTGGATAAAAAAACAACGCGTTTCGGTACAAGTTCAAAGAGGAATGTGAAATGATCAAAGGAGATTAGACCATGTTGAATATTTAAATACATTCTTTTTGTTTATTTTTTCTTCCGATTCGTTGGAGTTTCTTACAAAAAATGAAGAATTGATTGATCAGCTGTAATTTATTTTTTGAGGCCTTTAATTATTCATCGGGTCTTTTCCTAGCGATATTCTGGTTCTAAGTTCTGGTTCTATCCCTGTTGGCCTTTTGTGTTGTTTGATGATGTGGTCGATCCTTGGAAATAGATTTCCTGTTTATGTTCTTTCTTTCATTCTTCCAGGAACTCTACTTTCTGCTGCAGCCACTTCCTCATTGTAGCTGTTTCTTTGCTAGTGTTCTCTTTGTATTTTAAAAAAGTTATTTGCATTTTGGTATTCCTTCAACCACTCTGCTCAGAACTATTTCTTCACTAGTGATTCGATATTTATCCATTTAACTTTCTCCAAGCTCACATTTCCCTCTGGCCCCCAATCTTTATTTATTCATCATAAAGATCAATCTACAGATACATTAGAATCTATACATCCTTCCCAACACGAAACTAGCTGGTTCATTCCATTTTGATAAAATTCTAGAGTTCTAGAAGCAAAGAAATCATTAAAGGCCGTTTCAGCATCGTCTTGATTGCTAAAGCATTTCCCTAAAAGAGAGTTGATGAGGTGCCCGAAAAAGTGGTAGACGGTAGATGAGAGGGATTGATGAGTATGGTGGGTGATCAAGAGTTCCACAGCCCAGCTCATTCAGCTTTTGTCGCGTTATTATTGAGACGTGGGGTCTGACATTGCTGTGGAGAAGGATAGTCCCTTTTCTGTTGACCAATCTGGGCAGATGAAGCAAAAGTTTTGGTGCATTTCGTCAATTTTCTGACAATTTTCACCGCTGTTTAATTGTTTCAGGATGCTTGATGAATAAAAACTGCTCTTAACTAAGATATATATTATCAAACTATATTATCCCTACAGACCTTTCTGCAATTATAAACATTATTAAATGAGAGGGCTTGACTGAACAGTGGTAAACCCTCTTAGCATTTGGCGAAACCAATGAGAGGGTTCACTACTGATGAGCCAAGCCTTCTTATTATAAATATCTATCATTGCTGTAAGGTGTGTAGAGATAATATTCGATGTTATACCATAAGAAACACATTGATAAAATAATTATTACAAATTTTAGCGATAAATCGAAATTAAATTTATATAAATGTAATATGACTATTACATGTAATATGCAACGTGCAAACACACATGTGACAAATAAACCGTGGTGCCCTATCCCTGCCATTTCTTTTCATCCTAATGAGGAGAAAGGTTTTTTTAATGGTCGAAACGTTAAGACACACACACACAAAAATGCTATTGACCTAAGTGGCGTTGAAAAAATCCTTAGACAAAAAATCGTTATCATGAAGGTGAAGAATCCATTATCTGTATTTATGTCTGGAGAGTAGGGTGGAGACTGTTACACTTCTATTGGATCTCATTCTGTTCATAAACTTTGGAACATCTTCAGCTGTAAACTGCCCATTCCATCCTTGACTGAGTGTCTCTTTTCAAAATTAATTTCCTAAAAACCATACACATAATTATAATTAATTATTATATTAACCGTTTTTTCAATGTTTAATTATGGACGTAGTTTTAAATAATTAAAAATTGTAATTAATTATAGCGCCATAATATTGATTAGATTGTTAGTTGCGTTATATTTGGTTGCTCCACCCCATCGTCAGTTCTGTCTGGACATCAAAGATAGGGTGGACATCAAACAGGTTGTGGCCGCACGGAAAGATAGACAGACACGCTGGGTTAGAAGAAACCCAGGAGTGGACTTCCTTATTAAGGCCCCTAATTGGGATCCTCCCTATTCCCCTGAAATATCTCTCCTCTCTTTTAGATCTCAATTTGGGAAGTAAAACACGCTAGGATACGCGCGGTTACATAATTGTACTATACAAATTAAAACACCAAAACGCGAATGTTACTTTTCACAAATAATTCGAACTTCTACTGTCCTTACTGCGATGAAAAAATATTGGGAGGGCTTGGCTCATCAGTAGTGAACCCTCCCAGCGGTTTCACTAATTTATTATTAGCGGGTTCACCACTGATAAGCCAAGCCCTCCCAATACTTTTTCATCGCAGTAAGGACAGTAGAAGTTTGATTTATTTGTGAAAAGAAACTTCGCGTTTTGGTGTTTTCATTTATATTATATAGATGGTGCGTTTTTGCTATGTTATATTGTACTATGCATGGCTCAATCTAAAAGTTACAATCCAAATAATAATTGATAAAGGCTATAATAATCATGGTGTAAAGGACTTTATGACAGTTGGCAACTTTCGTACGCACCAGGAGTTACGTACAGAATGAAGGAATGTATATATGGAAAAGACAATACATGTCTACAGCTCGTAGTTTGACCGTCACACTTACAAAGTGCCGGAGTCCTATTTGGTTACTTACCCTCACTGGTGGACTTTTGTACGGCTAGGGTGTCATTGATTCAAGTTAAAACTGCCTCAGACGGACTGAATATTAAAGGACAGGAAGGACATAATCTACTGTTCTGTTGTTCGGTTAGTATCGCTTCGTTTACCGTCTCTAATTTGTGGGTTCTTGATAACATTGTCCATATGTACTCGGACTCAAAGAATTGAACTTGCTATACAATAATAAAAATAATAGAAATGATGATGCCAAAACATAGGTTCCTTTGGTATTTTGATTCTGCAACGTTTTAATGACCAGAAGACGCCAAAAATAAGCAAATTTAAACCTAGCCACATTTTTTTTTTAAGAGTCGGTGGACGAGTGGGTAACACCCTCGATTCCCGACAGTCATGAACCGGAATCGAATCTCGCGTTAACATTTTGTTTAATATGTGAATAACCTTCACATATTATTCATTGTTGCAAATATCATAAACTAGGTTGATTTTGCGGTACCTAATAAAGTGATTTTGTAACAAGGAACAAGCCACATTTCCCCTAAATATTCGAATTTTTTAAAAATTAGAATTTATTTTTAACAACCTGGAAAGGCTATTGATAACTATGATGGAATGTAAGCCGACCTTCGGTCAAATATCTACATACTCTGTTCTCTACCATCGTTGAATTACTGAATTTGACGATTTAAAAATACAGAAATATGACACGTGCTTGTGTTCTATAGTCAATGTTGGTCCATTAGATAGCGTTCTACCATGAAATTACATCACTCTCTCTTCTCTGAAGAGAAAAACACCATGTAGGAATTAGCATGAAAATCTATTTCCTTATAAAAAGAAAGAAAGAGTGGATAAAAAGTAAAACTAAAAAAAAAAAAAAACCGCGATTTTCGTTCCATTCACTTCCCAATCAACTCGCCATAATGGAGGAGACCAATTGGGCGCAGAAAGAAAAGTGCCTAGAACTAAGGCTCCATTGAAAATGTTTCCCAGGAAAAAGTTGTGATTGGAAGTTAATGGCCCCCGTCTGTTTATTACATCAAAATAATATTTGCCACCACCGCCTCGAGCAATTCAGTTGCATATCAATACTTAACATCTGTCATTATCGTCTGCCAAGCTTCCTATTTGTCAGTGGGGGTCACGTGACCTCACGGGAGCCATTTGATTGGCTAAGTCTCGCTCCGATTAAGGAAAAAAAAACCTACTCCATCGTCGATTTTAGAAGAAAATAACTCAGAATTAATAAAGACTGATTTGCATAGATGTTGGATCATAATTTATGCAAGTCAATTTAGTTTTTCTCTCTCTTTTTGTTTTTCCTATTGCTCCCATTTGTTGATGTTTTGAATATATTTAGGTTTAGAGAAAGGTTCTACAGGTTGGCGATTACTTGGTGTAATGTGAGGCTTTCGTGTATTGTTCTTCATCTCATGCTCAGTTATCCTATGGCTACACACCAGTTCTCCCTTCATCTCGTTCAAACCTTTATTCTAAAGAAAACCATACGGAGATTTTATAGGGATATTATCATAATACGAATATGATATAATGTTTTTATCAATTATTTATTTGCATATTTCGCAAAATTCCTTTCATCAAGCTGTTACCAAACTAAGAAGTACTATTTTCATGATTGATTCAAATATCTTTAAAGACCGGGAAGTTCCGGAAGTTCTTGTGGAAATGGACACTCCGGTCAGACACACAAATAAAATGATTTTACCGACGAAAATATTTTGTCCTCGTCAGGGTAAGATTAAAAGGATTTTTAAACAAAAAAAAAACGTTTATTAAGGACACTTGTCCCATACAGG
>CP092868.1:84385167-84503980 GCA_030710605.1 Cordylochernes scorpioides
CCGACAGTACCATGTGATCGCAGCTTTGTATTGTCAGAGTTTGGGTTCTTTCAATTGTATTTGAGAGTTCGTCTTCTCACTGATAGATGGCGCTTTCATTTTATTCTCTGGTATTTTATTTTTGTTTATCCCTAGTACACGTGGTACAGGCCATGATAATCATGGTGGGTAGAGGTATGCGACTGCTTTTTCTCTGGTATATAACGTCGAACTACTCTCTAAGCATTCGTGTGTAGTACACGAACACGTGTGTAGTACGCGTGTAGTAGGAGAACAAAACGTAATTTCTTGGAGCAGTGGAGGGAAGGTATTGTCCTGCCGGGGTATAACACGCCGGTAGAATCCCATTGTACATGGAGTGGCCAATATCTGGAGGATAACACTGTGGTTATGGAAATTTGCTACGGCACAATGAGGAATTCGAGCAGGTCACCTTCCTCATCACAATCTTTTATATCACAGCATCTCTGTACTCTATGTCTATTCATAGATGCTAGTCGTTAACGGTGATTAGTTCCCTAAACGGCTGATTTCAAACGTCAAACACTATTGTATAACATTTCTATGTCTATAATGGCTTTCAACCACACTCATAGGCAAACCTTAAGGAAGTTGTACCTTTTATCAAGTTTATCATGATTTAGATAATAACTCTGAATGATATTTGATACACAGTGACCTTTATTGAAGACATACTAGATAACTAAGTGTGAACAAAAACTGCCTTTTCTCCTAAAAAAAAAAAAAAATACAGACGACCGCCGAAATCAAATACTTTCCACTTTCTAAAGTTTTGTCTATGAGTGTATAAACAGCAGCACGAGGGCGTCTACTACTTCCTACTCTATATTTGGAAGTCATTTTGGACAAAGATGTTTTGTAGATAAACGCCTGATAGGGAGACTATCGTTTAGAATGCGACTTAAAAACTCTAACGTCAATTTTTTGATAATCATTCATTAAAGAAATAAGATTTATTGTTCAGAATAAACCTCTCTTAATTGCTTTATAATTAAAACCGTCGATATAACAAACCGGATATTTTATAATATTCCATGTAAATATCTATCCAAAGTATTCTGTCAAAATAGCAATTCTATCTAAGGTTCAAACGTTTTGTACCTCGCAGCATTCCTAGGCCACGGCGAGAAGATATGCAAATCCGTGCTATGCAAATACAGAGGTCCGCAACAACAGCTCCACCAATCCGGCGATAGATTTTCTCCTCCAATCACTAAATAATCTCCTCAAGCCAGAACAGAAGAGAAAAAGTTAAATCAATTATTTGAATTTAAAATTTGGTGCGAGAGAGTAATTTCCCAGCTGGTGTTTGATTGGATGGTGGAAGCTCTTCATTTCCAGTCGTGGTTCTTTCTTTTATTCTTTCTTCATCCCTGAAATACTTTTCTCTCCTCAACTATACTATTAACACATTCTAAAATTAAATAAAACACTTCCTAGAGGTGCGCCATATTCTTTTATTGCTGCAAAAACTAAAACGGTTTTGAGGAATCTCCTTCAACTAGAAAGAATGGGAATTAACACATTGAATAAATTTCTAGCCTCAAAGGTCTTTCACTTCCTCCTTGATTGTCAGCTCCACGTGGAGAATCTATTGATGTGTAACTCTTATGTCAGCTGGGTTCTGTCCAGTTAGAGAATTGACATCAGTAAATCATCAACCCAACAGACATCCATTTGTATATCATGCCTTAGGCCCTTGTTGCTTAACGTTAAGATGAATAAGACAATACGCCTCTATAATAGTTTCGAATTTTCATAACTATAGCGCTAATGCATCATAAGACAATTGTGTTGTTTCTTTTTTAAATGGACACGATACTTTTTCTATGCACATGATTATCATTATCCGGCATTTATTTCAAGTGACAGGTATATAATCAGAATAGCCAAATACAATATTTGATTTGATAGATTTTTGCCACTATTTTCTAATTGCCACTATTATTTAAACAAAGATCGATTAAATTTAGAAAATTTAACTCCAAAATTGAAAGCAATTTTAAACAATGATTTAAACGAAGAATTAAATCAATATTTAGACACCAAATGCCAAAACAAAGCTACAGCTATCCGCTTTATTCAATCTAAAAAAATTAACAATTGGGGCTACAAAAAACAAATCCTCAAACATATCAAAACACTGTAGTCAATCTTTCTAAACAATATTTGATGTATGCAGACAATATCATTGTGCTATGATTCATTAAATTAAAGAAACTGCTGGAAGGGTTTACATCTGATGATTCAGGCCCTCCTAACATTTTACCCACTGTAATTTAATTGCAGATAATCATTCATTAAAGAAATAAGATTTATTGTTCAGAATAAACCTCTCTCAATTACTTTATAATTAAAACCGTCGATATAACAAACCATGGATATTTTATAATACTCCATGTTAATATCTATCCAAAGTATTCTGTCAAAATAGCAATTCTATCTAAGGTTCAAACGTTTTGTACCTCGCAGCATTCCTAGGCCACGGTGAGAAGATATGCAAATCCGTGCTACGCAAATACAGAGGTCCGCAACAACAGCTCCACCAATCCGGCGACAGTAGTAAACATTTTATTAGTAAAATAGAAAATCTTGCTGAAATATCCTGAATATTGTCTACACTCGATGATCACCATGAACAGGTGAAGAAGGACACCATCGAAAGTTCCAACCAGTCATGAACTCACCAAACCAACAAGTACACACACGTTTGTATCAATTAGAAGTAATACATCGAGCCATTTATACACGAGGAACTATTTAGCGCAAATTTTTATATTTATACATTTTAAACAACTTCCCACTTTTCTTAAATTTACATATCTGTACATTTCTTTCTGTTTTGCAAGATCGAATAAAAGGGGGCCATCGAATTATCGTAATTAATGAATTAATTAACTATTATTTATAATTTTATTACCTCTCAGAAATAACATGTAATGAGCATCGTAACTATATATATATAAATATAAATATATAAAAGGTCACCTTTATATACCATCAAAATGGACGTCAAAACTAGACGCCATCTATTGACCGTCGCCGCAAACTAGCGGCCTCAGGTCGGTAACAAAGCCACAACACCAGCTTTGGCAAACTGAGAAGCGTCCACCTAGAGACCATGGTTTCGGGTTAATGGCCCTCGCCAGCCTAGGGTGGATTTTATTCCACGAGATTCACAAGGGATCTAATGGAATCCTCACAAGTTTTGACGTCTATTTTGACGGGAGAGTGGCCTTTATCTTTATAGATGAATATCCTCCCGACAAAATTTCCATCTATATATATTGTAGTACTAATATTTATTTGTATAACTAAACAGCTCCCTGCTAACTTTGCTGCGATGCATTTTCCAACTTAATAAGTACAGCAGGGAGTTGTTTTTATTTAAAAATAAAATTAGTACTAAATAGTTACACGTCTCATTACATGTTATTTATAAAAAAATAATAATACAGATTGTGTAAACAAGAGCGAATTAAATCATTAATTACGATAATTCAATGACCCTTAATTATTCAATCTTGAAAACAGAAAGCAATGTACAGATATGCAAATTAGCGAAATGCCCTGACAAAACCAGCTCAGTCCCAACTATTACATAAAAACCCCGGCAAACAAACAAACAAACAGACGAACAAGTTAGTTCATCGTTGCGAGAAGTAACAAGTCAATTCTATCATCATCACCTCAACAGCCTATCATCATCATTGCGGCGAATTTATTTCCATAACAAAAGGCGCCGAACTGGGACAAGTGGCAATTTTTTTATATCGCGTCGAGGGAAAGTTTTTTTTTAATCCGCCACAATATTAATGGTTAGAAGATACCTACTGCTGCTGTAAAAATATATTTCTATTTTAAAAAAGTGTCTCCTTTATCAAATATGTTTTAATAGACAATCTCCCAGAGTGGTGGAGTTTTTAACTCCTCTCTTGCTGTCAGAATAATAATTTAGTCAGGTGGAGCCAGATAAAATATTTTTATTTAGGACTGGTGGTGGTGTTAGTGGCGACTGGCCGGAGAGATAAGAACATATTTACATATGGGAGGTACGGCAGGGTGTGCCATATATATATATGTGTATATGCTCTTTTGTGTGGGTATTTATTTCTTCATTTGTTTGATATGTGTTTTCGCTGTCTTGCTAGTTTCGACAACCCTTTTTATAAGGTATAGAAATATTGTTTTGTTTTTTAAATTTATTATCGGTTGTTTAATCGTATCCCTTGTTGCATAGCTGATAACCTATGTAAATAAGGTATTTTGCTAAGACATCGGAATTACCTTGTGATTATTGCGTTTTCTCTCATTTCTACGTGACAATTTGATGGGAATGGATAGACGGAAGACGGATTAACATAACCTTCAGTTCACTAATTATATCGAAATTCTTGTTATCGTTGTCGAATCCAATGAAGAGACTCCAGATATCTCCATGCATCTCTATCACAGCAGTCGCAATGTCCACTATCTTGGATGTGAAAAGCTTCTGTTCTGGGTCCATGTCAATTTTCTGCAAGGCTGCGGCCATTGCTGGACATTAGAATATGTGGGTAGGTGTTAGTTCCACAACAGGACAGTTGTTACATGTCCTATAGGTTCTTGTGTCATTTGGATGTATTGATATTCCTTTATAATGTGTGAGAGTCTCCCCTATCGAAATTTGTCCTTTATATTAAAAAAAAAAAAACAATTAATAATTACATCCTTACAGTACAGAGAGCGCTGATGTATACTTAAGATATCAACCAGGTTATGTTGTATTTTTTGGCTTGTCCTTTAAGCGAAATAGCTGTGCTCAAAGCTGAAACATTTTTGATATTTCTACAATTACAAAAGCAAATATTCATAATTTCCTTAAACGCCATTAACAAAAATAGACATTCGAAGTACGGATTGTATTCAATAGTTTTAGCGATCTGGTGGATTAACGAAATCGCTGAAACCTTAATCACTGATGAGCCAAATCTTCCCAATTCTTTTTCATATTCAATGTAGCAGTTTGTACGATGAATGATAGCTCCATATTTCTTAAGTAAATTGAACGTTGGGCGAAGGGTGTCTTTTATTGGCTGATTAAACGCAAGCTTCCGATACGAATGCTATTGTGTTGGACGCCTTTAAAGTTCTCTCTCTACTAAGGATGTACAAAGATAGCACGCGAGTTCGTGAAGGAATGAAGTTAGGGATTTATTACACTGTTTCGAAATGGAAGGACTATAATAAGTGGGACATGTCTTTAACCTATTCCGTCAGATAGATCCTTGAGCTGTGTACGACACTCTGATGAAAGGTCCACACTGTACACGCTGGACTACACCGACTTGTAGGCTGCTCCGCTACTGAAGGTCACACTTCCACAGAGCAATCGTCAACCTGGCCTGGCCAAGTTCAGGGCAACTCCAACCTTCAGGCCAGCAGCTTCTCTGACTTCTTCGGGACTCCCTCTTGTCTAACTGCTGTCACCAGATTGTCTGTTCTCTCCTGCTGTCTCAGCTGACCCCCTTCTTCAATCCCAGTAGTACTTCCTTGTCTACCAACCACATCACCTTGGCTCTTGTGAAGGGAGAGCCAGATATGTCACACTATACTAATGGTTAAAGAGACAAAAACTACTTTTCCCTCAGTCAATAGAAGAGAAATTATAGCCTAAAGCTTGCCTTTTATCCACCAAAAAGGCAAGCTTCTCCTAACACGTTCTAATGCCTCAATTTGACTAATAGTAGAAATTATTTCTGTGCTTCAACGAAGCAATAGCGTTAATATATTATCGTCTTCAAACTGAAGATCGCTAAACAGACCGTGAAGTGCCGCGGACTTGCCGAGACTCATTCTGTCACGGTTCTCAAGTCTCAAATTGCCTGTGATTTTGGCACAATTGGCAAATAAATATTTTATTCAATCCAATATATGCATTTTTTTTATTATCTAAAAATTTAAATGTGTATTTCTTTATTTTCAGATATATATATATATATATATATATATATATATATACAGAGGGTGTTTCCTTTCAAATGAAACGATTTCAAACGTCCGTTAGAACTTTATTTTTCGAACGTGAATTTTTTTCATGTGTTCTATGTTTTTCCCCTTCTTCTTGGCTATCTCCCTGCATCGGACTTTCCAAGCTGCGAACACTTCCTTGACTTTGGAGAGCGAAACATTCGACCACTCCTCTTGTGCGGCTTTCCAAAGTCCGGCCTCAGTTTTGGGACGTCGGTTGAAGAGCCGTTGTTTCAACATACCGAACCCGTAAAAATCCAGTGGGCTGGCGTCGGGAGACTTCACTGGAATGTCCGAGTTCCTGATAAAATTTAGGCCTAGGGTGTCCTTCATTTCTTGTAGGAACTGTTGGGTTTTGTTGGAGGTATGGGAAGAGGCTTTGTCGTGATGAAGGAACACTTTGTCCATTTCCCCTGGGTAAAGGTCCTTCAGTTGTTCGATGACAGGTTTCAGAACGCATTCTATATAGAATTCTGAGTTCACCTTCACCTTCGATGGAACCTTTATGAGCGGAAGGACTCCACGGCCAGTCATTACCCCGACAACCATGAAACCTTTAGGGAAAGTTTCGGAGCATTGGTGAACCCAATTATCCGGGACCTGATTGCCTCTTTTGATGTAACAGATCTTCCGGATTCCATTGCAATACGTCACATACATCCATGCTTCGTCCAATGTTGCAGTATATTCCGATCTGGAACCGACCAGGTGTTCCTCGTAGAGCTTCCGGGCATTCGTTGCACGGTTTTTCATGTGGAAAGGGGTGAGCTTGTGAACCTTGCCTTTTCGTCGGGTATCCAGTTCCAAATCTTTGTGAATGATGTTATTTATCGTTTTTAGCGATGTTCCACACATTCTGGAAAGTTGGCGCTGAGATGGTGGATTTTCAGTAGTTGCTAGCCGCTTTACCTTGGAAACCGTGGCGGGGGTCCGCACCGGACGTGGTCGATCGACTTGAAATTTTTGCCCATTGGATTCAGCTTCCCTTTTCTTTCCGATGCCATTTACTACCCTACATATTGTAGCTTTGCCAACATCTAGTCCTTCTGCTTTTAGCTTTTTCACTATGACGCTATAACTGTTTCCTTCTTTGGAAAGCCGCACAAGAGGAGTGGTCGAATGTTTCGCTCTCCAAAGTCAAGGAAGTGTTCGCAGCTTGGAAAGTCCGATGCAGGGAGATACCCAAGAAGAAGGGGAAGCACATAGAACACATGAAAAAAATTCACGTTCGAAAAATAAAGTTCTAACGGACGTTTGAAATCGTTTCATTTGAAAGGAAACACCCTCCGTATATATATATATATATATATATATATATATATATATATATATATATATATATATGCCTGACATAATAGATTAAAACCAAATTTCTAGATTTCAACAAATAAAACATGAATGTCTTATAAAAATTAGAGTTTAGAGTAACCAGTGCTAGTATCTACGGGCTGTATGCTAGAGGCTATTCACTATTTCATATATCACGATTTCTTCGCTGAAGAGAGCTCGACGTTATAATAACTGTAAATATTGTATTACGTAAACCATTCTAGTGAATACCTCTTACACCAAACAGTTAATTACAAATACAGAAGTTATTGAGAGCTGGTGATATCAACTCTCTACAACAGACTCGAGATCGAGTTACAAAATTTGAGCAGTTTTCTTGTTAAAATTTAAACAAGTACGTAAAGTATATTTAAAAAGGCGTAACTAGATCTGTGAAAAATCTCAAGTTTTTAAAAAATATTTCGAAGGATTGATCCTTCTTTATCAATTTACAGCAAAAAAACCTTTATAGGTAATTTACAAATTCTCTTGTAGGTAAAATGGAAACAACTTTGTCATTGGTCAAAATTTAATAAAGTTGAAAATTGAGAGGATTAAAATAATATAAGAAATAAAGTAGATAAAAATGAAATAAATGGAGAATTTAAGAGGTATTTTCCCGTAATAATAATAATACAGATATTATAAAAAAGGTAGTTAGAGTTAGGGGAGCGGGGGATGAAAATTATTGAGTGTAAACGATGTTTAAACAAATAATTAGGTATAGGCGGAAATTAAAAGAATAAATAAATGAAATTCACTGCGATTTGTATTTTTCAAAATTTAAAAATTCTGCTGAAAGAGATATACACGTTGTTCTAGAATTTCTTCAGATCTATTTAAGCAGCTGAGTCCTCCATTGATGCTGTGGCCTCCAGGAACATACTTTGCTCACTTACCTTGTAGATAGTAGATGTCCCGACATTCTCCAGCGACGAGCTAATGTTTCATATGGCGGGATATATATTAATTACATATAAGGTTCTATGCTGGCAGTACATATAGGTGATTTATTGTCTCCCAGGGTAATATGTCGGCAGATATAGCAACTTCTGATGTATCAAATAACTCCCTCTATATATATATCACCTCCTCTATCTATCTACAGTGTCAAATTTCTGATTGTGTGCACTCTACTACTTATATATATATAACGGTTAAATATAATGGAATGACCTAAATCGCCGTTTAATTGATTTTTATTTCAATAGATGGCGCTCTACCATCTAAAATGTTCATGTGAGCGGCCAGGATATGCCTATTTATTTTTAATATCAACACCTGATCTCCTTTTTTATATTATATTTTACCGTTTTCACACACACAAATACAAATGATCTCTATAATATATATTTTTATAATATTGTAACGTATAAAATCACACAGGAAAGAAAACTTCAGGATGACAGATAAATTTATTTAATGTACAAACACAAATCAATATTTATAAAATTAAAGTTAAGAAATGTGAGGGAATCCCAGAGTAGAGAAATATAAATAATATATAAATATCAAAAATTAATACAAAAAAAATAATAATCTATACATAAAATATAATAAATACTTTGCTACAATATAATAGATTATAATATATTCTCAAAATTCTTTATAATATTTTTAGACTCAAGTACAAAATTAAATTCTGAATTTTGCCGCATGCAGTTTCATAAAGTGATGTTTGGAAAAAAAAGGTGCTGAACATCCAAAAAACCAACCTTTGACTTATAAGTGATCAACTTAGTAAAAAAAAAATAATAACATGATGAAACCAGACAACCTACGATGAGAGACCGCTTCTTGGAGAGGCCCGGAGTTTCTATGATTCTATCTGGAAATATATTTATTTATTTACGGGGCTGCTAACCTAGAATGGATGATTTTTGAGCCACCGAAAAAGATTCCCACGCCGGGAATCGAACCCGGGCCTCCTGGGTGAGAGCCAGTTATCCTAGCCACTAGACCACATGAGGAAATTCTATCTGGTCTCTCATGGGAGTTTTAATTGTATGTGTATTTGATTTTTCCAAGTACTGTATACAGATAGATGTATATTCTGCCTAAATGGAATTGTTCTTAGTAAATTACAGAGGGTGAAACAAAGCTTGAATCACTCACCTTATTTAGTGAACACAATCACTCTATATGAGCTATAACATCCATTTTGTGATCAATCTATCAGAAATATAATGTTTCCAACAAATGCATATTGGAGCTAACCACCACTACAGTACATTATTCAACAATCCAATTATCTGATTATTCCAGAAATCCAATTAACGAAATTAGTTTTTATATAAAGATGGACGAAATAGACTTCTAATTACGACAATATTATTTCTGGTTTCTGTTTCTTCCCGTCGTTCAATAGAAAAACAGAACTATGTATTTCAGGAGACATTTGTACTTAATTGTGTTTATTTTTATCTATTTATATTTTTAGTTAATTTTTTTAATAAAAAAGGGGGCATATTCGTATAATATCATAAATATATTAAATAGCTTTTTGTGTGTTTGTGAAAAAAAAAGTAAGATGAAATAGAAAAAGAGGTTGGGTTGTGATATTAAAAATAAAATAGGCATATCCTGACCGCTCACATAAGCATTTTAGATGGCAGAACGTCATCTAGTGGAACAGAAATTCACTAAACGTTTATATAGCTTGTTCCATAGTATTTGGCCAACCTATTTTCTTGATAAATCAAAAAAGTCATCCACGAATGCGTTTCAAGCGGTAGGCCTTCGTTAGCGTGGTGCAGGCTGTTCTTCAACGACCGAATATTTTAATCCTGGAAGCTTTCTATATATATCCACAAACCTTTATAAAAAAATCAAATTTTCATATGTTTCATCACCTATATACTTTCTACGGTTGAGTTGGTAGGGAGTTCTATCATAAGTAAATTTAATAGCATATATATGGCATAGACACTTTTACAATTATCTTTTTAGGTGTCGCTTTAGTATAAAAGTTATTGTAAAACGACGTTTGACAAGTTTTACCGCAAATGTTTGTTTTGAACGAAAAATCGTAATTTATTTTTAAGGAGAAATAACGACTATTTTTATCCTTAGGGATGAAGTATGAAAGAATGAATTGTGAAGAGTAATGATGAACGGAATTGTTGAATTGTAAAATTTATTGCTTGATATGATTTTATGGGAATATTTAGATGTGAAAAAAAGGCATATTTCTCATTGACACTTTGAAAATAATCGCACATTTCAAAACCTTCTCTGAGCAGAGATATAATTCTCTCTCTCACACATATCAATGATAATTTCATTGAAGTTCTTAGATTTTACGAAATTTAACAGCTAATTCCCAGATTTGCATATCCAATAAGGAGAAAGATCAAATTTTGTAAAAAAGGTGGAATTATTTTGTTGAGTCTGACCCCCGAACACCTTCCGCATTTTGAAGCCATTTTTGTAAAGGATTAATATATGTCGAAATCTTTAAGTTTAGTAAGCGATCACACCACGTATCAAGAAGAACAAATATTTCTAAAGATTCTGTGAGAGTGGTGTCTTGTCGCTCCATAGAAAGGAGAGTGCCATTGCACCGTTAGTCAGCCACATTTCAGTTCCCTGTTCACGGTTACCGTAGCGGCTGGCGGCTCACGACACCGTACTTCGCCCTACAGGGCAGTCCCTTACTTGTGCTGCTTCTCCCGACGCCACGTAGAGGAGTAGATCTGGGTAGGGAAAGATTCTTTAGAAACAATTAATATTCCAACATATCATTTTAGGTGAGCCGTTGTGTGTTTCACTAAGTTTTCAAATTATTAAAAATATGTTTTCAGGGCTATATTTTCATATGGAATAATTTTCTGTATTTTCCATATGGGCTTGTCACCTATAATTACATATATCGTAAGTCTTTGGCATTAGTTCACATTAGAAGATTGTATATCCATCTGAGAGTGGCTAGGAATGAAAGGTGATGGGGACTTGGGATTCAAGGGATGTTGTTAAATGGTGTGAGGATTAATGAATTCGTTCCAACATAAAGTATAAAATGTGGCAGAACGGGAGTTCTTCATCGTTGTTCAAATATAAAACATAAAATTTTATTTAATATCTAGTTGGATCTTTCCAGTTGATCTCGAGGACCACGCTATCACCATCTCTTCAGCGGCGAAGCACGCGATCTACGTATTCTTCGTAGATAGCGAAATACGTGATGTCGCTGGAGACCCGCTGGCGATTCTCCACCAAACTCTGCAGCGCTGGCAGAGGCGCCATATTCATTGTACATAGTATCATGCATATATATATAATTATCTTTTTAAATAGTGCAGACTGTGCACTTTTGCATGCATTGTCAAAATGTCAATAAAATTATTTGATTTATCAATTGTCTATGAACCTTTTTATAGGAGTTTACATTCTATTTTCTAAAATTGAAGTCGCCCTTTTGAAAAAGGCAACAGTGAATTTATAGAATGTTGAAAATAAACAAGGTAATTGCTGAACCTTTCCACATGAAAGATATAAATAAAAGGATTATAGTTACCTACATAAATGGCAATAAACTGCAAAAAAAAAAAATAATAAATAAAGATACGGAGTTAAAATAAAAACATAAAGCCTCCAGGGAAAAGTTTCTTTTAAAAGAAACTTTTCCCTGGAGGCTTTATGTTTTTATTTTAATTATAATTCAAGGGATTATTTGATCGAAAAGATACGGAGTCTTGCACATATGCTGGGTAATAACTGTGACATAAATCAAAGAGAAATAATTTTTATTGTTCCATGTAAGAAAGATGAAGTAGCTCATAGAAAATTTAGACGATGGGAGTTTCCGAATCGGGAGGAAAATCAATAAAAATCTATGTGTGGGAAATTAATCTCAATGAAAAGCAAAACAAGACATTTCGCTTTCCGCTGCCAGGATGAAATATTCAGCGGGCAGAGAAATAACTTTGGCAAGCGGAGGTTTTTACGCCCCTCGCTTTTTTTTAAACAGATAATACTGCGTCAAGTCGTTCTATTTACCTTCTTATTTATTTATTTACCTTCTGGTGACCTTTTCTCGACACTTTAAACCATATTTGCATAGTACAGTATATACTTGAAACATACT
Organism: Cordylochernes scorpioides; assembly: GCA_030710605.1. Taxonomy (NCBI): domain Eukaryota; kingdom Metazoa; phylum Arthropoda; class Arachnida; order Pseudoscorpiones; family Chernetidae; genus Cordylochernes; species Cordylochernes scorpioides. Next base: position 84,397,613 of record CP092868.1, read on the forward strand.
CTTCTTTTCCTTTAACTAACTTTCGGTTTATAACTTATAGAAATATTTAAACATTGATCAAAATATATTTTCATTAATTGATAAATAATTCTATAAATTTTATTTTCATTGCGCTCTAAGAAGGAATAAACCGTAAAATATAATTTTTGGATTTAATAAAATCATATTTGACCACGTACGTGACGGCAGTATGGAATGGTAAAAGTGTTTCTACTTCACGTTTACTTATTTGGTCGCTTGTCGTTGTTTGATTATTTTCTACGATTCACACATGATGCTCTCTGAATAGATTTGACATCAACCTCTTATAAAAGTAAAAATACAAATTACGAGATTTTTTAACCATTAAGATATCTAAGCACTATTTCAGGACTGTGGAAGAATTTAACGCTTGAAAGCTTTGACCTTTTTTTTTAACACTTTCGGCCCGAGGGACGCCAATTCGCGTCCTTGCCGATTTTGCATCAAGCCTGAAGGACGCGAATTCGCGTCCTCGATTTTCAAAATTAAATATAAAATTGCCGGCAGCCGACACGAATTCACGTCCACCGGGATCTTGTCCCTTCTTGTCTATCTATCAGTGGGGGTTGGGGGATGTCAGCTGACCTAATGTACCTATAAAAAAAAACTCTAAATCTATATAACGTATTTTACCAACAACTTAAGCTTGTGTGACCTGCTGAATAGAACAGTATATTCCAGTATCACATACTTAGTTGATGATCTCTCAAACCGAAGCTTTAAACTTGTCTTCAATAAACCTTTTGAAACCACTAGCTCAGTGGTCGGCAAACTGCGGCTCTTTATGTAGCTCCATACGCAAATATTATTTATACATAGAAATAACGCGCCATCTATATAATACAAATTAAAACACCATTGTATTATATAGATGGCGCGTCATTTCTATGTATTAATTTATGCCTAACTTGTCCTTTTTGTTTGCGGAAGAGCATTGCTCGATGCAAATATTTAAATGTAATTCTACTGTCCTAAAAGCTTATGTCCATAGTTTGCTTAAATACCATTTCTCAGATTCCACCCTTCAATGTTGCATATAAAAGCAGACTGATCCAATACAGTATTAGAGCTCTAAAGAAGCGGTCTGGTGGATTAAATTGGCGAAATTGCAGGGGGGTTCACCACTGATGAGCCAAACCCTCCCAATATGTTTTTTCATCGCAGTAAGGGCAGTAGAAGTTTTATTTATTTGTAAAAAGAAACATTCGCGTTTTGTTGTTTTCCTTTGTAAAATATTATTATTGAGAGTGCTATTTATTGTTGGCAAGAAAAAATAACTTTATGGTTCTTTAAAAACTTTGAAATTTTGTAAATTTTAATTTTTGACTCTTTTGACTCAAAAGTTTGCCGACCCCTGCACCAGCCATCAGTGAGACCGTCTTCCCGAGCGCATGATAAAAAGAGAAACCGTACATGTCGACACCATATATGAAATATGTTACTATAGAATTCCGAACGTACTAAACACCATGACAGGTGGCTCCAGGTCAAAAATTAAAATCCGATAGGTCGAAGTTCCCTCGACAGAGATGGATGGAGAATTCTCTCCGCGTTAATTGGCTCACCTCTCGGCTGCTATAGTTGCATATTATAGTTGCATATTCAGGAGATTGTTACATAGAGATATTGTTACAGATTTTATCGATAGATGGCAATTATATTTATAAATGTAATTTTCTAGTATATAGCTTTGTTATGAAATCATTTTGTGGAAGAGCTTTGCTCGATGATATTTCTTAAAATTTTATGTATGCACCTTTACTGAATTTTAAGCTTATGTCCATAGATTCCCAAAAAATCCCTAAGCTGTCTATAAATCTATAGATCTTACTGCAATGATAAAATCTGCGATGAACCCTCTCAGCGGGTTTCACCAAATTTTAAATTGAAATATTTATTTTGAAAAATCGCAAATACTAACAAGCATTGAAGGTTACATTAATTTCGATTTTTAAATAGGCATCTTGATATATGTCAAGTACCGGAGTGTTACATGTTACTAGAGTCCCAGGACCTGCGGTTCGGGGGATATGATATTGTAGCAAAGTATTTATTATTTTATTGACAAAGTATCATTTTTATGTTTATATTTTACTACTCTGTGAACTTCCCTCATTGCCTTAAATAAATTGCTGTGTCATCCTAAAGTTTGTCTTTCCTAATTTTCCATGTGACAATACTATAAAATACAATGACACCTCACACGTCCAAATAACGCCGCCATCTGTTTGGTGGCAAAGCTAAAACACCAACTTTTCACCCAATTCCGAGCGTTTACTGGAGACATACTTCTTGTCTCACTTTGATGGATTTCTTTTTTATTTTTTAAAGCGCTTTTATTTTATTTTAAAAGGTAAAATAATACTTAAAGGGTTAATTTTTTAGATCATATTTATTTCATGAAATATAACGTTTAATATAAAGATAAAGGTCGCCTCTCCCGTCAAAATAAACGTCAAAACTAGACGCCATCTATTGACCGTCGCCGCAAACTAGCGGCCTCAGGTCGGCGACAAAGCCACAACACCAGCTTTGGAAAACTGAGAAGCGTCAAAGCTGGTGTTGTGGCTTTGTCACCTACTCGAAGCCGCTAGTTTTCGGCGAAGGTCAATAGATGGCGTCTAGTTTTGACGTCTATTTTGACGGGAGAGGCGACCTTTATCTTTATAGATGAATATCCTCCCGGCAAAAAAAAAATGTATAGTTGATGTTTTCCCCCATAGATGGCAGTCGTAATCTTACAACATTTTTATTTCCGGATCAAGAGATGGCATTTCTATTAATTCAAAACCCTTCAAATTTATTACCTGCTCATTTTTCTCTCTTTGAATAACTAAAATAATGTTTCGCTTGAAGAACATGAAACATGGCTTTTATATAAATAACAGTTAATTTTGTAATATAGTTAGCAAACTCTTGTAATATTCTACAGTGTGTGTAAGCCTTTATTAATAATACTAATTAATAGAGAATTTGTGTTGAGTCCAAATCATAATCACGATAGAATAAAAACAATATAGATTTCACAGAGCTATGTAGAAATTAATTGCTATTTAAACAGACTAGGGTAAGCTCTCTATATTTATAATTAATTGTACAGAAGTTGTGTACAAAATACACCTCCTGGATTTAATATTTGCATAACAATGGGGGAGAAACGGTATAATTAGGATTTCTACCGTTAGTAAAAATACACATTAGAAAAAATTTCGCAGAATTACAGAGGGAAAATCAAATAGGTATTTATCAGCCCAATTAGTTTAATTATTTTTTTCAAATGGCTAATTATGATATCCGCCATAAAAACACTGTATATTTATTGTTTCGGATGGCATTTCAAATATTTTTTGTACAGACATAAATTTCCCTTCGTAAATATTGCAATATTTTAGCTGGGAATATATTTACATTTGATAGATTGCTTTTAAACTAATTTCACAACGGGACGTGAGGCTGTTTGTTTTTTTCCGGTGAAGAACGCGTTTAAAAAACGTGATGTATTGTTTAAAATTGACTCTAATTCGAACAAAGCAATAAATCTAAGTGAAATATCTTCTGTTATTGGATTGTTATTCCAGACGTCGAATTTAATATTATTATGCGCTGCTAGAGAATTAAATATAGACAGGCAAAAAGAGAAAATCACAATTGTTAAATAAGCAATTCTCTCAGATAGAGATAGTGGAGAATGAATTTTTATTTTTTTCCCGCCATCGTAGCTAGAAAACAAAATGGCGAATATCGTCAACTTTGCAGACGACTCGTTAAATAATTTTTTTTTTTTCTGTCTGAAAATTTTTATTTATTTTTTGGCTTTTCTTTTTAATGTTATTTCTAACTATATAAGACGCTGCGTTTATCTGCCTTAAATAGATAAACTCTGTGAAAAAAAGTGTGCGGATAAAAAAAAAATGTTTCCTTTTTTTTTGCGAAAAATATTTTAAAGCCACGTTGAAGGCAATAAATATTCAGAAAATACTTTTATGTGCTGTTTTAATTTACGATGGGATAGTTTCACATTGGTGAGATATGTGTTTAATAAAATGTTTTGATGTAATTTTATAGCTTATATAGTTACCCTCATGAATGTATATTTATATTTATAGAGCTATTTGTTCTTGTGCCTTTTTAACTATATTTTAATTTTTGTCGAAAATTCTCAATTACTAAGTTCTAAATTATTATAATTATAATAATAAGATTTTGTTGGCATTTTAAGATAATATTGGACAACACTAAAAAATAATGTGAAAACTAAAAACAGCTTCGTTTACATTTTGTGTAATGAGATTTTGTGTGTTATCAAATTTAAAATTAAAGCTCAATATCCAATTAGTATTTATATTGTGAGAATTAATAAGTTCATATAATAAATTTGCTAATTTATATTAGTTAAGCTGATATCTAACCACACCAAGGATAAACCTAATTGTACTATTGTTTAAATTAATCAGACCCCATATTAATATATTAAAGAAAATTCAATGATTTTTTCGTTTGAAATATTCATAATTAAAATACTATCACTAAAGAATATATTTTTATTTAAGTTTTACAAAAGATAGGCGGAAAGGTTGTATTTATTTGAGATAAGAGGAGGGACTGGCTCATCAATGCAGAACACTTGCATCTTCGATTCCACTTCGGTTGAATATGACAGCAGCTATATTAAAAAACAAAGCTTCATTTTAACACACCAAGCCATTTACTTTCCATACCGCCATACGGCACAACAGGATTGACTTGAGGGGGAGGGGGGGTAAACTCAAGCAGAAGACAGCATCAGACGATGCTAAATTAGCGTCAGAAGAAAGTTTGTAGAATTTTTCACGTGGAATACTTTAATAGTTTTATTATGCGGCGGGAGGGGCAGCCATCATAAAAATCTCGATCCGTCGTAAATTCCCTCGGAATAAATTGATTCCAAGTTGCATACCCCATATTTACATACCCCCTCCGCCTTTATTTAGATTTATTAATAAAATTTTTTATAATGCATTAGAGTTCGTTTGGCGCTTTATTAGTGTTCCGGTACAAAACTCCTGTTTTGATTTTAATATTTTAACTCGCTGAAGCCAAGTTTTTTTTAATTAAATACATAACCTTTACTATACCTTCGTCGTTAGGTGGCTCTCAACCATACTTAACTACACCAGTACAGTCTAGAGTGGGAGGTACTAACTACTACTAATTAACTGAATAAACAATACATACATGTTGTAATGTATATTATTCTGTAAGGTGACTGCAGTGTGGCATGTTAGTTGCAGTCGTGATGTCCACAACGTTTAGAGTGGGTTCAGGCGTGGAATTAGGATTGCACGAGACATGTTGGATGTCACCATAGAGATGGCTAGAGAGTAAGTGAAGCCGACGCCGGTCAGGGCAGATCTGTCGAGAGGGGTCTTTCAATCATTGTGTCTCAAAGCGGACTGATCTGTTTTGAGCCAAAGGGGCACACCTAGTACCCCGGCATGTTTTTCGGACCTTTTTACTCTCCTGGCGCCGGCTGTCAATCAATCGAATTCATTTTGTCGTGCATTACATGATGGCCAAACCGGCGATTTAAATTGTTTTTACAGTTTTGGTTATTATACTATAGCTATATTACACATGATATGCAATCCTTTTTTTTTCAAATTTCAAAACGATACAAGTATATTACAACATACATATATGGCAGGATGGAACTTGTGACGAGAGGAAGTTTACCTCAGAAAATAAAGACCATCCTCATCGTAAAAACTATGAACCAATCTATTGAGCCCATCTCTACAAACTGGCGACCTCTTGTCACCGATGGATGAGGGCCAACACCCGAAACGCCTATCTGTTTAGCCTTTCTTGATTAATCAAGAAATGATATTCGACCAATTATAGAATAAGTAAAAATCAACAATTATTTAATATTTATTACGACAGATGGCGCAAGCCATCAGCAACTTTTAGATACACGAACAGAAGATGCCCTTTTTCTTAATACTTATTTCTGTTTCTCACATCGCATTCTCTATGCTAGCTTTCGGATAATAAAATTTCTAAAGAAAAAGCAACGAATTAACAAATACAGCAATTTACCAAGTATATTACACAATCATAAATGATGTAAATAAGATATTTCAGCGCTCTAGATATGTGCTGAAACGATATTTATATCTGAATTAACTTTGACGTCAGTGTGCATGCATCATGCTAAGACAATTCTATATGGAGAATTGATTAATGGTAATTATTAAACAGGTTCAAATTTGACCTATTTCTTAACTAAATGTAACTGAGACTAAAAGATAACAAAACTTGACCTTTATGGAATACCATATCTAACCTAACCTAATCGTAACGTAAAACCAACCAAGTCTAGCCTCATTGGATTGACAAAATTGACAATAATTTATTGGCATCTTAGTCAATGATTACAAAATTAAAAACATATCGCTAAAAGATAAAATTATATACAAGAGCCAGGGAGTCTTCCTCAACCGCGAGTGTCCTCTCCCAGGCGATGCCTCATTGGATTGATCTAACCCTTCTTCTTCTTTCTTATCTCCACTCATTCATATTACGGTATCAAGCTTGTAAAGCTTGAGACTTTGACAATCATCATGATTGGGTGAAGCAGAATGCGTTTGCCTTTGTCATTAAGACTGGGAGCACTACTCAGTGGCAGGCCGACTTAGCTCCAAAAGAAATGGCCGCCTCTGACATGAGGAACAGACACCATGTGCAGCCGCTCCTAACATGGGGTACAAACGCTGCTCATCCTGTACCCCTGGATTAGGAGCTCTTACAGGGTACTATCAGCCGGGCTAGCTGAGCCCAGGTTTGTTAGTGAGCGTGTTACTGCTCCCCCTCCTCCATTTTCATCCGGGCTTGGAACCGGTGATTCCCAATCTCTTGACTGCTCGACGTTTGAAAAAATCCTATTCAAATGCTAGAGTGCTCTACGATAATAATTTTGCCTGTTGAAGAACCAGAGCTCGAAAGCTATCTGTGTTTTTGTAATAAAGAAACATATTTGGAAAGGTTTTTTGAATATTTTAATAAAATATTCAACGTTATAATGCCTTGATTTTAAGATACCTTTACCTAAGATACGGCGTACAAAAATGTTGAGAAAGGCTGCAATTTATATAACAACATAATTTTAGAAAATATTGATGTGAATTTATAACCCCCGAACTATATTTCACATCTCTCTATAATGTATTATATCGAAATAACACGGAACTATAACCTCATATTTCTATATATTAAATGGTAGAACATCGCAAAGGCGACGGAGAAATCCGAGTCAATCCAAACCGAATACTATGTTAATTTAGAGAGCCGATATTTGATTGAGGTGGAAACATCAGGATTCCTGGGGTACGTTTCTTTTTTACAATTATCTTAATTCATAGTTCTTCAAATATATACTTCGACCAGTAATTCTTTTTTTTTTTTTAAATATTTACTGGCCGAAGTATCTTTAATTTGAAGAAATGTGAATTCAGGCCAGGCAGCCTCTATCTTTACAGTATCTTAATTCAAATACAGTTAAACCTGTCTATAGCGCCCCCTCTAAAAAGCTCCTCCCTCTCTATAGCGCCCGATTTTAGATACGTAGTACGATGCGATTTACATTAAAGGTGACCTGTCTATAGCACCCTATTTTGGTGAGTCCCAAGAGGGGCGCTATAGACAGGTTTAACTGTATATATCTAGCTTTCTGGCATGACAGCCCTTCTACAGGAGAAACACAATATAATAAATCACCAATAGGAAATGAGTTATAATATAATTGGATACTATTTTACATACTTTTATACAAAATTGGAATAAAATAAATTTTCATAATTAACTTTACAAAATGAGAATATTTTATAAAGACATTAATAAAATGGTTAGATCATTGTGTCTTGAATGCATGCAATGACTTCCGCGTGAGGATTGGTTGGCACTGAGAAGGACGAGATAACCAATCAGCAATCAGTGATACCATATCTACATAGAGAGAAAATAGAGGTAACCCGGGCTCCTGGATATTTACATATCTTCCGACCTATAAACATAATATATAATATATAATATACACTATTAATAATATTTACTTCAGAACAATACTATAAAACATCATAGTGTTAATTATTCTCAACATTATATGATATATTTAAAGAGCCTGACTCATCAGTAGAGAACCCTCCCAGAGATTTCGCGAGTTTTGAACAACCAGATCGCTTCAATATTGTATCGTCTGCTTATATAGCGGCAATTCCTCGATAAAGGTAGTCAAGAAAACTATGGACACAAACGTAAATAACTGTGGAAATATATGCATGCTTTGAGCATTGCAGGATTGATCCTAACAAAGGCTTATGTAAATAACGTGCTTTTAATTCTTTTATTTTTTGTATTTATCTTTTACTCGGATTTGCCAATCTGTTTATGAAAATTACTGTCTTAATTAAGTTTTACTGTATATAAAATTTTCATTATCACTATTAAATGTCATTAGCTTTTTTTTTCCTCTATTGCAATATCTGTAGTAATTCTATGTATAAGAGAAATTTCTTTTCCTCGGATTTGCCCAGATCAATCTATTAATGAGCTTGTTGGAAATGATTCGGGAAGACGGCTCTAGATGGCGCGCACCAAGGGATGCGCCACAGAGTCCGTCCACGTGACCTTATACGACTATAAAAGTCGCGGCGAAAAAGGTATTAGATCGGGGGAGAGTGAGGAGATTAGGAGAGGATAGGGCATAGTCACAGGAGGAGAGGGTATAGTAGCGCAGAGATTTAGTAGTGTAAGAAGATTAGAGTGCCAGAGCCTAGGAGTCAAGGAACTCGAGCTCAAGTGAAAAGGCAAGAGAAGTTTATAAGAAGCCTGAAGAAACTGGATAAAGTTAAAGAAGAATTAAAGATAAAGAGAAAAAGTCCATTGAAGAAAGTGAAAAAGCTGAAGTAGAGAAAAGGTCTGTTGAAGAAGCTGAAGCAAGCTTACCCTAATAGTTCGGGATTGTTTTGATTGATATTAGTTCATTTTTTGTATGTTACCATTGTAGAATGAAGCCATATATGTTTATAATCATCAAATCCGGCTGATCATTTCCTCCAGAATAACACCAGCCTATCGCTACAGTAATTGCAATAGTTAGAAAAAAGGATTATTTAAATTATTCATTTGCCTATTATTTAAGTTTCTAAATTCTATTTCTTTTTATTCCCAACAGAGCTTTATTGTGTTAAGTTTTCCTGTATATAAAATTTCAATAATACCATTTAATGTGATTAGATTTTACATTTCTTTTTTATTTTCATTTGCAGACTACATATATAAGACTATATGTCTTGATAAAGAATTTTGTGTGCGTGCATCGAGAATTGCTATTCCCAAAACAATTCACAAGTATTAGGCGTAAATTGAATATTTTAGTGCTATGGGAGAATCGAAACTATTCCGAGTTTTATCTCTCTGTAATAAAATTGTCAATATTTCAATGAAGACTATTATATTTGTGTTTAATGTGTGTGGGTGAGGATGCAAAACTTAAGCCTAATCCTCAGTATCATGTGACATATGTCACATGAGAAGTCAATCATCAACCCAATTTGACAGTAATCAAACCTAAATAAACTCTGCGAAAAATATCGTTCAAACAAAACTTATTGGTAAAATTTAATATTTATTTTTATTCTCGGTAAAAATAAATCTCATTGAATAAAAATTGTTGGTCAGAATTAATATTTATTCTTACGTTCTATGAAAAATCTCACAGAATAAACTAAATATTAAATTTGACCAGCTCTGTGGCCAATACTTACTTAGTATTCAATCGTCCAACCTTCAATCTAATGTTCGGTCTAATTGGCGCCTACGCTTGGAATTTTAATGGCAGAAATTTAGTCTGTCTTTTGCTTGACATGGAATTTTACTTCTTCTGCCCATTTAAAAAAATCTGTGTTCTACCTTTTAAGTCTGTAAAATGTTCGAATTTAATTTTTCTGCCTGACATGATGCGTAATTGACATTTTAAAAATATTTCTCGATGGTTTTAATGGCATTCCCTTTTCCAATTTTATTAATGGATTTAATCAATCGTTTGGCATGTTAGAGGAAAGTCTCCATTTTTATTGACGATGGATGTTCTCTCGACGATATTTGCCATAAAAATACTCTTCGGCCAGATGAAACCCTTGATAAAAAATAATGGCATCTTATTGAGGTGCAATTATGCTAGATAGTCTTTGATTGTAAAGTAATTACTAATTAAGAGAATTATCTTTAATCGTTTTCTATATCATAGCGTAACCCTTTCGTCACCATATCGTTTGATTACTTTTAAAAATGCATAACTTCAAATATTTATCTTTTTTCTTAAATAAATAGTCTTAAAACAACAACAAGAATTTGATCGAACTTTGTTTTATATTATAATTTTCCCGATAAAAACAAAGTTTTAGATTTTTGCCAGCAATTTCCTTGGTATTCTTAAAAAGATCCCTTGCTCATACGTTTTTTTAAAATGGCGTAGAACATTTGATATGTATAATGTTATATATTGGCCAATATGTAAATGTTCATTAAAATTTACATCATAAAAAAATATATATAAACATATATTTGTATAAAAGTTGCAGATACAAATTTGCATTATGGTCAATATTTACATTTAGATGCCTACAATGAGACATGTTCAGTGACAATGTTCCACTTGTTGACATATTTCCATATACCTCCCCGGAGATGTGCAATTAATCCGAGGTGTCAAGAGGTCTTCCCACAATGCATCAGCCCGCCGCGCCAAAATTGGGCTCAGGGGCCCCGTATCGTTTGCCATAAAATAGAGCAGTTTTTGATTAAGGCCACGCTGCTAATCAAACCAGTCTTTGGTTTGTATTGATTTGTATCGCTCTTCCTTTGACGTCCTGGTCAATGTCGTGATGTCACCATTTGTAACCCTTTCAGCTAAATCTATATGAATATATCGGAATTCCATCTACCGAATACATATTTGTGGCAAACTTATGTTTCTATTTATTATAGGAACCATCAGAATTACCTCTACAGACACCTTTGTGCAATGATAGAAATTATTAGAGGAGAGAGAAGGCTGTCTCATCTGATATTTTATTTGCTCGCAATAAGGTCTGCAGTGGTCGTTTTAATGGTTTCTATAATAAAGCATAGGTGTGCCAGAAATGCATCTTATATCATTATGGAAAACGAGGATACTTTGCTAGCTACTGTTGTTATTGGCCTTGGTAATTGCTATATCTTCTAGAGCAAGCATGTCAAACTCGCGGCCCGCGGGCCTCATGCGGCCCACAACGAATAAATTTGCGACCCACTAGACAATATATTTTAATAAAAAAAATTTATAAATTAAAAAAAAAATAATAAAAATTTGTAGCCTAATTTTTAAAATTTGTAATTATACATAATTTATTTATTAATAACGAACCACTGGTCGCCATACATAAGTCGTAAGTTTTGATAATATTATACCTACATACATAACATATGTACATCGCCATAAGTATTGTGAGCCTTAAAGTTTAAAGAAAATATTATTTCGGAGTACTAGAAAAAAAAAAATAAGTTATGTTCAATAATTTGTGCAGTTATTCTGTGTCTGGTAAGTTAAAAAATATTAATTTTTATAAAATTTTGAATTATTAATTAAAACGTTTTATTATTTTGTGTTAGCGATTACTAATTTTTTTCAGACCTTTGTATTCAATATGTCTTCATCAAAACCAAGTGGCAGTAAAACTAAACGAAAAATTACTGAGGAACATAGGAATTTTCAGGAAAAGTGGGAATTAGAGTATTTTTGCTCTGAAGTAAAAGATAAAATCATCTGCTTGATATGTAATAATGCTATTAGTGTACCAAAATTATATAACATATAAACGTCATATATATTATGAACAACATAAATCAAAATTGGTTCAAAGTTGGTTTGCAATCAAGTATGGTTGCAAGATATTTCCTTCATGGTTGTCATAACAAAACACTTGTCGGATTTAAATTTGAAACTGCAAGGAAAGGATCAGATCATTACCAACATGTGTGACCAAGTTAATGCATTCAAATGTAAGCTAGTTCTTTGGGAAAAGCAGTTGAAAAACGAATATTTAATGCACTTTCCGACATGCAACATGTACAAATCAAGTTTAGGTGAAACTGCATCGTATCAAAAATATGCGGAAAAAATTAAGTCTTAGAAATGAATTTGAAACAAGGTTTTCTGATTTCAAATCTTTGGAAGGCAAGTTTACTTTGTTTTCTTTGATTTTCTCGATAAATATAGAATCAGTACCTAATCATATGCAAATGGGGGTAATAGATATCCAATGCGATTCAGATTTAAAGGCAAAATTCATTGAAGTTGGCGTTTCTGAATTTTACAAATATTTGCCAGCCAGATTTGAAAACACTCGAAAATTAGCATATGAAATTATGTCCATGTTTGGAAGTACTTATCGGTGCGAGCAGTTATTTTCACTTATGAAAGGAAATAGGTCTCCAACCAGATCGAGAATTACTGACGTTCACCTTGGGTCAGTTTTAAAATTAATCACTGCGAACAAGATTTCCCCCGAAGTAGGAAAGATGGTAGCAGAAAAGAGATGCCAAATATCAGGGAGAAAATATTAACTTTACTTTCTTTTTTCTTATTAGTATTTTAAAAAATAAACCTACATAAATGTCACTATAAAAAAATAATTACTTGTTTTCTTTTTTTGCGGCCCACATAATCTTATTACTTTTTTATTTGGCCCATGTAAGGATTTGAGTTTGACATGCTTGTTCTAGAGGATGACAACGTATGTAATTAACAAATTATTATTCGCTTTACAGTCTGTTGAAGGACGTTATAGTCCGAAAGGTGCCTCTCTTCAATAAAGACAGTCGTCGCTTTTACCTTTGGTCCTTTCTTAGAAATGATATCCTGCGGTTCATCCTGTTGTAAACTATGTTGTTGTTGTTGCTTATTCCTCAAGTCGTTTAAACGATCTCCATTACGTTCCATTGTCTCAGCTTTTCTATTATAGTCCTGGGGTTTTCCCAGAGGTATTTTTGGAGGATTTAATACAATTCAATAGATGTTCAGGACTGGCAGGCTGGGAACCACATTTGGGGCATTTCGGGAATGTTTAGATTACACTATAGTGTATACATACACATAGGTAGTAATTTTACTGTATAAATTGTGCTATTGTATAGATTGTGTCAAAAGGGTGTACCTCTCCCTTTAAAATGCATTAAAAGCAATATATTTATCGATTTTCTCTGCATTATTTCAGATCGTTGGATAGGACACAAAACCGGCTACGGCAAAAATTACATAAAAAGCCAACCTCTATACTTGCTTGTTGTTTTTGCCGAGTGTACCAACCAAAGATGGTGTTATGGTCTATAAAAGATTTGAATAGTGGCACCTTTTGATTAGAAACATTTCAATAGAAGAGGTTTCCTCTAACATGAAGCCATCCTCCCGTTATATCCTATTAGAAAAATATCTATAATACGATATGACAATTCCAAAGGAAAGACTACGGCCCCAAAAGCTATCAGGAAGATAGTGTTTGGAACAAATGGTTATCTCTGTATATATGAAAATGTTTAAGTATAATCTCAATAAGATTCAGTTCCTTTCTAACAGAGGTAAGCAAACTCAACAACGATTGAAGGCGAATTTCCCGGATTTCATAAAGGCCAATGAATAAAAGCTCTGATTCAAAACCCCCTTAACTACAGGTTGTTAGCATATTTAGAGAAGAGGGGGGGGGGGTTGCTCTAAAAGATATAATAATTTGAATCAATTTTTTTAATTAATCAACCAGGCGCGATATTGAAATATTGGCGCCTATTACAGTGGAAACAAACAAAAACAACAAACAAATTAGAACTTAGAATTAAATATTTACAAATTTACATGTATTATTAGACAGAGTTCATAAAATTTATATAGACAAAGTGGTTGATATAAGAGAGTTAAATGATGTAGATCAGGGAACAAACGATGTCTTACTTCTGTAAAGTTCGGACAGTCGTAGATAAGGTGAAGAGCAGTTTGTTCAGTTTCTCCGCAGGAACAATTTGGTGTTTCTGATAGACCTCTTTTATGTAAGTATTTCTGGAATTTTCCGTGTGATGTGACAACTTGAGTAACTATACAATTTGGATGGAACTGTGTAGGAATTCCGTTTGGAATCAATTGAAATTATCATTGATATAAGGCATTGAAAGAAGTGCCCTTTGAAAAGGTGTGTGCACAATAAATTAGTGGCCCAAGCATTTATTTAAAAATAAGAAAGTGAAATTTTTGAATGATTATATCTTTTTTATGTCCTATTAGCTAACAGTTTGTAACAGACTATATGGCTAGACCGTGTAGATCAATTCAAAATGGCGCCAAAATAAAATTATCTTTTGGCCAGGGTTGCCTGCCTCCTATCTGAAGCGCATTTATATGGAAATGGGCGGTATAATTTAACTTAATTAAAACTTAATACACGTCGCGAAATTAAGCCTTTATAGTATAGGGAAAATTGAATAAGGCCCAACTATTGATGAAAGAATCAAAGAAATATACAAGAGAGAATAATCAATGGGAATTGCTAACCCTAATAAAAACCTTCTGATATCATATATATATAATCGTCTTGTTCTAATTTGACACAAGGCCTATTTTAAATCAGATAATTGGCGTGCACTTTGTGCCAGAATATTTTGGTAAATAGATTATGTAAAATTATTTAAATTAATTTGTGTGAGGTCTCCTGGGAGATCAAAGCATTTTAACTGTTCGTCTGACATATTTCGAAGTTAGGCCTAGCATAATAATGGCGTATTTTTCATCGTCTGCTAATTTTCTATAGGCGCTTTTCTTTCTTTATTTTTTTAAGTTGAGAAAATAAATTTGAAGTAATTATATCTCTTTATTTTCTTTTCTTTTTCTTCTCCCTCTCTTTCTATGCAAATTTCACGCCCTTTTGGTTTCCAACTTATCGCTCTGCTAAAATGTGGTGTCACGTGACCAAGAAGGTGAATGCTAAATATTTTTATTTATATCTTTCTGATTTTTCCCTTTTTTATATATATATTCAAATATTTTCAATAATATACAAAACGAAATATAAAATAGCCATTAAGAATTCGTTTTATTTTCATTTTGCAATTATTTTATAAATGAAATATAGCTTCATATATGTTTTATAAAGAAATAATATATTAGAAATTTATTTTAATAATCAAAATATTTAAATGCATATAGCAAAACATTAGAGAAGACCACGTAATAATCTATGCAAAATATATGCTGGTGATAGATATGTAATTTAGACATTTGATATATGTCGATATGTGTTACATTATTTACATATATGTCACCCGTGAAGGTATTGGTCAAAATACAGTGGTTTACCCCCTCACTTACTTACATATAAAGTTGCATAGTTATCTTACCTCTATGAGATTTTGAAGACGTCTCTCGGTGCCATCTGGCATTGAAATGTAAAACTCTTTGTGCAATTTTTATTCTAAAACAATATTATTTCCTTGTAGACATCAACTTTTGATCACCATAACTTTTGTATGTACCATTCAAGGATTTACATAACTGATATATTTCTCAATTTGTAATTCTACCTGCCATCATGTTAATTACAAATTTGTATATATCTTGGCTCTCAATGTACGTCTATATAATTGCACGCATCTCATAACACACCTTGTCTTTACGCCCGTTGAAGAACGATGTCGTTCGAAAGCTAGCGAAATAAACATGTTCTATAGAAGTTCCTTTTGAGTTTATAATCTTACAACATAATATTATTTCCATACCCAATATTGAGAAGGCCTGTGTCATCGATATAGCCATAAGATATCTATGTCACAAAATAAGAGTTGTTGTTCTTGACGATATGGGTTGCCTGCATTCTTTATTTTTGAAATAAGAGACATTTCGGCCAGTAGAATATTTTAAATTATTAGTAATATTTAATGAAAATTAAATAAAAACTCTACTGGTGAAGTGTATCTTATTTCAATAATAAGAGTTCTTGCTGCTTATTATTCCTTCTGATATAAATCAGATGATATCCAATAGAAGTTTCAGTTTTTATATTGTCAATTTAGAAGAAATCTTCACAGAAAGGGAAAGGAGGGTGGTCTGTAAGACCTGGAAGTAACACTCAGTGTGACTTTGCTTCTGGTATGGGGAGTAACGTGGAGTACAGTTCTCCTCTGGAGAACACCCACTACCAGAAAAGAGATTCGGCCTACAAAAGCAGCGCCAGGGATGATATAGACTCCTGTGGTCCTTGTATCTCGGTTAACTCCTCCAGTCACCCAGCCAAAAGAATGATGCATTCTCCATGCACCGAGCGGCTATATGGTATGGCACCTCGCGCTCGCCTTTGTGGTCTAGCTCAGTGGAGTCGACCAGGCACCCACAGGCGTCTTCGATAGTTTCTTAGCCAGGTTGCCGTCTTCTCTTTCGAACTTGGGAAAACCCGTCCTACGTTCCAATAGGACCCCCCCCCCCCCCCCCTTTGGCCCTCGTACCGTTAGTTTCCAGTACTCCCTGGATCTGCCGACGAATCAGGGAACTCTGAGATACGAGGTTGACACGGGGAATCTCGCGAAGGCGGGGGGTGGCACAGCTGTGTGCACACCTTGTCACCAATCTGTACCTTCCTGCCGGATGTATAGTACAGTCTGAGATGGCCCTACCAGAAGTAGTACTCCAGACGTACTGTCTCACTCTTCCGCCATGATGAGACTGTAGGATTGGATTTTGGAAGTCAAATACTGTACCATATTAAGGAATGTTAAATAAAGATAATCTGTGTAAGGAAGAGTTTTCCCTATCCTTTCTAATTGCCCTGATCATAATCATGTTTGGATTATGGACAATCTACAAAATATTCTGTGTATAATTAGTACAAAGAGAAGTTAGACCATGTCAAATCACGTTGCCTTCTTACATAACCGGGAACTCACTAAGGGTATCATTGTCTAGGATTGCTGGAGCGTGTCAAATCCACGCGATTCGATAGTTAAGGGGCAGAGATTGACCTTGGGCTTTCCTTTCTGGTCTCACAGGCCTCCTATGTACGTCCATGCCACCTCGACTGTTGCAACACATCTATCTGGCTGTTGACACCTGTGGAATGGGGCTTTACTGCGGATTGTCTAGCCCAGGGGTCGGCAAACTGCGAGCCACAAGCGGCTCTTTGGATGTGAAGCTGCGGCTCTTTATATAGTTCCATACGTAAATATTATTTATACGAGTGCTATTTATTGTTAGCAAGAAAAAAAATGTCGTGGCTCTTTAAAAACTTTGAAATTTTGTAAATTGTAATTTTTGACTCTTCCTACTCAAATGTTTGCCGACCTCTGGTCTAGACCATCCAAATATTTTCCCATCATAGTAAGTTTGATACTGATTGTTGATTTAAGAAAGGGCAAAAATAAACTGCTTTAATTGCTTGCCGGGTGTGATGGACCTTAAAGAGCTTGGATCATAAATAAAGGACGGATTTTACGTGCAGCACCTTTTCAATCATAAAAATTGCTGAAAGCTTTTTTTGTACCCTCTTCACCATTTTTTTAAAGGCTTGCACCTTTTTTTTTTTAAGAGCGAATACATTTTCTTTTAAACCTTCTTTCACGATAAAAAAAATAAAAATCGTTAATTTGTTATTAAAAGAAAAAACATTAGAAGATTTTTGTCTTGCGCGAAAAGAAAGACACATATGTTAACTGAAAAATGAAAAAATAAATAAAAAAAATGTTCGAGTTTGCAGATAAATACAGATATTACAAGATTACACCAATCTGATTCAGAAAACTATGGGTAAAGAGACAATATATAAAATGAAAGGATTTACGCACGAATGTTTCTTTTATATACAATGCAAACTCTACTCTCCTTACTACGATGAAAAGGGAGGGCTTGACTCATCAGTGGTGAACCCTCCCAGCGGTTTCGTCAATTTAATCTATCACAAGAGACAATTTTTAAAATTAAGTAGGGTGCAAATATATTTGTCCATTTATAAGCATTGTATAAATAAAAGAAGTCAAACCTTTACTCCAGAACATTGGGAATATGAATAAATTCATTTTAATGGTTTTATTCAATGAATAAACTATTGGACAAAACTAAAGAAAGTTGTACCTTTTACCATGTATATCTGTGGATTCAGACAATAACTCTGAAAGCTATTCGATACATAATGACCTTTATTGAAGGCACAAGAGATAACCAAGTTTGAACAAAATGGTCCCGGTCTACTTGAAAAAAAAAAAAAAAAAAAAACAGACTACTTGAAATATCAAAGACTTTACACCTCCTTAATTTTTGCCCATGAGTGTTTTTTAATGTGATATATTCTTTTTATATCATATAGCAATTAAATTAATTTTAATTACTATTTTTGTGTATATAATTGAAAGAAGATTTGAGGTAAGATAATTAGCTAAACGCGCGTTTGTTGAGAATAAATACTGTTTTGTTTCCCACTTGGCAAATACGCAAGTAGGAAAATCAGAATGATTGTTTACAAAATAATTTGTTCTCGTTAGGCTTAATTGAATATAATGTTTATACTAGTTTAAAGAAATAAGTTTACTTATCTTGGTCAGGCAATCATCCCAAGCTTTACAAATGAATTTATTTTATTTGTCTTTACATTGAATATTTAAAGAATATGATTTAAAGCCGTAGCTATGAAAGGCATTGTCTTTAGTGGCGCGCGTTGGTCAGAAGAATGTTCTAGAAGGTGGCCAGCTCCCTCTGGCAGTCCGCCAGCTGGCCCCCCATTGGTCAGCGATGACGTAGCTCAACCTTGACCGCCGCGAGCTGCCTTCTGCCACCTGTGTTAGAATAAAACGAAACATACTCCCCTCCTGTGGACGTAGTCCACACACAAGGCAAAAGAAAAGGATCACATAGTGTAGAAAGTGTTTTTTTTTTTTTTTTTTTTTTTTTTTTTTTTTTTTTTTTTAAGAAGAAGAAGAAAAAGAATTAGAATGGCAGAAGTGCAATCTTCGAGATGGGTCTTATTAGATGATGTTGTTTCTCTGTTTGAAGTTCCACAACTCGGACATTGCCATCCGCTCCAGGTGACACCTTGGTGATGCGGCCAAGGCTCCACTGCATTGAAGGCATAGGAAAGTCTTTTACCAACACCAAATCTCCAACCTTCAGGTTGGAAGAGGGTTTTTTCCACTTGGACCGTTGTTGCAGATTGTTCAGATATTCCCTGGACCATCTTTGCCAGAAAACATCCCTGGCCTTTTGAATTAATTTCCATCTAGTTAAGTAGTTGTCATTAGGGTGATAACTGGGCTCTGGGAGTGCTGTTAATGGTCTTCCAATCAAAAAATGTCCTGGAGTAAGAGGGTTGAAATCATTTGGATCCGAACTCATCGGATACAACGGGCGAGAATTCAAGCACGCTTCAATTTGACTTGTCAGAGTATTGAGTTCTTCAAAATTCAAAACTGCAGATTTTAAACACCTTAGGAGATGATACTTCAATGATTTAATTCCTGCTTCCCAAATGCCGCCGAAGTTTGGAGCAGATGGAGGTATGAAATGCCAAGTGATGTGTTCATTAGCGACATAACTTTGAATTGAAGAATCCTTTACAAGTTGATGTATATTATTCAAAATATTCTTAGCTCCTTTGAAGTTAGTAGCGTTGTCGGTGAAAATATCAGAGGGTTTTCCTCGACGAGAGATGAATCTTCTAAAAGCAGCGAGGAAGGCAGGGGTTGACAGATCTGAAACTATCTCAAGGTGAATAGCCTTCGTTGAGAAACAAATGAATAATGCTATATATGATTTTAATGTTACTTTTGTTCTTATGACATTAGGTTTAGTTATAAATGGTCCTGCGAAGTCTATTCCTGTTTTGCTAAAAGGGCTTGAGGGTATGATTCTATGGATAGGCAGATCTCCCATGATTTGTTTTGACACTTGGCGTTTCGTCTTGAAACATGTCATGCAACGATTAATGAGCTTTTTTACTAGAATTCTACCGGATGGAATCCAGTACTTTTGTCGGATGGCACACAGAGTTAATTGAAGACCAGAATGAAGATGCTCTACGTGGAATTGTTGAGCAATCAATTCTGTAACAAAATGGTTGTGAGGAAGAATTATTGGATGCTTCTCATTGAATTGCAGGTTGGATTTGCGCAGTCGACCTCCTACACGTAGAATTCCTGATGAATCAATAAATGGGTTTAAGGATAAAAGTTTTGAGTTTGATGGTAGTACTTTGCTTTGATTACAACATTGAATTTCAGTTTTAAATTCTGAACTTTGAATGATTTGAATAAGAGTTCGAATTGAATTATCGAGCTCATTAGAGGACAATTCTGTGTGTTTTATTTTGTCGCTGCTGTGTCTAGCATTGTGGATAAATCTTAGGAGCCATGCCGTAACTCTGCTCAGCTTCCTGAATGTTGAGAATTTAAAAATAAAGTCTATAATAGGACAAGTAGTGAAATGAACAATCGGAACAATCTTTCTTTTTTCATGACAAACTTCTTTTGGAAGTTCATATGTGATTGGTAGCGGATCTTGTAAACTTGAGTTTGATAGCCAATCAGGACCATTCCACCAAAGTGAATGGTTTACTAGCTCTGAAGAAGTTATACCTCTGGAGGCGCAATCTGCAGGATTATCCTTGGTAGACACATAGTACCAAGAAGATTGCAGAGTTAGTCGCTGAATTTCTGCAATCCGGTTACCAACAAAAGGTTTCCAATGTTTTGATTCAGATTTTATCCAACATAAAACAATCTGGGAATCTGTCCACAAAATTACTCGGTCAATCTGCAACAGCAATGAGCTGCAAATGGAATCATATAAATTTGAAAGGAGAAGAGCAGCACAAAGCTCCAGACGAGGTATTGACGTTGCCTTCAAGGGAGCGACTTTTGTCTTGGCAGCAATCAATGTGACTTGAACATGACCAGATTTAAAACGAGATTTCATATAAACAACTGATGAATATGCAGATTCGGAAGCATCACAAAATCCATGGAGTTCCAAAGAATGTATAAGTCCCTTGCAGGAAATATATCTAGGAATTTTAATATGATTTAGCATGGCCAAATCCATTTTCACTCTCCTCCAATGAGAACACAACGATTCAGACAAGGGATCATCCCAATCTAAATCCTGCTTCCATAGAGTTTGGAACAGAATCTTGAAGCTAATGATCACCGGTGATAACCATCCCAAAGGGTCATAAATTCGAGAAATGTCCGATAACAATTGTCTTTTAGAATATACGTCTTTTAGTGAATTGACTGTAATTGTGAAATTATCCGTGGATGGATTCCAATTTATCCCAAGAATCTTAACAGATGAATTATCTCCGATTTCATATGATTCATGTGCTTTCAGCGCTTCTGGTACCTCTGAAAGAACCTCAGGGACATTTGACATCCATTTTCTTATGCAAAAGCCACCAGATAAAAGGATTTTCCGGATATCATCAATGAGAACTTTTGCTTCTTCGATTGTTGTTGCGCCTGAAAGTAGGTCGTCTACATAAAAATCAGTTTTTATGATTTTAGATGCCTCTGGGAACAGGAGTTCTTTGTCGGTGGCAAGTTGCATCAAGGTACGGATTGCAAGATATGGTGCACACGACATTCCATAAGTTACTGTGAGCAATCTATACTCCAATAAAGATTCCAATGGACTATTTCTCCAGAAGATTCTCTGAAAGTCGAGATCAGAAGAGTTCACTTTTATCTGTCTGTACATTTTCTCAATATCTCCCGTAAAAGCTATAGGATTAGTACGAAACTTCACAAGAATATTGAAAATATCATGCTGCAATTTTGGTCCAGTATGAAGAAAGTCATTTAAGGAGTAATTGTTGCTCGTTTTGCACGATGCATCAAACACTACTCTTAATTTAGTAGTGCTGCTCTGCTCACGCAGAACGCAATGGTGAGGTATATAATAGCACTTGTCTGATGGTTTGTCACGTTCCTTTTTCGGAATGAGCTCCATGTGGTTGAGAGAAAGATATTCCATCATGAAATCCTTATATTGCTGAAGAAGATTCGAAGATTTGTGCAATTTTCTCTCAAGAGCAAGAAATCGTTTCATGGCATTCTGACGTGAGTCTCCGAGATTAGGCACAGATTTAAACGGTAGACCAACAGAATATCTTCCATCTGTTGATATGCAAATGTTTTTGTCATAAATGTCCCCGCAACTCTTCTCCTCTTTAGTCAATGGAAGAGCGGCAGGAACCGATTCCAATTCAAAAAACTGTCGCAGATTATCATCTCCTTGGGATGTTGAGCATAATGAGATATAGTTGTTTCCAGTCTCAGAACTGGAAACATTTCCTGAAAGTATCCATCCTAACTTGGAACTACAGGCAGTGGGTCCTGGATGATTTTGGAATCGTAGTTTTCCTGTATATAAAAATGGGGCTAGGTCTGCACCAATTACTAAATCAATGGGACTTGTTTTATCAAAATTGGGATCTGCTAATAAAGTATTCTTAAGATGAGGCCAATTATCTCTATTTATCAGAAAATTAGGTAAATCAACAGTGATTTGATCGAGTATTATGGATGAAATTTTGAATATTCTATCAGAAAAATGAGGCTTAAATTGAAGAAAAGTCTCACTAGCAGACTGCTGTATTGGTTGGTTACCAATTCCAAAAACTGTGAGTTGGCTCTTTTTAACAGGAAGATTCAACTTTTCACGACAATTTTCTGTTATTAGACTTCTTTGAGAACCAGTATCAATCAAAGCTCTGCATGGATGAAACGATCCATTTTCTGCTCTCACTCTCACGATAGCAGTAGATAATAAGATTGTCTCATTGGGCTTTGTTGTATCACTGAGAAAACATGAAACGCTAGATTGGGCAATTGGGGCTTCAATTGAAGTGGTATTCAAAGGTTCGGGTTGGAAGGAATGCAAAAGAGTGTGATGTTTTTTGTTGCATGATTTACAATGCATAGTGATTTTACATGATGTTACTCTGTGGTTGGATCGCAAACAATTGAAACAAAGGTTATTGGTTTTTACTATGTTCCATCTTTCAAGGAGAGAACTTTTATGGAACTTGTCACATTTGAATATAGGATGTGAATTTTTGCATAATAGGCATTTATCATCACCTTTTGAAATAGAATTATAAACATGTGTTTGTTTCACTACAGATCTATCCTCTTTAGCATAACCTTTTATTGATTGCAAACTTTTTGCTTGTTTTTCAAGAAACATAATAAAATTTTCGTAGGATGGAAAGCCATCATCTATCAATGTCAATTCCCATTGCCTTTTCAAATCATCACCTATCTTCCTTTGTAGGAAATGTATTAGAAAGATATCAACAAGTGTATTTCTCTCCAAACCCAGTGATTTCAAATTTCTCATGGCTTCATTACATATATCTAGTAGTTCGAAAATGGCCTTGGAATTTATTAGTTTTAAAGGTTTTAAAGTGAATAATTTTGTACATTGTGAAAAGGCAAGTTCTTTTTTGTTATCATATCTGGAGACCAATGTGGCCCAAGCATGGGCATAGTTTTCATCAATAACAGGAAATCCCCTAATAAGTCGTTCAGCGTCTCCAGTAACAGCTGATTGTAAATATTGCAGCTTTTGTGAATCAGTTAGAGCGGTATTAGAATCAATAGACAGAGAAAACAATTGCTTGAAACTAAGCCATTCGTTAACATCACCAGAAAAGGAAGGTAAATTAAATTTAGGAAGTTCTATTTTACTTGTGGTTGGTTGATTTAGATCATCAATTTTGCTTGAACTGGCTGTATAAGATACTTTATTGATATTCGCCACTAAATTTCTAAGATTATCCTTGTATTGCATAACTCTAGAAAAGTAATCTTCATCATCAAATTCAGAAAATGTTAAAAGATTACAATAAGTTTTTTCAATGTTAGATTTTATATCTAAAATATCTTTTTTAAATGTCTGTAAATTTGCATCATCCTTCGATTCAATCATCTTGAGCGAAATTTGCTCAAAATAATCCACTTGTTTGAACTGAAATTCAAGAATATTTAAAGTAGCTTTAAATTTGGCAGCCATCTTTAATCTTTGTTATTATTAATTTTAATAATATATTTCAAAAATGAATTATAATTATTTATATTTAAATAATTATTTAATAGATTTATTCCCGGGTTTCGGCACCAATGTTTTGTTTCCCACTTGGCAAATACGCAAGTAGGAAAATCAGAATGATTGTTTACAAAATAATTTGTTCTCGTTAGGCTTAATTGAATATAATGTTTATACTAGTTTAAAGAAATAAGTTTACTTATCTTGGTCAGGCAATCATCCCAAGCTTTACAAATGAATTTATTTTATTTGTCTTTACATTGAATATTTAAAGAATATGATTTAAAGCCGTAGCTATGAAAGGCATTGTCTTTAGTGGCGCGCGTTGGTCAGAAGAATGTTCTAGAAGGTGGCCAGCTCCCTCTGGCAGTCCGCCAGCTGGCCCCCCATTGGTCAGCGATGACGTAGCTCAACCTTGACCGCCGCGAGCTGCCTTCTGCCACCTGTGTTAGAATAAAACGAAACAAATACACAAACTACTCAAGTTTATGTCGAAGCTTCGGTGACTCATTGCCTTAGGGAAACTGGCAAGAGGAATCATCGAAACGTTTGAACAAATAAATTTAATAACAATTGAAATTTATTTATATTCTTCCTCTAAAATAATTATTGCATATATCCCATAATGTTTTAATTATAAATAGGTTATATTTAAAATAAAGAAGGCATCTCCTGACCACAAGCACATGTGCTTTTTAGATGGCAGAGCGCCATCTAGTGGAGTAAAAATAAACTAAACCTTTATTTAGCTTACTCCGAGATATTTGGCCAACCCAATTTCTTGATAAATACGTTATAATAAAATAAATAAAGCTCCCAGTGCTGAGTTTCTTATGCAAACCTTTTATTTTTAAGATTTCGGGCTTGTCAGTCCTTCAACAGGAGTATCACATTAACAAATTAACGATAAATACTATTTTTATTCAAATTATTATTTACATATTTTAAATTTTGATGCATTAGCGCGCCATCTGCTATTAAAATTCGAAACTATTATAGACGCATATGATTCTTTTAAAAATTAAACAATATCTACTGCCCTTACTGCAATGGAAAAATTAATGGGAGGGTTCACCACTGATGAGCCAATTTTTTCGATTGCAGTAAGGGCAGTCGATATTGTTTAATTTTTAAGAAAATCATACGCGTCTACAATAGTTTCGAATTTACATATTTTAAATACTTATGATATTGAGAGAAATATATAGGTTTATTGATCTTATAGGTTATATAAAAAATATTTAGAATTATATTTTCTAGAACAACTCTCTCTTAGTGAAGTTGACCAACAGAGAGCGCCGCTATACAAATTCATTGTTTTTGCTTTCTTTTGGCCGGCATACAACTTTTTGTAAATATGTAAATACGTAATTCTTTGATTTTCTTCCTCACGCCTCTAGTCAGGCATTTCTTCCTCAAATTATTTCATCAACTTAAAGCAAATCGTAATTTAGAATTGTTTTATTATATTTTCAAAAATGTTCACGACTACATACCTTGGCAATATAGTCTAGTATTAAAAGAAGCAAATAATTTCTAAATATCTCATAATTATATTAAAAATATATATACTGTATAAGCTCATTAAAATTCTATCAGATAATTTATATTTTTAATTTCGCCTTTTTACACTTTTATCACAAACTAACTTCAGAACGGCAGTAATTTATAAATAGAAAAAAAAATCGTAAATTCTAGACAACTCTAAAATTTCCTATTTGCATATTAGTCGTTACATTTGCCAAAAGATAAATTTAAATATGCAGATTTTTTTTTTAAATTTGTGTGTGTGGTATGGAATTAAACCTATAATAGTATAATATTTTCATATTTAATCCCAAATATTGGATTCGTAAAAACCTCTTTAGCATTTAGTCGCTATGTTATCTGTCCTTTCTATCGAAATGAGCCAGTACATTGATATGTTATTGTGTATAAGGGAGATTCACATTACATATAGTATATATCGACAGCGTGGCCTAACCTCGTTTTGATGCAATAAATAATAAATTAGGCCAAAATGTAAAAACAATACAGCGACGCCTAGCGGGCGTGTCGGGAACTATTAATGCTTTTCCGATATCGGTGTAGCTCCTATTTTCTGGGACGCTCGAGTTATGAAATCTAATGGAGGTCGTTTCTCTGTGTGTGTGTTGCCCAACTTCACCCAATGACGTTACTGAATAAGTGGATTTGTTTGTAAAGTAATCCAGGTAGAAATGAAAGCTGCGCTAATAGATTTCTAACGACATTTTATTTCTCACCTGAATTCCTTATTGTGAAGAGAGATTCCGGGAAATTATCTTTAGAAACCCTCAAACTATCAAAATCCAATCAAACCTTGCTATTAGCATTCTATTCTGTCTATAATATACGTAGATTATGTAATTTATAAGTCTATGCTAATATATTTGCCACAAAATATTATACACTTGTATACAAAAACTTGAAGTGGAAAGTCTTTGTTGTCGCCGGTCGTCTTTTTATTTTAGGTAGACAGAGACAATTCTGTACACACTTGGTTATCTCGTGTGATTTCAATAAAGGTCACAGTAATATCTTTCAGAGTTATTATCTGAATCCCGATAAACATACTAAAAGGTACAACTACCTTAAGATTTGTTCATGAGTGCATATCTTCCAGTCCTATCTTTAAATCGTGTCAGAAATTTATCCAGATAGATCTAATATTGTGGAAACCTGGGAGGAACACATAAAAATTCCTAAAATATACTTCATCTTTATAAAATAAATAAAGCTTCCAGGGCTAAGTTACTTGTACAAACCTTTTAATTTTCAAGCTTTCGGACTTGTCAGTCCTTCAACAGGAGTATCATGTTAATAAATTAAAGATAAATACTATTTTTATATACACATTTTAATTTACAAATTCAAATACTTATGATATTGAGAGAGAGAGAAAATATATTACATTCTTTGTGTGTGAAAAACAACTTTTTGAAAATATACGTGCGTGTGCTGGTTGAACGATATCTCGAGACTTCATTTTTATATTTATTTTATAATATTATAAATCAGGAAATATAACTTTATACTTCATTCTTGTTTATATGAATGTTCTATGTATATATATGTTGTATAGAGGTTGAGAAGAGACAATATAAATAAATGTTATTGTCTCAGCCAATAAAAAGGAATAAAACAAGATTATGCACAAAGTTGACAGCGTATCTAGAGGTAAATATGTAAGTAATGAGAGATTAGAGTTCATATTATTATATTTTTGAGATGGAATGTTCATTATAGATATAAAGCTTTTATACAAAATAATACGTTGTAATGCCTTGATAAAGGTTGGCATTCATCTAACCGAAATATTGACAAATACACTGGTGTCCGAAAAATAAGAAACTTTTGTTTTTTTAATGATATTTTTGAAAATATACAACGCTAAAAGCTGAAAAGTAATTTAATTAGGTATTTTAAGTCGTAGAATTTATTTTATTGCAACCATTCGATCCGGTAAAATTGAAAATAGGCAAATTTTTGCTTGTCTTTATAAGTGTGCTATTTGGCGTGTCGTTTACCCCTTCTAAGAATTGTCCAATTATAATTTTATTTAATCCTTACTTAATTATGAGTTTACGAGAAATTTTAGCAGATGATTTAAAATGGAGAGCTGTTGGAAGAATGGAGGCAGGGCAATCACAAGTTGAAGTAGCAAAATGGCTAAATGTGAATAAATCTGTGGTCAGAAAAATATGGAAACAGTTCATTGAGACAGGAACCATCAAAAGAAAAGAAGGTTCTGGTAGAAAAAGAAAAACAGCTACCTCTGAAGACTGTTATCTGGTCGTAACTGCCAAGCGCCATAGGGAGATGACAGCTATTCAACTCTCTAATGAACTCTCAAGTGCTACTGGAACGAGAATTTCAAGACAAACTGTTCACCGAAGGCTTCACGAATTGGTGCTTGGAACATCACGCCTGGACTCATGATCAGTGGGCCAATGTTCTCTTCAGTGACGAGTCAAGATTTAGTTTAAACACAGATTATCGACGAGTTTTCATCTGGAGGGAGCCTGGAACCCGCTATCATCCCAGTAACATCAGGAAAATAGACAGTTTTAGAGGGGGCAGTCTCTTAGTCTGGGCTCGCATCAGTTTTAGCAGACGCACACCCCTCCACATTTTTCCTGGGGGCACTTTAACTGCCCAAAGATACAGGGACGAGATCCTTGAGCCCTATCTAAGACCTTATAGAGATCAAATTGGTCACAATTTAATTTTTATGGACGATAATGCTCGTCCGCATAGGGCTAGGCTAGTCAATGAATATCCCCAGAGTGAGAATATTCGAAGGATGGATTGGCCAGCCAGATCTCCGGACCTGAATCCAATAGAGCATGTGTGGGATGCTCTAGGGAGGCGTATTGGAGCTCGTCGCCCCTCTCCCAGAACCCTCGTTGAGCTAAGAACTGCTCTATTGGAGGAGTGGGGTTTACTATCCTTGGACCTCCTCCAGAGCCTGGTAAAAGTATGAGGGCTCGCTGTGAGACCTTGATAGCTGTTAGAGGTGATCATACTCCCTATTGATATCTTATTTCTTTAAGATCTGGAACCTT
Source organism: Cordylochernes scorpioides (assembly GCA_030710605.1). Taxonomy (NCBI): domain Eukaryota; kingdom Metazoa; phylum Arthropoda; class Arachnida; order Pseudoscorpiones; family Chernetidae; genus Cordylochernes; species Cordylochernes scorpioides. Next base: position 84,426,359 of record CP092868.1, read on the forward strand.
AGCTTTGGGTATGTTGGTAATAATTTGCATATTTCATAATTTCAAATATTTTTTTTTATTTTCATATAGCTAGTCAAATTCTCCATAGTTTAAACTATTTGTATACTAAATTTTATATTTGTTAATAAATTAGCTTTTGAGAAATATCAATATTGGTTAAGTTTCTTATTTTTTGGACACCAGTGTAAATCTTTCGATTCAATCCAATCGATACCTTTTGAATATCTAATATACAGTTAATATACATGGTGGCTCAGAGCTTTCGAACATTTTTATCAAATATTTCATTAATTAAAAGGAAAAAAAACTAGAATAAAAAACTATAACTATTTCATTCTGGTTTGCCTTTTAATATTTACTTAGAAAATAAAAGGGTTCGAGACTTATGGGTACCCTGTATATAGATATGCATGTATAACCAGATAGCTATGTCTATGTAATTATATTCTATACATATGATCGAATATTTGACGGGTTTTGAGATATATAATTAATACAAAAGAGTTGCGACATTATCCTTTTATCTTTTAATATTGTATATATAGAATAATCTATGTAGAGATATATGTAGATAGATAGAAATGTAAGAAGAGTTGAGGATATGTAATTACATAGTAGATATAAAATGTTCTCTCTATGTAGATATGTAACCAGGCGTGGAGTTGGCCCACTTTACCCAAATGGCCCAGCTCTTAGAAACAAAAGTCACTCACTCTGTGAGAAGCAATTTGAGGAGTTAATGAGCACCCCGAGGCGAAAAGGGATGAGCCACTGACGTGTAAATTATCTTTCATTTCGGAGGTTTCTTTGTTGGCACGACAGCCTTGCTAATTGGAGGAGCGGGGAGTATTCCTCGGTCGCGTATTTCCGCTGTCTTCCCTTTGTTTGCCTTCCACTGAAGAAGACTGTCTAATCTCGAAGAAAATCAAAAGATGTAAGTACACACCGCATTATCTTAGTTTCTATTTCACAGGAAACCAACCATAAGACCATGAGTCAAGAAATAAAGAATAATATTTGAAAAAGGTACTACAAAACATCAGCAGGGTCATTCTCTATGGTTATATGGAAACTTTGTCGTTGTGGTGTTATAGAGAGGGTTTGTTATACAGATTAGGAAGAACACTTGATGCAACATAATCCGGTGCGCTATAAACAGTTAAACCTGTCTATAGCGCCCGATTTTAAATACGTAGTACGATGCGATTTACATTAAAAGTGACCTGTCTATAGCACCCACTCTCTATAGCACCCCCTATTTTGGTGAGTCCCAAGAGGGGGCGATATAGACAGGTTTAACTGTATATAAACTACATGACTTTTTTCCAATAAAAAATCCCCCCCCCCCCCCCTTTACTGTTCTTACTATCAATGATACATGGAAAACATATTGGGAGGGCCTAGCTCATCAGTGGTGAACCCTCCCTGCAAATTAACCTGTTAATTCACTCGAATATTGTATTGGACTATTTAGCTTTCATAGACAGCATCTATAGGAACGTTTACTTAATATATTCAATGGAATTATAGACAGAAACTTTAAGAGAGGACATTAAAATATCAGATACACTTGCACCTCGAACTAGGCCACAAAAATTTCCCAAAAGGCCAGTTAGGCATAAAATAAACATATAGGCGCGCCATAACTAAACCCGTTGATAAATAAAATTTGTCTGAATATTCGTTACAAAAATGTCTTTATAGAGTATTCGCTGCATGTATATACACCTTCTATGCAAATTATGACACTTGAATAGAAAATATGCAAATATGTAACTTAGAGGAATGCAGTCTATAGAAGGAATGGGTATAGAGACAATAAATTCCATGGACATTTATTGGAATTGTAGATTTATTTATTTTCTCGGCAGGTTTTTTCACCAAATAAAATTGGAAGCAGTGTTTTGAAGCATTTCTCTACTACTATTTTATAAATCCAATATATCAAATATGAAATTATATAAGGAATGATTTCTTCTATATAAAATCCTATTTCACCCAATCTCGAGATAGGTTGTGTTGACATGATATTCATATATTGTTTGACCCAGCTTTATCTCCGTCTTTTTTATAAACACGCCTGTTTTATATATATATATATATATTGAATTGGTTATAATAGATCTCATTGTAAATCATAAAAATACTTTTTTTAAAACAAAATATTCTTTAGTTCTACAATATATATATATTTTTTTCTATTGTTTTTTCATGTGTTAAGCGTATTTACGCAAATTTGGCCTTAAATACCCATTTCTTGATTTTTCGGGAAGCCATTGGGTAAAAACCTTTTGGGTCGCAGTGGTTACAGCCTTCTCCACGCTGACGAGCTCCAACAGCGCGAAACGCGTTCGTGGACGGCTTTTCTTGATTTATCAAGAAATTGGGTTGGCCAAATATCACGGAGCAAGCTAAATAAACGTTTAGTTTATTTTTGCTCCACTAGATGGCGCTCTGCCATCTAAAAAGCACATGTTCTCGTGGTCAGGAGATGCCTTTTATATTTTTAATTATATATGCAGTGAAATCTCCTTTATTCTTTAAATTGACTTAAATAGACCTACAGGGAACTCTGAAATGTGGCTGACTAACGGGACAATGGCACCCCTCCTTTCCATGGAGTGGACAAGACACAACCACCATTGACTTAAACACATGCACATGAATATATGCAAATAAACATAGTGTAAGTGGATAAAATATATGTAGCTTTGTTATTGGGGAAATAATAGTACAAATGTGACATTGTACTGGGATGAAGTTCATAAATTAAGAATAGGAGCTAGGGATAATAGATAAGGAGATGACCTTTTCTTAGTTATATATGTAATATATCTTTATACATTTCTGTTGATATATAGGATAATAGTAACTTATACTGAATGTTCAAAGATATTTTATAATATATATTATGATACATTAGCTCGCCATCTGTTATGGCGAAACTATTATAGACGCGTATGATTCTTTTAAAAAATTAACAATCCTCTACTACCCTTACTGCAATGTTTGCGAAAGAGCGATTGCTCGAAGCATATTATATATTTATAATTTTATGTATTTCTACTGTCTTCAAAGCTTATGTCCATAGTTCATTTAAAATACCCATTGCATGAGTCTAGCATCAGTATCACTATAAAAGGAAGATCGAAAAATACAATAATAACAGCGGTATGTAGATTAAACTGGCGAAACCGTTAGGAGGGTTCACCGCTGATGAGCCAGGCCCTCCCATTAATTTATCATTACAGTAAGGGCAATAGAAAATTGTTTGATTTTTAAAAGAATCACATGCATCTATAATAGTTTAGAATTCTTATAATATATTTGGTTCTTTTACTGTTATTCCTGTATGCTTTGGGAAAATGTAAAAGACCAAAAGGTCTAATTATAGCTTTTTGTTGTGTTGTGTATAATATATATATATATAAACATATATATATAAATATTTAACAATCTTTTTGAAGAGAAAGCTTATTTCAAGTAATATGGAAATTATTGAATATAGCTTTATTCATATCTTTTAATGAATATTCATTATTGTTGATTCTGCGTTTTATGCTGAAAAAATATTTAATTTTTCTTCAATCCTAGTACCACCAATATATATATATAAATCAAAGAAATAATCAAAAAAATTTAAACATACATTCATATATTATGAATATTTAATATCAATTATCTCTCTATATAATAAATAGATAGAAATATTTCAATGACATAACCAATTATAATATATTTTTGATCAATTATTTCGAAAAATAAAAGCTTTTCTTTCAAATCAATGAGTATTAGCTTGAGAGAGCTCCCATTTCAAAAAGAACCCTAAATATTAATACCAAAAGACCAACAACCTAAATACCATTGACTTATTAAAGTTATTACAGAATTAATGAATTTTGGAGACACATTTGTCAACGTTCCTCAAAATAAATAAAAAATAAAAAAAAATAAAAAAAATAGAAGTATTTCTTTTTTATAAATATAAATTAAAACTAATAGTTAGTGTGGTTAGCGCGGAGATTAACGTAAATAGCTAGTTCCCTCTAAATGTCGTATTCTCTAATAATATCTTAACTATTAGCCCAAATGGCCAGTTATAGTTTAATGCCGTTTTTAATGATAGTTTCGAATGTAGATTGTTGTGGAAGATTTATGGTTGGGTTTTTCACATAAATTGAATTGTTTTTTACTATTACAAGAGAGAGCCCATGATGGCACCTGATATATTCCTGATTGGATTAAGATTACTAATTGTAATGGTTTAGTTAGATTTATTTGGTTGATAGTTAGCAGTGCAGGTATATTGCCGTATTGTGGGTTCCTTGTATGGCTAGTTAGTTGAACGTCATTGAATTAGGTTAGGTTGGTTTATTGGTGGCACTGATCTTTAAAAGTGGTTAGGTTAGATTATTTTTAATTTATTAATGTTGCCAACTCTTTCTTAGACTGTTTCCTCGGTAATATAGTGGTCACTATTCCCGCCTGTCACGTTGGCGACCGGGGTTCGATTCCCCGCCGGGGAGATTTTTGTTTTTTGGGCTCGAAAATCATACACTTTGGTTAGTAGCCCGTTATGTTTGATTATGATTGTAGATAAATGAAAACCTTTTAATATATGAATATGAATAGGAGGTGTGTATATAATGACAATTTATGTGATTAGGTTACTTTGCTCTTTATGATTATATAAAATTGTGATAAGGTTTTTGAGAATATTGGCGGTATTAGGAATTTATTCCGAAATTACTAGGCTCTGGCACATTTGTAAATGCAAAGTCGAAATGCTTTTCACATGTGTAGACATGTGATGCACTTACGGTAAAAGCAGTCGTCTACCTCTACCCACCATGGTTATCATGGCCTGTACCACGTGTACTAGGGATAAACAAAAGTTAGAATGTTTTTTTAAAATACCGTTGAGTAAGGGTATTCAGATTTCTAATGTAGCTAGGTAGAAAGTATGGTGTGATTATAAACTATGATTCATCAACTCTGGGTCTAAATATGCCGGGGTCCAACCTGGGTGTGACATCTAGCTCCAAATATACATTATATTACAAAACAATCATAAGACACACTATTAAGTTTTTATGTTAAGGAATTGTTTGCTCGTTGGTCCTATATTAAAGATTTAATTTTATTATTATTATTGTATCAATTTGCATAGTATTTTTAAACTCTACTATTTACATATCTATGATGATAGAATAAATACTATAATCAGTGATGATGCTACTCTGCTTATTTACATAATTAATTAAGAATATTTATATTAACCTTATGAATACATAACACTAACCACAGCTCATTTTATTTACTTCATTAGAGGAAGCTTTCAGACAAGCCCTTCTTCATCTAACTAAAACATATAAACAAGGCAACGAAGAAATAATATATAAATTTTTGAGAGAAAAATCTATGTAAATATAGGACATAAGAATTTATGAATTTACATAATGTTGAATAATAATTTCGAAGAATTAACTATGAACGGGTTAATGAATTTAGTAAATAGAAAATATATAGAAGGATATTGTTCTATGCAAATTTATTCAATTATGTAAATTATTATGTTCTGTATTTACAAAGATTGATTTTCAAAAATTCTATATAATATCTCTCCGTTGCCTTGTTTATACGTTATGATAGTTAAGGAAGAGCCTGCCCGGAAGCTTCCTTCAACCAAGTAAATAAAAAGAGGTGTGAATTTTATGATTTTTGTAATTAGTCGACATCCACAAACCTGTGATAATGAATCCAGTATATTACACAATTGTGAAATTATATAATTTTATAAAATCTCTATATTTAAGCTACTCAATTTCTGAGCATGGTAGTTAGGGCGTTACAAAGGAAGCACCTGGACAATCGACATATGGAATATAACAATAAGTAAATATGCAATAGGGGGTGAGATAGTCAGTTTAGTAGAGAGGGAAAGGTGGATAGACAGTCCTACTTCTATATCTGACTCATGTCTATTCAAGGTAAGAAGAGAAAAGAAGAGGAGAAAATAAGAGAAGAAGAAAAGATAAGAAGAGAAGAGGGAAGAAGAAGGGAAGAGAAGAGAAGAAGAAGTGAAAAGAAGAGAAGAAAAAAAGAAGAAGAAAAGAGAAAAGAAGAAAAGAGAAGAAGAAAAGAGAAGAAGCGAGTAGAAGAAGAGAATAAAAAAATAAGACCGTACGTATATAGATATTTAAAGGTATATTATTACATGTCATATATTCCATAAGAAAAATGGCTATTTTACTGTCACATATATCATGTTTATTGAAAGTGTATGATTTATATGGTTATTTAGAATACTTTTAACGATTGGTCATTATAATGTTTTTTTCTTTTATGACTCTATTTGGATCCCCACCCCAATATACACATGTCATCTAATATTTCTATAGTTCAGAGATAACTATAACGTTTATTATGTTACAGGTGTGTTTATGTACCAAAAGAGGCACATCTCCCTATAATTATGCATCAGAAAGTTACACTTGTTCATCACCTTTGTAAAAAACCTTTAACTAGCGATGATAAAGCCACACACCAGGTATAGCAAATTCAGACAAAAAACCAACCTGTATACCATGGTTTCGGGCTTTGGCCCTCATCAGTATTGGGGCGGCTTCCATAACATCCTAAGAGAGGGGTTATACAAGTATGTTAAGCGTATTTACGCAAGTTTGGCCTTAAATGCCCATTTCTTGGTTTCTCAAAAGCCTCTGGGACCAAAAATCTTTTTGGTCGCAGTGGTACAGCGTGCTCCACGCCGACGAGAGCCAAGAGCGCGAAACGCATTCGTGGATGGCTTTTCTTAATTTATCAAGAAATTGGGTTGGCCAAATATAAGGGAACAGGCTAAATCAATATTTAGTTGATTTCTGTTTCACTAGATGGCGCTCTGCCATCTGAAAAGCACATGTGCTCCTGGTCAGGATATGCTCTTTTTATTTTAAGTATGTTAATGTGTTGCAATATGGATTGTATTTGGATGTTATTGTTGGTTACTTTGTGGAGCCCAGGCTTTGGCCTCGAGTGTCTAGTTCATGTATTTGTTACAGTAGTGTATGGCGCAACATAACTTGTAGAGAAATGTTCCTCAATTCTATGATGCATTAGCACGCCATCTGTTTTAAGAAATTGAAAATAATTTCGGCGCCTATGATTTTTTTTATTCGACAATTTCCTCTGCCCTTACTGCTCTCCCATTGATTTATCATTGCAGGGACTGCAGTAGAAAAATTGATTAATTTTATAAATATTCATATACGTCTAAAATGATTTCAATTATTTATATAATGCGGTATTTGATAGTGTGCTATTGTTTAATAGTTTAAATACTATATTAAAATATCTAAGCTATATCTAAAAATGATTTATTTTTGTGATTTGCCTCTCTATCTTTGGCACTCAAATTACTTAAACTTTATTAACATCCTATACGCGATATCCCAAACTCAGGGATATTTGCGTCAATACATAATGTTTCATCATTAGAAATTGGCTATAAACAAGGAGAAAGGTCAAAGAGAAAAAAGACAAACATACAAAAGCAATTTCCTCCCCTCTCTTTCCCAGTTCAAAAGATATTTGTATATGTTCAAAAAAGATGCATATATATAATTTCTAATTATTTTATTGTTCCAATAGTTCGAGGGGCAACTCGCCTCTCTTTATCGAGAATGTTTGTGTTTTTTACTAAAACATGTGAGCACGCGTACACTCTCGTTCTACAAGGCCAATGAAAGAATTGTATCTTTTATTTAAATATTCCCCACTGCCAAGATGAAGACTAAACCTCCTCTTCACTTGCCCAACCTTCCAATACCAAAGATTACAGACAGCCACTCTCCTAGGTATCACCAACATATGTCCAGCATCCCTAGAAAATCTCCCAAGAAAGAAATCTGCCTGGCGACACCTCATTAATTGGACTTCCACTGGCATTGTATATAAATCCAAGAAGACTTAGGTCAGAAGGACATCCCGGGTAGTTGGCGACTTCTGTACGCTCCAGGAACCTGGGTTACTTAAATAAATAATAATAATTTAAATATTACATTCAGTATATATACAGCTAACAATTATATATAATATTATAGATTATTATTTTATCTATGAAAGAGAGAGAGATTTATATACAAGAGTGTAATTGTAAATAATTGTGTGTATGTATATTAATTCTAAATTATTGATAAAATCTTGAAATTTTGAAAATTTGTTTAAATATCTACAAAATTGATTAACATTTTTTTATGTTCTTTACTCATATACGAATTCATGTAGCTGTCTGATGACTTCAAAATTGGAACTTAAATGCCCTGTTACATTTGCGTTGAAGTTGAAAAAATTAAATTAAATCAAACTCTTTGAATTCCACGCCGAGCTTGCGTAGTATGCTAAGTTCTTAAATACTCAAATTTTGTTATGAAAAATCGAAACCATTTTAGACGCGTAAAATTCTTTTTGAAATAAAACAATTTCTACTGCCCTTACTGCGATGGAAAAATTAATGGGAGGGCCTGGCTCATCAGTGGTGAACCCTCTCAGCGGTTTCGCCAGTTTAATCTACCATACCGCTGTTATATTACATTTTTCGATCTTCCTTTTATAGTGATACTGTTGCTAGACTCTTGTAATATAGGTATTTTAGATGAACTAGGGACATAAACCTTTAGGACAGTATAATTATAAACAATTATAATTATGTTTTGTTGTTCGGCTACATCAGTCAACGTTGGATATATTCATTTTTAGAGTGGAAGTTCCGGCTATGGTTTTACAGTAGATATTCTGAGATGTTTCTCTAGTAGCTAGAGATATTCAAGTGATAAAATCTCAAAACATAACTCTCAGATAACTATAAATATTATATCAATTTGATAAAAAGATGAATAATTTACCCATAATAAAATATGATAACACTTTACCGTTTATAATTCTACTTTATAAAAATCATGAAGTATCTATAAATAAATTTTCTTTTAATTTTATATATATATATATAATTTATATATATACTGTCTCAATTATTAAATACAATAAAAGTATTTTATATTAAAATTTTGAAAATAGGTTAACGCCAAATATAATCATTAGAATGATTTTAGAGTTATTATATGCCTTTTTAAATATTTCAAATAAGGTCAAACGATGAAATATTAGACAAAAATAATAAATATAAAACAAAAATAGAAATAAAAATTTTTATTATTAGATACCACATTGATAAAAAATATATATTAAAAAGAATAAATTGATAAATTAGTTAATTAAAGAGCGAGATTTAGGTAAGCGGATGTTTGAAGAGAAATATTTATTTATTTATTTCAATATCACACACATGGTGCGTGTGGGCGGCCATCTTGGCGACCTCACGCTACCAAGCCACATCAGCTGCTGCTATAAAAAAGAAACGGGTTTATTGGCCTATAAAGGATATAATAGGGTAGTTATAAAATATCTCAATTTTAATGGTCATAATAAAATGGCGATTTTATAAATGGCATATTCCATCTTGCTACCCTGGGATTGATCTGTTTTAATTTGCATACAAGTTCCAATGGAAGGAACGATCTTTGGACTTCTTGTTTCTATCGAATTTATTAGTTGGGTTATCGTCAGGATTCAACTCTAAGTTTTTCCTGATTCAAATGTATATCCGTATATTCAAGACAATACAGTGTATATGCAATAAATAATATAGTGTATATATATGTGAAATAGAATTAGTATGCAACATAGATATATATTATATAAAAAATCTTTAATAATTATTTTTTGTCAAAATATTCTACTATCTCTACAAAGAAACACTTTACCAAAAATTAATTATTACAGATTTTTATCGATAGATGGCAATTTAATTTATAAGTAGATTATATATGCAATATGAAGTATATATGCAACATAAAGAGAGTATATATATATATGGTAATTTTGCATGGTGGAAATATATCTACAAAAATAAAGGTCGCCTCTTCCGTCAAAATAAACGCTAAAATTAATCGCCATTTATTGATTGTCTTCGCAAACTTGCGGCCTCGGGTCAGTGACATAACCACAACACCACCTTTGGCAAACAGAGAAACATTCACCTGGAGACCATGGTTTCGGGTTAATTCGGACTCTTTTCATCCCAGGGCCGACTTTATTCCAGGAGATCCACAACGGATCTAATGGAATCTTCACAATCTGCCAAAGAGATGTTTGGCTGGCAAAGTGGCCAAAATATAGATGCAAATTTTGACGGCAGAGGCGACCTATATCTATATATATATATATAGTGTAAAAACTATATAATAAAAATATAACAGTGATTCTACATTTTCTACATATTCTACAAATTTTATAATTTGAATTTAAATAATCAAAATAATGAAGATAATTTTAATAGAATACTTAACTATAAAACATACATTGATAAATATGCAATTGTAATTTTAAGAGGGAATAAAAATACAAACTTAAATTAATTAAATTCTATAAAATTAACTGAAGACTATATATATGTGCACTTGTAATTATGAATGTGAATCTATTTTTATGAAATTAAATAAGAACATGTACTCAAAATATCAAAATGTGAAAGTAAATTAAGATATCTGCTTCACAATTGAGTTTCACACATTCAGTTTCACAAATACACATCGCATATGTTCGTACAATATGCTGCATAAGTAGTTACGTCAATTTGGAGCGAGAATGTCCATTTCGTATTTTTTAAATATAAAGATTTAGCAAAACTTAAGTGTGTATGCTATTTGATGTTTCTTTGTCTCAAATAAATTATTATTTTCATATCAAATTTTATTAAACCAATTATTTTAGAGTCATTCAAATACATTCATTAATATTATAAGGCGATAACGTGCCATCTATATATTTGAAACACGAATGTTTCTTTTTTAACACAAATAATTAAATATAACTAACTGTCAAATACAAATATTTGTGTGTAATTCTGATTTTCTAAAAGCTTATGTCCATAGTTTGCTTGAATAATATTCTAAGGTTCCATCCTTCATCGCAGCGTATATAAGCAGAATCGTTCAATACAGTATTAGAGGTCCGAGAAACGGTCTGGTAGATTAAATTGGCGAAAACGCTTGAGGGTTCACCACTGATAAGCTAAGCTCTCCCAATATATTTTTTTTCATCGCAGCAGGCACAGCAGAGAGAGAAGTTTGTTTTGTGTTAAAAAGATTTGTGTAAAAAAAGAAATATTCGTACTTTATAATGCTTCCATTTCTTATTAAGTAATATGTAAATAAATACCTTTTCAAAGATGTAGAGAAATATCTAGCTCTGTCACTTTTAGCGAGTGAATACCTATACAATCTGGGAATACCAGTGTTTACTGAAATATGTGACAGATGATATGATGACCTGCTTATTTTCTCCGAAAAATAGACTTGCAGATACAAACGCTCGGCAACACGGCCTGCAATAATATTAATTTCCCTTGACATCTCGCGCCTAGAATTTCACAGCGTTGCTGAATTCAATTTTCTATTTTATTTATTTTTTCTATAAATACTCCATTTCCTTCATAGAAAACCATTTTATTATTGTTTAACATTCTCCCATTTATATATATATATATATGTGGTATTTCTCAGGTTGACGGGAGGGGGGTGAGGGAGACAAATATAAAGAAATTGTGACAGAAATTTCTCTACGTGAGAAAAAAGAAAGGAGAAATTTTCGCTCGTGTAGCATTTTATCCAATTGGCAGGATTTTGTGCTGACCAGTAGGGATGGAACGAGGTGTTTTACATTTTTTTCCTTTTGTCTCCCGATGTCGGATGAGCGGAATTGGCTGAGGATTTCAATTTTAAATTTATATGCTGTCCTCTCTGGTGACAGCTCTCCCTTTATTTTACCTCGACATTACTGTGGTATAAACATAGTCCGACTTTGTAGGAATAGTTCGGAATAAACTTTCGGGTTTTTGGAACGGATAAATAGACAATTATATACCATAATGTGCGTGGTTATATTATAATTTAGTTGTTACAATCATTAGAACGAAAAAACACCTCTCAATTTTATTTAAATGCATCAAAACAAAGCATTTTGTTGATAATATTTGCACAGAACTCACAAATTTATATAAGACATACCAGTTTTGTTACAATTTCGGGTATTCAAGTTAATCTGTTTACTATGTTTTTTTGGGCTTTGGTCCTCATCATTACAGAGGCGGTTTCGATTTCATGACATTCTAGGAAAGTAGCTATGAAAATGGTCGAATTTGCCGAAAATATGTTTTTAGTTGTTTTTTTTTTTAAATATAAATTAAAAGAAACTCTAGCCTTTTATGTTTATATTGCCCAATAATTTCACATAGATTTTAACACTGGAATATCAGCCTGAAATATTTTCATCATTATTTAAAGGATAGTTGTCCATTTACTTTCTTAATTTTGGTGATTCGAGATAACCAATTTACACACTTGACTGAGAAACAAGAAAAAAGAAGTTCTAAACCAAATTTGCATAGTTCCGGACTTAAACGGTTCTCCGTAGTAGTGGGATTGCTAGATATATCATGTGTTTCGTCCAATGCAAAATTCTTAAAATAAACGCCATCTGTTGGGCATTTTAGAAATTAAAGTATATTTATCATTATTATTATTATTATGTAATTTGTTTTACAAGTAAAAAATAAGTTAATTTTACATCATTAATAAGTTTTGAGTATTTATTAGTTTATTAGTTATACGGTTTGGTCATTATTTTTTTTATTTCAGTGGCGTTTCATTAGATAGGCGCCCCACACCATTTGGCGCTAACCCAAGCTTGTATTCGTTCTTTTGGTCGTTTTTACCTCCTTTGTCTAATGCTTCACCCTCAGCCAATCAGAATAATTGTTGAGACTAGTTATTTTTTACTGAGAGAGCTTGACAAATTGATTTCTTCCACAGGGTGACCGGCCAATTTCCTTTTTAGCTCTTTTTTTTACAATTTACTCGAATATTAATAGATAGTATCTATGATAGCGAAAAAAAGTTCTTTTTTATTTTTAATGCGGAATTTCTACCAATTCAATATGAAGGTGAATGGTTTCTGATGTCTCGTCAAACTTTCAGAGTAACACAATGATTCGTGTGGAGAAAATTGGTTCACTTGACAAAAGTTACTTTGTACGGGTTATCACACAAATACAATAAACTAGGGCCTACAGTAAGAGTAACTTAAACACAGAAAAAAACACGTGGACTAAAAAGTACAACACCAACAAAAAAGGTAAATAATAAATCACAATTTGTTAAATAAAATAAAAAACAGTACTTAGCTTTATTGCTGCTTAGGTAGGGATCGGACCGGGGTTACACAGGTATGCGCCGAGATTGCCAGACACGGATATAGCACGCAGAGAACACTTTAAGTGTCTCCACACAAATCATCCACCACACTGGCCTCGACTCATACCATAGCCCACTTTATATACAAACATGGCCACATTCGTCCAATGAGAATGCGGGAGAGATTTGTTCACAAACAAACGAAAACATAAATTCTTTCCACTAAAACCTGAGATAAGATATGATAAGATTGCAAATATTTGTCAATATAATTTGACAAAAGGTATCTTTCCAAAAAAAAAAAAAAACCTAACAAATCTCCCAAACATTCCCATTGTCCCGTAAGGAAAACCTCCCGCTGTTCGGGAGGAAAAAAGCTCACGGGAGCCATGTTATAAAGATACAAAAAAAACTAAAGAGAGGAGTAGAAGACATCCGGGTCGTTCCATAAAGGTGCCTTCCATCTTGTTCCTCCCAACAGAAACTTCAAAACAAAATCTGCGCAAACTACGTGAGTTACCATGAGTGATTGCCAAACACGCATATAATATGCTTTAGTATACAGAGTTCAATGGGGGACCAAATAAGCTCTCATCTGGGACCGGCTGGGCATGTTAGGTAGAGACATTGGGTACTGACAGACGCTCACTTGATGAGAAACCGAACGATCCAATTCCATTCAGTTCTCTCAAGTCCAAGAGCTAAAAGCTCTTCTTAACGTCTGTTTCTAAACGCTTTCATCCTATCGACATGCACAACTTTCACATCGTGCATGGTGACCCCTCTTACTCTAAAGTTAACATCGGAGATCCTAGCTTCCACACGGAAAGGCCCATAGACGTTGGAGTAACCTTCAGTCTTAGGAACAGCTAGCATTACCAGATCTCCTCTGTCGAAACTTCTGGAATAAGGTGGCCTAGGATTCATAAGCTTTTTAGCAGAATTACCTGACATAAACTGTCTGACAGTCTCCTTTGCTTTCCGCATCACCCTTAACCTCTCAGCCCAAGTAGGCTTTCTAAAACTATTAACAGACCCAGCACTACACTCACAGTTTCTGTTAAACTCAGTAGGTGGCAACTTTACAGCCTCGTTTTCAATGCGCTTCACTGATTTCTCCTCGAAGGAGCTTGAAACCATCGGTCTATGCACACTGGCAACGCAGCTAAGGTCTACATAATCTCGGTCTTCTGGTTTCAAGGAAATCATGTTGCAACGCTCCCGTATGGCAGGTAACGGGATATTGAATCTCCTTATATCATTGATTCCCAGAATCCCGTCGTAGGCCTTATCTCCGAGTGACATTAGCCAAAATCTTATCTCTCCCAGCTCAATGCCGTTTTCGTTACCAACTCTACAGGTTTTAACACGTGTAAGTGTCTGCTCTTGGCCTGTCACTGACACTATACGTAAAGTTTTAAGTGCATCGTCCCAATTCTCCTTCAAGACCTTGCACTTTTCAGAATCAATAATACTGACTTGGCTTCCCGTATCATATAACAGGTGCCACATATTGCCGTTAATATTAACCTTCACTATTGGCAGATTTCCATACGGATCTCCGCCATATGAACGTATGTTCACTATCTCGGCATTGTCAAGAGTATTGCGGTTGGCAAACATAGAAGACTGTCTTGAGCAACAATCACTAGCTATATGTCCTAATCTACACTCAGATGGACTCAGCCTGATTTCGCCCAACAATTTAGTCAGTTTTTCTATCTCACCTCTAAGATCTGTAATACACTGCTCATTTTCGTGCTTCATCCTGTTTACACTGGCACTAAGCATCTTCATCTCACTCTTAATGCTATTTATTTCTTCAACCCCTTCTACTGAACATACCCCTTTCATAAAGCTGCAACGGTGTTCTACACTATCCTCCGTGGCCATGACACTGACTGCTTTGTCTATTGATTTAGCCTCACTACGAACAATAGCCTCTCTATACTTATCGAGCACATTTTCGAGGAAAATTTCGAACACTAAGCTATCGTCAAAACTGTACTCTACTTTATCTCTAATGGCCAGGAATCTTTCTTTAAAAACCATAGGACTTTCCCCAACTCTCTGCTTAAGACCTTCTATTAATTTAAGGCATTCCCTAATACCACGCGCTTTCTTAGGGTACAATATGTTCAGTTTACTAGCAATACTTTTGAAACTGCTATCGTTACGGATACCCATCTCCTCTAAGCTAAACCTAACTTCAGGGGATAGAGCCTCGAACATGAGCAGTTCTTTGACCTCAGGATCCCATTTGCCTACTCGAGCTTTAAGCTCGACTTCCCGAATGAAAGATTCGAGATCAACCCCATTAAACACTGACAGGTTAAGCATAGAGTTCACAAACATGATGGAGTACAAAAAATAGTAATAAACCACACAATCAAAGAAAAAAAAACCGCACGTAAAATTACAGGAATTTACACGTGCAAAACACCAGTAATCCTGGCAGGGCTCGCCAATGACAAAAGTTACTTTGTACGGGTTATCACACAAATACAATAAACTAGGGCCTACAGTAAGAGTAACTTAAACACAGAAAAAAACACGTGGACTAAAAAGTACAACACCAACAAAAAAGGTAAATAATAAATCACAATTTGTTAAATAAAATAAAAAACAGTACTTAGCTTTATTGCTGCTTAGGTAGGGATCGGACCGGGGTTACACAGGTATGCGCCGAGATTGCCAGACACGGATATAGCACGCAGAGAACACTTTAAGTGTCTCCACACAAATCATCCACCACACTGGCCTCGACTCATACCATAGCCCACTTTATATACAAACATGGCCACATTCGTCCAATGAGAATGCGGGAGAGATTTGTTCACAAACAAACGAAAACATAAATTCTTTCCACTAAAACCTGAGATAAGATATGATAAGATTGCAAATATTTGTCAATATAATTTGACACACTGCAAATATCAAGAGAAGGACTTGATTTTTTTTTTTGTGTGTGTTGGAAGAAATATGAAGAGAAAAACAAATCGGGTATGCAAATTTCATGCAAAAATGTTTGAACTGGGTGTTCCGAGACCACAGCTATAAAGCTAGGATGTGTCTTTCGCAACAAATGGCGAATCTCTGAATTCCTAAAAGGCGCATATTGACCTAGGACCACAAGTGTAATCACGTGACCGCACAAATCCATCACAGGAGAATTAGTCTTCTTGAGGGGGGGAGTTGGCAGAAATACGAAACCTGACGTTTCCGGAATACCAATGGCTGTCGTCTGATTCATTCTTTTTGGTTTCGTTTTAAAATACGACTTTCCTATTGGCTGTCGTTTGTCAATTTTCTACCTCCACTATTGGTTGGTCCATTTTATTGACATGTAATCTCACAAATGCCAAAAATGTTAAATATCATATATACATAATTCTCTCTTAAAATTTTATCATAAAAATAGGATATATGCTTATATATAAAACAGGTTTGTACTGCTTATGACGTAATACTTGATATATATGCAAATAGATGCTTGAGGATATGAGGCTATGCTTGTATTGGATATCTAAATAGTTTATACACTATGAGACATGAATCGTGTTTGTAAATTATGTGGTGACAGCAAAATAAACTCGAAAAAAAAAAGTAAAATTGGCAATTCTTTCCCATTCGTGATCAGCGATCTGAAAACAAATACTTAAAAAAATATCGCTTCTTCTCGCTACTTATCTGGAAATACTTAAAAGTTGTGCTACGTTGTGATAACAAATTGGAGGAGGAATTAGGCTTCTAATTCTGCTCATTTAGAGGAAACAAACGTCGTAACAACAATAGCGGTGTTTTTGTAACGGTACGTGACAAGATAATCTGGAATGTAAACACAAGATCCCAAAGCGAAGCTTTGTAAAGGAAATTTAAAAAAATATCTTTGAAAGCGAATTGGATAAAAAACAACGCGTTTCGGTACAAGTTCAAAGAGGAATGTGAAATGATCAAAGGAGATTAGACCATGTTGAATATTTAAATACATTCTTTTTGTTTATTTTTTCTTCCGATTCGTTGGAGTTTCTTACAAAAAAATGAAGAATTGATTGATCAGCTGTAATTTATTTTTTGAGGCCTTTAATTATTCATCGGGTCTTTTCCTAGCGATATTCTGGTTCTAAGGCAACATATCCCTGTTGGCCTTTTGTGTTGTTTGATGATGTGGTCGATCCTTGGAAATAGATTTCCTGTTTATGTTCTTTCTTTCATTCTTCCAGGAACTCTACTTTCTGCTGCAGCCACTTCCTCATTGTAGCTGTTTCTTTGCTAGTGTTCTCTTTGTATTTTAAAAAAGTTATTTGCATTTTGGTATTCCTTCAACCACTCTGCTCAGAACTACTTCTTCACTAGTGATTCGATATTTATCCATTTAACTTTCTCCAAGCTCACATTTCCCTCTGGCCCCCAATCTTTATTTATTCATCATAAAGATCAATTTACAGATACATTAGAATCTATACATCCTTCCCAACACGAAACTAGCTGGTTCATTCCATTTTGATAAAATTCTAGAGTTCTAGAAGCAAAGAAATCATTAAAGGCCGTTTCAGCATCGTCTTGATTGCTAAAGCATTTCCCTAAAAGAGAGTTGATGAGGTGCCCGAAAAAGTGGTAGACGGTAGATGAGAGGGCTTGATGAGTATGGTGGGTGATCAAGAGTTCCATAGCCCAGCTCATTCAGCTTTTGTCGCGTTATTATTGAGACGTGGGGTCTGACATTGCTGTGGAGAAGGATAGTCCCTTTTCTGTTGACCAATCTGGGCAGATGAAGCAAAAGTTTTGGTGCATTTCGTCAATTTTCTGACAATTTTCACCGCTGTTTAATTGTTTCAGGATGCTTTGATGAATAAAAACTGCTCTTAACTAAGATATATATTATCAAAATATATTATCCCTACAGACCTTTCTGCAATTATAAACATTGAGAGGGTTCACTACTGATGAGCCAAGCCTTCTTATTATAAATATCTATCATTGCAGTAAGGTGTGTAGAGATAATATTCGATGATATATCATAAGAAACACACTGATAAAATAATTATTACATATTTTAGCGATAAATCGAAATTAAATTTATATAAATGTATTATGACTATTACATGTAATATGCAACGTGCAAACATACATGTGACAAATAAACCGTGGTGCCCTATCCCTGCCATTTCTTTTCATCCTAATGAGGAGAAAGGTTTTTTTTTTTAATGGTCGAAACGTTAAGACACACAAAAAATGCTATTGACCTAAGTGGCGTTGAAAAAATCCTTAGACAAAAAATCGTTATCATGAAGGTGAAGTTATCTGTATTTATGTCTGGAGAGTAGGGTGGAGACTGCTACACTTCTATTGGATCTCATTCTGTTCATAAACTTTGGAACATCTTCAGCTGTAAACTGCCCATTCCATCCTTGACTGAGTGTCTCTTTTCAAAATTAATTTCCTAAAAACCATACACATAATTATAATTAATTATTATATTAACCGTTTTTTCAATGTTTAATTATGGACGTAGTTTTAAATAATTAAAAATTGTAATTAATTATAGCGCCATAATATTGATTAGATTGTTAGTTGCGTTATATTTGGTTGCTCCACCCCATCGTCAGTTCTGTCTGGACATCAAAGATAGGGTGGACATCAAACAGGTTGTGGCCGCACGGAAAGATAGACAGACACGCTGGGTTAGAAGAAACCCAAGAGTGGACTTCCTTATTGAGGCCCCTAATTGGGATCCTCCCTATTCCCCTGAAATATCTCTCCTCTCTTTTAGATCTCAATTTGGGAAGTAAAACACGCTAGGATACGCGCGGTTACATAATTGTACTATACAAATTAAAACACCAAAACGCGAATGTTACTTTTCACAAATAATTCGAACTTCTACTGTCCTTACTGCGATGAAAAAATATTGGGAGGGCTTGGCTCATCAGTAGTGAATCCTCCCAGCGGTTTCACTAATTTATTATTAGCGGGTTCACCACTGATAAGCCAAGCCCTCCCAATACTTTTTCATCGCAGTAAGGACAGTAGAAGTTTGATTTATTTGTGAAAAGAAACTTCGCGTTTTGGTGTTTTCATTTGTATTATATAGATGGTGCGTTTTTGCTATGTTATATTGTACTATGCATGGCTCAATCTAAAAGTTACAATCCAAATAATAATTGATAAAGGCTATAATAATCATGGTGTAAAGGACTTTATGACAGTTGGTAACTTTCGTACGTACCAGGAGTTACGTACAGAATGAAGGAATGTATATATGGAAAAGACAATACATGTCTACAGCTCGTAGTTTGACCGTCACACTTACAAAGTGCCGGAGTCCTATTTGGTTACTTACCCTCACTGGTGGACTTTTGTACGGCTAGGGTGTCATTGATTCAAGTTAAAACTGCCTCAGACGGACTGAATATTAAACTAGGAAGGACATAATCTACTGTTCTGTTGTTCGGTTAGTACTGCTTCGTTTACCGTCTCTAATTTGTGGGTTCTTGATAACATTGTCCATATGTACTCGGACTCAAAGAATTGAACTTGCTATACAAGAATAAAAATAATAGAAATGATGATGCCAAAACATAGGTTCCTTTGGTATTTTGATTCTGCAACGTTTTAATGACCAGAAGACGCCAAAAATAAGCAAATTTAAACCTAGCCACATTTTTTTTAAGAGTCGGTGGACGAGTCGGTAACACCCTCGATTCCCGACAGTCATGAACCGGAATCGAATCTCGCGTTAACATTTTGTTTAATATGTGAATAACCTTCAAATATTATTCATTGTTGCAAATATCATAAACTAGGTTGATTTTGCGGTACCTAATAAAGTGATTTTGTAACAAGGAACAAGCCACATTTCCCCTAAATATTCGAATTTTTTAAAAATTAGAATTTATTTTTAACACAACCTGGAAAGGCTATTGATAACTATGATGGAATGTAAGCCGACCTTCGGTCAAATATCTACATACTCTGTTCTCTACCATCGTTGATTTACTGAATTTGACGATTTAAAAATACAGAAATGTGACACGTGCTTGTGTTCTATAGTCAATGTTGGTCCATTAGATAGCGTTCTACCATGAAATTACATCACTCTCTCTTCTCTGAAGAGAAAAACACCATGTAGGAATTAGCATGAAAATCTATTTCCTTATAAAAAGAAAGAAAGAATGGATAAAAAGTAAAACTAAAAAAAAAAAAACGCGATTTTCGTTCCATTCACTTCCCAATCAACTCGCCATAATGGAGGAGACCAATTGGGCGCAGAAAGAAAAGTGCCTAGAACTAAGGCTCCATTGAAAATGTTTCCCAGGAAAAAGTTGTGATTGGAAGTTAATGGCCCCCGTCTGTTTATTACATCAAAATAATATTTGCCACCACCGCCTCGAGCAATTCAGTTGCATATCAATACTTAACATCTGTCATTATCGTCTGCCAAGCTTCCTATTTGTCAGTGGGGGTCACGTGACCTCACGGGAGCCATTTGATTGGCTAAGTCTCGCTCCGATTAAGGAAAAAAAAAACTTACTCCATCGTCGATTTTAGAAGAAAATAACTCAGAATTAATAAAGGCTGATTTGCATAGATGTTGGATCATAATTTATGCAAGTCAATTTAGTTTTTCTCTCTCTTTTTGTTTTTCCTATTGCTCCCATTTGTTGATGTTTTGAATATATTTAGGTTTAGAGAAAGGTTCTACAGGTTGGCGATTACTTGATGTAATGTGAGGCTTTCGTGTATTGTTCTTCATCTCATGCTCAGTTATCCTATGGCTACACACCAGTTCTCCCTTCATCTCGTTCAAACCTTTATTCTAAAGAAAACCATACGGAGATTTTATAGGGATATTATCATAATACGAATATGATATAATGTTTTTATCAATTATTTATTTGCATATTTCGCAAAATTCCTTTCATCGAGCTGTTACCAAACTAAGAAGTACTATTTTCATGATTGATTCAAATATCTTTAGAGACTTCCTGTCCGGAAGTTCTTGTGGAAATGGACACTCCGGTTAGACACACAAATAAAATGATTTTACCGACGAAAATATTTTGTCCTCGTCAGGGTAAGATTAAAAGGATTTTTAATTTAAAAAAAAAACGTTTATTAAGGACACTTGTCTCATACAGGATTTTCCCAGATGGGTAAACAGAAGTAAACATAGCAGTTATCTATAGAAAGTGGAGATTGAGATCGACCTTTCTTCAAGTTGGATCAATTATCTGTGTTGTGCCTATTGTCTGTGCTGTTTTCCAGAATTTGGATAAGTTAATGCACTTTTTGTGAAATTAAAGGTATTACAAGGCATCAAAACTATATCTGTGGTACGTGTGACCTCATTAAAATATACTCATTTCTTGATTTTTA
Source organism: Cordylochernes scorpioides (assembly GCA_030710605.1). NCBI lineage: Eukaryota > Metazoa > Arthropoda > Arachnida > Pseudoscorpiones > Chernetidae > Cordylochernes > Cordylochernes scorpioides. Next base: position 84,448,048 of record CP092868.1, read on the forward strand.
AGGAAAGCTTTAGGACCGGCCTACTTGGTCGTTGGAGTACAGTTTGCACCAAGCTGATGAGGGCCAATAATTCAAAGCGTGTACGTGGTTAGCTATTTTTAATTTATCAAGAAAATGGGTTGGCTGATATCCTGGAATATACCTAAATCAACTTTTAGTTGAAGCTTATTCCGATAGATGGCGCTCTGCCATCCAGAATGTTCAATATGCTATATAAAAATGCTAAATTATATTTCTAGAACAAACTCTGTGAAGTTGCGACCGACGAATAGCGCTGCTTCACATTATATAAATTCATTGTTGATGTTTCCTTTGGCCGGCACAAACCTTTTTGTAAATATGTAAATACTTGATCTTTTATTTTCCTCATTCTTCACGCCTAATTTCAGGTATTTGTTCCTAAATTGTTTAAATTTATTTAAACCAAATAGTGATCTAAAGGGTTTGTATTATACACCTTCCAAGATATATCACGACTGCATACAATAATACTCATGTATTCAAAATCTCTGCAAATGATATATTTCTCATTCAATTTATTATATATAACAGTAAGAGCACGCCATATTAAAAATCAGGCTAATAATTTATACCTCTCAAAAAATGTATGATAACATATAGATATATGAAAAAACAATTAAAATATAAAAAAGCTCAGGTGTTGATATTAAAAACAAAAAAGGCATATCCTGACCAGGCTAACATGAGCATTTCTTGTTTTATCAAGAAATTGGGTCGACCAAATATCACGGAGCAAGTTAAATAATCGTTTAGTTTATTTTTGCTTCACTAGACAGCGCTCTACTTTCGAGAAATGCTCATTTGAGTCTAGTCAGGATATGTCTTTTTTTGTTTTTATTATATATGATTTTTGTTCATATAAATGGCATCAACCTTTTTACTAAACCATACAAAGATGTATCAGAGAATATAAACATTTATCTCCTAAACACTAATTCAAAGGGGGTTTAAGTTAGAATGGAAGTTGTGAGGTAGGAAGTTTTCTTTGGTCTGTCGGATCAGCTGAGTCAGTTGTGGCAAAGGGAGAGTAGGTTCGCCTATCCAGCACTTCGCGCTAACTGAATCTGTCTGTCCCTACATGCTGATCACCGGCCGCTACATCTCCTTCGTCTATTGTTTTTCTTCCTCTTCTGGAAATTAATTCAAATATAGAAATTGTCAAATATCGATTTTGTTATTGTTTCTGTAGGGATACTTTCGCATACATCTTAATTTTATTCTGTCACAAAGGATACCTAAAATTAACATAACTTATCTAATATAGCTATAAATATCTACGTGCATATATATAATTCTCTAGTTTCTTGTATAGCAGCCGGTTGAAGGACGTCATAGTCCGAAAGCTAGCCAAGATTATATCTCTCATATAAAAAAACCTGTCGACGTTAACTTTGATTCCTTCTTTGATGTGATATCTGGCGATTCCTTCTCTTGTAATAGCTGTAAAAGCTTCGTAATGACAATTATCGAAAAATGGCCGAGAAGTAATTATTTTGTGTTTTGAGAGAGCTGAGGTGTATCACAAGTGGTTTAACCCCCTCCCAGCACCAGCAATGAGAGTAATAACCGCAGTAGTGCTGGACGATGAAATAATAATGATGTGTGGGGACACAATTACGGTGTGAATTATGGATAGCTCCCACCACATTCCTATCTCAATGTATATTTTATATCAGCGATATATCCGGAGTCTCGCTGAATGTCAAATGTATGCTAATTTCTCCAGAGGTATATGTAAATACAGGTAGGTACCTATTTCTCCAGGTATATCTAAATATATATATATATATGTAAATTATCCCAGGGTATATTTGTAATTATATGCAAATATGTGAATATATGTATATTTCCCCAATATAAGCAACTATATGTATATTTGCCTCCGAAAATGCAGATATATGCAAACATGTGAATATTTCTCAATTACAGACAACTTCTTGTTAGGTATGTATATTGTAGCATTGGTATTGTTTATATCTTGATTGCTTAATTTTAGAGGAGGATAATTGCTGCTGCTGGAAGGAGGTTAAACTACTTGTGAGCCACCTCACCTTTCTCGAAAACTCAAAATAATTACTTCTCTGCCATTTTTTAGATAATTAACATTGAATATATTTGTAGGAGATTGCTTTGTCATTTCTTTATATATTTTTATTTTGGCTGAAACACGCAGGACATGGGTGGAGAAAATATTAACGCTCATGAACCTTCCAAACCGCAATCTGAGGTAACAATATATATATGTCGTACCACAAGCCACAGCAGTCATGGGGCCCAGTGGTTTCAGGCAGGTCTATGGTTTCTACATAAAGGACAAGGCAAGCTGGATGGCTTTTAAGAGAAGTCAGCGACAGGTGACACGGCAAGGTCCAAGAGGATGTCTTGAGATGTGCGCCATCCAGCGGCAAGTCGTCAACTCCTAACTAATGTCTTGTGGAAGATCCCCGGGAAGGGTCCACGTGATGATCTAGGAAATTTACATTTTCTGATATGATCTCGACAACGGTCATTTAAAAATTGGACTCTCGCCTGTGTTCGCTGGTATCTAGCCTATTTTTAACTCTATTGTCTTATTGAATATTACATGCTCATCGAACTGGCGCGTTGTGTTTTATATCATTTGGGACTCTGTGTAACACTTATTATAATTATTATACATATGAAATCTAGTGTATATTGACATATATTACCACATATATATGTGTAGTGAACCTCCTTAAGTGAAATAATGTGATGTCATTATGCCGGTCACTCTTACACTTCTGCGAGCTTCTCAGCGACCTCTGGTTTCAAAATACCAAAGTTTGTTTTTCATCTACGGGATAATTTACCAATATGGAGATTGACATTATTGTATTTGAAGGTTTCTCTGATCCCAACTCCGGTCCTCTCTGTTTACCTATCTTATTTCAATTGTCCTTTCACGTCGAGAACACGGGGAGAATGTAGCTATGTCTTAACCAATAGCTCCTTAACTAGCATATTGTCTGATATAAGGGGAGGGGGGGCTGTACCAACTGGACTATGTGAGTATATGTACATTAGATTTACTTAAACTGGGGGATATGCAAGTGGTGGTGATGTTCATACAGCCGTCTACTCAGCTCTCCCATTTTCTTCTGTGTACTATTTATATTTAATTGCAAGATGAGCTTGGTTCCCTGGAGACAGTTGCTCCATGGAAAGTGGGGGGGGTGCCATTGCCCCGTTAGTCAGAGTTCCCTGTTCACGGTTACCGTAGCGGCTCGGGGCTCACCGTACTTCACCCTACAGGGCAGTCCCTATATGGAAACTTTGTGCAAGCTATGGACAACGGAACAGCTCTTAGATATGAAATAAGGAATCTCACTAAGGAATACTTGACACTAGAGCCAATTCATAGTAAAGAGAGAGAGAGAGAGATTTAAAAAGTAAAAATAATATTATATATTATAAAATGATAGAGAGAAGTAGAAGAATGATTAATTTTTTATAATGTATATACGCACAAAACCAAATGTCAAAACTACGCGAAAACTCTAAATAAATAAAAAAAGGAACACAATATTTTAAATATTAAAAAAAAAACTCCGACAGTAAAAATTACACAAAGGTGAAATGTTAAAGGAGAGAAAATATTGATCTCGAGGTTTTATACAAATTGTAAATAAGGTTTGTAAACACTTTGCCTTTCTCTTTTATTGAACTCGATGGAGATTCTGCGGCGTGAATTAAAGGGCAGCCGATCGAGTCAATTGGAGCCAAACGAACAAATAAACAAGCAGACGACGAAACACTCACCATAATCAACAGATGGTCCCATTCACCCCCTCCCCACACAAAACTGGCTTTCTTTTCCAACTTTTAGTTGGAGAGAGAGAGAAAAAATTACTTTTTCATTTATTTTTTTCTATTTTGAAAAGTTGAGAATAAAAGGAGAAAGTTTCTTTCGTTTGGCAAAGAAAAGAGAGAGAAAAAAAAAAAAGAAACAGAAGATATTGTAAAATTGAGAAATTCCAGGTTTTTCCAGTAGGGAGTGAAAATTGGGTTTAGTTAAGTCAATGGAAAGAAGGAAATTAAAATAGTTTAGTTTTTAGCGCGGAGTTTTTGTGTGTGGTTGTTCCCGGGAGTTTTTTTTTTTTTTAAACCGAGATGAACCTGTCGCTAATATTGACCAGATGACCACCGCCATCTTGGAAGACGAATGGACACATGTCAATACTGATTTCATAATACAGTAAAATATTGATACACACAGCGCTATATCTCGTTATTTTCTTCAATCTTCGGTTCTACGTTTATTTCCCATAAATAAAGCTCTCCACCACATACACTAGGATTTTGGCAAAGAACAGCGTTTACTGTTTAGGTCGGAAGTTGAATAAAATAGTTCTGTATTTTGTTAGCTTGCTTCCTGAAATGTCTCCAATTTACATGAGCATCACGACTGACCATATGTAAATACGAATTCGAAATTTAACTAAGTACTTTTGGAAGAACCATCGTGGTAAAGAAATGAATCCGTACTTAGGGTGAAAGCTGCCCAATGTTGTGCCAATACTACCTCATATCTTAGTTACATATCCCACCTTAGCTACATATCTACCTACCCATGAAATCAAGATGGGATGACCTATATTGTTCTTTATTGTTCACGGCTTTAGGGGGGAATATATAAAAATGTCAGTTTCCTACATCTATCAACGTAACAAGTCAAATTTGACAAGCTCTTTATGATCTATTGGCCGATGAGAGCTTAAACTAATTGTAATACCAGTTTTACAGTTCAGCATTCAAAATTGTGGGGTCGGTGGAAGGATTATCTAAACCGTTGGTTTTCGACGGCTATGACTGGGGTTCGATTCTCGCATTGGGCACTTTTTTCAGATTTAAAAAAAAAATGCTCCAATGGCCCCGATTCTTAAAAAATTCCAATCCACCAGCTAGTGCAAGTAACAAAACGAGGTTCTGGCATATTTGTAAGTGCAAAGTCGAACTGCTTTTCATATGTGTAGACTTACACTTACAGTAAAAGCAGTCGCTTACCTCTACCCACCGTGATTATCATGGCCTGTACCACGTGTACTAGGGATAAGCAAAAAAAAAAAAAAATTCAAAATTAAGAATTTCAATAAAACCGAAAGGTAGATGACTAAAAGACACTCGTTGCTTGTTATGTTCATCACTGTGTATATATCTTATCACTTTTTGATACGCTTATTATTTTAAATACTTAATCAACTACTCCGCAAACAGTTTATTTTCTAATTTAATATCATTGACAAGCTTCCTAGTTAAAGAACTCTCCCAAGTTTTTTTCCAGGGATATACATTTTAAAACAAATATTTGTAAACAACCATTATACGTGACTGGACTCGAGACCATCAGACTGGCTTTCAATATTGACTTTAAAAATTTACCTCCAATATTCACTGTTACTGAACACCTTGCTGATACCATCACTATTGTGATTGAACATATGCCAATCGTCCATAACCTCGTCTTGTAATATGGATATGGGAGATCAATTTTTCTGTTTATACTATTATATTTAAATGATATGAGGACTTCTAAGTATATGCTTTCTGTTTTTGTAACTACACTCTTAATATAACAAAGCAATAACGTGCCGTCTATATATAACAAATGAAAACACTATAAGAGTGTTCCTTTACAAACAAATCAAACCTCTACTGTCCTTACTGCGATTCAAAAATATTAGGAGAGCTTGGCTCATCAGTGGTTAACCCTCCCAGTGGTTTCGCCAATTTAATCTACCCGACCGCTTCTTTAGAGCATTAATAATGTATTGAATCATTCTGCTTTTATGAGAGGTTTCATCACTGATGAGCCAAGACCTCACAATATTTTTACATCGCAGTAAGGATAGTAGAGGTTTGATTTGTTGGTGAAAGAAACACTCACGTTTTATAATACTCTTATTATTGTTCGATTATTTTTCTATTTAGAGACTCCAAGAGGGGCGAGTCGATATAAGGCGAGATGTCTTAATCCTTTGTTTGTATATCTACATAGGCCTACTGGTGTTTGAGAATGAAGGAAGATTTGTTGGTTTATCGATATATCTTCACGCTGCACAGATATATCCATCTAGCCAGCCATTGGCGGAGACGGCCGGAGATGCACGCAACACGTCCCCATTGGTTAAAATGTAATTAATGGTTTGGCCAATCGTTGAATTTTTCACGCCTTATTAGAGGCGGTGATAAATGCTCCGCGGTGAACATTATTCGGCGGTGTAATTAGCCTAATTGTAACGCCGCGGTGTGGCGCTAATCATCATGATAATTACATTGTTGCGATAATTGCTGGGGCGAACAGAAGCTCTTTTTTTTTTACACTGTTGAATGTTGTTTTATCGAAACTTGAAAATGTGCCGTTATCTAGAGAGAAACATGTTGATGGCAAGGCCTAGCTGAGGGAGAGTTATGCAAATCAGAGAGTTTCTCTTACATGGCGATGGTTGAATGTCCGAGAGTGCTGAAGCCTAGATCTTCATTAATTTTTGTTCATAGATTCAGCTACCTCACTCTAGGATTATTTGATGTCCGATATATTATCCAGATGATTTAATAGAATAAAAATTGTTGATGTATTTGTGTTTGGAATCAATATTGGATGGACTAGCTGTTTGTAAAATCGATGTATCTATTAAGGTGACCTTGACACAAATCTTGTGCTGCAGTTTCTGAATGGTTATTCTTTGGGCATATATATGTGCGACATCATCGCATGTAGGCATTGCTGAGCTATTTAATAGTAGTAATAGGTTTTAACACTTTTTTTTGGGAATAATGGGATTAGAGTTGATATCTTTGAAAACTTCACGAATGCCATTATTAGCATATTCATTTGAGAAATGTAGTTTGAAAAAATAAAAGTCACACCTAAGGGTGTAAATACGTTTGAAGAAAGTAAGCAAACCACTAACAACCAACTAAACAAACATTCATCTAATTGAAGAACCAATTTTTTTCATTTCCATTATTATTATTGATAAGAATAACTTAATTAAAGGGAATTCAGCCGATTAAACCTTTTTTTTTTTTACGTGGAAAGGAGAGAGTGGATTTTCCCATAAATTTCCCAATAATTATTCTATTAGTTAATTGGTGCTGAGGGAAATGTAAAAAGATGCATTTTTTGTTCTTCCCTTCATAATTGACCGATGTTAGGGTTGCCAGTCGATTTTAAGGATCGGCTGCCTTTTTTTGGAGGTGTACGGTGATTCGTTTGGCCAAATAGAGGTCAATTACTGTACGAGGGTTCATTAGGATGTTCGTTAGGGTGCTGAACTAACAGCCCGACCCCCTAAACACACTCCTATTGGTTCACAACTTGATAAAAGTTTCGCTTAACTTCTTATGTACACCGTTTTTTATCGTCTGCGTGGAAATTTTTTCGGCGGGAAAATTTAAGACGAGAAAAATTTTCCGATAAATTCGGGGATTAGAGGTTTAAGAATATTTATTCTGACGATGTGAAAGTTTTTCAAAAAATAAAAAATAAAATAAAACAGGAATTTTAAAAAATTTTCACGCTTTTTATAAGTTTTTGTGAATTTAAAGAGTTAGTTTAAAGTGCGTGTAGATTTAGATGTCTTAGATAGATTTCGTAATTATTATTATCTACATCATGCTTTGTAGTGTAGAATAGAACAATTTACGATTCAGAGTTAAAAGGAAGAATTCGTTGAAAAGAGAGAGAATTATGTATTTGTAGCATGTGTATAAGAGTAATTTAAAACTTTTCACTCTTTAACAACAATCGCATTTACAGAAAGTGAGTTAGAATCAAGGAGTTTCCGATAGACTTTTTTATGTAAGTATTTCTGGACCGTGTGATGTGACAAATTGAGTGACTATAAAATTTGGATGGAATTGTGTAGGAATTCCGTTTGGAAAAATAGTGCGGATTGTATAATTAGCATTATGGAAGGATAATTTAAAATATTTGTGATAACCTATACTGAAATGAATAAAAATTGAATGAAGAATGCATACACGCTACAGATGGCTCATCCGTGGTGAAGCCTCCCAGAGGTTACAGCATTGTTTATTTCCAGACTGTTTCAGGCCGCTGGAGGAGTTCACCACTGCTCTCCCTCCTTCATATTTATTCATTGCATTATGCCTTCTGTATAAATATCTTTAATTATATGTATTTTAAAAAGTAGCGTTAAAATTATACATTATTTTCAACATAAAAGAATATTATATGGAAATAACGCGCCATCGATACATAAAAAAATGAAATCATTAAAGCACGCATGTTTCTTTTATACATAAAACAAACTTCTACTGTACTGGGATGAAAAATATTGGGAGCGCTTGGCTCAACAGTGGTGATCCTTCCAAGCAATTTCGCCAATTTAATCTACCAGACTGCTTCTTATAACTCTAATACTATGATAAAACAACAACTAAAAAGCGTCTCTCCTCTTATGTTCATTGGTCAGAATTCCTATGAAATAATATGTCATAGCGTTGACAACATGCATATCTGTATACCAGGGCGAAGCCGCCCCTGTACTGATGAAGGCTATAGCCCTAAACCATGTTATACAGGTTGGCCTTTTGTCTAATTTGCCAAAGATATTATTATTTGCATATTATTAGATATATATTTGCATGTTCTGAGCAATAATATCAACAAAATGTATTGTTTTGGTGTATTTTATAAAGATAAGAGGCACCTTTTCACTAATAAATCTATATATAATAATTATATTGCCACGTAGAAAATTAGGGAAGACCAACTTCGGGATGAGACAGAAATTTATTTAAGCCAAGAACAAACTATGAGTGATAAACAAAAGATAAGCAAAAGAGGGAAGAAGTGCACAGAGTATAGAAAAATATAAACATAAAAAATAGTACTCTGCTAATAAAATAATAAATACTTTGTTACAATATGATAACAATTTTACGTATTAAACATAAAAAAAAAAAATCTTGAAAAAAAAAAAAAACGAAAAAACCTTTTAAATTTTTATTGGATTCGTCGGGATATATATATCTCCTTTACCAAACAAAACATTCGGAATTGTAAAGATTCACACATTACAATTGCAGCTTATGTTGGTAGCTAAATTCAATGCCTATCATAAATACCATATATGTGTTATAATGTAGGTTTTCTAAGAAACCGGTTGAACCGGTTTGGTAGAAGTCCAACCATTACATTACAACCAAAGTGACATCGGAGAAGTACTAGTTAAGTGGTGTAACAGGAATAATTAATCCCCTGCTGTTAATTAGTCAGTCAGCTCTTGTTATGATAGTGTTAGTTGATTGTGTCGTCCCTCGGGGCTTCCTTCCCTTTATTACAAGTATACCTCAGGTTTTCCAACAAACTTTCCTCTTACATTCTAAAGTTCTCTTGAACGACTCAAATCTTATTTTATCTCTATTTATATTCGCCTCACATGTAAACAACATTACTGCCACCTTATTGTTAAAAGTAAAAGTATTTATAATTACAGTTAGACCTGTCTATAGCCCCCCACCCTCTTGGGACTCACCAAAATAGGGTGATATAGAGAGATGGTGCTATAGACAGGTTAGTTTTAATGTAAAATGTTTACATTTTAATGTTTAACTGTATACTATAATCTAATCTAACTATAATCATGTTTAACTGTATTCTCATAAATTGTGTGTGTTGTATTTATCAAAATATATTGTTGATCTTATAGGGGATTATGGAATGTCATTAATTGTTAGTTATTATAAACAGTAATGTAATATTAATTGGACTAATTATCTTGCCAATTTCAGCTTTGAATCGCCCGTTTATTGCGGTCTATTAGTGTAGATACGGTCTGGTGTTTAACTCGCTGTTATTTCATGCAAATATGGCAGAATGGTTTGGAACAATTGCCTTGTTTCCTTGACGTGAACTTTCCCAATTTTATCGAGAAGTGACAATATATATTTAAGACTAAACTTTATATTTTAAATCATATTCATCTACTATAAATGCAATATTTACGTAGGTATGTAATTTTAATAAATCAATATTGTATATAATAAGCAAAAAATCTCTAGTTAAGTTTATTAACACACACACTTTATAGATGGAAATTTTGCCCGGGAGGATATTGATCTAAAAAGACAAAAGTCACCTCTCTCGTCAAAATAGACGTCAAAGCCAAACGCCATCTATTGCCAGCCGCTGCAAACTTGCGGCCTCGGGTCGGTGACAAAGCCACAACACTAGCTTTGGTAAACTGATAAGCGTCCACCTAGAGACCACTTTATTCCATGAGATCCACAAGGGATCTAATGGAATCTTGACAATCTGCCAAAGAGGTGTTTATCTGACTAAGTGGCTGAGCCAAAACTGGTGTTGTGGCTTTGTCACCGACCCGAGGCCGCTAGTTTGTGCTGACGGTCAATAGATGGCGTCTAGTTTTGTTGTTTTTTGATGATTGACAGACTTCTCCTTTAAATGTATTATTTATTATACATACATTACAATGAGAAAACACAATAAATACAAAATATAATAGTGGCTATATATATTTTAATCAAGTTTTGTTCGTCACTTTTTAACAACAACAACTTTTTTATATTAGGTTATCATCATATCCAATCTCACAGAATATATATATATTTATTTTTATAAAATTGAATATTCCAACAATGCCTCCTCTAATTTCATAAAAATATGTATCTACAATTGTCCATCGAGAGCGCACAGTGGCATTAAGTCATACAAATCACATCATAATGAATTTGTTTAACACAAGGTGGCGCTCATAACTTTTGGCGTATCAGCTAGCCCTTTGTTTACACTTGTGTTAGCAAAATTTAAGCCTAACCAAGAAAAATAAAAGAGTAATGTAAACGCACAAATTATATTCAAATAAATGGGTAGTTTTACACATACATGAGGGTATTAAATGCTATAAATTTGGAAATTAAATAGCGACAACAAGGTAAACAATTTTTCCTTCGTTAAAGCCTTAGTTAACATATCAGAAATATTGTCACCACTTTTTACATACTCAACATTAAAAGTGTTATTATTTAACTGTTCATGTAAAAATGCAATAAATCTAACTAGATGATTAGATTTATCTGTAGTTTGACCAGATTTAGTAAAAAAATTGATGCTTGGTTGTCACATAATATTTGTATTTTAACAAATGTTGTGGTAATTTCCTCAAAAAGATATTGAATATAAATACCCTTAGAAGGAAGAATCATATATCGCCGCAACTCTTCTAATTTGTCGAAATCCGCAAACCGTTTACCATGAATAAATACCCTTTTTTACACATTTAAGTAGTCCTTGTATTTCACTATCACAAGTTGAAAGGAATGTGTTAGGAATGGTTTTGCTTGACCATGAAATTAAATTTTTACCTAAATAAAAAGTTAATCCTGTGGTTGATTTTGAAATAGTGGTTCTACCACAATTCCATGAAGGATCTGTATATGCCTTTAATTGTATATCTCACTTACAATAAATCAATCCATATTGTTTAGTGCCCTTTAAGTATCTAATTATTCTTTTAGCAGCACCCATGTGTATTTCTCTTGGGCTTTGATTGAATCTGCTCAATATAGTAACTGCAAAAGCAATATCAGGCCTAGATTTTGTTGATAGGTATAGTAATGATCCAATTAGTTCTTTATATAATTTCTTATTAACTTCTTTATAATCATTATATTTATCTAAATTGGTATTAGGATCTAATGGAGTTGAGATATGCTTGCAATCCAGCATGTTATATTTCTCTAAAAGCTTAACTTGTTTTAAAATTAGTCTATCATCCTCTCTAATAATTTACATACCTAAAATGTTAAAGGTTTTTACACTTTCTTTGATTTTAAAGTGTAATTCTAATTTTTAGATTACAGCATGCAAAATTACAGGATCTGAATTTATTATTATCATGTCATCAACATGCATTCCTAAAAGTAAACATGAATTGTTAATTTTATAAGTGAAAATACATTTATCAGATTTAAGTTGTGTGAAGCCTATTTCTAAAAGGTATTTTGTACCATTTTCATACCATATTCTGCCACTCTGTTTTAGTCCATAAAGTGCCTGGTTAAGTTCACATATAATGTCTTTACCTTGTCTTTGGTATCCTTCTGGCTGGGTCATATAGATGGTTTCTGTTAGTTTTCCATACAAGAAGGCAGTTTCAACATCAAAGTGGTGAAATTCATAGTCCTTCATTGTGGCATAGGCTAGGATGGTTCTAAAAGAATCAGTTTTCATTACTGGAGAAAAAGTTTCATTGTAGTCTGTCCCATATTTCTGAGAGCATCCCAAAGCAACAAGTCTTGCTTTGAAAATTTCCTTATTGGTTAGGGGATCAATTTTCTTTTTAAAATACCCATTTGGATTTGATAGGTTTTGCACCTTGAGGTAATTCAATAAGGTTCCATACATGATGGTCTTTAAGAGAATGTATTTCCTTATTCATTACTTGTCTACATAAAGTTGAGTCTGGATCACTAATAGCTTCTTCATAGGAAGATGGTAGTAAGTCTCCATGAGAAACTTTAAATGCTTCTTCATCTGGTTCATGGGTAGGATCTTTGTCTTCATTGTCAAATATAGGTTCCTCATCTGAAGAAAGTTCATAGTAAATTTGGTCTCTTACATTTGGTCTTAAATTGCATCTTGGTGATGTTTGATTGGGAGAGATAAGATTTTCTTCTTGGCTTTCTGCTACATCTTCTGGCTCTTGCAATGGAAATGTTTCTTCACTGTTGTCATTTTCAAATATTTCTATCAAGGAATGATCTTGAGTCTTAGTAGTGTTATCATTATCAAGAAGTGCTGCACCCTTCTTGTCTTCAAGGAATTTCACATCTCTTGACTTAGTAATTGAAAAGTCTTTAGGGTCACAAATTCTGTAAGCCTTCCTTTCTGAAAAATAACCAACAAATATGCCAGATAGTGTGGTACATTCATGTTTTGACCTTTTATGCTTTGGTATAAAAATTTCAGCATGACATCCAAATATTTTTAAATGGGATACAGTAGGTTTTCTATTAGAAAATAGTTCTTCTGGTGTAAATTTTTCATTGTTTTTAGATGGTGTTCTGTTTTTTACATATACAAAAGTATTCATGGCTTCTGCCCAGAATTTTGTTGGTAGTTGAGATTCAATTAAGAGAGCTCTAGTTCCCTCAATTAAAGTTCTATTGAATCTTTCTGCTTTTCCATTCTGCTGTGGAGAGAATTATGTTGTCCTTTGGTGTTGAATTCCCTTTCCTTTCAAATAAGTAGCCATTTCATTATTTACAAATTCAGTGCCATTGTCTGTTCTGATGCTTTTAATTTTTCTTTCAGTTAGATTTTCCACTCTTTCAATAAAACTTTTAAATATTTGGGGTGTTTCTGATTTGGACTTTAAAAAATCAACAAATAATTTTCCTGAATAATCATCAACTATTGTCAATATATACTTTGCTTTACCAATGGATAGTTCTTTGATAGGTCCAATAAGATCAAGGTGTAAAAGGTCTAGTTGATTCTTTGACTGGTTGTATTTTATCTCCTTGAATGGTAATCTAGTGCTTTTTGCCCTTATGCAGGTAATGCATTGACCAGGAATGTTGGCTTCATTGTAGTTGAAATTGTAAACTGAAGAGTGTTGTTTCATTAGGTGCATATAATGTTTATTTATGTGACAGAGTCTCTAATGCCATTTATCCCAGTTGGGATCACTAGTCTTATAGGTTTTTGAGTCATATTCAGTGAATGGGTTATATAAAAGAGAATTGATTATGTAAAAATAATTACTCTTTTTTGCTTCTATTAAGGTTCTACCTTGTTCATCTATGATATAGCTGCCTTGTATATCAAATATAATCCTTTTATTGTCTTGAACTATCTTGCTAACTGATAAAATATTTTCATTTAAATCTGGAACATGTAATTCATCCTTTAGAATAAAGGCTTCATTATCATTATCCCTCAATTTTACATTTCCTGAAAATTTGGATTTTATGTAACTATTATCAGCAAGAATTATTTTTCTTTTATCATCTTGAGGTTCTTCCAGGTATTCAAAATGGGATGTCATATGGCCTGATGCCCCACTATCCAAAATCCAAAGTTGTTCCAAATTTTTCCTTTCTTTCACTAGTTTTGCAAATTCACTTGCTTTTTCTTCTTTGAAAATTGTTGCCTTTTGATACTTATTTGGTGTATTTGTTTTATATCCACTTGGTCCCCTGGTTGGGAGGTCTGTTTTACCATTGTTTTCCCATTGTTTTCTGGGTTGTGCCAGCATTCGTTGGCTTTATGTCCTTGTTTATGGCAGATGAAACATTTGTACTTTTTTATGCCTTTGTTTCTTTATAATGTTTATATTTATTCTTATTATATACCTTGTAAGCTGAGGAATGTTCGTATTTTTCTTGATTGCCGTATCTTTCTTGGTATAATTCGAATAGGCGTCGAATATTTTCAATAGTTGGATTGTCCATACTGTCTATTTGCATGGCAATAATGTTATATTTTGTAGGTAATACTTTAATAAGTGCAGTGGTGAATTCTTTTTCATCTATTTCAGCTCCGAGAATTCTTGCATTTTCAAGCATTTTTTCTGCTCTTAGAATGTATTCTTGCCATTTTTCTTCTTTCTTCATTTGTAGCCGTGATACTTCATTTCTAGCTTCAATGCTTTTTCTTTTTACGTTACCTTCATATCTTTTTTGCAAAGATGTCCAAATTTCCTTGGATGTGTTGCAGGTAAGAATAAGTGCGACTTGCGAATCATTCATTGCGCATGTAATAATACCTTTTGCTTGGGCGTCTTGTTGGATCCATTTCGCCTTTTCGGCTTCATCTTTTGGTGAATCTTGTACTAAAAAATGTGCTGAAGCTTTTTTCTTCAAGCACAGAAAGGATTCTAAATTTCCAACTAGCAAAGTTATTGCCATCAAGCTTCGGTATATTTAATTGCGACATATCCGCCATTTTGTTTTTATAATTATTCTTCTATATCGCAGTGGAAGCGTGCTGGGCCCATAACCTTTGTTGTTTTTTGATGATTGACAGACTTCTCCTTTAAATGTATTATTTATTATACATACATTACAATATTAAAACACAATAAATACAAAAGATAATAGTGGCTATATATATATTTTAATCAAGTTTGTTCGTCACTTTTTAACAACAACAACTTTTTTATATTAGGTTATCATCATATCCAATCTCACAGAATAGATATATATGGTAATTTAAGCCAACAAACCCATATTGTATATAACTTATTACAAGATTTTAATGTTATATAATAGACACACTTCTGTAAATGATTATACGCATTATTGACATGTGTCTTTACATCATCATATGTGATGTAATTTGTACAAACTGAGGATAATAAATAAAAATCTGTAATAGATTAAGAGTTGAGCTAAGCAAGAGATAAGAAGTCATAACGTCAAAATCGAGATAGATTTAGACATCCCACAACAAGGTCTAAAAATGGACCAGACCACCCACACTCTTCACATCTGGTGGAATGCAAAAGCCCCCTTTCACAGAAACGGCCCCTGTCGCATAAGGCCCCCCCGTCTTAACCTATAAATACAGTCACTTTACAGTCACTTGACAGTTAGTGCAGCATCTGTGCGAGCCCACGTCGGTTGTACCTCAGATCCTCCTCATCCATCATGTAGACTAGTAAGAAACTTCTATCTCCCCATCTTTCGCTCCTAGCTCAACTTTTATCTGTTCACGGAACTTTCTTAGTGTAACTGTGTCTTCGTTTTTTGTGTGGACATTCCCAAGCTTTCCACTCTGCCTCGACCACGACTGCCTGTACTCTGTGAGAACTTTTAAAGGACTTACAAGGTGCAGAGAGGTAGTGGAAAACTCCCCATCCTGACTGTTCCTCTCGGTCAACACAGTATAGCGAGAGTCAACACTTCATCATCACAAAGTTAGTCGACAGGATTCTACAAGAACTACCAGAACTTCAACTCATTACATATATATATATATATATATATATATATATATATATATATATAATATTCTTATAAAATTAAATATTCCAACAAGTTTTGACTTCTATTTTAACGGGAGAGGTGACCCTTGTCTTTTTAGACACACACTTTAGTGTTTCAATTTCGTTACCACTCTATTTTAAAACTTATATATTCACCCACAATCTCAACGAATTTTTAGTAGCTTTATTATTTGTACCTCGATTACAACAATCATCCAACAATGAGATTTTTCTTTGTCATTCATTGTAACAAAAGAAAAGAATGGATTTCTCGACTCGATGTTGTGAAAAATTCCAAGTCAAAGATAAATTAGAAGGATTTAATATATGTTACAAACAAATATCGAGATAAATAAATAATTCACCTCGTTTACAACAATCGTCCAACAATACGATTTTTATTTATTTTTTATCATTCATTGTTACAAAAAAAAAAGAATGATTTTACCGACTCATTGTTTTAAAATTCCAAATATATTAGTGGCATTTAATATAAGGCACAAATAAATATCGATACCAACAAATAATTCACCTCGTTTACAACAATTTCCCAACAATGTTTTTTTTCTTTGTCATTCATTGTTAAAAAAGAATGACTTTCCCGACTCTCAGCATTTAAAAAATTCCAAATAAAAATATATTAGTATCATTTAGTATTGAACACAAATAAATATCAACCTGTGCTATAAAAAAAAATGATCAGGAAAAAATATAAATATTTCGATATGGGATTTTTTTAAATTAATTTTCCCGGAGATGAACGAGACCTCCCATATGCTATACAAGCTATCACAGAGAGACTGCATGGTTTATAAAATGTTAAATTAATAAAAAGACCATTGCAACAACAACATTACAAAAAGAAGGGTTGTACAATTTGATTTCCAATTACCACACAGCAATCTATTTTCCAGCAACCACTTAACCCTAATTTCTAAACAGCTCTCGAGAGAATGTTCTTTTACTGCAAGCAAGTTGTTTACCAACAACTCGGTCCTAAGCCTAATCGCACCAAACGAACTTTTTCCTCCTCGTCAGTCCCGCTGAACTTCCAACCGAATGTTTTTCATCGGCGGGTTTAATGACGACACGCTGGTTTAATTATATAAAGGGAGTGGTTACAACTGGGTGTTTTGTGGAGGCAGACGATTGGTGCTAGGTGGGAAATATGCAAATATGCCTGACTAGGTTAATTGTGACTTTGACGTTATCTGTATCTTAGCAACATTCTTCCACACTTTAAACATTTAGAAACATTCGTAAACACTAAAATATACAGCAAATGTATAATCATATATGACAAAAAATATATATTTTAATACTTGTCTGTTAACTATCAAACTTTGTGAAGTGTATTTGGTATTTTAATAATTATATATTTAAATTCTGAATTCCCATTATATATATATCGCCATTTTCACAATTATATTCGACAGATGAAATATAACGCGCATTGATTTCCGCCAACATACACATTGAATAAAATGTTTGCCGTGCGGACCCAGTAATACTTTTGACTAATTCCAGAATGATATACTCTTGCCTCTTTGTGTAATTTCATGAAGGCATTGAGCGAGGGAAGTTTAATTTTCATCTGAAGAATACGAAATCATAACATACACACACAGCTTTATTAAGACCACCAGTCTTATACAGATTCACCATAATAAGAAAGGAAGCATAGATGGAGCTCTTGTACTCCATGGAGCGCAATACTCTACAACAGCCTCCAGGTCCGACGCATGTCCAGTGGCCACTCTTCCATGCATGCGTCAAGGTTAGCGTATCTCTGAACAGGCTAGTGTGGCATCAGCCGTGTCCTAGAATTCGAAATCATAACACCAAAGATATTCTGCGATATCGAAACATATTCAACGTCTACCGATGCTATCCGTTAGATTTATCTGTTGGAAAGATGAAGGCAAATTTCGAGAAAACTAAGGAAGATCATTTTCTTTCATGATCTCAGCTTCAGATATTCGACAAACCTCTCGCGTCCATTTATTGTTCCTATTAGATTTCACGGGTTAATGAGCCGTTTATTACTTTGAGTTATCCCCATATGATTGTGTAATGCAATGATATCTCTAAAAGTTATATTTACATATAATTAGTATTTTTTAAAAATCATTTATCCCTTTATCAGAATTATTTACTGCTACACAATACTTTTAATTGTGTATGCATATTGTATCTAGATTGAAATCGAATAAACAACAAAAGGTGAATATATATGTTGCCGTTTTGAGGGTCAACTGAGATTCTGAATCTTTGGGTAAATGTTTCACAGAGGACAGTAGGTGTATGCAACTTGTGGCAATTATATAGTGTAGAATAATTCTGTAGGGGGTCGGTGGAAGGTAAACCGTTGGTTTTCGACCGATACGACCCAGATTCGATTCCCGCATTGGACCCTTTTTTTTCTGAATAAAAAAAAATGCTCCAATGGGCCCCCGATTCTTGCAAAGGTTCAACCCCACCAGCGAGTGTAAGTAACCAAACGGGGCTCTGGCACATTTGTAATTGCAAAGTCGAACTGTTTTTCACATGTGTAGACATGTTGTGCATTTACAGTAAAAGCAGTCGCCAACCTCTACCCACCATGATTATCATGGCCTGTACCACGTGTGCAAGAGGGATAACCAAAAAGAAAAAAAAATAATTATTATATATATGTGTATATGTATGTGTGTGGACATATGCAATCACTAGCGTTAATCGGCACAAACACATGTTGGGAATATTCTTCTAAAATATTTAAAACAAAGACGGAAAAGAGAAATTATCAAAAATTATTTATTACTTTCTATAACCGATGTAGGTCGAGCGTGTGATATATTAGAACAGGGGTTAAATTTTCCCCTCAAACTCCACGGTAGAATTTCACCCTCTTTGCTCACTCACGAAATATAACCATCTTCTATTCTATTTTATATTCACATATTTATTAATTCGCATGTGTAGACAGAAATTTTAAATAATATATTATTTGGTATATAATATATTTCCTCTCCCAGTTTTCACTTTTACCTTCAAAATAAATTCAGGGAATATTTTTATGTGTAATTTCACAAACAAAAAGAAATTGTTTAAGTGGTTTTTATGATTTTATTTTAATACAACTTTCTTAAAAGCTTTTTATTTATCTTAATGATGCAGTGGCGGTGCCATTGTGTTTTTATAAGTCTTCTGCTGAGAATCCAAACACTGTTTAATTCCTTACAAAAACATAAGAGATTAATTTGAAATGGTTTCAGAAAGCTCTTTAATAATTAAAATAGCTAATGGTCGTGTATGCTAATAAATTGAAAGTTGATATATAAGCTTTTATAAAGAAATATATATTCGGACCGCTAACTTTCTCTCTCCATATGTAAACGGCACATGATATGTAAATAGGGTGATGTAAATTGCTTTCTAACAAAGAATGGCGAAGATAAATGAAGCAATAAGATTTCTCAAAAGTGAAATACATCTATTCACAAAGCTAACATTCTTTATAAATTTTGTATAGGCTATTGTGTTTCTCTCTCTATATATAAGATGGTATATTAATCATTACTCTATATATAGTAAATAGAATAGAAAATAAATTTACATAAATTGAAAGACTGTTTGAAACACATGTAAAGTATGTAACTAGGTGAATATATGGTAGAGATAAACAATGAACTCAATGTTATTGATATATCTTGTCAATAAAAGGTTAAAGAGCACAGTCCACACTATTTAGGTAATGAAAAGTAAAAAGGCATCTCCTTATCGTACAACTGAAAGTTGCTGATGGCTTGCGCCATCTATCGGAATAAATATCAACTATTCGTTGATTTTTAATTATACCTGAATTGGCCAAATACCCTTTCTTGATTAACCAAGAAAAGCTAAGCACGTGCGTGTTTATATTAATAATTAAAAATCAACGAATAGTTGATATTTATTCCGATAGATTGCGCAAGCCATCAGCAACTTTCAGTTGCAGAATAAGGATATGTCCTTTTTATTTTTCATAATTTATGCACCTTATCCCAATACAAAATCACATTTTTACTATTTTTTTCATATTTAGGTAACGCCAATGAGTAATTTACAACGATGAGGACTATATTACAAAAATCATATATTTGCTATATGTACAATGAATATGAACATGGGGCCATTGACACCGCTGTAGAGTTTGAGAGAGAGAGATTGAAATACTTTATTTATATCGTTCGTATATGATAATATAAGGTCAAATATAAAATAAATGAATAAATATAAACAAATAAGATTAATTAAGGATATTTAGATATAGGATAAATTGGTATTTACTATTATAAATTAATAAAACTATGCGTATATTTTTATTGTAAATAAGTGAGTTTTTTTCGAGTAACGACACTCTTCTACTGACCTAACAATGTCGAATGGAGAAATACAAACTGTTTGTAAAAACAAATGTTTATCTGCACAGGTGCGGATGTGCATAACGAAATCAAAACTTTAAAAGTATTTGAAACATTCAATTATCCCATGTATTTACAATTTTGAAATATTACATTGTGTAATGATTAATTAGGGATTATTGGACAACATATTGAACAACTATTGTAGTTTGATTCTATTGTCTACACTTTCATCTTGGTCGACTAATGAAGCTATAGAAATTTGATTCCGTAATTGAAGAAATTTCACACATGTTTCAGTTTCGGGCACAGGTCTTAAAGGAGAAAGCTATCAAACCCTGGGCGTGAACATCAGTACACTCATGGACAAAACTTAAGGAAATGGAAAGTCTTTGATGGAGCCATTGTTTATTTTATTATTATTATTTTTTAAGAGACAGAAGCAATTTTGTTCACACTTGGTTATCTTGTAAATCTTCAATAAGGTCATTGTGTATCAAATATCTTTCATAGTTATTGTCCGAATCCCGATATACATGATAAAAGGTACAGCTTCCTTAAGTTTTGTCCATGAGTGTATCTTTCAGAGTTATTGTCTGAATCCCGATATACATGCTAAAAGGTACAAATTACTTAAGTTTTGTCTACGAGTATATCTTTCAGAGTTATTGTTCCAATATACATGCTAAAAGGTACAAATTCCTCAAGTTTTGTCTATGAGTGTAGATGCAGTCTGTTTGTTTCCGACAGGAAATTTCTATTCCACCAAACCATGGTGAATTTGTTGTATTGCAAGTACTCCATAATATAGAGAAACAACAAATTGTGGACTTTCTACTAAATATTATCTCAAAATTCAACATTAAAAAACATTCTTAAAATTTATATTAAGATATAAAGTATAATATTTTTCAAGTTAATTGTTCTTACTTCAAGTCAAATATATGTAATGAGAGTGTTAATTGCGCGGTAATAAAAAATACATGGAGGAATAAAAAAATGAAGTGGAGGTAAAAAAAAAAAGTAATATGGAAGCCACTACTTCTATTGTTTGACCAGCAGTGTTGGCTCCCCCTTCTACCTGATTTTTTCCTCTATTTGACCCGAAATTTCCCAGTATTTATTCCTTCATACGATAAAGGCCTCATCTTTAAAGACTATTTTTTTAATTAATGATTTTTTTAGCCCCATTAAACATTTTACGCTCTTTTTTTGGGGGGGATTGTATTAAACATTTGAGTAAAACACATTTGTAAAACAGTTTGTCATCCGAAAAAAAAAAAAAACATAATATAGAAAAGGTACAAAAAAAAACCTAGAGAAGTTAAGATTTTGAATTTTTTTGAATTCCTCCTTTCCTTTCTAATTAGATATAAATACACCGAGGAATATATTGATTAATTTGCATACCCGTGAGATACGCACCTATCTACATATTTCCCTAAACAAGCTTCTGCCCTTCCCCCTCCAGTAAGCCGATTATTTCATTAACAAGCTTTGCGCCAACAACAATTTATCCAATTAAAACCCTTCCTGACCTCGTGACGTCACCAAGTTGGCCAAACGATAACCTCCATCGTCGTCTGATAATGGTCAGGTCTCGTCTAATGGATCCACTTTCCCGCCAATTTCCCCCGGGGACCCAACTTTTCTTCTGTTTCAATGTTTCAGTCGTCTGCTGCCAGCCTTTTCTTTTATCCCCCGCTCCCCCCCCCTTTTTTTTTTTTTTTTTTGAAGATAATGTGGAAACTTCTTTACTTTCAGATTATCTTCCGCGTTTAATATTTACAAACTTTTTTTCTGGTTAAATGTTGTTGCTCTGAGTCATTTAGTCATTTATGAAGGAGATATGCAAATGTTCAGGGAGGGTCTACCGAGGTCTTCATCTGAGATCTAAAATGAAGGTTTATGAAAAAAAAATAACGGTAAATTAAGATGTATTTTGTTTTTTTCTTTAAAATCTTAGAATCCTATTGCAGGGTAACCTTTGGCCTTTATTCTTTAAATAAATACTCTATAAACTTATCTGCATATGCTTTTTACATAACCAGAAAAGGATCCGGAGTGACTTTGTACTTACAAGGTACCAGAACCTAATTCGGATTTCTACATTGTTTGGTGGGATGGACATCTACAAAATTCAAGAAGACCCAACAGAAAGGGAAATTTGGATCAAATATTGTTTCTAGATGGTTCAACGGGAGTACCATGACCAGCACAAGCTTTCTATGGAGCTCAGTGTCGGAGAGGTTTGGACGTGTGATTCCCCCACAAGGCTGATGAATAATGGAGGCAATTAAGATGCATAACTCCCGGTGTTGTATGAATAGGATAACGGGGATATATGCAAAGTTGGCTTTGTTCTATTGACATAGCCGGGACAGCCAATCAGATGCTGGGCCACGCCCACTTTCGTGAGGTTGCTGCACCTTAATTGGCCAGTTAGCAGACGGAAGTGAGTTGGGGGACCTATCACTCATGGTCTGCACATTACCTACCTTCTATATACACCTTTACACAGCCTGCATACATCCCCCCACAGACAACTTTACATAACTTCCACAGTCTAAATACATTTACCCCAAATTAGCGTACAAACCTCTCATAGTCTATAATACGCACATTTTCCCCCATTCAACACTTTATGTACCTACCGAAGTGTACATACAAAGTTCTATTATTAAATTAATACAACAGGTTTCTGAATATAAGTTCCTTTTCAATTTTATTAATGTAATCTCAAGCTTTCAGGCATCTCTGCCCTTCTACAGGAGTACATAAAAACGAATAATAATGATATGTACTCCTGTAGAAAGGCAGGGAAACCTGAAAACTTGAGATTTCATTAATAAAAATGAAAAGAAACTCATCTCTAGAAAAACCTACCATATTATTTTAATTCAGGAGATTTAAATCAAGTTAAAATATTGAACTCTCTATACTTTCTACGCAATATATTTGCCCAATCAACTCTATGTACTCTACACGCTACAATTCTTCCTGGTCAATACAAAATACAGCAGTCGTACATTCCCGAATATAAGTTACTGATTCAGAAACATTTGTTCTCTCTCTCTACACAGTCTACATTTGAAGGTATCGAATAAGTTCGTGTTCAAAGAACTTCTGGTGGTGTGTAGTTGAAACTGGTGAAATGCTGAAGAATTCACCAGTGACGAAGAGCTTTATCCATACCATAATATTTTCATTTCACTAGTTATATTATTGTCTCATGCATATATTGTTCCTCTGCTGTCATTGATAATTTTGGTTTAATCAGCTTTAAGATTCCGCAAATTCCTTCAAGATGATCAATTGGTCCATAAATGTAGTTCGATTGTGGATCTAATGTCTGCAATAGTCTTTCAATCAGTTGTTTGAACAGGTTGGCTTAGCACATGCAAACACTATTGTGTCTTCGTTTTCTTTTAATGAGGCATCTATTCACCCGCTAGTGGTATCGTCATTTGTGGCACGGGATGACAAACCTCTCTGTCATTGATAGACGGTAGATTTGTCATTGTGTGTCATTTGACTCATCAGCAGTGACTGACTTCACAACTCAGTGGACATCTTGAGGACAATTTACGCTCATCCTGCCTCCTCTGTGTTTCCTTTTTTCCCTTTGTTACTTACCATTGTTGGTCTTTATCCATTCTGTTCTTTGTTTGTCTTCCTTTAACTTTACCTTGTTGGCCTTTCTTTCCCATTAATAGCATTTCTTAATCCCTTATCTTGTTAACATTTTTCTCATTGTTTCTTCTGTTGAACTTTTCCTATGTTAGGTGTGATCTTTCTTTACCTTTTCCTTTGTTATCAGTTGTTTATTTTTTTGCCTTTATTTTGGTTGCTTCTTTGCATTATTTATTCACCTTTTTTTCTATTTTTTTTTAGCATTTTCTTATCTTTATTGAAATTTCTTTCTTTCTCGTTTACCAATATTTACCTTCTTCTTTTTAAACTTTTCATTTAACCTTTGCCTTGCTGACCTTTTGAATTTTGCTAACCTCTCTTACCATTTCTTTTTGAAGCTTTCTTTTCCTTTGTTAGCCTTTCACTTTTCCATTGTTAGAACTTCTTTACCTTTTCTCTTCTGCTGACTTTACTTTTACACCGTTTTTAATATTCTTTTTTTTTCTTTGTTTTCTTTAAATTCTCTCTTGTTCACTTTTCTTTTCCTTTGTTATCCTTTCTTTATTTTTCCTTTGTTGACCTTTCTTTATTTTTCCTTTGTTAGCCTTTCTTTATTTTTCCTTTGTTGACCTTTCTTTATTTTTCCTTCTTAAGCTTTTTTATTTTTCCTTTATCATGTTTTTTTCCCAGCCTCTCCCTACCTTTGTTAACTCTTCTATTCCTTTTACTTTCTATGATTTCTTTCCCTAACCGATAGAACCCCTAGACTGAGTGAAGTGGCGCAGAATAAGGAAAGCAATTACTTCTATTTTTCCCTATTCTCGAGTTTTAAGAGTCATTTGAAGAGACAAACAACCTCTACATTTCCCATTGTTAGAACTGAGGACGGTGGATCTCGCGGTGGGATTGGGAACTGAGTGCTAAAATTGTACGTAGGACAGAGAGAGTGTTGAGTGAAGAGGAAAGCAAGAGGTGTGGTGTTACGATCAATACACGGCCTCGACGTGACCAGACGTCAGACCCCCCACGTGTAAACAACGCCCTAAAAAACCAGCAGCAGCAGCCTGGAGGTCCGATACATCATCTTCACCTGGAAATTGATACCGCTAATTCCATCAATTTCCATTAGCGGCAACCAGCCGGGCCGGCGGACTCCTGGACTACACGGCGGGTGGTTCCGAGAATCTCCCCGCCCACCGCCCGAACGCTACGGCATCACGCAAGGGGGCGTGAACGCACGCTCACGACACGCTAATAATATCCCCCTGCCGTCCTTCCATTCTTTGGTGCCACTTGCCCTCAATTGTCGCTCTCAAACACCAGCTATCCGTGCATTTCCTTCGCTTGTAACTCAAACACCAGCTAGCCGTGCATTTTCTTCGCTTGCAACTCAAACACCAGCTAGCCGTGCATTTTCTTCGCTTGTAACTCAAACACCAGCTAGCCGTGAATTTCCTTCGCTTGTAACTCAAACACCAGCTAGCCGTGCATTTCCTTCGCTTGTAACTCAAACACCAGCTAGCCGTAAATTTCCTTCGCTTGTAACTCAAACACCAGCTAGCCGTGCAGTTCCTTCGCTTGTAACTCAAACACCAGCTAGCCGTGCATTTCCTTCGCTTGCAACTCAAACACCAGCTAGCTAGCCGTGCATTTTCTTCGCTTGTAACTCAAACACCAGCTAGCCGTGAATTTCCTTCGCTTGTAACTCAAACACCAGCTAGCCGTGCATTTTCTTCGCTTGTAACTCAAACACCAGCTAGCTGTGCATTTCCTTCGCTTGTAACTCAAACACCAGCTTGCCGTGCAGTTCCTTCGCTTGTAACTCAAACACCAGCTAGCTGTGCAGTTCTTTTGCTTGTAACTAAAACACCAGCTAGCCGTGCAGTTCCTTCGCTTGTAACTCAAACACCAGCTACCGTGCATTTCCTTCGCTTGTAACTCAAGCACCAGCTATCCGTGCATTTCCTTCGCTTGTAATCTATATAATTATCTAAGTTTATATTCTTTCAAACCTCTTTCGCCGTAAATTTACAACAAATTCGTTAGTGGAAATAACGTATATGCAGGTATATTTTAACTTTTCTCTCCCTAACGGCTTCCATATGTATTTGCTCGTTTATGTAAATATCTTTACCATATATGCATATAAACTCCTAAATCTCTCTCTCGATAAATTTCCTGAAAATAGTCAATTGTATATACTCTTTAAAACGGTTTGTGCAATTTCTGTACATTTTGAACATTTGGTAATGTATGCACATATGTTGTATTTTAATATCTCTCTCTCTATATATATATATATTTCGCCTATATGAAACATCCTCCTCTATTTACATAGATATATGTGAAAATAATAAAAATAAAAAAGGTCAAGTGTCGATATTTAAAACAAAAAGGCATATCCTGACCGCTTACATGAGCATTATTAGATGGAAGAGCGCCATCTATTGAAACAAAAATCAACTAATTGTTGATTTAGCTTGTTCCGTGATATTTGGCCAACCAATTTTATTTAGGTATATGGGGACATTTTTTTTTTGTATGTGTTCTCGTAATACCCTTTGCCTAAAATAGATTCCATTTATCTGTGTGTTTATGTGATGTATAAATATATATCCAACGATTGTTTAACGAAACCTCTCCCACTGATGATAGTTGGTAAGACTCACAATTACATTCAGTTTTCAAACTACACATTCTGAAATATAGCTCTAGATACTACTCTGATCAAAAGGTTTCGATACTTTGTTCATAAAATCCTGAAAACTCAATATATTTTCTCCCGGTTTATGGCAAACGCAAGCGTCGCCCTTGGCTTGGAGACATCCCAATTTTCAAAAATCACGCGCCACAACAGCGCGAGCAGCGGCTGTTCGAAGTGAAGCCATTTTGCCCGTGCTTCGATTTCGTTAGTCACCGAAATGGAGGATCAACGAATTTGCATTAAGTTCTGTGTGAAAAACGGATTCAAGGGTGCCGAAATTTTTCGGATGTTGCAAACAGCCTACGGGGATGCCGTCATGACCCGAAGACGAGTTTTCGAGTGGTACAAGCGCTTCAAGGAGGGTAGGGAAGAGACCGCTGACAACGAGCGTTCCGGGAGACCGTCCACATCAACCACGCCTGAAAAAGTGGACAAGTTGTTGGAACTGGTACGTGAATACCGACGATTATCTGTCAGGAAGGTCGCCGAAGAAGCAGGGATATCATTCGGGTCGACTCAATCGAGGACATTTTGGGAGTGAGAAGACTCAACGCCGTTCTCGTTCCCAAAGATTTGACTTTTGATCAAAAGAACGCCCGGAAAGAAACGGCCAGTCTCAATCTCGAAGCGACAACCGACGACCCCGAATTGCTGAAGAGGGTCATTACTGGAGACGAAACATGGATTTACGGCTTTAAATCGGAAACTACCCAACCACGCTTCAAAAATGAGCCGAGACCAAAGAAAGCGAGGAAGGCTCCCATCAAAGTCAAGGTCATGTTGACGGTGTTCTTCGACTACCAGGGCATCGTTCATCATGAATTTCAACAACAAGGCTCTACAATAACTGGTGACTCCTACCTGAGAGTTTTGAGGCGATTGAGGGAAGCGATCAGGCAGAAACGGCCCGAGCTGTGGAGGAGCAGGTCGTGGATCCTCCACCACGATAACGCGCCGGCGCACACAGCCCTCAAAATCTCGAAGTTCCTGCAGGACAACTCAACCTCTGTGTTCCCCCAACCCCCCTACAGTCCCGATTTGGCCCCTAGCGACTTCTTCCTTTTTGGAAAGCTAAAAAAAAAAGAAAGTTAAAGGGTCGGAAATTTCAGAGCATAGAAGAGATCAAAGTGGAATCGAAGAAGGCCATGAAGGCGATCCCGAAAACAGACTACCAGAGGTGTTTTGCCGACTGGAAAAAAAGGTGGCTGAAGTGCATCGCAGCCAACGGGGACTACTTTGAAGAGGACAATTTGAATTTGGTAGAATAATAAAGTTTTTTTCAACTTATGAGCAAAGTGTCGAAACTTTTTTATCAGAGTAGTATGTAGATAGTAAATGAATGCATCAAGACGCGAATGTTTCTTTCGCTCATAAATCAAATTTCTATTGGCCTTACTGCGATGAAAAAATATTGGGAGCGCTTGTCTAATAAATGGTGAACCATCCCAGCGGTTCCGCCAATTTAATCTACTAGACTGCTTCTTTAGAGCTCTAATACTGCTTAAATAATTCTCAAATATGCCAATATTGTTTAAATACCATTTCTGAGAGTCCACCTTTCAGTGCAGCATATACACTGCGTGACATTGAAAATGGAACACCAAGAAATAGTGGCCAGAAAGTGATGAAACTCGGCAGACAGAGAGAGACAGGGACGAACAATAAGTGATCTTTATTTCAAAATGATAGTCATAATACAGAGCGAGAACGGCGTCGGCTTAGTAGCAAGTAGGACCACCGCGGACGGCGATGCACGCAGCAACACGTCTAGGTAGAGAGTCAATCAGAGTACGGATGGCGTCCTGAGGGATGGCTCTCCATTCCCTCTCAACCATTTGCCACAGTTCGTCTTCTGAACGCGGCTGTGGCAAGGCATGCAAACGGCGTCCAATGATGTCCCAGACGTGCTCGATTGGTGAGAGATCAGGAAAGTACGGTGGCCTGGGAAGCATCTGTACATCTTGCAGAGCTTGTTGGCTAATGCGAGCAGTGTGCGGTCGGGCGTTATCCTGCTGATAAAGGGCATTGCGTACCCCCTGAAGGAAGGGGAGTGTCACCGGTCGCAGCACATCATCAACGTATCGTTGGGCCGTCATAGTGCCCTGAATACGAAGTAAAGGTGACCTGGAATCATACGCGATTGCGCCCCAAACCATGATTCCACGTTGTCGCACGGTGGGGCGTTCCACAATTGCTGCCGGATTGGACCTTTCTCCACGTCGACGCCACACGCGTACACGGCGACTATCACGGGACAAGCAGAAACGCGACTCATCTGAGAACACGACCCTGTGCCATTCCGTCATCCACGTCGATCTAGCCCAGCACTATTCCAAACGTTGGCGCCTATTCGGTGGGGTCAATGGCAGTCTTCTTAGCGGACGGCATGAGTGCAAGCCATTAGCAACCAATCGTCGGGAAATGGTTCTGGTCGAGATGGAATGATCTAGGGTGTCTTGCACATGTTGCAGGATGGCGGTACAAGTGGCTTGTGGGGCCGCCACTGCTTGTCGAAGGATACGCCGATCCACACGTGCTGACGTCACTCTGGTTGCACCGACATTCCTATAAATAGCCACATTTCCTTGTTCCAACCATCTTCTCCACAGTCGGTGCACCGTGGACGCACCAAGGTGTGTATCAGCTGCGATTTGACGTATGGACCAACCTGCCCTTTTCAGTCCGATCACCATGCCCCTCGTAAAAGCGTCTGTCTGCTTGAACTGCCTCCGTTTACGATGACCTGGCATTCTCTGTTATTACACGTGTCTTTTGACACAAGAACAAAATTTCTACAATGATTTTCTTTGAAGAAATAACGACACGAATACTGTCCTTTCTGCAAGTTCCTTCCCTTATATCTTACTCCATGTGCGCACGAGAGCTGCGCATTTTACATCATTTGCATAACTCGGTTAGGCGCGTCTACCCTGAAATTTGCAAAATTTTCTGGCCATATTTCTTGGTGTTCCATTTTCAATGTCACGCAGTGTATAAGCAGAATGATCCAATACAGTATTATATCTCTAAAAAGCGGTCTGGTAAATTAAATTGGTAAAACTGCTGGAAAGGTTCACCACTGAAAAGCCAAGCTCTCCCAATATTTTTTCATCGGTAAGGACAGTAGAAATATGATTTATGTGCGAAAGAAACATTCGCGTCTTAATGTTTGTGTTGCTATATACACTGGTGTCCAAAAAAATAAGAATCTTTTGTTTTTTAATGATATGTTTTAAAATATACAACGCTAAAAACTAAAAAGTAATTTAATTAGGTATTTTAAGTCGTAGAATTTATTTATCACAACCATTCGATTCGGTAAATTGAAAATATGCAAATTTTTGCTTGTCTTTATAAGTGTGCTATTTGGCGTGTCGTTTACCCCATCTAAGAATTGTCCAATTATAATTTTATTTAATCCTTAGTTAATTATGAGTTTACGAAAATTTTGCAGATGATTTAAAATGGAGAGCTGTTGGAAGAATGGAGGCAGGGCAATCACAAGTTGAAGTAGCAAAATGGCTAAATGTGAATAAATCTGTGGTCAGCAAAATATGGAAACAGTTCATTGAGACAGGAACCATCAAAAGAAAAGAAGGTTCTGGTAGAAAAAGAAAAACAGCTACCTCTGAAGACCGTTATCTGGTCGTAACTGCAAGCGCCATAGGGAGATGACAGCTATTCAACTCTCTAATGAACTCTCAAGTGCTACTGGAACGAAAATTTCAAGACAAACTGTTTACCGAAGGCTTCACGAAGGTGCTCTTTATACAAGATGACCAATGGTCTGTATCCCTTTAACCTCTACTCACAGGAGAGCCCGCTTGAATTGGTGCTTGGAACATCACGCCTGGACTCATGATCAGTGGGCCAATGTTCTCTTCAGTGACGAGTCAAGATTTAGTTTAAACACAGATTCTCGACGAGTTTTCATCTGGAGGGAGCCTGGAACCCGCTATAATCCCAGTAACATCAGGGAAATAGACAGTTTTTAGAGGGGGCAGTCTCTTAGTCTGGGCTGGCATCAGTTCTAGCAGACGCACACCCCTCCACATTTTTTCTGGGGGCACTTTAACTGCCCAAAGGTACAGGGACGAGATCCTTGAGCCCTATCTAAGACCTTATAGAGATCAAATTGGTCACAATTTAGTTTTTATGGATGATAATGGTCGTCCGCATAGGGCTAGGCTAGTCAATGAATATCTCCAGAGTGAGAATATTCGAAGGATGTATTGGCCAGCCAGATCTCCGGACCTAAATCCAATAGAGCATGTGTGGGATGCTCTAGGGAGGCGTATCGGAGCTCGTCACCCCTCTCCCAGAACCCTAGTTGAGCTAAGAACTGCTCTATTGGAGGAGTGGGGTTTACTACCCCTGGACCTCCTCCAAAGCCTGGTAAACAGTATAAGGGCTCGCTGTGAGACCTTGATAGCTGTTAGAGGTGATCATACTCCCTATTGATATCTTATTTCTTTAAGATCTGGAACCTTAGCTTTGGGTATGTTGGTAATAATTTGCATATTTCATAATTTCAAATATTTTTTTATTTTCATATAGCTAGTCAAATTCTCCATAGTTTTAAACTATTTATATACTAAATTTTATATTTGTTAATAAATTAGCGTTTGAGAAATTTCAATATTGGTTAAGTTTCTTATTTTTTGGACACCAGTGTATATAGATGGCGCGTTATTGATTTGTATATGTTGATAGTGCAGACATCAAAGATTTAGTTTTGCTACCAAATGATGGAATACCTTAAACTGTGAGACTGAGTATTGACAATGTCCTAAGAATGGTCAAGTAGGAATATGGTCCGACTGGAGACAATTGGGGAGGAGGAGAGTCATCATGTATGAACATATTGTCCGACACCCGTTGTGGATAAAGGTATTGCTGGAAGAATGCATGGATGGAATTCAGGGGTAATGAAGACCTAGAATGGAGTTCATAACCAATATCGAGAGAATTTGACCCTACGACCTCATCAAAAGACTATCCACAGAAAAGAAGAAGCTCTGAGAGGACATAAATACCTTTGCAGCCACTAACCTATGGAAGTGTTGGGAGAACTAGAGAGATGCATAGGTAAAACTTTGGTAACTCCTTTACTCTGACAAAATTTACTTTAATGGATTAACACATAAAGTTCGAATTACTAGGGCCTAAAGTAATAGTAACTTCAGAGATCACCAGACACGGATAAACCACGCAGAGAACACTTTAAGCGTCTCCACATGATAATCCACCACAACGCCTCTCGCATGACCATAGCCCCCCTTATATACAAACATGTCCACATTCGTCCAATGAGAATGCTTGAGAGATTGGTTCACTAACAAACGAAAACAAAATTCTTCCCGCTAAGAACTGAAATAAGATAAAAGTGCAAATATTTGTCAATATAATTTGACAACTCTAACACCAAGAGTGTCTCTAAAAGGAATATTTAATCAGTGCTTCATCACTTACAGAAGCTGTTTGGTACTTTAGCAGATTTTGGAATTTATAGTTGTCTGATTATAGCACGGCACTTCCATGTGGTTATTGGACGTTGTTGTTGTCACTATCACAAAATACCAAAATATCAACTCAACTTCATCAATACGATGATGATATTTGTCGCCAGGTCAGAGTGTATATAGAAGGTTTTATAAGCATATTTAACTTATGCAATTCTTTAATCCCAAAATCTAGATAGAAAATGCATTTCTAAAAGCTTCATTGCATAAGCAACATAAAACAAATTATTCCAGAGATTTTTTTAATTTTAAAAATAACGAATTAAAAAGTAATCGATTTAATCCATTTATGAATAATATGGAACATCCAATATTCCACTCAAATTCAATGTTTTTTTCTATTAGCGTAGAAGTGTTGAGAGTAAGCAAATATTATTTTTTTCTGTAAGCGAACTTTGCGACCAGACGCCAAAAACACGCGTCTCTTTTTTTAATTACTTAATTTGGGATTAAAGATGTTGGGCGGCGTGTTTGATCAGGCTTCGAGAAAATCTCCTTAATTTGGAAAAATCTAATTAGATTTAGTTTTTCCCGAGAGATTACAAAATATTAATATAGCGTCCAAAACGATCATTATTTTGGAGGGAATCTTTTGGTATCGAAATATTCTTAAATTTTCCTAATGATATAGCCATAATAAATACTCATCGTTATTTACGTTTTATTATTTCTAGGAAAAAATTGATGTTGAAAATAGATTACTAAAAACAATGTTTTAAATGAATTAAAAATAGTTTATGAGGGCCTGAATCTACTTTGGAAATAATACTAATGGATATATACTCGAAGATTTATTTTTAAGAAAATATATATTTAATATCGATGTAATATATATTTGCATATATGTGCATCATTATGCAACTTTCTTATCTACATATAACTACATTTTAGGTAATTTAGCGGAAATTTCATTATATCTTGATGAAGTTAACGGCAAAAGATTTACAGAGCCGATATAGATATAGGGAATGATTGTGAGATATAGATTCATCAGAATTATGTAACTATGTAAATATGTTTAGTGAATTTATTAGAGTGATTCTTATTGGCCACAGGGAAAAGTTTTCCGAAGATGGAAGGCTATGTCAAATTATTGGTGGTGGTGTCTTGTCCCTCCATGGAAAGGAGGGTGCCATTGCCCTGTTAGTCAGCCACATTTCAGAGTTCCCTGTTCACGGTTACCGTAGCGGCTCGTGGCTCACGTCACTGTACTTCATCCTACAGGGCAGTCCCTTACTTGTGCTGCTTCTCACGCCCATGTCAAAATATTAAATAACTCGAAACGATTAGAGCATTGTGATGGTT
Organism: Cordylochernes scorpioides; assembly: GCA_030710605.1. NCBI lineage: Eukaryota > Metazoa > Arthropoda > Arachnida > Pseudoscorpiones > Chernetidae > Cordylochernes > Cordylochernes scorpioides. The sequence continues at coordinate 84,481,619 of CP092868.1, forward strand.
TCTGTGAATTTCGTTCCTTGGTTGTTTACACCTGCTTCTCTTACTAAGTTGAAGCTATCAACAAGTTTTTGGTTTCTTATAAACGGCCCTAGAGTTTCATTGCAGTTTTACCAATTTCTCTACTTCATTTATTATTTTGTCAGTTCTGCCTTTCAAGATCCAGTTAGAACAAAGGGTTTTACACACACTACTCTCTACAAACTTACTAGTAACCTAATACGTTATTTCTTTTGGTCTTTATAGTAGACGACACATAAACTGGGGAACTATATTATACTCACTACTCTTATTTGTAGTACTGAAATTACAATTATAACTTTAATGTTAATTGATAGAGAGCGGTAATAAATATTGCGAGTATATATATATATATATATATAACAGACACACCATTGGATAGTGGGCTACCTAGTCCGAAGTCTGTACGCCTGTGTAACAGACACAAATATGGATATGACTACATTTAACACACCAAAATCTTACTATAAATCACTGAGCCAATATAAGCTTGTTATAGATAATGCCTTGAATCCTAATTAACTTCATACACACATTCACCAAAAAAATCAGCAACGCTTCAATATTCGCTTTTTATTAAACTTATATTAGCATACTTCTCTAACCTAACTATATTATTATTAGTTTTTTGCCTATCCCTAGTATACGTGGTACAGGCCATGATAATCATGGTGGGTAGAAGTAGGCGATTGCTTTTACTGTAAGTGTACCACATGTCTACACATGTGAAAAGCAGTTCGATTTTGTATTTACAAATGTGCCAGAACCCCGTTTGGTTACTTCCACTCGCTGGTGGGGTTGGACTTTTGCAAGAATCGGGGGCCATTGGAGCATTTATTTTAATCAGAAAAAAGTGCTCAATGCGAGAATCGAACCCGGGTCGTAGCGGTCGAAAAACAAAGGTTTATACCATCTTTCCACCGACCCCCTAACTATATTATAACTAGTTTGACCTAAAACTATGTTTTAGATTATTACAAGCCTATATTCTTCATAGTAAATAGCACGGGTTTGGTAGCCTTATTTCTACATAGATTACCTAACCTCAAATTTCCCGCCAATTTAACCTAACCTAACCAATACATCCGGCGTCATAAGGGCAATCTTCCCAGAATCTGCTCTCTAAACTATTAAGATAATTAATTAATTAAATTTTTAAACTTTCCATATAAAAACCTTGCCCCCGTAAACTATTAGACTGCTAGTTATGGGAAATGGCGCGCCGAGCTATGCAAATTTCCATATCCGACTTTGATGGGAGGCAATAATAATACGACGACGGCGTTAATTATGGAAGGGGATAATTCCTTTTGTTGTCTCGGAGCTCACTACTGCTAAATAAAGTTGTTCCTCATTAATTTCGGTTTGTATTCTTATTTTTGGTTTTGTTTGCTTTTCTTCTCTTCTCTGGTTCTAGTTATGTATAATTAAGTTAATTAGTGCTAGTTGTGAAAATTACACTTCATAAATTATAATAATAGTTACGTTTGTGTGTGTCTGTTGTTGAAATTATTTACTAAGTGGTTCTGAGAATGTTTTTTTTTTGTTTAGCCGAGGGATGTCGCTCCGAGTGACTTTACGTGATTCATGTACAATTGCATAGATATTCTCAGGAATTAACTTATACATATGTTTTTTAAGTTATATGGGTATGTTTCAAGAATTAAGACGAGAGAATGAATTTTACAAAATTAAACATTTTATTTTAAAAATAATTTTGAATATATAATTCCCTGGATTTCTTTAGTCAGGTTTTACTAGTACGATATTCTTAGAATTAATTTCAAGAGAGGAGTATCATATATATTATAACATATACTGTCAGTACAAAGCGGTCACTTTTCCCGTTTAAAATTCACCAAACCAGTTAATTTGTCTCACCCCACCCTATTTGCATATCAACATTGTACGCAGACTATCTTTGATGAATCAAATCGTTGATCACAATTCATCGCATACAAAAATAGTCTTCGTACATTTCTGATATGCAAATAGGGTGGTATGAGAACAATAATTTGTATAAGAATATATTTAACTGATATATACAAGAGAGACAGCGGTAGGTTTACAAACGTAGATTAGGTAAGGCCGAGGTAGCTAACAGGATTGGCCAATGTCGCCAGGAAATGGCATTCTTTTAAACCAATCGCCTTAATCCTTCCCCATCGTCTGCTGCTCAAGTTTGAAATCCATCAGCTGCGACTCTCCTGCATATTCACCTCTAGGTGACGATATTCATTGTCCTTTGTCTTACACCGCGTGGATTTATATCTTCTAGGCTTTACAATGATATTCAAACAAATATTAATTAAGAGAAACATAATCACATCTTTAATCAATACTCAAACAAGCCTACAGAATGAGTAAGTGAGAGAGTGTGTATATAATGAGGAGTAAAAGAGAAACAAAATAAGTAAAATCAATTTTATATTATTCTTTTTAAGGTTAATATTCTAAATGTATCGAAAATATTTAAAATGTTTAACAGCAAGATTTAACAACGGAACCAAGCTTATAAATCAGCTTTGACACGTCATACGCTTGTCCAAAAAAACAAAAACAACTGGGGTAACGAACCAGATATTTATTCAATCAAAAATCATAAAGTGATAGAATAATATATAATGTGATACATATTACCAGACACTTCTTTATTTTGTACACAGGTCTTTTCTCGTTTTTTTTTTCTCTATCTTTTCCCTTTGTTAACATCATATGACTATTCTATTCACGGCCTAAAATTATTGTATATATATGTTTAAAAATGTAAAGGTATACATGTATGACAGCGCAAGCGTTACTAGGGGGACATAGCGTTTTAAATTGAAATAAAATAAAATGGAATAATATATAATGTGAGCTTTTTTTTGCAAATATTTTGAACTTTTTAATGAGAAGTGTGTAAATTTTTGATAATATACAGATACATACATGGCGTTTCGAATAGTTGTCAGGTGGAATTGGTAACACAGAAGGCAGGAATCCGGAGCAATCTGCAAGGAGTAGCCAGATAGGAGTGAATGGCTGAAGTTAAACAATGCCACAGGTTTCTGGAGAGATCAGTTTCTTTTCATTTTATTAAGGTTATCTCAAGCCTTCGGGCATCTCTACTCTTCTACAGGAGAACATAAATAAACGAATAAAACGCCACCTGATGCTAAACTATATATTACAAAAATATATTTTTACATAAATAGTAGAAAGGCAGAGATAGCCGAAAGCTTGAGACAACGTTTATAAAATGAAAAGAAACTTATTTACAGAAATCTGTGTTATTGTTTAATTTATGTCCAGGAGATTTAAGAACAATTGAATGTCTGAAGTCCAACGAGTAAACGGGTAACTTAGAGATGGCGACGGTGAGATCTGCTTTCGCACCATTGAATCAAGAGTTTTTATAGTCTTCGTAGAGAGTGGATCGATCAGAGACCTCTTAGTCTTCAGAATAGAAGGTAGCATTAAGTACCTTTATGTATGAAGGCCAGATATTGCCTCATACAACGTAGTCAGATAAGCCTTAACATATACAGTTAAACCTGTCTATAGCGCCCCCTCTTGGGACTCACCAAAATAGGATGCTATAGAGAGGGGGTGCTATAGACAGATCACTTTTAATGTAAATTACATCGTACTGCGTATTTAAAATCGGGCGCTATAGAGAGGGAGGCGCTATTTAGAGGGGCTCTATAGACAGGTTTAATTGTATTTGGAACGTTACTAACCTCTATAGATCTTAACATAGACTATTTATATTCAAAACTTCGTTATAAAATATAGTTTCTGTGTATTTACATATGCAATTAAGTATGATGTCTTAGTATAGAGTATTAGAATATAATATTGTATCGTATTTTATTTGTTATAATGTGTTAGGTCACATAAGTTTAAGATTTTGTTAGGTTTATTTGCATAGATTGGAATACAAGGTGCGTTCATTAATTTCCAGGACTGGTTAAAAAATAAAATAAATAAAAAAGCTAGAGAAAATATTTTTTACAGAGTTGAATATTGGACATTCGACCACACCTGACTGAAAGCACGAGTCTCGTGGTGCACGCGCCGATCTAAAAATAGAACAAAACAACTTCCTTGTAAGGTTCGCATTTCTAATTTTAAAATGGCCATTTTCGAAGAGCAGAGAATCTGCATTAAGTTTTGTTTTAAATTGAAAAAAAAAGTGATACTGAGACGTATGAATTGATTAAAGAAGCTTTTGGCGATGCAGCTTTATCCCGTTCAAGAACTTTTGAATGATTTTCACGCTTCCAAAAAGGTCGGGAAAAGGTAAACGATGATCAGCATACTGGGCGTCCAAGATCATTTCGTTGCGAGGAAAACAAGCTCAAAATAAAGGAGTTAATTAAATCTAACAGAAGAATTATCTTCAGTGACTGGACTATCTGTTTATTTGGGGATAATGAGGTGCTTAAGGGAGGCAGTGCGCCTTAAAAGACCTGAAAGATGGCAAAACAATGACTGGATACTTCACGTCGGTAATGCGCGGGCCGCACACAGCCCATGTTGTTTTGCAGTTTTTGGCCAAGCATTCAACCATACAGATCCCTCATCCACCCTATTCCCCCGACTTAGCCCCCAATGACTTTTTCCTCTATCCAAAATGAAAATTAACTTGAAAGGACGGAAATTTGACAACGTTGATATGATACAAGCTGAATCGAAGGCAACCTTGAGGAACCTCTCAAAAAGTGATTTTATCTCCTGCTTCGACAATTGGAAAAAAAGATGGAACGGGTGTATTGAGGCAGGAGGGGCATATTTTGAAAAATATTGAATTAGTTTTTTTATTTGTTTTATTTTTTCAAAGATACAGAGCAGTCCTGGAAATTAATGAACGCACCTTGTATATTGTAATTGTTATATAAATTCGTGTATCTTAAATTTTAAAATTGACTGTTTATTGGTACTGAGGAATAAAGCTCTTTTTCTACTTCCCTCTTCCGTCGACTAGCGAGGACTGGATGACGAAACCATCCTGGCGTCTGCCAAGACATCTATATATATAATTGCCTTATTCTGTCTGAAGCTCACGGATAGAATGCGCGCCCATTGGCTGCCGGCGAACACGTGTCCTCCCTGCCCCCCTCTAGACAACCCTGTTATCAGCTGTGTGATACATACACCTGTCTATAGTGGCCATTCTAGACAACCCTGTTATCAGCAGTGTGTTACATCCACCTGTCTATACAGACCACCCTGTCTATAGCGACCACTGACCACCCTGCCTATAGCGACCACTCTAGACAACCCTGTTATCAGCTGTGTGATACATCTACCTGTCTTTACAGACCACCCTGTATATAGCGCCCATTCTAGATAACCCTGTTATCAGCTGTGTGATACATACACCTGTCTATAGCGGCCACTCTAGACAACCCTGTTATCAGCTGTGTGATACATCCACCTGTCTATACAGTCCACCCTGTCTATAGCGGTCACCTTAGGCAACCCTGTTATCAGCAGTGTGATACATACACCTGTCTATACAGACCACCCTGTCTATAGCGGCCATTCTAGACATCCCTGTTATCAGCTGTGTGATACATACACCTGTCTATACAGACCACCCTGTCTATAGCGACCACCCAAGACAACGTTTTTAAAATATATTCGCACTCGGGTAAAACCCGGGCGTTGCCCGGGCCATTCGTCTAGTGTCTCTATAAGTGTCATATCAACATTGAACTGAGGGATCCTGTCCTTGTCTGGAGAAAGACTCTCTCAAGGTAGAGAAGCCTCCCTTCCTTAGAACAGTTTTTTTATTACCAAATTGTAAATAATCACATTTATCTTTGTTTAATTTATATTGTATTTTGTAACTCTATTTTGTAACAATTAACTAAGAGTGTCAATAAAATATTTTTGAATTTTCTTCCGTCAACTTTTTTTTTTTTTTTTTTAATGCGACACATTTCTACCAGATTGATAGAATAATTGAAATGAGGCGGTTTCAATAAACATCAAAGATGTGGTTAATTAATTGCAAAATGTTTTTTTCATCTTGTTGGTATAAAATCTTCAATGTCGCGTAATTACACTTTAAAATTTTTAAATCTTAAAATATAAAACGTTTATATATAAATGGTCTCCCTTATTTTAAAATGGAAAGATATTTTAATGGAATAAATATGCTCTAATAATGAATTCAAAAGTATTTAATAATTTCATAAAATGTATGTAATTCTATTCTGAAAAGTAAATATTATATTCTTTCAATAATATTAAATTATAAATTATATAAACTTATAATTATTAAATGTATATATTTTTAATTTATCAAATTATATTAAATTGGTTTATATAGAAATTTATAGAGCGTTTATAGATATGGTATAAAATATAATTTCATAGAAATGCATATATAGGTATTAGTAGCAAAGTTGTGGAATTTATTAATGATCGCTTCATATTATTTTAATACACGCCTAGTGTTCCAAATTACCATCAGTTTTACACAGTCGTCTGCTTGGTTTCTACCTTTCTAAACAGAGGGAATAAACCAAAAGCCATTTTATTCAATAAAAAATAAATAGAACTCAGACCCCATTAAAATTATATATATTGTTAAAAAATCCATTTGATATTTTGCTTACAATTTTATTCCTGTTCTAAATATAATAATGCTGGAAAATCATTCAGCCATTATCTGCAATATTTGCAATAATTTCATTTAGTTTTTTTCTGGGAGAGGGGCAAATAAAAGTTCTGAGGGGTAACTTAATCTCTATTTGTTTTGCTCGTGATTTTTGCTTGGGAATTATTCAACTAAATCAACTTTAGTTTTATTTTCCAACTCTACTTGAAAAAATGTCTTAGAATGGAATGGAAATAATGAAGTGTATATATATATATTTATGCAACTATCACACTGATGTATTGGGATTCTAACTCTGTTGGATTTTAATTATTATTATTATTATTTCCAGTAGACGTGGTACAGGCCATGATAATCATGGTAGGTAAAAGATGGTGACTGCTTTTACTGTAGGTGCAACACTACCACACTGATATATTGAGATGCTATCTCTCTGTTGGGTTTTAATTATTGAAGATATTAAAATTTTCATTAAACCCACTAAAACTATTGAAACTATTATATATAACAGAATAGTTTTATTTTAACGACAGTGATAATAGTTTTATTTTAAATGACAATTTCAGTGAAAATTGCCGTATTTGTTCGGGAAAATGTGATGTGTTTACATAATAAAGTCTCTGATTAGACAAAGAGATATATCTAGCTGTAATATATTCAGATCTATGGCCCTAGCGTCCTCATTTGTTTTTTTTAATTTTCCCGTTGAAGAGCAAAATTTTCTCGGATGCTTGCAACATCTAAAAAAAATAAACTCTGCTAAAAAACTAGTTTTCTTATTTTTCGAAACTGTATAACTACACAGGCGACAAAGTCGTACGACCTGTGTAGAGCGAAGCTGTGTCTGTAGACAGAATTATCAACACCTAGCCTTTGTTTTTATAAGATTTGCTGTTTTATTTTTTCACGAAAAAATGATGAGTTTTTTTATAAAGCAAAGAATCGTCATGAAAATTCCTATTGACTTGTATGAATCGCTACTGAGCCTCATATTTTATTAAAATAGGGATATTTACCTGTAATATATTGTTGCGTTGTTGGTTGACAAAGAATAACTTCCGTAGGTACAAAGGATCTTTAGGACTTTATTTGAGGCTAATCATTAAAGGAATTACATAAGAATGCAAAATACAACAACAATAAAGAGAACAGCATTTACAAACTAACCAACTGCAGCACAGTGAAGGAAGGCAGGAGCAGAACATGAGACAGAAGTTGGTAGAACCTTCCAGAATCTTCCAGGAAGTACACCGGCGTCGGCGGTAAGCAGCAGTCCGATCTCTTGAGACAGCAGCGTTTGCTTGGAGTCCACCACGTAGCTTCGTTATTCTTCTTCACTACTTATCTTTCTTCCCTCCGGCATGAGTTTCTCAACCCTATATATCCCGGAGTAGATCTTTCTTGAACGGTCATGGTTGGTCAGCCAATCAGAAAGCCGCCAGCACTAAGCCTTGCGCAATCACTTTAGATTGGCCAATCAGTTGTCTTCCGCTTTTTTCTACATTATTCTTAAACATTATAGAACATTCTCTCTCTATTCTGGAATGTGCCTTTCTTTCTACGTAACAATATAATCTGACCCACGCCTGATAACACCTCTCTTCATTTGTTTTTATATTTACCCGTTGAAGAGCAAAATTTGCTCGAAAGCTTGCTACCGCTCAAAATAAAGAAACTATTTGTCCAAGGATCAAATTTTCCTTTACCGAATATTTCTGGGTGAATATTTCTCACATTACAATATGTAAATATATTACGATCAATGTTTATCACGTACGGAGAGTTTCTAAGATAGCGGTATTTTGTATTTTCCTACTTTGTAAACTTGACTCCATTTCTTCTCTGGCATGTTATAAAATTTAAATTTTCCCGGCCATGAATAAACTGCCGTGACATCCTGAAGTTTGTACTAATTTTCTACGTTACAATATAATATTGCTGCGATTAACATGTCAAACGCCGTTTGTGTCTATTCAGGATGATACAAAGGTGACACGCGAGTTTGTAAAAGGATAAATTTATCGTTTTATTACAGTGGTACGAAATGGAAGGAGTAAACCTGGGACGTACCTTCAACTTCCGACGTCGAAAGGATCTTTGTCGCCGTGGATGTTACTCTTACGAAGTGTTCTGCTAATTCTTTTTCACAATTTTAGCGAACTTACGCAAATTTGGCCGTATCTAGTCATTTGTTGCTTTCTCGGGAAGCCTCTTGGAACAAATATTTGATCACTGACATACAGCCTTCATCATGTTTACGAGGGCAAACAGCCCGAAACGCGTACGTGGTTGACCTTTCTTGATTTATATATATAGAAATATAACGAAAATGCACCTTCTGATCGTAGAAATATCTGGTGGCTATTTACTATATCATTGATCGTTATATTTTATTTTTTTCCTTTTTTTCTTTGAAAGTTGGCCCAGAACAGCAGCTTTACACACCCAAGAGAGATAACATTGCGACTGCTATGATAGAGATGTATGGAGATGTCTAAGGCTCTTCATTGGACAAGGCTCCAAAATTATAAAATTAAGTTCACTAAAATATATTTGTGCTGATTAAAATGTATTTTTCATCATTCATTAGTGGATGCACTGTAATAAATTTCCAATTAAAGTTTTTATGTACATAATGTAATATAATTTTTTAATTTGTAGCATTTTAATTGCATTTTAAAAAGCTTTAAAAAACTCTAACTGGCCGAAGTGTCTATTTTTCATATAAATTTTAATAGCTGTTATAATATTTACTTTCAACTCATTTCCTAAATGAGATTTACATTTATATTATATACTCTTTGTTTATAATTTAAAATGAAATATTTTCTCTGAGATGGTATATATTCAATTGGAAAATTTAAATTATTTAAATTAATTAATTTAAAAATGTAAATAATTATTTTTAAAAATTACACAATATAAGTTAGAAAAAAAGCCTAATGTATATAATCGAATAAACTAAACAACAAATAGAATATTTAAAATGTTGGTCGCGGCTATTTTAATGGAGAATTATTTTTCAAGCAGCCGATGTGCAAGTTTTGGCGGGCTTTCAGCAGTGTTGCCAGCGACAAATGTAAGTTTGGAGAGTCAATAAGCAGGTGGATAGGTAGGTGGGTGGACAATTTTTCCTTTCTTATCCTTCTAGATTGGGCAGATGGATGGCGCAGTGGTTATTAATGGCCGCCCGGGAGTTGATAGAGTTGTCGGATTCGGCAACCCTGCCTTCTGTGATAAATGGATTTTCCCAGCATAAACAGGTCATTTGGGCCATCAAATTGGGGTCAAAATTATCTCCCATTATTTTATTTATTTACCTCTTCATAAGTGATTAACGACTTTAGTTTTTTTTTTCTTTCGACGTGTTAATGATATTTATTGACTTATTTTTCTAACGTTCATTGAGTATGCGATGATAAAATCTAGAATTTTTAATTTATTTTGCTTGCTGTCATTTTAAGTTTTTATTTTATTTTATAAATATTTTTTAAAAAATAAATTTATTAGGAGAGAGAAAAATGATGCAAAAGAATTAATAGTTCGAATACGATATGGAAATATAGTTGCAAAGTTGGATGATATTAATTTTAAACTTCAAGACATTTTTTTGAAACTTCTTCTTGAAATTCGAGTATATTAGTAATGAATATTTTATATTTTCCGTAATCACAATTTTTTATCTCGCTGATAAATGGGTATACCGAATTGATTTCTATAATTGAGTAAGTTTATTTGAGCAACGAAACAATCCCAATCTTTTATATTCCTTACTACAATTTGAAATAAATGTAAAGAAAGAGATATGGGTTATTTTATTCTGACGCCATCTATTTAATGGTGCAATTATTACGAGAGTATCTCGACAACGAGGAAAAATCCAATGTGATAAACAATAGGCAAGATAACAATTCTCCTACATTTGTCAATGGTGCACTTCAGAATAGCTTAAGAAATTAATTGAAAGAGCGACAATCACACAGTGTTTAACTAATAGTTTAAATGTATCACACACACGCACAAGCCTTTATTAAGACATTCCGTCTTATACAGACGATTCTCCTGTTAGAAATGAATCTAAAAAGAAATAAGAAGCAGGGGGAAGAAACTGAATCTTCGCTCAGAAAAGAGAAAAAGAAGAAAAGGAAAGAATATCTATGCACAAAATTTGAGACTATATACATCGTTTTTCGTACATAGAACACAGTGAAGAAGTAGATTATCGAGTTTAAACGTATCTTATTTTTATAGTGTCCCTCTACCCACCATTATCAAGAATCCATCTTAAAAACCTGTTATTTAAGCTAAACAAGCCAATGGTGTCTGGTGAGTCATACTGGAGATTTCGTTGAGAGAGTTTGTACTGATGAGCCAAACCTTTTCAATAAATTTATATTTTGGTTTAGTTTATTATGGTGGTGGTGTCTTGTCCACTCCATGGAAAAAAAAAGGGGGGGGGGTGCCATTGCCCCGTTAGTTAGCTACATTTCAGAGTTCCCTGTTCACTGTTACCGTAGCGGCTCGGGGCTCACGACACCGTACTACAGGGCAGTCCTTTACTTGTGCTGCTTCTCCCGCCCGCCACGTAGAGGAGGACTTCTGGACAGGATTTCTTATTATATATGATCTATAGTCTCTAAATTTCATATATACTGTGACAAATTCATATACTCTTCATAAAGATTGAGGTCTTATATAATCTTAAATATTTACCTAACAGAGACATCTATATATGAAAATTACTTCTCAGTCTCCTTATTATTTCATAACAGAGAGTTTCACTCTATCAAAATGCGCACAATTATTGAAACAGCTATACAACTAACAATCATAAAAACTTTATTCGGATTTAAACGACCTTTCCAATGTTGTTTGTTCTTTATCAAAGTTATTCGTACATATATAAAATGGCAGAGGTTCTGTTTTTGGGAATAAAAATGCTTTATTTTACTTGTTATATTTTTAAAAAGATGACAACTGTCAGACAATTCTTGGTGACAATGTGAAGCATGTCGTAAGAGCTTTTAACGACATTGACTGCTAGGTAGGCTGGCGCAGTCACTAGGGACACGTCTTCCCAATATCTCTCCTGGCTTTCGAAGTTTTGTTCTTTCCTAAGGCTGGCGAGGTGACCAATCTCTATCCAGCTAGACTCACACTGTACTAAGAGTCCTCTATATGATCTGCTTGTCTGTCTTTAGTAACCAGAATCACTCACATGCGTCATAGCTATCGTACAAAATTGATTTTGGTGTTAATGATGAATAGGTTTAAATGATAACCACTATGTTATTTTATTATGCAAGTTTCCTTTACATAAGAAATATATGAGAATTAAGGAAGTTTATCAATTTAATTTCATCGTATTCTGGAGTTTAATTTACATTATTCGACGAGGAATTGAGAAACTAGCAGCAATTGGCACTGTTTTGGAATATTTAAAAATCAATGTTTAGTTGATATTTATTCCGATAGATGGCGCAAGACACCAGAAACCTTTAGTTGAACGATCAGGATATGCCTTTTATTCTTAATTATCCTGTACCTATTTACTATTTTTCAAACTATCGGTGTCTATGTTTGTATATATAAACAAACTATATATAGAGCAGACAGTGTTATCATCCGACCAGCCATTAAGTTACAACACCCTACCAATATTGTACGTGGGGGAAGTCAAATTTGAAAAAGTGGTTTTCTGTGTTCGAGGCAGAAAATTATGAGGGAGAAAGTTTTTCTATAAATTTGTTGAAGTTTCCTCCGCGCACTTTACTTTCTTCATCGGCGAGTTTTGTTCCATATCTCATTGATTGCCTGAGCCATCTATCCCTCTGTATATGTAATATGTAAATAGCAATAACGCGCCATCTATATAATACAAATGAAAACACAAAAACGCGAATGTTTTTTCCACAAATAAATGAAATTTCTACTGTGCCCTTACTACAATGAAAAAATATATTGGAAAGGCTTGGCTCAACAGTGGTGAACCCTCCCAGCGTTAATCTGGTAGATTAAATTGGCGAAATCGGCCCTCCCAATATATTTTTTCATCGCAGTAAGGGCAGTAGAAGTTTGATTTATTTGTGAAAAGAAACATTCGCGTTTTAGTGTTTTCATTTGTATTATATGTAAATATGGCCAATGTGAAGCAATAACCCATTTCACTTATTCCAAATGCTCATAATACAGACCATGATAATTCTGGAGGGTATTTAGTGACTGCTTTTTGTTGTAAATAAAACACATATTGTTGAAGAATTTCGACATTTGCACGTACAAGTTGCCATAATTAGACTCATGGACAAAACTTAAAGAAGTTTCATATTTTGATATGGCCGGTCGTCTATTTTTTTTTTAAAGGAGACAGCAATTTTGTTCACACTTGGTTAACTCGTGTGTCTTCAATAAATGTCACTCTATATCAAATATCTTTCGGAGATATTGTCTAAATCCCGATATACATGCTAAAAGGTACAACTTCCTTAAGTTTTGTCCATGAGTTTACTTGGTGGGGTTGGACAATCGTGTGCCATTGAAGGAGAAACCGCCATTATATCCCGGGTCGAGGTGTCAACAATCAACAGCGTGTACCAATCTTCCACGTTATAATACGAGTTGTATAGAGTAGTTTTTTTGGCAAAAAAAAAAAACAAATTCAGGGAAATATTTAAAGAAACATATCCTAGAACAGTTTTTTTCCAAATAGTATTGCACAATGGATTCCAATTTTTGAAGCATAGCATAGTATGTTTGTTGTATGATTACACACTCCAAAGTATCATTTTGTGAAATTAAAACTTTTATATAGATGTATAATGTAAAGGGAGGGAAGGCGGAGAAGAATTTCTTAATTAATTATATTATATGCTTTCTCTTATACTGTACAACAATTAGGGTGTTAGCTGTTCTTACATACATATCTCAGTAGAAATGGTTATGTTTTCTCCCTGTCAGGATTGTATTGCTGGATACCTAGTTACATATTGTGACATGAAGAATGTGTATAACCCTCAACAGATAAAATACAATAGATGGGAATCTTATATATGACGTCTAGGTTTGATGGAACAGGAGCCCTATGCTTTTTTAGAGATCAAATACATGTCATATATTTGTTAGGGTGTTAGTTGCTGTTACATATCTTAGTAGAATAGGAATATATATATATATATATATGATGATGATCCTGTCGACTCTCCTGAAATAAGATGAGGTCTGGTAAGCCTCTGTAGAATCCTGTCGACTATCTGTAATAAGTTGAGTTACTGTTGACTCTTGTAGAATCCTGTCGACTCTTCTGTGATATGATCCTTTCGACTTTCAATGTGGCAATATGATAATAATGTGGGGAGAGAGAAATAAGGAAACAACAAGTTTGGAAGAGGAATTCCAGGCAATCAGAGAGAGAGAGCTAGCGCGAGAGGCTGCCCGCTGAACGACCGTTTTCTGTCGCCACCACCCCCCGACAGTCCAAAAATAGTCCTGGGGGGTTCCAAGAAAAGCCCCCTCTGGAATGTGGCCAGTGGTTCAATATGGCCGTAACTTAGTTGTCTTCAATCGACGTCTCTCTCTCGTTGACTGTAGGTTTACTTTATTATTCCTAGAAGAGCATATATTATGACATATGTATATATATATATATGTATATATATATATTTACTTGCTGTCTCATGGTTGTATTAATAAATACTTAGTTACATATTGTGGCACGAAGAATATACATAACCCTAAACAACATATCAAATACAAGTCATATATTTGTTAGGGTGTTAGTTGCTCTTACATATCTCAGTAGAAATGGAATATTTACTCCCTGTCAGGATTTTATTGCTGAATACTTAGTTACATATTGTGGCATGAAGAATTTGTTTAACCCTAAACAGCAGATCAAATAAAAGTCTATATTTGTTAGTTCTGTTTGGCACGATGCGATTAAGGTCGATCTTATACAACATCCTACGAGACGGGTTATGAAATCGGTTAAATTTACAAAAAAAAGGTGTTAAACCTGGTGAAGTAACAAGGACCGATCTTCAGGCTAGAATACAAAATAAAGTTGCGGGAAGATGATATTCATTTACCTAAACAAATACCCCTCTCTTTAATTCACACCAGCTTGAACATCATTTTGGTAAATTCGACCCATTCCATAATCCCTCTCGTTGGATATTATGAAATTGAAGCTACCCCTGTACTGATGAGGGTCATAGCCCCATACCATGATATTCAGGTTGCCTTTTTGACTAATTTTCCCATAACTGGTATTGTGGCTTAATCTTTATCACCACTAGACAAGTTTTTTTTTACTAAATTTATATACATAATACATCTTTCTGATACATAATTAAAAGGAGAAGTGCCGCTTTAGGTACACACACCTATATGTTTAATTAAAAAGACATATATTGGATCAAAATATCATTTATTTTACCAATATTTCAGTTGGCTGAACGCCAACCTTTTTCGAGGTATTATAACATATTAATATGTGTCCTATGTATATATGTTATAATACCTTGAAAAGGTTTGGCGTTCAGCTAACTGAAATATTGGTAAAATAAAATACATTTTGATCCAATTTTTAGATTTAAGATTTATTTATCGATTGCTCTATTTTCAAAACACCTATATGTATTATATTTTGAATATAATTTTTTGAATTCTCAACTCATGCGTAGGAAGATACCCAAGATATTCAAAACACATTGTTTAACAATATCTATAGCGATAAATTTTATTCCTTATTGAATTTTTACTCCCTTTCCTCTATGCGAGTCCAGGGGTCTACGTTCCCATTAAGTGTTTGCTTTTATCCGTTTCTTCCAACCTTAAATATCAAATTTGCCTCTATAGGATTTGTATATATAAATAGTTATGAAAATTCTAAACTATTATAGACGCGTATGATACTTTTAAAAATTAAACAATAACTACTGCCCTTAATGCAATGATAAAATAATGGGAGGTCCTGGCTCATCAGTGGTGAACCAGCGGTAGATTAAAATGGCGAAACCGCTGGTTCACTACGGATGAGCCAGGCCCTCCCATTAATTTTTCCATTGCAGTAAGGGCAGCAGAAATTGTTCAATTTTTAAAAGAAACAAACGCGTCTACATTAGTTTCTAATTTTCATAACAGATGGTGTGATAATGCATCATAGTATAAATAGTTAGGTTCATTATTCTGTATACAGTTACGAGCGTCATGCGTGGCCTCTGTCACGGTTTGCTTTTTTTTTTTTTGGAATGGCGCCCTCCTATTGGTCGGTTACAATCACGCCACCTTTGCCCCCCCCCCCCCCCCCCCCATTTCTGTAACTATTGTGTTAGAGCGGGTCGCTCCTTAAATAAATGCATATATTAGTTAATAACCAAATGGAATCCTCTCTTTCTTTGTCCCAGTAAGAGACGCCTACGGAAGCCAACAGTACATAGACAGATAAAGCACATAGGCTATAGTTATTAACTAAAATATGCATTTATTTAAGGCGCCAATTTATAATTGTAACAAATAGTATTTGAATCAAAACATTCAATCGGGTAAAACACGGGCGTTGCCCGGGTCATTGGGCTAGTAAATATATATTCAGGTTTAACTATGCCCGTCTGGCAGGCTGGGGATGAGAAACATATGGCGTATTCAAATTAATCCAACGCATATACGACTGGGTCTTTTTTGCTTCAGTATATTTAGAATATTTCTCCGTTAAATACTTGGAGGTTTCTATGAATTGAGATATCGCCCCTACATAGGCCTGATATCGGCATCCATTTTTCCAGGTGAAACACGCTATTGGCAGGTTCTCACTCTTGCCGTCCACACTGATGAGCCCATAGCCTGACACTATGGTTGGTCTTTGTTTGCTTCATTTTGTGGCCAACTGATGTAGCGAAATTATACCGAACTTGCTATGAAAAAAAGACACAGAGTGTAAATTTTAGAAATCATTTCTTAAAAAGAAAAATCTATTTTATTCCCAAATAACGTTTTCCCAAAAGTCACATGCACAAAGAGTATCTCTCCCTTCAAAAATTCCAGAAAAACAAAGCTCATTTTAGACATTTCTATTTAGAGAATTTAAAATTTATTTTTTAAAGAAAAGGAAAAGCTTCCTAAACTGCCCGATAGATGGTGCTAACCATGACGTCACAGGAGAAACAAAAGGTTTTCCAAATGGCGTCCCAGTAAAGCCCCAACAAGGTATATTAGGTAGAGCGATCCTGAAAAACCAATTGCGGTTTTCTCTCCAAAATGAAAACATCCGAAATAAATTTGTCAGGCGCCGCCATTTTGTGAAATCCGTCCATTTGTTAGGTTTTATGGAAGGGCCACAAATAAATCCGGGACTTACCTGCCTCCGATATTTTTGACTCGTAGAATAAACCATTTTAATAAAATTTGACCGCGGACCCTGTTGTTTTTGTGGAAACAACTTTAATCTAACATCGATCGGCTGCTAAGTTCCAACTTTAAATCAAATCTTCTGCTTTTTCCTTCTTTTTTCTTTTGGTCCATGTCTGGCAGCCCACCTGACCTTTTGGATAAAATCTATTGATGCCATTTTTTGACTCTACATAATCTCTCATAATATATTTTCTAATTAAAATTTAATTTTGAATAATAAAATAGAGAGGGTTATTTTACCTATAAATAACGGAAAATTCCTATCTACTTATATTGGCCATATTTCCAATAAGAGGATTAAATGGTTATTTATGCCAGAATATATATTTATATATAATTCAAAATCTGTTCTAAAATAGTAAATTTATTTTTATTTTATAAAAAAAAATATGTTTTTTACTAGATCTAAAGTATATCTATTACTTTATATTTTTCTGTAAGAAATTTGATTCTTCTCAACTGAACTGCCAAACTTGGACATGTTATATATTTATTTTCACTCATATATAGATATAAAATTTGTTGTTTAGTTTAAACATGTTAAGTTTTTTTTATATGATATATATATATATATCAACAAACAACAACAAAAAGCCTTTATTGAGGACCTCTCGTCCTATATAGGATTCGCCAGTTTACAGAGTAAGAGAAGAGAACTGAGAATACAGAGAGAAACCTATAATTAGTAGGTATAGTATAGTATTTTCTACACTGTGACTATATACAACCGCAACAACAAGCCTTTTACTGGAATCAAAGTCCCATACAGGATTCGTCATTCTAATCCTGACATAGATTATTTGCATATAATTATTTACATCAATTAGATTATGTATATAGCCTCCCCTTCTCTTCAGCCGTCTTCCAAAATTTGAACAACGCAAAAGCTCCAGCTCTGCTTCTCACCACCTCATTCAACAGGAGCTCCAAAGAGATTCCCTCAAGGCCTATTTCACTGAGGAGCACTTCTCGTTCGTCTTTCAGCCCCATACATGAGAGCAAATGGTGATGTAGCCCAGGCTCCATTCTTGTCCCGCAAATCTCGCATGTCCATCCGTCTGTTTTAAATATTCTGGGGCGATCATCAGTAAAGTATATATATATATATAAAAACGCGGAAAAAAACGGTCTTTATTCAGTTAAAAGAGGCAAATACAGTCGGCAGTCAGAGGGGAAGGGGTATCAAGAAGGAGCCGATCTAGCTGTTGTAGTCTTTCCGTCTATTTCCATTTCTATACATGGCGGAGGGGTTGTCTTCACTTCTAGGGGAGTGGGCTTAGGTTTTTTATCTAGGTTCCTGTCTTCTTGTTGGTCAGAGTTGTCGTGCTGAGACGCATTAAGCGGTCTCTTCTTCGTCGGATATTTTGCATCGAGGATTGCATCGTATACTGCATCATACTTGTCGATCTCCGTTTGAATTACCCTCAATTTGCCTATTTTGTCGTTGAGTGCTCTTCTTTGGTCGGTATTGAGGTCTCTGAAGTTTTTTGACTTAAAATCTTCACATTTCTTGAGGTAGCAGGAGGTCCTATACTTCAGGTCGGGGTGCAGTTCAAGCTGTTGACAGACTTTGGTCTGTCTAGAAATACCTGCCCTTTTGAATACCAACGCGATGATCCTTTCCATTTTAGGGTTGTCTCTGTGCTCGCAGTCTATCAACTCCCTCTGGAGCTGAGAGGAGTCCATCGACCACTGTGAGCACCTGGCTGATGTGTCTTCGTCAGAATCTTCGGTTCCTGCGTCGGTCCTCGATTCAGAACACGGGTGAATGGCTGTTCCTCCACCAGGGGGGACTGGTTTTGTTTCTTCGTGGAATTCGGTTTCGAATTGCGAGGACGTCATTGATAAATCGAATTTGATGGAAAGAGCATCGTCATCTGACTCGTTTCCGTCTTTCGTTAGAATGGATTGTACGACAGGGATTTCGCTGGGGGGAGTCTCGAGATTGTCAGTTTCAGCAGAACTAGCGACGTTAATCCTTTTCACTTCAGTATTCATCGAGATGTTCTTGGGAAGTGGGGTTTCGATTGTTTCTGAATAAGTTCTTGTGATGTTGGCTCTGATTTCCGGGTTGAATGGGCATTTGGATTTAATATGTCCATGTCTCTTACATCTCAGGCAGGTGATATCTTCGCCCACAAAGATCTTAAAAGTCCTTTTCATGTAGACGATTGGGATGATAGCCGGCATGTCAGTCGATTCCTTTCTCTTCAACACGACCTCTCTTCTAAGAGATGAAAGGTGTTTGAAAAGGGGGTTCTCGGTGGGGAAAGGCAGGGGTCTGACGCTAAGGATCTCTCCAAAGGGCGCTAGGGCTTTGGTGACCTCTTCATCTGGGATGAAGGCAAGTATTCCTGAGAGAATATATTTCTTTGGGGGGTTGAATAGGGGCGTTGGGTAGATGGTGTTGCCTCTTACAGCAAAGCCGTTATTAATGAGTAGTAGGGCCTGTTCACCATCGGCAACCGACACAACGGCCTGGCCATTCATCTTTCCAACCGAGTGGATGTTTTCGTGTCCAATGATTTTGGCTATAGAGGATAGGTGCTCCTCAGCACTGCACTCTGAGAGGGCGGTGAATTGGATGGTGGAGTTTATGTTTTTACTTCTTTTTTCGTATGTTTCTCTTCGAGATTCTTCAAATTTTTTCCACTCTTGAGGCGAAAATTGTCTTCTTTGGGTATGCAAATTGTCTTGCTGTTTGTTTTTCTTTTGAGATGGTAATTCAGCGATTGATGGCTTTGATGTAAATGAGATTTCTTCATGAGGGTGAGCGACCAATGAGACTACCGCAGCAGATGACGTGTTTGATGACGCAACGACCAACTTGGCCGTTGCCATGGTAATGATGCAAAGCTACGACTTGTAGCTTTGCTAAATTATGAAAAATAGGAAAATATGAAATTTGATGAGATTCTTTGAGAGATGGGTTGAAATGATGCCTGGATTAAGGCGAACAAGATGATATGAAATTAGTTAAATAAAAATTGACTTTACGGGATGAAAAAGGCGAAAAACACGGAGCTCGTGCGACGCGTGGCCGCACGGTCAACGTCTATATATATATATATATATATATATATATATATATATCAAAAGAGGCACCTCTCCCTTTTTTATGCTTCAGAACGATACAATGTTCATCACCCTAATAAAGAAATTTACTAGTGATGATAAAGAATGAGCCACAACACCAGTTTTGACAAAAGACAAAGTGTATACTATGGTTTCAGGCTTTGGTCCTCATCAGTAGAGCTTCGATTTCATAACCTCTCCTACGATAGGGGCTATGACATCGGTCGAATATATCAAACAGGTGTTTAAGATGGTGAAGTGGCAAAGGCAATTTCTTATGTTTGATTGGTTCTCTAAATGAATCAGAAGTGTATTTTGGGACAAAGGAATAAAATCAAATCGACGTTGTTTCTATTTATACCGAAAGATGGCGCTCTTATATCTTTAAATGTTTATTCAAGCGATTAGGACCTTATTCCTTTTATATATGTGGTATAAAGTGATTATGGTGGTTGTGCACGATGTACCATATATTTACCATATTGTGTATTTGATATAAGGACCAAAGTTCTTTTTTTAAAGGCTATTTGTTCGATATAATTTTTGTTCACGTTTTATGTAGTGAGATTTCTTTGTTTTTAAATTGAAACGATAATACAAAATTCATTTCTTCCCCTTTCTCTCCATTTTATCTTTTGTTATTATAATTGTATTGTTTCTGATAGAATGTGTTCTTCTTGATACAAAATCAGTGATAAATAGGAAAATGACTAATTGAAAAAAATAATCAGGAAGAGAATCACCTACGTGACAATATTCTCACAAATGTACTGTATGCATGTGTCTCGGGTGTAATTTGTCTGAATGCCTGGCACTGTTCCCCTAAAATACCGACAATGGGAGGTATACTTGTGATGGCATTGAGATGGTTGAAGGAATGTCTTTGGTTAAAATCATTATTATTATTGTTTTTTATTCTTATTATTTACTAGCCGAATGACCCGGGCAACGCCCGTGTTTTACCAGATTGAATGTTTTTATTCAAATACTATTTGTTACAATTATAAATTGGCGCCTTAAATAAATGCATATATTAGTTAATAACTATAGCCTATGTGCTTTATGTGTCTATGTACTGTTGGCTTCCGTAGGCGTCTCTTACTGGGAAAAAGAAAGAGAGGATTCCATTTAGTTATTAACTAATATATGTAATAATATGTTGAAGTTCTGGTTGACTCTTGTAGTACCTCGTCGACTCTCTGTAATAAGGTGATGCAACCGAGGGTCAAACCTGTAGTAACCGCGAGGGGACAGTCAGGGCGTGGAGAGTTTTCCAGTACCTCTCTGCACCTTGTAGGATCTTTAACAGTTCTCACAGGGTACAGGCAGTCGTGGTCGAGGCAGAGTGGAAAACTGGGGAATGTCCACACACAAAAAACGAAGCGACACAGTTGTAGAAGGGAAGTTCCATGAACAGATAAAAAGTCGAGCCAAGAGCAAGATGGAGATAGTAGATTTCTTACTGTTTTACATGGTCGATGAGTTGGTCCTTGGAGACGACAAGGGGTGACGCTGACCGGAAGACTCACTGGAAGACTGACTGTCTGTTGCTAACCGGGCGTTTTTATACTACGCCTCCGACAAAGAGAATTGGGTCATGCACGTGTCACACGTGTCGATGGCCACCGGACACTGGCGCCTATCTGTCGGCTTCTACTTTATTTTTAGAAGTTACTTTGTGATTTACTTCTCAAATCTTGCTTTTAACTCAGCTTTTAATCTATTATATAGTTTTATTTATTCATCCTCAGTACATTACATATGGTGATGCAAGGACACCTGTCAATTATGCGTATAATTATTTATAGATGTATTTCTATATACAACATAACAATCTTGTTATAAGTGTTATATATAGGTTGTTGGTTTAAATTATCA
The DNA here is from genome assembly GCA_030710605.1 of Cordylochernes scorpioides. Lineage (NCBI taxonomy): Eukaryota > Metazoa > Arthropoda > Arachnida > Pseudoscorpiones > Chernetidae > Cordylochernes > Cordylochernes scorpioides. The sequence goes on from CP092868.1 coordinate 84,503,610, forward strand.
TATATATGCATTTATTTAAGAAGCGACCCGCTCCAACACAATAGTTACAAAAACGAAAAGGCGAGTTGGGGGGGGCATTGAATTGTTATTGAGATTAATTAATTTGTAGATATATTCATTGATTAATAGTTTTTATGTTTGTTTATTTTTCTTAATTCGGTAACAGTGTGTTGTTATTTTTTTTTTGTTTTGTTTTGTGATGTATATTAAAAATCGTATTAGTTGTGTGTATGTAAAATTCTAAATTCTTTTGTTTTGTTGTTTGTAGTAAATTTAAAAATTCTGATTTGAATCAAATCTTTGTTTTATTCTAAAAGGTCTCATGGAGAACTCAAACTCAGCGAAACACTTTAACTTATAAGATTTAAGTT
>CP092868.1:84504080-84564361 GCA_030710605.1 Cordylochernes scorpioides
ATTCTCCCAGATGGGTAAACAGAAGTAAACATAGCAGTTAGCTACAGAAAATGGAGATTGAGATCGACCTTTCTTCAAGTTGGATCCATTATCTGTGTTGTGCCTATTGTCTGTGCTGTTTTCCAGAATTTGGATAAGTTAATGCACTGGTTGTGAGATTAAAGGTATTACAAGGCATCAAAACTATATCTGTGGTACGTGTGACCTCATTAAAATATACTCATTTCTTGATTTTTAAGGAAAGCTTTAGGACCGGCCTACTTGGTCGTTGGAGTACAGTTTGCACCAAGCTGATGAGGGCCAATAATTCAAAGCGTGTACGTGGTTAGCTATTTTTAATTTATCAAGAAAATGGGTTGGCTGATATCCTGGAATATACCTAAATCAACTTTTAGTTGAAGCTTATTCCGATAGATGGCGCTCTGCCATCCAGAATGTTCAATATGCTATATAAAAATGCTAAATTATATTTCTAGAACAAACTCTGTGAAGTTGCGACCGACGAATAGCGCTGCTTCACATTATATAAATTCATTGTTGATGTTTCCTTTGGCCGGCACAAACCTTTTTGTAAATATGTAAATACTTGTTCTTTTATTTTCCTCATTCTTCACGCCTAATTTCAGGTATTTGTTCCTAAATTGTTTAAATTTATTTAAACCAAATAGTGATCTAAAGGGTTTGTATTATACACCTTCCAAGATATATCACGACTGCATACAATAATACTCATGTATTCAAAATCTCTGCAAATGATATATTTCTCATTCAATTTATTATATATAACAGTAAGAGCACGCCATATTAAAAATCAGGCTAATAATTTATACCTCTCAAAAAATGTATGATAACATATAGATATATGAAAAAACAATTAAAATATAAAAAAGCTCAGGTGTTGATATTAAAAACAAAAAAGGCATATCCTGACCAGGCTCACATGAGCATTTCTTGTTTTATCAAGAAATTGGGTCGACCAAATATCACGGAGCAAGTTAAATAATCGTTTAGTTTATTTTTGCTTCACTAGACAGCGCTCTACTTTCGAGAAATGCTCATTTGAGCCTAGTCAGGATATGTCTTTTTTTGTTTTTATTATATATGATTTTTGTTCATATAAATGGCATCAACCTTTTTACTAAACCATACAAAGATGTATCAGAGAATATAAACATTTATCTCCTAAACACTAATTCAAAGGGGGTTTAAGTTAGAATGGAAGTTGTGAGGTAGGAAGTTTTCTTTGGTCTGTCGGATCAGCTGAGTCAGTTGTGGCAAAGGGAGAGTAGGTTCGCCTATCCAGCACTTCGCGCTAACTGAATCTGTCTGTCCCTACATGCTGATCACCGGCCGCTACATCTCCTTCGTCTATTGTTTTTCTTCTTCTTCTGGAAATTAATTCAAATATAGAAATTATCAAATATCGATTTTGTTATTGTTTCTGTAGGGATACTTTCGCATACATCTTAATTTTATTCTGTCACAAAGGATACCTAAAATTAACATAACTTATCTAATATAGCTATAAATATCTACGTGAATATATATAATTATCTAGTTTCTTGTATAGCAGCCGGTTGAAGGACGTCATAGTCCGAAAGCTAGCCAAGATTATATCTCTCATATAAAAAAACCTGTCGACTTTAACTTTGATTCCTTCTTTGATGTGATATCTGGCGATTCCTTCTCTTGTAATAGCTGTAAAAGCTTCGTAATGACAATTATCGAAAAATGGCCGAGAAGTAATTATTTTGTGTTTTTGAGAGAGCTGAGGTGTATCACAAGTGGTTTAACCCCCTCCCAGCACCAGCAATGAGAGTAATAACCGCAGTAGTGCTGGACGATGAAATAATAATGATGTGTGGGGACACAATTACGGTGTGAATTATGGATAGCTCCCACCACATTCCTATCTCAATGTATATTTTATATCAGCGATATATCCGGAGTCTCGCTGAATGTCAAATGTATGCTAATTTCTCCAGAGGTATATGTAAATACAGGTAGGTACCTATTTCTCCAGGTATATCTAAATATATATATATATATGTAAATTATCCCAGGGTATATTTGTAATTATATGCAAATATGTGAATATATGTATATTTCCCCAATATAAGCAACTATATGTATATTTGCCTCCGAAAATGCAGATATATGCAAACATGTGAATATTTCTCAATTACAGACAACTTCTTTTTAGGTATGTATATTGTAGCATTGGTATTTTTTATATATTGATTGCTTATTTTTAGAGGAGGATAATTGCTGCTGCTGGAAGGAGGTTAAACTACTTGTGAGCCACCTCACCTTTCTCGAAAACACAAAATAATTACTTCTCTGCCATTTTTTAGATAATTAACATTGAATATATTTGTAGGAGATTGCTTTGTCATTTCTTTATATATTTTTATTTTGGCTGAAACACGCAGGACATGGGTGGAGAAAATATTAACGCTCATGAACCTTCCAAACCGCAATCTGAGGTAACAATATATATATGTCGTACCACAAGCCACAGCAGTCATGGGGCCCAGTGGTTTCAGGCATGTCTATGGTTTCTACATAAAGGACAAGGCAAGCTGGATGGCTTTTAAGAGAAGTCAGCGACAGGTGACACGGCAAGGTCCAAGAGGATGTCTTGAGATGTGCGCCATACAGCGGCAAGTCGTCAACTCCTAACTAATGTCTTGTGGAAGATCCCCGGGAAGGGTCCACGTGATGATCTAGGAAATTTACATTTTCTGATATGATCTCGACAACGGTCATTTAAAAATTGGACTCTCGACTGTGTTCGCTGGTATCTAGCCTCTATCAACTCTATTGTCTTATTGAATATTACATGCTCATCGAACTGGCGCGTTGTGTTTTATATCATTTGGGACTCTGTGTAACACTTATTATAATTATTATACATATGAAATCTAGTGTATATTGACATATATTACCACATATATATGTGTAGTGAACCTCCTTAAGTGAAATAATGTGATGTCATTATGCCGGTCACTCTTACACTTCTGCGAGCTTCTCAGCGACCTCTGGTTTCAAAATACCAAAGTTTGTTTTTCATCTACGGGATAATTTACCAATATGGAGATTGACATTATTGTATTTGAAGGTTTCTCTGATCCCAACTCCGGTCCTCTCTGTTTACCTATCTTATTTCAATTGTCCTTTCACGTCGAGAACACTGGGAGAATGTAGCTATTTCTTAACCAATAGCTCCTTAACTAGCATATTGTCTGATAAAAAGGGGGGGGGGCGGTACCAACTGGACTATGTGAGTATACACTATGTGTATGTACATTAGATTTACTTAAATTGGGGGATATGCAAGTGGTGGTGATGTTCATACAGCCGTCTACTCAGATCTCCCATTCTGTGTACTATTTATATTTAATTGCAAGATGAGCTTGGTTCCCTGGAGACAGTTGCTCCATGGAAAGTGGGGGGGGGGGGGGGGGGGGGGTGCCATTGCCCCGTTAGTCAGAGTTCCCTGTTCACGGTTACCGTAGCGGCTCGGAGCTCACCGTACTTCACCCTACAGGGCAGTCCCTTACTTGTGCTGCTTCTTCCGCCCACCAAGATATGCAAGCAAATAACCGAATATGGAAACTTTGTGCAAACTATGGACAACGGAACAGCTCTTAGATATGAAACAAGGAATCTCACTAAGGAATACTTGACACTAGAGCCAATTCATAGTAAAGAGAGAGAGAGAGATTTGAAAAGTAAAAATAATATTATATATTATAAAATGATAGAGAGAAGTAGAAGAATGATTAATTTTTTATAATGTATATACGCACAAAACCAAATGTTAAAACTACGCGAAAACTCTAAATAAATAAAAAAAGGAACACAATATTTTAAATATTAAAAAAAAAACTCCGACAGTAAAAATTACACAAAGGTGAAATGTTAAAGGAGAGAAAATATTGATCTCGAGGTTTTTTACAAATTGTAAATAAGGTTTGTAAACACTTTGCCTTTCTTTTTTATTGAACTCGATGGAGATTCTGCGGCGTGAATTAAAGGGCAGCCGATCGAGTCAATTGGAGCCAAACGAACAAATAAACAAGCAGACGACGAAACACTCACCATAATCAACAGATGGTCCCATTCACCCCCTCCCCACACAAAACTGGCTTTCTTTTCCAACTTTTAGTTGGAGAGAGAGAGAAAAAATTACTTTTTCATTTATTTTTTCTATTTTGAAAAGTTGAGAATAAAAGGAGAAAGTTTCTTTCGTTTGGCAAAGAAAAGAGAGAGAAAAAAAAAAAAAGAAACAGAAGATATTGTAAAATTGAGAAATTCCAGGTTTTTCCAGTAGGGAGTGAAAATTGGGTTTAGTTAAGTCAATGGAAAGAAGGAAATTAAAATAGTTTAGTTTTTAGCGCGGAGTTTTTGTGTGTGGTTGTTCCCGGGAGTTTTTTTTTTTTTTTTTTAAACCGAGATGAACCTGTCGCTAATATTGACCAGATGACCACCGCCATCTTGGAAGACGAATGGACACATGTCAATACTGATTTCATAATATAGTAAAATATTGATACACACAGCGCTATATCTCGTTATTTTCTTCAATCTTCGGTTCTACGTTTATTTCCCATAAATAAAGCTCTCCACCACATACACTAGGATTTTGGCAAAGAACAGCGTTTACTGTTTAGGTCGGAAGTTGAATAAAATAGTTCTGTATTTTGTTAGCTTGCTTCCTGAAATGTCTCCAATTTACATGAGCATCACGACTGACCATATGTAAATACGAATTAGAAATTTAACTAAGTACTTTTGGAAGAACCATCGTGGTAAAGAAATGAATCCGTACTTAGGGTGAAAGCTGCCCAATGTTGTGCCAATACTACCTCATATCTTAGTTACATATCCCGCCTTAGCTACATATCTACCTACCCATGAAATCAAGATGGGATGACCTATATTGTTCTTTATTGTTCACGGCTTTAGGGGGGGAATATATAAAAATGTCAGTTTCCTACATCTATCAACGTAACAAGTCAAATTCGACAAACTCTTTATGATCTATTGGCCGATGAGAGCTTAAACTAATTGTAATACCAGTTTTACAGTTCAGCATTCAAAATTGTGGGGTCGGTGGAAGGATGATCTAAACCGTTGGTTTTCGACGGCTATGACTGGGGTTCGATTCTCGCATTGGGCACTTTTTTCTGATTTAAAAAAAAAAAATGCTCCAATGGCCCCGATTCTTAAAAAATTCCAATCCACCAGCGAGTGCAAGTAACAAAACGAGGTTCTGGCATATTTTTAAGGGCAAAGTCGAACTGCTTTTCACATGTGTAGACTTACACTTACAGTAAAAGCAGTCGCTTACCTCTACCCACCGTGATTATCATGGCCTGTACCACGTGTACTAGGGATAAGCAAAAAAAAAAAAAAAAAGAATTCAAAATTAAGAATTTCAATAAAACCGAAAGGTAGATGACTAAAAGACACTCGTTGCTTGTTATGTTCATCACTGTGTATATATCTTATCACTTTTTGATACGCTTATTATTTTAAATACTTAATCAACTACTCCGCAAACAGTTTATTTTCTAATTTATTATCATTGACAAGCTTCCTAGTTAAAGAACTCTCCCAAGTTTTTTTCCAGGGATATACATTTTAAAACAAATATTTGTAAACAACCATTATACGTGACTGGACTCGAGACCATCAGACTGGCTTTCAATATTGACTTTAAAAATTTACCTCCAATATTCACTGTTACTGAACACCTTGCTGATACCATCACTATTGTGATTGAACATATGCCAATCGTCCATAACCTCGTCTTGTAATATGGATATGGGAGATCAATTTTTCTGTTTATACTATTATATTTAAATGATATGAGTACTTCTAAGTATATGCTTTCTGTTTTTGTAACTACACTCTTATTATAACAAAGCAATAACGTGCCGTCTATATATAACAAATGAAAACACTATAAGAGTGTTCCTTTCACGAACAAATCAAACCTCTACTGTCCTTACTGCGATTCAAAAATATTAGGAGAGCTTGGCTCATCAGTGGTTAACCCTCCCAGTGGTTTCGCCAATTTAATCTACCCGACCGCTTCTTTAGAGCGTTAATAATGTATTGAATCATTCTGCTTTTATGAGAGGTTTCATCACTGATGAGCCAAGCCCTCACAATATTTTTACATCGCAGTAAGGATAGTAGAGGTTTGATTTGTTGGTGAAAGAAACACTCACGTTTTATAATACTCTTATTATTGTTCGATTATTTTTCTATTTAGAGACTCCAAGAGGGGCGAGTCGATTTAAGGCGAGATGTCTTAATCCTTTGTTTGTATATCTACATAGGCCTACTGGTGTTTGAGAATGAAGGAAGATTTGTTGGTTTATCGATATATCTTCACGCTGCACAGATATATCCATCTAGCCAGCCATTGGCGGAGACGGCCGGAGATGCACGCAACACGTCCCCATTGGTTAAAATGTAATTAATGGTTTGGCCAATCGTTGAATTTTTCACGCCTTATTAGAGACGGTGATAAATGCTCCGCGGTGAACATTATTCGGCGGTGTAATTAGCCTAATTGTAACGCCGCGGTGTGGCGCTAATCATCATGATAATTACATTGTTGCGATAATTGCTGGGGCGAACAGAAGCTCTTTTTTTACACTGTTGAATGTTGTTTTATCGAAACTTGGAAATGTGCCGTTATCTAGAGAGAAACATGTTGATGGCAAGGCCTAGCTGAGGGAGAGTTATGCAAATCAGAGAGTTTCTCTTACATGGCGATGGTTGAATGTCCGAGAGCGCTGAAGCCTAGATCTTCATTAATTTTTGTTCACAGATTCAGCTACCTCACTCTAGGATTATTTGATGTCCGATATATTATCCAGATGATTTAATAGAATAAAAATTGTTGATGTATTTGTGTTTGGAATCAATATTGGATGGACTAGCTGTTTGTAAAATCGATGTATCTATTAAGGTGACCTTGACACAAATCTTGTGCTGCAGTTTCTGATTGGTTATTCTTTGGGCATATATATGTGCGACATCATCGCATGTAGGCATTGCTGAGCTAGTTAATAGTAGTAATAGGTTTTAAACTTTTTTGGGAATAATGCGATTAGAGTTGATATCTTTGAAAACTTCACGAATGCCATTATTAGCATATTCATTTGAGAAATGTAGTTTGAAAAAATAAAAGTCACACCTAAGGGTGTAAATACGTTTGAAGAAAGTAAGCAAACCACTAACAACCAACTAAACAAACATTCATCTAATTCAAGAACCATTTTTTTCATTTCCATTATTATTATTGATAAGAATAACTTAATTAAGGGGAATTCAGCCGATTAAACCTTTTTTTTTTTTTACGTGGAAAGGAGAGAGTGGATTTTCCCATAAATTTCCCAATAATTATTCTATTAGTTAATTGGTGCTGAGGGAAATGTAAAAAGATGCATTTTTTGTTCTTCCCTTCATAATTGACCGATGTTAGGGTTGCCAGTCGATTTTAAGGATCGGCTGCCTTTTTTTGGAGGTGTACGGTGATTCGTTTGGCCAAATAGAGGTCAATTACTGTACGAGGGTTCATTAGGATGTTCGTTAGGGTGCTGAACTAACAGCCCGACCCCCTAAACACACTCCTATTGGTTCACAACTTGATAAAAGTTTCGCTTAACTTCTTATGTACACCGTTTTTTATCGTCTGCGTGGAAATTTTTTCGGCGGGAAAATTTAAGACGAGAAAAATTTTCCGATAAATTCGGGGATTAGAGGTTTAAGAATATTTATTCTGACGATGTGAAAGTTTTTCAAAAAATAAAAAAATAAATAAAACAGGAATTTTAAATTTTTTTTCACGCTTTTTATTTTGTTTTTGTGAATTTAAAGAGTTAGTTTAAAGTGCGTGTAGATTTAGATGTCTTAGATAGATTTCGTAATTATTATTATCTACATCATGCTTTGTAGTGTAAAATAGAACAATTTACGATTCAGAGTTAAAAGGAAGAATTCGTTGAAAAGAATTATGTATTTGTAGCATGTGTATAAGAGTAATTTAAAACTTTTCACTCTTTAACAACAATCGCATTTACAGAAAGTGAGTTAGAATCAAGGAGTTTCCGATAGACTTTTTTATGTAAGTATTTCTGGACCGTGTGATGTGACAAATTGAGTGACTATAAAATTTGAATGGAATTGTGTAGGAATTCCGTTTGGAAAAATAGTGCGGATTGTATAATTAGCATTATGGATGGATAATTTAAAATATATGTGATAACCTATACTGAAATTAATAAAAATTGAATGAAGAATGCATGCACACAACAGATGGCTCATCCGTGGTTAAGCCTCTCAGAGGTTCCACCATTGTTTATTTCCAGACTGTTTCAGGCCGCTGGAGGAGTTCACCACTGCTCTCCCTCCTTCATATTTATTCATTGCATTATGCCTTCTGTATAAATATCTTTAATTATATGTATTTTAAAAAGTAGCGTTAAAATTATACATTATTTTCAACATAAAAAATATTATATGGAAATAACGCGCCATCGATACATAAAAAATGAAATCATTAAAGCACGCATGTTTCTTTTATACATAAAACAAACTTCTACTGTACTGGGATGAAAAATATTGGGAGCGCTTGGCTCAACAGTGGTGATCCTTCCAAGCAATTTCGCCAATTTAATCTACCAGACTGCTTCTTATAACTATAATACTATGATAAAACAACAACTAAATAATATGTTCATTGGTCAGAATTCCTATGAAATAATATGTCATAGCGTTGACAACATGCATATCTGTATACCAGGGCGAAGCCGCCCCTGTACTGATGAAGGCTATAGCCCTAAACCATGTTATACAGGTTGGCCTTTTGTCTAATTTGCAAAGATAATATTATTTGCATATTATTAGATATATATTTGCGTGTTCTGAGCAATAATATCAACAAAATGTATTGTTTTGGTGTATTTTATAAAGATAAGAGGCACCTTTTCACTAATAAATCTATATATAATAATTATATTGCCACGTAGAAAATTAGGGAAGACCAACTTCGGGATGAGACAGAAATTTATTTAAGCCAAGAACAAACTATGAGTGATAAACAAAATATAAGCAAAAGAGGGAAGAAGTGCACAGAGTATATGAAAATATAAACATAAAAATAATACTCTGCTAATAAAATAATAAATACTTTGTTAAAATATGATAACAATTTTACGTATCAAACATAAAATAAATCTTGAAAATAAAAAAACGCAAAAACCTTTTAAATTTTTATTGGATTCGTCGGGATATATATATCTCCTTTACCGAACAAAACATTCGGAATTGTAAATATTCACACATTACAATTGCAGCTTATGTTGGTAGCTAAATTCAATGTCTATCATAAATACCATATATGTGTTATAATGTAGGTTTTCTAAGAAACCGGTTAAACCGGTTTGGTAGAAGTCCAACCATTACATTACAACCAAAGTGACATCGGAGAAGTACTAGTTAAGTGGTGTAACAGGAATAATTAATCCCCTGCTGTTAATTAGTCAGTCAGCTCTTGTTATGATAGTGTTAGTTGATTGTGTCGTCCCTCGGGGCTTCCTTCCCTTTATTACAAGTATACCTCAGGTTTTCCAACAAACTTTCCTCTTACATTCTAAAGTTCTCTTGAACGACTCAAATCTTATTTTATCTCTATTTATATTCGCCTCACATGTAAACAACATTACTGCAACCTTATTGTTAGAAGTAAAATTATTTATAATTACAGTTAGACCTGTCTATAGCCCCCCCCCCCCCCTCTTGGGACTCACCAAAATAGGGTGATATAGAGAGAGGGTGCTATAGACAGGTTAGTTTTAATGTAAAATGTTTACATTTTAATGTTTAAAATCGGGCGCTATAGAGAGGAAGGCGCTATTTAGAGGGGGCGCTATAATCATGTTTAACTGTATTCTCATAAATTGTGTGTGTTGTATTTATCAAAATATATTGTTGATCTTATAGGGGATTATGGAATGTCATTAATTGTTAGTTATTATAAACAGTAATGTAATATTAATTGGACTAATTATCTTGCCAATTTCAGCTTTGAATCGCCCGTTTATTGCGGTCTATTAGTGTAGATACGGTCTGGTGTTTAACTCGCTGTTATTTCATGCAAATATGGCAGAATGGTTTGGAACAATTGCCTTGTTTCCTTGACGTGAACTTTTCCCAATTTTATCGAGAAGTGACAATATATATTTAAGACTAAACTTTATATTTTAAATCATATTCATCTACTATAAATGCAATATTTACGTAGGTATGTAATTTTAGTAAATCAATATTGAATATAATAAGAAAAAAATCTCTAGTTAAGTTTATTAACACACACACTTTATAGATGGAAATTTTGCCCGGGAGGATATTGATCTAAAAAGACAAAAGTCACCTCTCTCGTCAAAATAGACGACAAAGCCAAACGCCATCTATTGCCAGCCGCCGCAAACTTGCGGCCTCGGATCGGTGACAAAGCCACAAAACTAGCTTTGGTAAACTGATAAGCGTCCACCTAGATACCACTTTATTCCATGAGATCCATAAGGGATTTAATGGAATCTTGACAATCTGCCAAAGAGGTGTTTATCTGACTAAGTGGCTGAGCCAAAACTGGTGTTATGGCTTTGTCACCGACCCGAGGCCGCTAGTTTGTGGTGACGGTCAATAGATGACGTCTAGTTTTGACTTCTATTTTAACGGAAGAGGCGACCGTTGTCTTTTTAGACACACACTTTAGTGTTTCAATTTCGTTACCACTCTTTTTTTAAACTTATATATTCACCCACAATCCCAACGAATTTTTAGTAGCTTTCTTATTTGTACCTCGATTACAACAATCATCCAACGATGAAATTTTTCTTTGTCATTCATTGTAACATTCATTCGTAACAAAAGAAAAGAATGGATTTCTCGACTCAATGTTGTGAAAAATTCCAAGTCAAAGAAAAATTAGAAGGATTTAATATAGAGATTACAAACAAATATAGAGATAAATAAATAATTCACCTCGTTTACAACAATCGTTCAACAATTTGATTTTTATTTATTTTTTATCATCATTGTTACAAAAGAAAAGAATGATTTTACCGACTCATTGTTTTAAAATTCCAAATATATTAGTAGCATTTAATATAAGGCACAAATAAATATCGATACCAACAAATAATTCACCTCGTTTACAACAATTTCCCAACAATTGTTTTTTTTCTTTGTCATTCATTGTTTAAAAAGAATGACTTTCCCGACTCTCAGCGTTTAAAAAATTCCAAATAAAAAAATATATTAGTATCATTTAGTATTGAACACAAATAAATATCAACCTGTGCTATAAAAAAAAAGATCAGGAAAATATAATTATTTCGATATGGGATTTTTGAATTTTTTTTTTCCCGGAGATGAACGAGACCTCCCATATGCTATACAAGCTATCACAGAGAGACTGCATGGTTTATAAAATGTTAAATTAATAAAAAGACCATTGCAACAACAACATTACAAAAAGAAGGGTTGTACAATTTGATTTCCAATTACCACACAGCAATCTATTTTCCAGCAACCACTTAACCCTAATTTCTAAACAGCTCTCGAGAGAGTGTTCTTTTACTGCAAGCAAGTTGTTTACCAACAACTCGGTCCTAAGCCTAATCGCACCAAACGAACTTTTTCCTCCTCGTCAGTCCCGCTAAACTTCCAACCGAATGTTTTTCATCGGCGGGTTTAATGACGACACGCTGATTTAATTATATAAAGGGAGTGGTTACAACTGGGTGTTTTGTGGAGGCAGACGATTGGTGCTAGGTGGGAAATATGCAAATATGTCTGACTAGGTTAATTGTGACTGACGTTATCTGTATCTCAGCAACATTCTTTCACACTTTAAACATTTAGAAACATTTCATAAACACTAAAATGAACAGCAAATTTATAATCATATATGACAGAAAATTTATTTTAATACTTGTCTGTTAACTATCAAACTTTGTGAAGTGTATTTGGTATTTTAATAACTATATATTTCAATTCTGAATTCCCATTCTATATATCGCCATTTTCACAATCATATTCGACAGATGAAATATAACGCACATATATTCTTGATTTCCGCCAACATACACATTGAAGAAAATGTTTGCCGTGCGGACCTAGTAATACTTTTGACCAATTCCAGAATGATATACTTTTGACTCTCTGTGTAATTTCATGATATAAGCTACTATGATAAGGCATTGAGCGAGGGAAGTTAAATTTTCATCTGAAGAATACGAAATCATAACATACACACAGCTTTATTAAGACCACCAGTCTTATACAGTTTCACCATAATAAGAAAGGAAGCATAGATGGAGATCTTGTACATAGATGGAGCGCAATACCAAACAACAGCCTACAGGTCCGACGCATGTCCAGTGGCCACACTTCGTGCATACGTCAAGGTTAGCGTATCACTGAACAGGCTAGTGTGGCATCAGCCATGTTCTAGAATACGAAATCATAACACCAAAGATATTCCGCGATATCGAAACAAATTCAACTTCTACCGATGCTATCCGTTAGATTTATCTGTTGGAAATATCAAGGCAAATTTTGAGCAAACTCAGGAAGATCATTTTCTTTCATGATCTCAGCTTCAGATATTCGACAAACCTCTCGCGTCCATTTATTGTTCCTATTAGATTTCACGGGTTAATGAGCCATTTATTACTTTGAGTTATTCCCATATGATTGTGTAATGCAATGATATCTCTAAAAGTTAGTTGGTTCTATATTTACATATAATTAGTATTTTTTAAAATCATTTATCCCTTTATCAGAATTATTTACTGCTGCACAATACTTTTAATTGTGTATGCATATTGTATCTATAGGTTGAAATCGAATAAACAACAAAAGGTGAATATATATGTTGCCGTTTTGAGGGTCAACTGAGATTCTGAATCTTTGGGTAAATGTTTCACAGAGGATAGTAGGTGTATGCAACTTGTAGCAATTATATAGTGTAGAATAATTCTGTAGGGGGTCGGTGGAAGGTAAACCGTTGGTTTTCGACCGATACGACCCAGATTCGATTCCCGCATTGGACCCTTTTTTTTCTGAATCAAAAAATGCTCCAATGGGCCCCCGATTCTTGCAAAGGTTCAACCCCACCAGCGAGTGTAAGTAACCAAACGGGGCTTTGGCACATTTGTAATTGCAAAGTCGAACTGTTTTTCACATGTGTAGACATGTGGTGCATTTACAGTAAAAGCAGTCGCCAACCTCTACCCACCATGATTATCATGGCCTGTACCACGTGTGCAAGAGGGATAACCAAAAAGAAAAAAAAATAATAATTATATATATGTGTATATGTATGTGTGTGGACTTATGCAATCACTAGCGTTAATCGGCACAAACACATGTTGGAAATATTCTTCTAAAATATTTAAAACAAAGACGGAAAAGAGAAATTATCAAAAATTCTTTATTACTTTCTATAACCGATGTAGGTCGAGCGTGTGATATATTAGAACAGGGGTTAAATTTTCCCCTCAAACTCCACGGTAGAATTTCACCCTCTTTGCTCACTCACGAAATATAACCATCTTCTATTCTATTTTATATTCACATATTTATTAATTCGAATGTGTAGACAGAAATTTTAAATAATATATTATTTGGTATATAACATATTTCCTCTCCCAGTTTTCACTTTTACCTTCAAAATAAATTCAGGGAATATTTTTATGTGTAATTTCACAAACAAAAAGAAATTGTTTAAGTGGTTTTTATGATTTTATTTTAATACAACTTTCTTAAAAGCTTTTTATTTATCTTAATGATGCAGTGGCGGCGCCATTGTGTTTTTATAAGTCTTCTGCTGAGAATCCAAACACTGTTTAATTCCTTACAAAAACATAAGAGATTAATTTGAAATGGTTTCAGAAAGCTCTTTAATAATTAAAATAGCTAATGGTCGTGCATGCTAATAAATTGAAAGTTGATATATAAGCTTTTATAAAGAAATATATATTCGGACCGCTAACTTTCTCTCTCCATATGTAAACGGCACATGATATGTAAATAGGGTGATGTAAATTGCTTTCTAACAAAGAATGGCGAAGATAAATGAAGCAATAAGATTTCTCAAAAGTGAAATACATCTATTCACAAAGCTAACATTCTTTATAAATTTTGTATAGGCTATTGTGTTTCTCTCTCTATATATAAGATGGTATATTAATCATTACTCTATATATAGTAAATAGAATAGAAAATAAATTTACATAAATTGAAAGACTGTTTGAAACACATGTAAAGTATGTAACTAGGTGAATATATGGTAGAGATAAACAATGAACTCAATGTTATTGATATATCTTGTCAATAAAAGGTTAAAGAGCACAGTCCACACTATTTAGGTAATGAAAAGTAAAAAGGCATCTCCTTATCGTACAACTGAAAGTTGCTGATGGCTTGCGCCATCTATCGGAATAAATATCAACTATTCGTTGATTTTTAATTATACCTGAATTGGCCAAATACCCTTTCTTGATTAACCAAGAAAAGCTAAGCACGTGCGTGTTTATATTAATAATTAAAAATCAACGAATAGTTGATATTTATTCCGATAGATTGCGCAAGCCATCAGCAACTTTCAGTTGCAGAATAAGGATATGTCCTTTTTATTTTTCATAATTTATGCACCTTATCCCAATACAATATCACATTTTTACTATTTTTTTCATATTTAGGTAACGCCAATGAGTAATTTACAACGATGAGGACTATATTACAAAAATCAGATATATGCTATGTACAATGAATATGAACATGGGGCCACTGACACCGCTGTAGAGTTTGAGAGAGAGAGAGATTGAAATACTTTATTTATATCGTTCGTATATCATAATATAAGGTCAAATATAAAATAAATGAATAAATATAAACAAATAAAATTAATTAAGGATATTTAGAAATAGGATAATTTGCGATTTACTATAATAAATTAATAAAATGTAACTATGTTCAAATCAATAAGCTTGAGGGATAAGTCTCTTTTAAATACATTTATTTCAAGCTTTCGGGCTCAACCGCCCTTCGACAGGAATAATTATATTAGCTATATAGATTAGATCCGAAAACTTTAGTAGCTAATATAATTATTCCTGTCAAAGGGCGGTTGAGCCCGAAAGCTTGAAATAAATGTATTTAAAAGAGACTTATCCCTCAAGCTTATTGATTTGAACATAATATTATGGGATTACCTATTAAAAATGTAACTATACGTATATTTTTATTGTAAATAAGTGAGTTTTTTTTTTCGAGTAACGACACTCTTCTACTGACTTAACAATGTAAAATGGAGAAATACAAACTGTTTGTAAAAACAATGTTTATCTGCACACGTGCGGACGTGCATAACAATATCAAAACTTTAAAAGTATTTGAAACATTCAATTATCCCATGTATTTACAATTTTGAAATATTACATTGTGTAATAATTAATTAGGGATTATTGGACAACATATTGAACAACTATTGTAGTTTGATTCTATTGTCTACACTTTCATCTTGGTCGACTAATGAAGCTATAGAAATTTGATTCCGTAATTGAAGAAATTTCACACATATTTCAGTTTCGGGCACAGGTCTTAAAGGAGCAAGCTATCAAACCCTGGGCGTGAACATCAGTATACTCATGGACAAAACTTAAGGAAATGGAAAGTCTTTGATGGAGCCATTGTTTATTTTTTTTATTTTTTTTTTAAGAGACAGAAGCAATTTTGTTCACACTTGGTTATCTTGTAAATCTTCAATAAGGTCATTGTGTATCAAATATCTTTCATAGTTATTGTCCGAATCTCGATATACATGATAAAAGGTACAGCTTCCTTAAGTTTTGTCCATGAGTGTATCTTTCAGAGTTATTGTCTGAATCCCGATATACATGCTAAAAAATACAAATTCCTTAAGATTTGTCTATGAGTATATCTTTCAGAGTTATTGTCTGAATCCCGATATACATGCTAAAAGGTACAAATTACTTAAGTTTTGTCTACGAGTATATCTTTCAGAGTTATTGTTCCAATATACATGCTAAAAGGTACAAATTCCTTAAGTTTTGTCTATGAGTGTAGATGCAGTCTGTTTGTTTCCCACAGGAAATTTCTATTCCACCAAACCATGGTGAATTTGTTGTACTGCAAGTACTCCATAATATAGAGAAACAACAAATTGTGGACTTTCTACTAAATATTATCTCAAAATTCAACATTAAAAAACATTCTTAAAATTTATATTAAGATATAAAGTATAATATTTTTCAAGTTAATTGTTCTTACTTCAAGTCAAATATATGTAATGAGAGTGTTAATTGCGCGGTAATAAAAAATACATGGAGGAATAAAAAAATGAAGTGGAGGTAAAAAAAAAAGTAATATGGAAGCCACTACTTCTATTGTTTGACCAGCAGTGTTGGCTCCCCCTTCTACCTGATTTTTTCCTCTATTTGACCCGAAATTTCCCAGTATTTATTCCTTCATACGATAAAGGCCTCATCTTTAAAGACTATTTTTTTAATTAATGATTTTTTTAGCCCCATTAAACATTTTACGCTCTTTTTTTGGGGGGATTGTATTAAACATTTGAGTAAAACACATTTGTAAAACAGTTTGTCATCCGAAAAAAAAAAAAAAAACATAATATAGAAAAGGTACAAAAAAAAACCTAGAGAAGTTAAGATTTTGAATTTTTTTTAATTCCTCCTTTCCTTTCTAATTAGATATAAATACACCGAGGAATATATTGATTAATTTGCATACCCGTGAGATACGCACCTATCTACATATTTCCCTAAACAAGCTTCTGCCCTTCCCCCTCCAGTAAGCCGATTATTTCATTAACAAGCTTTGCGCCAACAACAATTTATCCAATTAAAACCCTTCCTGACCTCGTGACGTCACCAAGTTGGCCAAACGATAACCTCCATCGTCGTCTGATAATGGTCAGGTCTCGTCTAATGGATCCACTTTCCCGCCAATTTCCCCCGGGGACCCAACTTTTCTTCTGTTTCAATGTTTCAGTCGTCTGCTGCCAGCCTTTTCTTTTATCCCCCGCTCCCCCCTTTTTTTTTTTTTTTGAAGATAATGTGGAAACTTCTTTACTTTCAGATTATCTTCCGCGTTTAATATTTACAAACTTTTTTTCTGGTTAAATGTTGTTGCTCTGAGTCATTTAGTCATTTATGAAGGAGATATGCAAATGTTCAGGGAGTGTCTACCGAGGTCTTCATCTGAGATCTAAAATGAAGGTTTATGAAAAAAAAATAACGGTAAATTAAGATGTATTTTGTTTGATTCTTTAAAATCTTAGAATCCTATTGCAGGGTAACCTTTGGCCTTTATTCTTTAAATAAATACTCTATAAACTTATCTGCATATGCTTTTTACATAACCAGAAAAGGATCCGGAGTGACTTTGTACTTACAAGGTACCAGAACCTAATTCAAATTTCTACATTGTTTGGTGGGATGGACATCTACAAAATTCAAGAAGACCCAACAGAAAGGGAAATTTGGATCAAATATTGTTTCTAGATGGTTCAACGGGAGTGCCATGACCAGCACAAGCTTTCTATGGAGCTCAGTGTCGGAGAGGTTTGGACGTGTGATTCCCCCACAAGGCTGATGAATAATGGAGGCAATTAAGATGCATAACTCCCGGTGTTGTATGAATAGGATAACGGGGATATATGCAAAGTTGGCTTTGTTCTATTGACATAGCCGGGACAGCCAATCAGATGCTGGGCCACGCCCACTTTCGTGAGGTTGCTGCACCTTAATTGGCCAGTTAGCAGACGGAAGTGAGTTGGGGGACCTATCACTCATGGTCTGCACATTACCTACCTTCTATATACACCTTTACACAGCCTGCATACATCCCCCCACAGACAACTTTACATAACTTCCACAGTCTAAATACATTTACCCCAAATTAGCGTACAAACCTCTCATAGTCTATAATACGCACATTTTCCCCCATTCAACACTTTATGTACCTCCCGAAGTGTACATACAAAGTTCTATTATTAAATTAATACAACAGGTTTCTGAATATAAGTTCCTTTTCAATTTTATTAATGTAATCTCAAGCTTTCAGGCATCTCTTCCCTTCTACAGGAGTACATAAAAACGAATAATAATGATATGTACTCCTGTAGAAAGGCAGGGAAACCTGAAAACTTGAGATTTCATTAATAAAAATGAAAAGAAACTCATCTCTAGAAAAACCTACCATAATTTTTTAATTCAGGAGATTTAAATCAAGTTAAAATATTGAACTCTCTATACTTTCTACGCAATATATTTGCCCAATCAACTCTATGTACTCTACACGCTACAATTCTTCCTGGTCAATACAATATACAGCAGTCGTACATTCCCGAATATAAGTTACTGATTCAGAAACATTTGTTCTCTCTCTCTACACAGTCTACATTTGAAGGTATCGAATAAGTTCGTGTTCAAAGAACTTCTGGTGGTGTGTAGTTGAAACTGGTGAAATGCTGAAGAGTTCACCAGTGACGAAGAGCTTTATCCATACCATAATATTTTCATTTCACTAGTTATATTATTGTCTCATACATATAATGTTCCTCTGCTGTCATTGATAATTTTGGTTTAATCAGCTTTAAGATTCCGCAAATTCCTTCAAGATGATCAATTGGTCCATAAATGTAGTTCGATTGTGGATCTAATGTCTGCAATAGTCTTTCAATCAGTTGTTTGAACAGGTTGGCTTAGCACATGCAAACACTATTGTGTCTTCGTTTTCTTTTAATGAGGCATCTATTCACCCGCTAGTGGTATCGTAATTTGTGGCACGGGATGACAAACCTCTCTGTCATTGATAGACGGTAGATTTGTCATTGTGTGTCATTTGACTCATCAGCAGTGACTGACTTCACAACTCAGTGGACATCTTGAGGACAATTTACGCTCATCCTGCCTCCTCTGTGTTTCCTTTTTTTCCCTTTGTTACTTACCATTGTTGGTCTTTATCCATTCTGTTCTTTGTTTGTCTTCCTTTAACTTTACCTTGTTGGCCTTTCTTTCCCATTAATAGCATTTCTTAATCCCTTCTCTTGTTAACATTTTTCTCATTGTTTCTTCTGTTGAACTTTTCCTATGTTAGGTGTGACCTTTCTTTACCCTTTCCTTTGTTATCAGTTCTTTATTTTTTGCCTTTATTTTGGTTGCTTCTTTGCATTATTTATTCACCTTTTTTTTTCTTTTTTTTCTAGCATTTACTTATCTTTATTGAAATTTCTTTCTTTCTCGTTTACCAATATTTACCTTCTTCTTTTTAAACTTTTCATTTAACCTTTGCCTTGCTGACCTTTTGAATTTTTCTAACCTCTATTACCATTTCCTTTTGAAGCTTTCTTTTCCTTTGTTAGCCTTTCACTTTTCCATTGTTAGAACTTCTTCACCTTTTCTCTTCTGCTGACTTTACTTTTACACCGTTTTTAATATTCTTTTTTTTTCTTCGTTTTCTTTAAATTCTCTCTTGTTCACTTTTCTTTTCCTTTGTTAGCCTTTCTTTATTTTTCCTTTGTGGACCTTTCTTTATTTTTCCTTTGTTAGCCTTTCTTTATTTTTCCTTTGTTGACCTTTCTTTATTTTTCTTTCTTTAGCTTTTTTTTTATTTTTCCTTTATCATGTTTTTTTCCCAGCCTCTCCCTACCTTTGTCAACTCTTCTCTTCCTTTTACTTTCTCTGATTTCTTTCCCTACCCGATTGAACCCCTAGACTGAGTGAAGTGGCGCAGAGTAAGGAAAGCAATTACTTCTATTTTCCCCTATTCTCGACTTTTAAGAGTCATTTGAAGAGACAAACAACCTCTACATTTCCCGTTGTTAGAACTGAGGACGGTGGATCTCGCGGTGGGATTGGGAACTGAGTGCTAAAATTGTACGTAGGACAGAGAGAGTGTTGAGTGAAGAGGAAAGCAAGAGGTGTGGTGTTACGATCAATACACGGCCTCGACGTGACCAGACGTCAGACCCCCCACGTGTAAACAACGCCCTAAAAAACCAGCAGCAGCAGCCTGGAGGTCCGATACATCATCTTCACCTGGAAATTGATACCGCTAATTCCATCAATTTCCATTAGCGGCAGCCAGCCGGGCCGGCGGACCCCTGGACTACACGGCGGGTGGTTCCGAGAATCTCCCCGCCCACCGCCCGAACGCTACGGCATCACGCAAGGGGGCGTGAACGCACGCTCACGACACGCTAATAATATCCCCCTGCCGTCCTTCCATTCTTTGGTGCCACTTGCCCTCAATTGTCGCTCTCAAACACCAGCTATCCGTGCATTTCCTTCGCTTGCAACTCAAACACCAGCTAGCCGTGCATTTTCTTCGCTTGCAACTCAAACACCAGCTAGCCGTGCATTTTCTTCGCTTGTAACTCAAACACCAGCTAGCCGTGAATTTCCTTCGCTTGTAACTCAAACACCAGCTAGCCGTGCATTTCCTTCGCTTGTAACTCAAACACCAGCTAGCCGTGCATTTTCTTCGCTTGTAACTCAAACACCAGCTAGCCGTAAATTTCCTTCGCTTGTAACTCAAACACCAGCTAGCCGTGCATTTTCTTCGCTTGCAACTCAAACACCAGCTAGCCGTGCATTTTCTTCGCTTGTAACTCAAACACCAGCTAGCCGTGAATTTCCTTCGCTTGTAACTCAAACACCAGCTAGCCGTGAATTTCCTTAGCTTGTAACTCAAACACCAGCTAGCCGTGCATTTTCTTCGCTTGTAACTCAAACACCAGCTAGCCGTAAATTTCCTTCGCTTGTAACTCAAACACCAGCTAGCCGTGCAGTTCCTTCGCTTGTAACTCAAACACCAGCTAGCTGTGCAGTTCCTTCGCTTGTAACTCAAACACCAGCTAGCCGTGCATTTTCTTCGCTTGTAAATAAAACACCAGCTAGCCGTGCATTTTCTTCGCTTGTAATTCAAACACCAGCTAGCCGTGAATTTCCTTCGCTTGTAACTCAAACACCAGCTAGCCGTGCAGTTCCTTCGCTTGTAACTCAAACACCAGCTAGCTGTGCAGTTCCTTCGCTTGTAACTCAAACACCAGCTAGCCGTGCATTTTCTTCGCTTGTAACTCAAACACCAGCTAGCCGTGCATTTCCTTCGCTTGTAACTCAAACACCAGCTAGCCGTGCATTTTCTTCGCTTGCAACTCAAACACCAGCTAGCCGTGCATTTTCTTCGCTTGTAACTCAAACACCAGCTAGCCGTGAATTTCCTTCGCTTGTAACTCAAACACCAGCTAGCCGTGAATTTCCTTAGCTTGTAACTCAAACACCAGCTAGCCGTGCATTTCCTTCGCTTGTAACTCAAACACCAGCTAGCCGTGCAGTTCCTTCGCTTGTAACTCAAACACCAGCTAGCCGTGCAGTTCCTTCGCTTGTAACTCAAGCACCAGCTATCCGTGCATTTCCTTCGCTTGTAATCTATATAATTATCTAAGTTTATATTCTTTCAAACCTCTTTCGCCGTAAATTTACAACAAATCCGTTAGTGGAAATAACGTATATGCAGGTATATTTTAACTTTTCTCTCCCTAACGGCTTCCATATGTATTTGCTCGTTTATGTAAATATCTTTACCATATATGCATATAAACTCCTAAATCTCTCTCTCGATAAATTTCCTGAAAATAGCCAATTGTATATACTATCCACTATATGTATATACTATATAGTATATATATGTATATACTATCAACAGAAAAGAAGAAGCTCTGAGAGGACACAAATACCTTTGCAGCCACTAACCTATGGAAGTGTTGGGAAGAACTAGAGAGATGCATAGGTAAAACTTTGGTAACTCCTTTACTCTGACAAAATTTACTTCAATGGATTAACACATAAAGTTCGAATTACTAGGGCCTAAAGTAATAGTAACTTCAGAGATCACTAGACACGGATAAAGCACGCAGATAACACTTTAAGCGTCTCCACATGATAATCCACCACAACGCCTCTCGCATGACCATAGCCCCCCTTATATACAAACATGGCCACATTCGTCCAATGAGAATGCTTGAGAGATTGGTTCACTAACAAACGAAAACAAAATTCTTCCCGCTAAGAACTGAAATAAGATAAAAGTGCAAATATTTGTCAATATAATTTGACAACTCTAACACCAAGAGTGTCTCTAAAAAGAATATTTCATCAGTGCTTCATCACTTACAGAAGCTGTTTGGTACTTTAGCAGATTTTGGAATTTATAGTCTTCTGATTATAGCACGGCACTTCCATGTGGTTATTGGTGTTGTCACTATCACAAAATACCAAAATATCAACTCAACTGCATCAATACGATGATGATATTTGTCGCCAGGTCAGAGTGTATATAGAAGGTTTTATAAAAGCATATTTAACTTATGCAATTCTTTAATCCCAAAATCTAGATAGAAAATGCATTTCTAAAAGCTTCATTGCATAAGCAACATAAAACAAATTATTCCAGAGATTTTTTAATTTTAAAAATAACGAATTAAAAAGTAATCGATTTAATCCATTTATGAATAATATGGAACATCCAATATTCCACTCAAATTCAATGTTTTTTTCTATTAGCGTAGAAGTGTTGAGAGTAAGCAAATATTATTTTTTTCTGTAAGCGAACTTTGCGACCAGACGCCAAAAACACGCGTCTGTTTTTTTAATTACTTAATTTGGGATTAAAGATGTTGGGCGGCGTGTTTGATCAGGCTTCGAGAAAATCTCCTTAATTTGGAAAAATCTAATTAGATTTAGTTTTTCCCGAGAGATTACAAAATATTAATATAGCGTCCAAACGATCATTATTTTGGAGGGAATCTTTTGGTATCGAAATATTCTTAAATTTTCCTAATGATATAGCCATAATAAATACTCATCGTTATTTACGTTTTATTATTTCTAGGAAAATTTGATGCTGAAAATAGATTACTAAAAACAATGTTTTAAATGAATTAAAAATAGTTTATGAGGGCCTGAATCTACTTTGGAAATAATACTAATGGATATATACTCGAAGATTTATTTTTAAGAAAATATATATTTAATATCGATGTAATATATATTTGCATATATGTGCATCATTATGCAACTTTCTTATCTACATATAACTACATTATTAGGTAATTTAGCGGAAATTTCATTATATCTTGATGAAGTTAACGGCAAAAGATTTACTGAGCCAATATAGATATAGGGAAAGATTGTGAGATATAGATTCATCAGAATTATGTAACTATGTAAATATGTTTAGTAAATTTATTAGAGTGATTCTTATTGGCCACAGGGAAAAGTTTTCCGAAGATGGAAGGCTATGTCAAATTATTGGTGGTGGTGTCTTGTCCCTCCATGGAAAGGAGGGTGCCATTGCCCTGTTAGTCAGCCACATTTCAGAGTTCCCTGTTCACGGTTACCATAGCGGCTCGTGGCTCACGTCACTGTACTTCATCCTAGAGGGCAGTCCCTTACTTGTGCTGCTTCTCACGCCCATGTCAAAATATTAAATAACTCGAAACGATTAGAGCATTGTGATGGTTTCTGTGAATTTCGTTCCTTGGTTGTTTACACCTGCTTCTCTTACTAAGTTGAATCTATCAACAAGTTTTTGGTTTCTTATAAACGGCCCTAGAGTTTCATTGCAGTTTTACCAATTTCTCTACTTCATTTATTATTATGGCAGTTCTGCCTTTCAAGATCCAGTTAGAACAAAGGGTTTTACACACACTACTCTCTACAAACTTACTAGTAACCTAATACGTTATTTCTTTTGGTCTTTATAGTAGACGACACATAAAATGGGGAACTATATTATACTCACTACTCTTATTTGTAGTACTGAAATTACAATTATAACTTTAATGTTAATTGATAGAGAGCGGTAATAAATATTGCGAGTGTATATCTACTTATATAATTGCCTTATTCTGAAGCTCACGGATAGAATGCGCGCCCATTGGCTGCCGGCGAACACGTGTCTTCCCTGCCCCCCTCTAGACAACCCTGTTATCAGCTGTGTGATACATACACCTGTCTATAGCGGCCATTCTAGACAACCCTGTTATCAGCAGTGTGTTACATCCACCTGTCTATACAGACCACCCTGTCTAAAGCGACCACTGACCACCCTGCCAATAGCGACCACTCTAGACAACCCTGTTATCAGCTGTGAGATTCATCCACCTGTCTTTACATACCACCCTGTATATAGCGGCCATTCTAGATAACCCTGTTATCAGCTGTGTGATACATACACCTGTCTATAGCGGCCACTCTAGACAACCCTGTTATCAGCTATGTGATACATCCACCTGTCTATACAGACCACCCTGTCTATAGCGGTCACTTTAGGCAACCCTGTTATCATCAGTGTGTTACAATCACCTGTCTATACAGACCACCCTGTCTATAGCGGTCACTTCAGGCAACCCTGTTATCAGCAGTGTGATACATACACCTGTCTATACAGACCACCCTGTCTATAGCGGCCACCCTAGACAACCCTGTTATCGGCTGTGTGATACATACACCTGTCTATACAGACCACCCTGTCTATAGCGACCACCCAAGACGACGTTTTTAAAATATATTCGCACTCGGGTAAACCCCGGGCGTTGCCCGGGCCATTCGTCTAGTATATATATAACAGACACACCATTGGATAGTGGGCTACCTAGTCCGAAGTCTGTACGCCTGTGTAACAGACACAAATATGGATATGACTACATTTAACACACCAAAATCTTACTATAAATCACTGAGCCAATATAAGCTTGTTATAGATAATGCCTTGAATCCTAATTAACTTCATACACACATTCACCAAAAAATCAGCAACGCTTCAATATTCGCTTTTTATTAAACTTATATTAGCATACTTCTCTAACCTAATTATATTCTTATTAGTTTTTTGCCTATCCCTAGTATACGTGGTACAGGCCATGATAATCATGGTGGGTAGAAGTAGGCGACTGCTTTTACTGTAAGTGTACCACATGTCTACACATGTGAAAAGCAGTTCGATTTTGTATTTACAAATGTGCCAGAACCCCGTTTGGTTACTTGCACTCGCTGGTGGGGTTGGACTTTTGCAAGAATCGGGGGCCATTGGAGCATTTTTTTTTAATCAGAAAAAAGTGCTCAATGCGAGAATCGAACCCGGGTCGTAGCGGTCGAAAAACAAAGGTTTATACCATCTTTCCACCGACCCCCTAACTATATTATAACTAGTTTGACCTAAAACTATGTTTTAGATTATTACAAGCCTATATTCTTCATATTAAATAGCACGGGTTTTTTTGGTAGCCTTATTTCTACATAGATTACCTAACCTCAAATTTCCCGCCAATTTAACCTAACCTAACCAATACATCCGGCGTCATAAGGGCAATCTTCCCAGAATCTGCTCTCTAAACTATTAAGATAATTAATTAATTAAATTTTTAACTTTCCATATAAAAACCTTGCCCCCGTAAACTATTAGACTGCTAGTTATGGGAAATGGCGCGCCGAGCTATGCAAATTTCCATATCCGACTTTGATGGGAGGCAATAATAATACGACGACGGCGTTAATTATGGAAGGGGATAATTCCTTTTGTTGTCTCGGAGCTCACTACTGCTAAATAAAGTTGTTTCCTCATTAATTTCGGTTTGTATTCTTATTTTTTGGTTTTGTTTGCTTTTCTTCTCTTCTCTGGTTCTAGTTATGTATAATTAAGTTAATTAGTGCTAGTTGTGAAAATTACACTTCATAAATTATAATAATAGTTACGTTTGTGTGTGTCTGTTGTTGAAATTATTTACTAAGTGGTTCTGAGAATGTTTTTTTTTTTTTTTTTGTTTAGCCGAGGGATGTCGCTCCGAGTGACTTTACGTGATTCATGTACAATTGCATAGATATTCTCAGGAATTAACTTATACATATGTTTTTTAAGATATATGGGTATGTTTCAAGAATTAAGACGAGAGAATGAATTTTGCAAAATTAAACATTTTATTTTAAAAATAATTTTGAATATATAATTCCCTGGATTTCTTTAGTCAGGTTTTACTAGTACGATATTCTTAGAATTAATTTCAAGAGAGGAGTATCATATATATTATAACATATACTGTCAGGTACAAAGCGGTCACTTTTCCCGTTTAAAATTCACCAAACCAGTTAATGTGTCTCACCCCACCCTATTTGCATATTAACATTGTACGCAGACTATCTTTGATGAATCAAATCGTTGATCACAATTCATCGCATACAAAAATAGTCTTCGTACATTTCTGATATGCAAATAGGGTGGTATGAGAACAATAATTTGTATAAGAATATATTTAACTGATATATACAAGAGAGACAGCGGTAGGTTTACAAACGTAGATTAGGTAAGGCCGAGGTAGCTAACAGGATTGGCCAATGTCGCCAGGAAATGGCATTCTTTTAAACCAATCGCCTTAATCCTTCCCCATCGTCTGCTGCTCAAGTTTGAAATCCATCAGCTGCGACTCTCCTGCATATTCACCTCTAGGTGACGATATTCATTGTCCTTTGTCTTACACCGCGTGGATTTATATCTTCTAGGCTTTTTTTTTTTCACAATGATATTCAAACAAATATTAATTAAGAGAAACATAATCACATCTTTAATCAATACTCAAACAAGCCTACAGAATGAGTAAGTGAGAGTGTGTATATAATGAAGAGTAAAAGAGAAACAAAATAAGTAAAATCAATTTTATATTATTCTTTTTGAGGTTAATATTCTAAATGTATCGAAAATATTTAAAATGTTTAACGGCAAGATTTAACAACGGAACCAAGCTTATAAATCAGCTTTGACACGTCATACGCTTGTCCAAAAAAAAAAAAAAAAAACAACTGGGGTAACGAACCAGATATTTATTCAATCAAAAATCATAAAGTGATAGAATAATATATAATGTGATACATATTACCAGACACTTCTTTATTTTGTACACAGGTCTTTTCTCGTTTTTTTTTTTCTCTCTCTTTCCCTTTGTTAACATCATATGACTATTCTATTCACGGCCTAAAATTATTGTATATATATGTTTAAAAATATAAAGGTATACATGTATGACAGCGCAAGCGTTACTAGGGGGACATAGCGTTTTAAATTGAAATAAAATAAAATGGAATAATATATAATGTGAGCTTTTTTTGGCAAATATTTTGAACTTTTTTAATGAAGTGTGTAAATTTTGATAATATACAGATACATACATGGCGTTTCGAATAGTCGTTAGGTGGAAGTGGTAACACAGAAGGCAGGAATCCGGAGCAAGGAGTAGCCAGATAGGAGTGAATGGCTGAAGTTAAACAATACCACAGGTTTCTGGAGAGATCAGTTTCTTTTCATTTTATTAAGGTTATCTCAAGCCTTCGGGCATCTCTACCCTTCTACAGGAGAACATAAATAAACGAATAAAACGCCACCTGATGCTAAACTATTACAAAAATATATTTTTACATAAATAGTAGAAAGGCAGAGATAGACGAAAGCTTGAGACAACGTTTATAAAATGAAAAGAAACTTATTTACAGAAATCAGTGTTATTGTTTAATTCATGTCCAGGAGATTTTAAGAACAATTGAATGTCTGAAGTCCAACGAGTAAACGGGTAACTTAGAGATGGCGACGGTGAGATCTGCTTTCGCACCATTGAATCAAGAGTTTTTATAGTCTTCGTAGAGAGTGGATCGATCAGAGACCTCTTAGTCTTCAGAATAGAAGGTAGCATTAAGTACCTTTATGTATGAAGGCCAGATATTGCCTCATACAACGTAGTCAGATAAGCCTTAACATATACAGTTAAACCTGTCTATAGCGCCCCCTCTTGGGACTCACCAAAATAGGATGCTATAGAGAGGGGGTGCTATAGACAGATCACGTTTAATGTAAATTACATCGTACTGCGTATTTAAAATCGGGCGCTATAGAGAGGGAGGCGCTATTTAGAGGGGCTCTATAGACAGGTTTAACTGTATTTGGAACGTTACTAGCCTCTATAGATCTTAACATAGACTATTTATATTCAAAACTTCGTTATAAAATATAGTTTCTGTGTATTTACATATGCAATTAAGTATGATGTCTTAGTATAGAGTATTAGAATATAACATTGTATCGTATTTTATTTGTTCTAATGTGTTAGGTCACATAAGTTTAAGATTTTGTTTGGTTTATTTGCATAGATTGGAATATATTGTAATTGTTATATAAATTCGGGTATCTTAAATTTTAAAATTGACTGTTTATTGGTACTGAGGAATAAATCTCTTTTTCTACTTCCCTCTTCCGTCGACTAGCGAGGACTGGATGACGAAACCATCCTGGCGTCTGTCAAGACATGTCTCTATAAGTGTCATATCAACATTGAACTGAGGGATCCTGTCCTTGTCTGGAGAAGGACTCTCTCAAGGTAGAAAAGCCTCCCTTCCTTAGAACAGTTTTTATATATATATATTTTTAATACCAAATTGTAAATAATCACATTAATCTTTGTTAATTTATATTGTATTTTGTAACTCTATTTTGTAACAATTAACTAAGAGTGTCAATAAAATATTTTTGAATTTTCTTCCGTCAACTATTTTTTTAATGCGACACATTTCTACCAGATTGATAGAATAATTGAAATGAGGCGGTTTCAATAAACATCAAAAATGTGGTTAATTAATTGCAAAATGTTTTTTTTTCATCTTGTTGGTATAATATCTTCAATGTCGTAATTACACTTTAAAATTTTTAAATCTTAAAACATAAAACTTTTATATATAAATGGTCTCCCTTATTTTAAAATGGAAAGATATTTTAATGAAATAAATATGCTCTAATAATGTGAATTCAAAAGTATTTAATAATTTCATAAAATGTACGTAATTCTATTCTGAAAAGTAAAAATTATATTCTTTCAATAATATTAAATTATAAATCATATGAACTTATAATTATTAAATGTATTTATTTTTAATTTATCAAATTATATTAAATTGGTTTATATAGAAATTTATAGAGCGTTTATAGATATGTTATAAAATATAATTTCATAGAAATGCATATATAGGTATTAGTAGCAAAGTTGTGGAATTTATTAATGATCGCTTCATATTATTTTAATACATGCCTAGTGTTCCAAATTACCATCAGTTTTACACAGTCGTCTGCTTGGTTTCTACCTTTCTAAACAGAGGGAATAAACCAAAAGCCATTTTATTCAATAAAAAATAAATAGAACTCAGACCCCATTAAAATTATATATATTGTTAAAAAATCCATTTGATATTTTGCTTACAATTTTATTCCTGTTCTAAATATAATAATGCTGGAAAATCATTCAGCCATTATCTGCAATATTTGCAATAATTTCATTTAGTTTTTTTCTGGGAGAGGGGCAAATAAAAGTTCTGAGGGGTAACTTAATCTCTATTTGTTTTGCTCGTGATTTTTGCTTGGGAATTATTCAACTAAATCAACTTTAGTTTTATTTTCCAACTCTACTTGAAAAAATGTCTTAGAATGGAATGGAAATAATGAAGTGTATATATATATATTTATGTAACTATCACACTGATGTATTGGGATTCTAACTCTGTTGAATTTTAATTATTATTATTATTATTATTCCCAGTAGACGTGGTACAGGCCATGATAATCATGGTAGGTAAAAGATGGTGACTGCTTTTACTGTAGGTGAACACTACCACACTGATATATTGAGATGCTATCTCTCTGTTGGGTTTTAATTATTGAAGATATTAAAATTTTCATTAAACTCACTAAAACTATTGAAACTATTATACATAACAGAATAGTTTTATTTTAAATGACAATTTCAGTGAAAATTGCCGTATTTGTTCGGGAAAATGTGATGTGTTTACATAATAAAGTCTCTGATTAGACAAAGAGATATATCTAGCTGTAATATATTCAGATCTATGCCCCTAGCGTCCTATTTGTTTTTTTTTTTAATTTTCCCGTTGAAGAGCAAAATTTTCTCGGATGCTTGCAACATCTAAAAAAAATAAACTCTGCTAAAAAACTAGTTTTCTTATTTTTCGAAACTGTATAACTACACAGGCGACAAACTCGTACGACCTGTGTAGAGCGAAGCTGTGTCTGTAGACAGAATTATCAACACCTAGCCTTTGTTTTTATAAGATTTGCTGTTTTATTTTTCACGAAAAAATGATGTGTTTTTTTATAAAGCAAAGAATCGTCATGAAAATTCCTATTGACTTGTATGAATCGCTACTGAGCCTCATGTTTTATTAAAATAGGGATATTTACCTGTAATATATTGTTGCGTTGTTGGTTGACAAAGAATAACTTCCGTAGGTACAAAGGATCTTTAGGACTTTATTTGAGGCTAATCATTAAAGGAATTACATAAGAATGCAAAATACAACAACAATAAAGAGAACAGCATTTA
Organism: Cordylochernes scorpioides; assembly: GCA_030710605.1. Lineage (NCBI taxonomy): Eukaryota > Metazoa > Arthropoda > Arachnida > Pseudoscorpiones > Chernetidae > Cordylochernes > Cordylochernes scorpioides. The sequence continues at coordinate 84,534,649 of CP092868.1, forward strand.
CAAACTAACCAACTGCAGCACAGTGAAGGAAGGCAGGAGCAGAACATGAGACAGAAGTTGGTAGAACCTTCCAGAATCTTCCAGGAAGTACACCGGCGTCGGCGGTAAGCAGCAGTACGATCTCTTGAGACAGCAGCGTTTGCTTGGAGTCCACCACGTAGCTTCGTTATTCTTCTTCACTACTTATCTTTCTTCCCTCCGGCATGAGTTTCTCAACCCTATATTTCCCGGAGTAGATCTTTCTTGAACGGTCATGGTTGGTCAGCCAATCAGAAAGCCGCCAGCACTAAGCCTTGCGCAATCACTTTAGATTGGCCAATCAGTTGTCTTCCGCTTTTTTCTATATTATTCTTAAACATTATAGAACATTCTCTCTCTATTCTGGAATGTGCCTTTCTTTCTACGTAACAATATAATCTGACCCACGCCTGATAACACCTCTCTTCATTTGTTTTTATATTTACCCGTTGAAGAGCAAAATTTGCTCGAAAGCTTTCTACCGCTCAAAATAAAGAAACTATTTGTCCAAGGATCAAATTTTCCTTTACCGAATATTTCTGGGTGAATATTTCTCACATTACAATATGTAAATATATTACGATCAATGTTTATCACGTACGGAGAGTTTCTAAGATAGCGGTATTTTGTATTTTCCTACTTTGTAAACTTGACTCCATTTCTTCTCTGGCATGTTATAAAATTTAAATTTTCCCGGCCATGAATAAACTGCCGTGACATCCTGAAGTTTGTACTAATTTTCTACGTTACAATATAATATTGCTGCGATTAACATGTCAAACGCCGTTTGTGTCTATTCAGGATGATACAAAGGTGACACGCGAGTTTGTAAAAGGATAAATTTATCGTTTTATTACAGTGGTACGAAATGGAAGGAGTAAACCTGGGACGTACTTTCAACTTCCGACGTCGAAAGGATCTTTGTCGCCGTGGATGTTACTCTTACGAAGTGTTCTGCTAATTCTTTTTCACAATTTTAGCGAACTTACGCAAATTTGGCCTTAGCTACTCATTTATTGCTTTCTCGGGAAGAATCTTGGAACAAATATTTGATCACTGACATACAGCCTTCATCATGTTTACGAGGGCAAACAGCCCGAAACGCGCACGTGGTTGACCTTTCTTGATTTATATATATAGAAATATAACGAAATTGCACCTCCTGATCGTAGAAATATCTGGTGGCTATTTACTATATATAATTGATCGTTATATTTTATTTTTTCCTTTTTTTCTTTGAAAGTTGGCCCAGAACAGCAGCTTTACACTCCCAAGAGAGATAACATTGCGACTGCTATGATAGAGATGTATGGAGATGTCTGAGGCTCTTCATTGGACACGGCTCCAAAATTATAAAATTAAGTTCACTAAAATATATTTGTGCTGATTAAAATGTATTTTTCATCATTCATTAGTGGATGCACTGTAATAAATTTCCAATTAAAGTTTTTATGTACATAATGTAATATAATTTTTAAATTTGTAGCATTTTAATTGCATTTTAAAAAGCTTTAAAAAACTCTAACTGGCCGAAGTGTCTATTTTTCATATAAATTTTAATAGCTGTTATAATATTTACTTTCAACTCATTTCCTAAATGAGATTTACATTTATATTATATACTCTTTGTTTATAATTTAAAATGAAATATTCTATCTGAGATGGTATATATTTAATTGGAAAATTTAAATTATTTAAATTAATTAATTTAAAAATGTAAATAATTATTTTTAAAAATTACACAATATAATTTAGAAAAAAAAAGCCTAATGTATAATCGAATAAACTAAACAACAAATAGAATATTTAAAATGTTGGTCGCGGCTATTTTAATGGAGAATTATTTTTCAAGCAGCCGATGTGCAAGTTTTGGCGGGCTTTCAGCAGTGTTGCCAGCGACAAATGTAAGTTTGGAGAGTCAATAAGCAGGTGGATAGGTAGGTGGGTGGACAATTTTTCCTTTCTTATCCTTCTAGATTGGGCAGATGGATGGCGCAGTGGTTATTAATGGCCGCCCGGGAGTTGATAGAGTTGTCGGATTCGGCAACCCTGCCTTCTGTGATAAATGGATTTTCCCAGCATAAACAGGTCATTTGGGCCATCAAATTGGGGTCAAAATTATCTCCCATTATTTTATTTATTTACCTCTTCATAAGTGATTAACGACTTTAGTTTTTTTTTTCTTTCGACGTGTTAATGATATTTATTGACTTATTTTTCTAACGTTCATTGAGTATGCGATGATAAAATCTAGAATTTTTAATTTATTTTGCTTGCTGTCATTTTAAGTTTTTATTTTATTTTATAAATATTTTTTAAAAAATAAATTTATTAGGAGAGAGAAAAATGATGCAAAAGAATTAATAGTTCGAATACGATATGGAAATATAGTTGCAAAGTTGGATGATATTAATTTTAAACTTCAAGACATTTTTTTTAAACTTCTTCTTGAAATTCGAGTATATTAGTAATGAATATTTTATATTTTCCGTAATCACAATTTTTTATCTCGCTGATAAATGGGTATACCGAATTGATTTCTATAATTGAGTAAGTTTATTTGAGCAACGAAACAATCCCAATCTTTTATATTCCTTACTACAATTTGAAATAAATGTAAAGAAAGAGATATGGGTTATTTTATTCTGACGCCATCTATTTAATGGTGCAATTATTACGAGAGTATCTCGACAACGAGGAAAAATCCAATGTGATAAACAATAGGCAAGATAACAATTCTCCTACATTTGTCAATGGTGCACTTCAGAATAGCTTAAGAAATTAATTAAAAGAGCGACAATCACACAGTGTTTAACTAATAGTTTAAATGTATCACACACACGCACAAGCCTTTATTAAGACATTCCGTCTTATACAGACGATTCTCCTGTTAGAAATGAATCTAAAAAGAAATAAGAAGCAGGGGAAGAAACTGAATCTTCGCTCAGAAAAGAGAAAAAGAAGAAAAGAAAAGAATATCTATGCACAAAATTTGAGACTATATACATCGTTTTTCGTACATAGAACACAGTGAAGAAGTAGATTATTGAGTTTAAACGTATCTTATTTTTATAGTGTCCCTCTACCCACCATTATCAAGAATCCATCTTAAAAACCTGTTATTTAAGCTAAACAAGCCAATGGTGTCTGGTGAGTCATACTGGAGATTTCGTTGAGAGAGTTTGTACTGACAAGCCAAACCTTTTCAATAAATTTATATTTTAAAATTCGGTTTAAAATAATTTGGTTTAGTTTATTATGGTGGTGGTGTCTTGTCCACTCCATGGAAAAAAAGGGGGGGGGTGCCATTGCCCCGTTAGTTAGCTACATTTCAGAGTTACCTGTTCACTGTTACCGTAGCGGCTCGGGGCTCACGACACCGTACTACAGGGCAGTCCCTTACTTGTGCTGATTCTCCCGCCCGCCACGTAGAGGAGGACTTCTGGACAGGATTTCTTATTATATATGATCTATAGTCTCTAAATTTCATATATACTGTGACAAATTCATATACTCTTCATAAAGATTGAGGTCTTATATAACGGAAAAATTGAATTATTTCTTAAATATTTGCCTAACAGAGACATCTATATATGAAAATTACTTCTCAGTCTCCTTATTATTTCATAACAGAGAGTTTCACTCTATCAAAATGCGCACAATTATTGAAACAGCTATACAACTAACAATCATAAAAACTTTATTCGGATTTAAAACGACCTTTCCAATGTTGTTTGTTCTTTATCAAAGTTATTCGTACATATATAAAATGGCAGAGGTTCTGTTTTTGGGAATAAAAATGCTTTATTTTACTTGTTATATTTTTAAAAAGATGACAACTGTTAGACAATTCTTGGTGACAATGTGAAGCATGTCGTAAGAGCTTTTAACGACATTGACTGCTAGGTAGGCTGGCGCAGTCACTAGGGACACGTCTTCCCAATATCTCTCCTGGCTTTCGAAGTATTGTTCTTTCCTAAGGCTGGCGAGGTGACCAATCTCTATCCAGCTAGACTCACACTGTACTAAGAGTCCTCTATATGATCTGCTTGTCTGTCTTTAGTAACCAGAATCACTGACATGCGTCATAGCTATCGTACAAAATTGATTTTGGTGTTAATGATGAATAGGTTTAAATGATAACCACTATGTTATTTTATTATGCAAGTTTCCATTTACATAAGAAATATATGAGAATTAAGGAAGTTTATCAATTTAATTTCATCGTATTCTGGAGTTTAATTTACATTATTCGACGAGGAATTGAGAAACTACCAGCAATTGGCACTGTTTTGGAATATTTAAAAATCAATGTTTAGTTGATATTTATTCCGATAGATGGCGCAAGACACCAGAAACCTTTAGTTGAACGATCAGGATTTTATTCTTAATTATCCTGTACCTATATACTATTTTTCAAACTATCGGTGTGTATGTTTGTATATATAAACAAACTATATATAGAGCAGACAGTGTTATCATCCGACCAGCCATTAAGTTACAACACCCTACCAATATTGTACGTGGGGGAAGTCAAATTTGAAAAAGTGGTTTTCTGTGTTCGAGGCAGAAAATTATGAGGGAGAAAGTTTTTCTATAAATTTGTTGAAGTTTCCTCCGCGCACTTTACTTTCTTCATCGGCGAGTTTTGTTCCATATCTCATTGATTGCCTGAGCCATCTATCCCTCTGTATATGTAATATGTACATAGCAATAACGCGCCATCTATATAATACAAATGAAAACACCAAAACGCGAATGTTTTTTTTCCACAAATAAATGAAATTTCTACTGTGCCCTTACTACGATGAAAAAATATATTGGTAAGGCTTGGCTCAACAGTGGTGAACCCTCCCAGCGTTAATCTGGTAGATTAAATTGGCGAAATCGGCCCTCCCAATATATTTTTTCATCGCAGTAAGGGCAGTAGAAGTTTGATTTATTTGTGAAAAGAAACATTCGCGTTTTGGTGTTTTCATTTGTATTATATGTAAATATGGCCAATGTGAAGCAATAACCCATTTCACTTATTCCAAATGCTCATAATACAGACCATGATAATTCTGGAGGGTATTTAGTAACTGCTTTCTGTTGTAAATAAAACAAATATTGTTGAAGAATTTCGACATTTGCACGTACAAGTTGCCATAATTAGACTCATGGACAAAACTTAAAGAAGTTTCATATTTTGATGTGGCCGGTCGTCTATTTTTTTTTAAAGGAGACAGCAACTTTGTTCACACTTGGTTAACTCGTGTGTCTTCAATAAATGTCACTCTATATCAAATATCTTTCGGAGATATTGTCTAAATCCCGATATACATGCTAAAAGGTACAACTTCCTTAAGTTTTGTCCATGAGTTTACTTGGTGGGGTTGGACAATCGTGTGCCATTGAAGGAGAAACCGCCATTATATCCCGGGTCGAGGTGTCAACAATCAACAGCGTGTACCAATCTTCCACGTTATAGTACGAGTTGTATAGAGTAGTTTTTTTGGCAAAAAAAAAAAACAAATTCAGGGAAATATTTAAAGAAACATATCCTAGAACAGTTTTTTCCAAATAGTATTGCACAATGGATTCCAATTTTTGAAGCATAGCACAGTATGTTTGTTGTATGATTACACACTCCAAAGTATCATTTTGTGAAATTAAAACTTTTATATAGATGTATAATGTAAAGGGAGGTAAGGCGGAGAAGAATTTCTTAATTAATTATATTATATGTTTTCTCTTATACTGTACAACAATTAGGGTGTTAGCTGTTCTTACATACATATCTTAGTAGAAATGGTTATGTTTTCTCCCTGTCAGGATTGTATTGCTGAATACCTAGTTACATATTGCGACATGAAGAATGTGTATAACCCTCAACAGATCAAATACAATAGATGGGAATCTTATATATGACGTCTAGTTTTGACGGAAGAGGAGCCCTATGCTTTTTTTGAGATCAAATACATGTCATATATTTGTTAGGGTGTTAGTTGCTGCTACATATCTCAGTAGAAATGGAATACATATATATATATGTATATATTTACTTGCTGTCTCATGGTTGTATTAATAAATACTTAGTTACATATTGTGGCACGAAGAATATACATAACCCTAAACAACAGATCAAATACAAGTCATATATTTGTTAGGGTGTTAGTTGCTCTTACATATCTCAGTAGAAATGGAATATTTACTCCCTGTCAGGATTTTATTGCTGAATACTTAATTACATATTGTGGCATGAAGAATTTGTTTAACCCTAAACAGCAGATCAAATAAAAGTCTATATTTATTAGTTCTGTTTGGCATGATATGATTAAGGTCGATCTTATACAACATCCTACGAGACGGGTTATGAAATCGGTTAAATTTACAAAAAAAAAAAAAAAGAGTTAAACCTGGTGAAGTAACAAGGACCCATCTTCAGGCTAGAATACAAAATAAAGTTGCGGGAAGATGATATTCATTTACCTAAACAAATACCCCTCTCTCTTTAATTCACACCAGCTTGAACATCATTTTGGTAAATTCGACCCATTCCATAATCCCTCTCGTTGGATATTATGAAATTGAAGCTACCCCTATACTGATGAGGGTCATAGCCCCATACCATGATATTCAGGTTGCCTTTTTGACTAATTTTCCCATAACTGGTATTGTGGCTTAATCTTTATCACCACTAGACAAGTTTTTTTTAACTAAATTTATATACATAATACATCTTTCTGATACATAATTAAAAGGAGAAGTGCCGCTTTAGGTACACACACCTATATGTTTAATTAAAAAGACATATATTGGATCAAAATATCATTTATTTTACCAATATTTCAGTTGGCTGAACGCCAACCTTTTTCGAGGTATTATAACATATTAATATGTGTCCTATGTATATATGTTATAATACCTTGAAAAAGTTTGGCGTTCAGCCAACTGAAATATTGGTAAAATAAATGACATTTTGATCCAATATATGCCTTTTTAGATTTAAGATTTATTTATCGATTGCTCTATTTTCAAAACACCTATATGTATTATATTTTGAATATAATTTTTTGAATTCTCAACTCATGCGTAGGAAGATACCCAAGATATTCAAAACACATTGTTTAACAATATCTATAGCGATAAATTGTATTCCTTATTGAATTTTTACTCCCTTTCCTCTATGCGAGTCCAGGGGTCTACGTTCCCATTAAGTGTTTGCTTCTATCCGTTTCTTCCAACCTTAAATATCAAATTTGCCTCTATAGGATTTGTATATATAAATAGTTATGAAAATTCTAAACTATTATAGACGCGTATGATACTTTTAAAAATTAAACAATAACTACTGCCCTTACTGCAATGATAAAATAATGGGAGGTCCTGGCTCATCAGTGGTGAACCAGCGGTAGATTAAAATGGCTAAACCGCTGGTTCACTACGGATGAGCCAGGCCCTCCCATTAATTTTTCCATTGCAGTAAGGGCAGTAGAAATTGTTCAATTTTTAAAAGAAACAAACGCGTCTATATTAGTTTTTAATTTTCATAACAGATGGTGTTATAATGCAGCATATTATAAATAGTTAGGTTCATTATTCTATATACAGTTACGAGCGTCATGCGTGGCCTCTGTCACGGTTTGCTTTTTTTTTTTGGAATGGCGCCCTCCTATTGGTCGGCTACGATCACGCAACCTTTGCCCCCCCCCCCCCCCCCCTCCCCCATTTCTGTAACTATTGTGTTAGAGCGGGTCGCTCCTTAAATAAATGCATATATTAGTTAATAACCAAATGGAATCCTCTCTTTCTTTGTCCCAGTAAGAGACGCCTACGGAAGCCAACAGTACATAGACAGATAAAGCACATAGGCTATAGTTATTAACTAAAATATGCATTTATTTGAGGCGCCAATTTATAATTGTAACAAATAGTATTTGAATCAAAACATTCAATCGGGTAAAACACGGGCGTTGCCCGGGTCATTCGGCTAGTAAATATATATTCAGGTTTAACTATGCCCGTCTGGCAGGCTGGGGATGAGAAACATATGGCGTATTCAAATTAATCCAACGCATATACGACGGGGTCTTTTTTGCTTTTGTATATTTAGAATATTTCTCCGTTAAATACTTGGAGGTTTCTATGAATTGAGATATCGCCCCTACATAGGCCTGATATCGGCATCCATTTTTCCAGGTGAAACACGCTATTGGCAGGTTCTCACTCTTGCCGTCCACACTGATGAGCCCATAGCCTGACACTATGGTTGGTCTTTGTTTGCTTCATTTTGTGGCCAACTGGTGTAGCGAAATTATACCGAACTTGCTATGAAAAAAAGACACAGAGTGTAAATTTTAGAAATCATTTCTTAAAAAGAAAAATCTATTTTATTCCCAAATAACGTTTTCCCAAAAGTCACATGCACAAAGAGTATCTCTCCCTTCAAAAATTCCAGAAAAACAAAGCTCATTTTAGACATTTCTATTTAGAGAATTTAAAATTTATTTTTTAAAGAAAAGGAAAAGCTTCCTAAACTGCCCGATAGATGGTGCTAACCATGACGTCACAGGAGAAACAAAAGGTTTTCCAAATGGCGTCCCAGTAAAGCCCCAACAAGGTATATTAGGTAGAGCGATCCTGAAAAACCAATTGCGGTTTTCTCTCCAAAATGAAAACATCCGAAATAAATTTGTCAGGCGCCGCCATTTTGTGAAATCCGTCCATTTGTTAGGTTTTATGGAAGGGCCACAAATAAATCCGGGACTTACCTGCCTCCGATATTTTTGACTCGTAGAATAAACCATTTTAATAAAATTTGACCGCGGACCCTGTTGTTTTTGTGGAAACAACTTTAATCTAACATCGATCGGCTGCTAAGTTCCAACTTTAAATCAAATCTTCTGCTTTTTCCTTCTTTTTTCTTTTGGTCCATGTCTGGCAGCCCACCTGACCTTTTGGATAAAATCTATTGATGCCATTTTTTGACTCTACATAATCTCTCATATTATATTTTCTAATTAAAATTTAATTTTGAATAATAAAATAGAGAGGGTTATTTTACCTATAAATAACGGAAAATTCCTATCTACTTATATTGGCCATATTTCCAATAAGAGGATTAAATGGTTATTTATGCCAGAATATATATTTATATATAATTCAAAATCTGTTCTAAAATAGCAAATTTATTTTTATATAAAAAAAAAATGTTTTTTACTATATCTAAAGTATATCTATTACTTTATATTTTTCTGTAAGAAATTTGATTCTTTTCAACTGAACTGCCAAACTTGGACATGTTATATATTTATTTTCACTCATATATAGATATATTATTAAATATATCTATTTGTCTATTTTGTCTATTTGTCTAGATATATTATTGCTAAAATAATTTTGAAAAATGAGAAAAGAGATAAATATAATATATTAAGAATTACAGATTTTGAATTTAACATTGAGTCAGAACAGCAAGCTAATTTTGTATCGAATAATACCGCGTTAAGAGAATTTCAAAACTTATAAAATTTGTTGTTTAGTTTAAACATGTGAAGTTTGTTTTTTATATGATATATATATTTATGCTTCAGAACGATACAATGTTCATCACCCTAATAAAGAAATTTATTAGTGATGATAAAGAATGAGCCACAGTTTTGACAAAAGACATAGTGTATACTATGGTTTCAGGCTTTGGTCCTCATCAGTAGAGCTTCGATTTCATAACCTCTCCTACGATAGGGGCTATGACATCGGTCGAATATATCAAACAGGTGTTTAAGATGGTGAAGTGGCAAAGGCAATTTCTTATGTTTGAATGGTTTCTCTAAATGAATCAGAAAGGTATTTTGGGACAAAGGAATATAATCAAATCGACGTTGTTTCTATTTATACCGAAAGATGGCGCTCTTATATCTTTAAATGTTTATTCAAGCGATCAGGACCTTATTCCTTTTATATATGTGGTATAAAGTGATGATGGTGGTTGTGCACGATGTACCATATATTTACCATATTGTGTATTTGATATAAGGACCAAAGTTCTTTTTTTAAGGCTATTTGTTCGATATAATTTTTGTTCACGTTTTATGTAGTGAGATTTCTTTGTTTTTAAATTGAAACGATACAAAATTCATTTCTTCCCCTTTCTCTCCATTTTATCTTTTGTTATTATAATTGTATTGTTTCTGATAGAATGTGTTCTTCTTGATACAAAATCAGTGATAAATAGGAAAATGACTAATTGAAAAAAATAATTAGGAAGAGAATCACCTACGTGACAATATTCTCACAAATGTACTGTATGCATGTGTCTCGGGTGTAATTTGTCTGAATGCCTGGCACCGTTCCCCTAAAATACCGACAATGGGAGGTATACTTGTGATGGCATTGAGATGGTTGAAGGAGATATTGGTTAAAATCATTATTATTATTGTTTTTTTATTCTTATTATTTACTAGCCGAATGACCCGGGCAACGCCCGTGTTTTACCCGATTGAATGTTTTTATTCAAATACTATTTATTACAATTATAAATTGGCGCCTTAAATAAATGCATATATTAGTTAATAACTATAGCCTATGTGCTTTATGTGTCTATGTACTGTTGGCTTCCGTAGGCGTCTCTTACTGGGAAAAAGAAAGAGAGGATTCCATTTAGTTATTAACTAATATATGAATTTATTTAAGGAGCGACCCGCTCCAACAACACAATAGTTACAAAAACGAAAAGGCGAGTGGGGGGGCATTGAATTGTTATTGAGATTAATTGCAAATTAATTTATAGATATATTCATTGATTAATAGTTTTTATGTTTGTTTATTTTTCTTAATTCGGTAACAGTGTGTTGTTAATTTTTTTTGTTTTGTTTTGTGATGTATATTAAAAATCAAATTAGTTGTGTGTATGTTAAATTCTAAATTCTTTTGTTTTGTTGTTTGTAGTAAATTAAAAAATTCTGATTTGAATCAAATCTTTGTTTTATTCTAAAAGGTCTCATGGAGAACTCAAACTCAGCGAAACACTTTAACTTATAAGATTTAAGTTAAGTATATGTGCGAACAGAATGAACACTTTTTTTTATTTTTATTATCCATTGTGTCATTGTTATTGGAGACTATTTATATGTATATTGTTCATGATTATTTGTGGATTGTGGTACAAGTCATGCTTGGCGACTTCCATTGCATGAGAGTAGATGGTCTGAGGTTGCCTCCTCCTTTTTGCAGATGGTGCATGTTGGGAAGATCCTAACTCCACCTTCAAATTTGATCTGCCTTGTGTGTTCTGTTTTAAAGAATGAATACTAAACTTTTGATAGTTGCTTCAAATATATTTAGAGTATAGATTTGTTTGCTCTACCTTAGAGACTGAAAGTGTATGGCGGGGATGACGTAATATCGGGCCATGGCGTGACCAATCAATGATCACCCAGCTGTCGCCAGTAAATACACTTTGATAACCTGGGGTCGTCCCTTCCCCTGAAACGCGTTCCTTCCGTAACGTTTGAAAGGAAACATACAATTCCGTTAGATGTGTCACTCCGTGATTGGTTGGTGCTGTCTGATGTGTAAGCTTAGTGACTTGAAAGTAGTGAATTGCCTTTTGAGAATTCACTCTTCCTCGAAAGTTTTATTTCCTTTGTTAACAGAGACAAAGTTTTCGAACATTTTCAAGAACTTCTCATTTAGAAGAATGCTACCGACTGAATTTGTAAGCACTCTCGGTGCAATGTATATTTTGACGTGGTACTTAAAACAATTGTGCACACGAAGAAACAATGTTCATACACACGAGTTTATATAAAAATAATCATTGTATACATCTACTAAACGTCAGCCACACGCGACGTAGAAATTTAAGAATACCCAAACCCCAATGTTAAACATGTTTGAAATTTCCATTTATAGTGATAAATATTTTTTCAACAAAAATAAATAATTTAAAAAATCAGTTAAGAAACATGATAAAACTCTACCGGTAGGAGTGGTAACTCCTGTAGTAAGGAAGTTGTTTAAATACATACACACCACAACAAAATATGGTTGTGGGTACATGGACTGTCTCGTTTCTCATTAGTGACTTCTCCACGTAGTAAATAGGCCATCAGTAAAAGATACATTTGATAAGAGGAATTACATAGGTTTATTTCTAGAGATTGCGTAGATGCTCTCGTATCCCGGGTATACTTTGCCCCATTATTCGGATTGATGGATCAAACTCAGCCAACGTCGTGTACACTCATGGACAAAACTTAAGGAAGTTGTACCTTTTAGTACACACACAAAGCTTTATTAAGACCACTGGTCTTATACAGATTCACCACAGGAAGAAAGGAAGCATAGATGGAGTTCATATACCCCAGGTAGCGCAGCACCCAACAACAGCCTCCAGGTCCGACGCATGTCCAATGGCCACACGTTCCTTCGTGCATACGTCATGGTTAGCGTATCACTGAACAGGCTAGTGTGGAATCAGCCGCGTTTCAGTCTTCGCTTTGTACCTTTTAGCATGTATATCGGGGTTCAGATAATAACTCTGAAAGATATTTGATACACAGTGATCTTTAGTGAAGACTAATAAGATAATTAAGTAGGAACATAATTGCCTCTGTCTCTTAAAAAAAAAAAAAACAGACGACCGGTGACATCAATTTTGTTCATGAATGTAAATATATTTCTTGCTTGTGCTATATGCAAAAATGTAACAACCTATTAACATATTTCCTGATTACACGTAGCTTATAAATGTTTATCTAATTTTGTAGGTAGCAGGAATGGTTCCGGAACTAGTGAAATTCTACAGCGGTTTACTGAGTCAACATAATCCTTTTTACAGAGATATTCCATATTTTCCCCAATGTTGCCAAACATTGGTTTGATATTGACATTTAATTATTTTGATAGAATTGTAAGCTTCGTTTTAGAAGTACAGTAGAACCTCCCGCTAGCAGATACCTCTATACAAAGGACAGTTTATATTTGTAAAATTACATATTTACAATTTAGCAACTCTCCGGTAAGAGGACACCTCTCCCTAAAATACATTTTAGCTCTACAATTAGGTGTCCTTTACAGGGAGGTTATAATGTATTTAAAAGTTGATATGTATTGGAGAAAACAATAAATCCTCTATGAAAGAGAATATAAACTCGTATATAATTTCCTGTTTAATATTATTAACCCATCTATTGTACAACATCAATGCCACACACCTCTGCCCCGTTTAATAATAGAAACTAGTTTCTAATGATACTTTTAGATCCCCACCATTACCAGGAAGTCCTAAAGCACCCTCAACCAATCAGAAACGAGCTTTATTCATCAGTACCCAATCAGAAATAAGCTTTACTATTAGCGTGAACGTTGAAAGTATATTAGATAGATATGTGAAAGTAGCTAATAATTTAACACAATGATGTTAGAGGTGAGTTCAACCGAAACTGAATAGACAGACAGCCATAAATCCAAACTACCAATCAACCGATTAAATTACAACACTAATTATTTATCATTAATAGAGCTAAAATAAAACAACTTACCTTAAAGGTATTGTTAATTGTACTAGCTTTGTCGCTTATAAATGATAATTGCAATTAAATACACTCATGAAAAAAACTTAAGATAGTTGTACCTTTTAGCATGAATATCGGAATTCAGACAATAACCCTGAAAGAAATTTGATACATACTGATCTTTATTGAAGACACACGAGATAACGAAGTGTGAACAAAATTGCCTCTGTCTCCTTCAAAAAAAAAAAAAAAACAGACGACCGGTGGCAAAAGAATTTCCACTTCCTGAAGTTTGTCAATGAGTGTATATGCGACAAAAGCGCGAAGGAACAGTTTAAAAATTTTATATTTATTATTAAAAAATAATAAACTATTTGCATATGCTTAAATATGAAATAAATTCTTTGACAATCGTTTCTTCGTCTATTAGCTAGATGTAAAAAGAATGTCAACAAATCAATCAGTAATTGTCAAAGTAAACTCTGAATCCCTCCTATGTACCCCTATGTACATGATAATTTTAGAAGAAAGATTCATATAAATAACACATTTACTAACTCCATAAGAATCCTGATTTATTCAAATAAATGAATTACTTTGAATAGATGATAGGCAAAATTAGTTTATTTGTGAAAAATAAATACGAATATAGAATTTATTCGTTTAAAAAAAACTTAAACACAAAAAAAAGTAAAAATAACTGGTGCAGAAGATGAAAGAAACGTTCGTCTGCCGGCGCGACCTTGACCACGCCGTCGTCTGCGGGTTAATTGAACCACCACCTTTGGTGGATGCGCAGTCCGGAAAAAAATCAATAACCAACTGCGCATTCAGTTTTTTTCGTATATTTTTTTTTCCGAAGAGAATTATTGGAATTTTTATTTGTTTATTTTTGTTGTTTTTATTTCCTGCACTCGACTTCTTCCGACCTGGCGGAGGTCGGCTGGTGGCGTGTCCGACGGGGCACGCCGCGCATCTCAACGAGCCCTTATCACAGGCAGTGTGTTAATGCGCGCCGAACTATTTATAACAATGTTTCCAACGCGCGCTGTAGCACATAAATCTCTTCTTATCTTGACCGACCATTGTTATGTCCTCGTGTAGTGATTTGTCTTCTCGTGGTACCGTTGCGATGGGTATGCAAATTGAAAAGGAGTCATCAGCGCTGACATGTCAATAATGCTATTAATCTTGAATGTCGAGAGTTAATTGAGTGGTTCAATTAGTAATAATTGGTTAATTATTCTCCGCCGTGTCTACCCTACCCAGTAGATGTAACAGATAGGGCTCGGGTTGGTAACGTACACTTGTCACAACACGTAGAATCTACATTTCTATATGTGAAATGGCGATAGGTTTTATTTTATTTTTACTTCTCGAATGTAAACTTCGTTTGCATTTCCGGGAAAATCAGTGAGAGAAACAACATTATACAGCTCCATTTTCGCTTCAGTGCTCTCTGAAACCGCTATTTTCTAAAGGCTAAAGTGTTTTCACTTTACATCCATAGATTTCACCACCAATAATGGCTATTGGTTTTGAATGAAATATTTGGGAAGAAATTGATCTTTAAAAGCAAAGGTCGCCTCTCCCTAGTCACTTTGTCAGCTGTCACCTCTCTGACGGATTGTAAAGATTCCATTAGATTCCTTGTGATTCTCATGGAATAAAGTCCACCCTTGGCTAAAGGGAGCCATTAGCCCGAAACCATGGTCTCCAGGTGAACGTTTCTCTGTTTGCCAGAGCTGGCTAGGGTTGTGGTTTTTCACCGACCCAAGGCTGCTCGCTTGCGGCGAAGGTCTATTGATGTCATCTAGCTTAAACGTCTATTTTGACGGGAGAAGCGACATTTGCTTTTATAGACGATATGTTTTGTTTAACTGAGCTGAAGGTTCAAGTCTTCGATGTCTTCCAGGGCTGTATTCATTACTATGTAACACCAGATTCTTACAAATGGAGCGGTCAATTCAGGCAAACGTTGCCACCATTGATGAACAACCGAATATTTTATTTGTTTCAATCTAGATGCTTTATAAAATGTTGTGCTGATTTCAAGCAGAGTAAAGTGTTATCAGCCAAATAAACTCAACAAAACCAAAGGCCCACTGTTTGGTTTAAAATGTATGTTTTATTCTTATTTCTTATCAATTGTTAATTATTGTATAAATTGTTGTTAGATATTATTCTTTGGTGGTATTATATTCTTTATTGTTAATTTATACAATTCATTGTTTTACATAATTAATTCTTTATTGTTTTATTTTTAATCTGTATATATTTTCATTGATTCGGCAACAGTGTGTTGTCTATATATTTTGTGTTTTGCTTAGTTTACTTATTAGTCTAGTTAAATCGAGCCATTCATGTTAGGTTAATCATTTTAATTCATATAGTTTTTATTCAAAGATCATTAAATCAGAGGTTCCTTGTTCAATTGCGTAGAGTTCCTTTATTCAAGTCTACAGAACTCATTCAAGTTGATCATCGCTATACCGTAGCTCATAGAATTTGATCTCGGTAGTTAACGCGAACTTACACCCACAAAACCCCTCTAGTAATTCACTCTGTTATCGATTCCAACTGTAGTGGAGTTGTCAACACTGGAATCTACCCTGTTCTCTAGAGATCCTACAGGTGGGGTAAAAGATATTTGGGCTGGAGGATTGGAACCCGAGATTCACGTAGAGCCCCGTCAACTCTGGAGGGTCATCCGTCAAAGTTGCCGCCACACAATGAATGATTCATATCCCGTGTTGCCAGGCTCACAAAACATTGCACTTGATATTTCTATTACACTAAGATTGATCTCTTTTTTTTTTCCCACAGAGTCAAAATGGCGGAAAAAATGGCGAGGCATTATCAGTACAACAATTTGAAAATAAAAGTTCTTTGTGGCAATGACAACAATGGTGCTGAAAGATGGATGTATGGGTTGGTAGCGCTTGAGAGCAGCTAAATATCCGCTCACTGAACATTTTGTTTAATTTCGATTTTTTTTTGGTGGTTGACTTTTGACCGCGTTTATTCCCTTTCAATCACCCCTTACCCCCTTTCCGCTTCTTTTCCTTCGAGTTGGTTTAGTTAGCGAACAAATCTAAAATGATCTTTA
Organism: Cordylochernes scorpioides; assembly: GCA_030710605.1. Lineage (NCBI taxonomy): Eukaryota > Metazoa > Arthropoda > Arachnida > Pseudoscorpiones > Chernetidae > Cordylochernes > Cordylochernes scorpioides. Next base: position 84,551,275 of record CP092868.1, read on the forward strand.
TTGAGCTCGCGTCAATTTTGTTCTAATACTTTTTCTGTGAAAGTGATATATAAATATATCAATTCTTCTCCACTATTGTGTCATTTATTGTCCAATTTGATTTAGGACTTATAGAAAAGATTTTTTTTTTTTTACTTTGTAAAAATCATTTTATTTCTTCGAAATTGTATCTTAAAAGCTTTATAACGATTTCTATTAAAGTATATTATGAAAGTTTTATACGGGTATCAATGGTATATATTGTATAAGGCAATTGTATAAGTTGTCAAGTGCTGAGGAGAGCTACAGCGAGTCACGTCGGGAACTAGATAAAAAAATGATTGAGGTATACATATATATTGCCACGTGGAAAATTAGGAAAGACAAACTTCAGGATGACAAGGCAATTTATTTAAGGCAAGAACAAACTATAAATGATAAACAAAAGATAAGGAATGAGGGAAGTTTACAGTAAATATAGAAATTGATAATCTGTTATTAAAATTTAAAAATACTTCGCTACAATATGTTGTAATGTAGTTTAATTCCTGTAGGATGAATGTAGTGTGGCATGTCGTTGTGGCCTCAATGTTCAGAGTGGGTTCAGGCGTGAATGAATTACACAAAAGGACAAAGCATGTTGGATGTCACCATAGAGATGGCGAGAGAGTGAGTGGAGACGACGCCAGTCAAGCCAGGTCTGTCAATCATCGTATCTCCGAGAGAACTGATCTGTTTTTTGAGCCAAAGGGGGCAATATATATATATTATAGTAAGAAAGATTGAGCCGCAATTTCTTTTAATCTAATTAAAATATAAAATCTCCCTCGGGCCTGTTTTTGCTCAGCTTATTGTAAATTAGTAAACAAAAATAAATATTTAATTTGGCGAGTTGATGTGAGGGTGTTACAGTTGTGATAGAGATTGTCCGAAAGTGTCTCTTCTATTTAATGATTCAATAAGAAATTTGCGGGGCGTAATCTTGACTTTTTAAGTAATTTTCTAAATCCTCTGACGGCATCAAATCTATATATATATAAAAATGAATGTCTGTGTGTGTGTGTGTCCTCTATGGATTCAAAAACCATACATCCAATCGCCGTGAATTTTTGGGATATTATTAGGTGTATCTCCGGAAAGGTTTACGAAAAATAATTTCTTGAATATCTTTAATATCCTTAGAGTTATTTGCAGATTTGTAGCTTTAACTCGCAAGCAGCGCCACTTTGCGACGGAGATAGGCTTAGGTCTGCCCCCCCGTCCGGCCGCCGGCCGGTCAGTCCAAGTTCCCACCGACCAATCAGAGGGATCAAGAGGTCCTGGCGCGCGGGGGCAGAGTTGGTGACACAGCTGTGCAAATTAGACAAGAAAAAAGCCTCGCGGGTGACCTCCGGGAACTACGTCCATCTTCCATAAACGACCATGATTTTATTCAACTTATCGAGTATTTTTCAAGGGACCGGGAAAATATGTTCACTAGATAAAACGATGATTTTGTAATGTAGAAAATTAGGAAAGACAAAATTCAGGATGACACGGCACACAGGGACCGGGAAAAAATAATCACTTTATCGAAAGATTCACGACCATGATTTTATTAAACTTATCGAGTATTTTTCAAGGGACCGGGAAAATATGTTCACTAGATGAAACGATGATTTTGTAATGTAGAAAATTATGAAAGACAAAATTCAGGATGACACGGCACACAGGGACCGGGAAAAAATGTTCACTTTATCGAGAGATTCAAATTTACGAGTTTCAAATTATCAAAATATATCTTTTTTTAAATAAGTTTATAGAGAATTGTTTTAACAAATGTTCGTTAGACAAACCTTTACTCGGGTAAAACCTCGGGCGAAGCCGGGTACATCCGCTAGTATATATATATATATATATATATATATATGAACCAAAAGCGGTACTTCTCCCTTTAATTATGCATCAGAACGATGGCACTGTGCATGACACCAGTAGAAAGCTTTACTATTGATAATAAATTATTCATCATCACCAATAAAGTATTTTACTAGGGTAATGCACAGTGCTATCGTTCTGATGCATAATTGAAGGGAGAGGTACCGCTTTTGGTTCATGAATATCACCTTTCCGTAATTAAATGTTCCATATATATATGTGTATGTGTGTGTGTGAAAAAATAGCACAAATGTGGTATTGTACTCGGATAAGGTTCATAAATTATTAAAAAAGAAATGGGCATCTTCTTATCGTGCAACTGAAAGTTGCTGATGGCTGACGCCATCTATCGGAATAAATATTAACTATTCGTTGATTTTTTTATTATTCCATTTGGCCAATTCTGAAATAATTAAAAATCAACGGATAGTTGATATTTATTCCGATAGAAGGCGTCAGCCATCAGCAACTTTCAGTTGCACGATAAGGAGATATCCCTTTTTTTCATATATATGTGTGTGTGTGTGTATTTGTTTGTGTTTTTTTGTTACAATATTTTTTTATCGATTCTATAAGAGAGAAAATTTGAAGAAATCCAATTTTAAAGAAAGCAGAAAAAATATGTAAATTTGGTGAAATGAACACTATATATTTTCTTCATATCTGCGCAGACTAGAATTCGTAGGTTTACCAAACACAACAATTTTACCAGCGCAGGTATTTGACAAGTTTAGCGCAGTTCATGAGCGATAAACAATTTGCATACGTTTGTTGATTTTGTTTCCCCCATTTTATTTTAGATTATACGGTATCACATCTGATAAAATTCGAGGTATACCTACAGATTCCCCGCATGGACTGTGATTAGCCTTTCGCGTGCATCATTTCCCCTAAAAACGAACTATCAAAATTACAGGAATATAATTGAAAATAATAGTATATATATGTTATATAAAAAATATATATATATATTTTATTTTAAAATATTATAAATTCTATAACAAACTACTCTGTAAAGACGACCGCTAGAATTCGTGGATCTCCCTATAAAATACATTGTTGTTGTTTCCCATTGTTCGGCTCAAATCTTTCTGTTGATATGTAAATAAGTCTTCTGTTTTCTCATTCTTTACGCCTTGATTCAAGGTATTATTTATTCTCAATTATGTTACCATATCAATTAGAGTATATTGTGATTCAAAACTATTTTTATTATTATTATCACGACTGCAATATCACAAACATACTCATGTATCCTTAAACATCCTAGGCAAATTCTATATCTAAAAATAGTTTTTTAGAATAAATATATAATTGATCCCATTGATGGATCCTTAATAAGTTTGATTAGGACTAAATTGAATATTGATTGTTAACTCTGGTTATTTTTACGTCTGCTCGAGTTTAAAACGTATGTAATTAAAATTCAAAACTGGTGAATTAAATGGACGCCACACTACGGCTTGTGGGGTATAAAAAATTAATTATTTTTTTAACTATTGTCTTTAATATGCAATTTATAACATAAGACATATAACTAACATATATATATATCTTTCTAAATCCTATTATATGAAATATTCATAGTTATAAACTCTTTTTATTTTTGAAATCCGGTATAAAGCATTTTTAATTATATTGATTAAATATTAAATATATATTTGCATATTATATATGCCTTTGTGCTATAGTGTAATGTAAAATAAAGCTAACATAAAGCAATATAACACGCCATCTATATATAAGAAATTACGAATGTTTCTCTTTTACACAGAAAACAAACTTTTAATAACTTTACTGCGATGAAGCGGTCTGGTAAATTAAATTGGCGAAACCACTGAGAGAGTTCACCACTGATGAGCCAAACCCACCATATATTTTTTCATAGCAGCAAAGAAAGTTTGTTTTATGTGTAAAATAAACATTCGTGCTTTAATCCTTTCATTTCTTGTAAAAGAGAAATATGTTCACTAACTTTGGCATTTTTAACTAAGCTCTATATCAAACTTGCAGTATATATATTCAATCCCACACACATATTTAACAAGTAAACTTATCTTAAATTTAAAATGAACATTAATACAGAAAAAAATCACAATAGATATGTATATAGTATTTTTAAATATTTCCAAACTTTACTCTCATTTTCCCTATAAAATGAGCTCTAAAATACATTGGGGAGTGTGTAAAAGTTAAGGAATATTCAATAAAATTATAGTTATATTGTTTTATGTGACATTATATATATCTTTAATACCACACACAAATTCATACATAGAACAAACGTTTGCAGAGCGAATTAATCGTCTATGATTCAATGACGCTCATTTGCATATATTTAAAACGGTTATGCAAATATCTGTTGAGAAAAATATATATTCCGGGAAGCAAAAATGATAAATACGAAGATCCTTAAAAGAGGTTTGAGAAACAATAAGGAAGGACAAGATATTAAAGAAATTAAGCTAAATAAAATTATATATACACTAGCAGGAATGTCTATCAGCGGCCTGAACTATCTAAGACCCTGAATAATTGATCTGGCAAAGCTACAACATATATATTGGAGATAAAAGTTAATATATATTTTCTTGTGTTTAAGGTAAATAATTTATTATATTATAAATAATTTATTAGATAAACTTTATTATTTACATTTCATATATATATATACAGATATGCAAATTAGTATAGGCAACAATACAACAATATGCAAATTAAAACAGAGTATTACATCGTAGAAATATCCTAGAAATGCCACTTTCAACAAAACATTATATAACGCATATATTTGAACAAATTTTAATGTTTCTATTTTTGCATTGTTTTAAAAAAATCAATTCATTTTGTTCCTTAACATTTGCACTCTTTATATATTCTCACATGAAATTATATTTCCGATTAAAATATATTTCGTCCCAATTAGGTAAAAAAGGCGCTCGTCAACATATATATATATATATAAAGAGTTAAAAGTCCGAATATATATATATTTTTAATTATCTTATGAATAAAAGGTATCTTATCGAGCGCTCCTCTCCTAAAGAGTTAACCCGACAAAACATTATTCCCCAAGTGAGAACGGTCGGGCCATATACTTCTGTAAGAGATTTCATTAAGATAGGTGGCGCGGGATAAGAACTTTTTTTTGTCTTTCGTCTGCTTTCTTTCGTCTGCCTCGGATTAAATTTCACGTCTGCACTCTTTAAGATAATTGGCAGTAATTGATTAGCACGTTGATTAGGCCTATTAAAGAACGATTCCTAGACGTAATAAACTCTATCAAACAAATGCGCTTTCTTTTTTTTTTTAATCAAAAATATAAAATTTTCAAATTAGAATTATTTAAAGATAGGTGGGTTATTGGGTCGGTTGTTCATTTTTTATATAAATAAAGATGTTATCGATTTATTGATCCCATTGATGGATCCTTAATAAGTTTGATTAGGACTAAATTAAATATTGATTGTTAACTCTGGTTATTTTTACATCGTCTGCTCGAGTTTAAAACGTATGCAATTAAAATGCTAAAATTCAAAACTGGTGAATTAAATGGACGCCACACTATACGGCTTGTGGGGTATAAAAAATTAATTATTTTTTTCAAAACTATTGTCTTTAATATGCAATTTATTAGCATAAGATATATAAATAACAGATATATCTCTTTCTAAATCCCATTTTATGAAATATTCATAGTTATAAATATATTTTTTTAAATCCCGTATAAACTATTTTTAATTATATGAATTAACTATTAATTTTTGAAATGTAAGATTATTATATGCATATCTTATAGCTCTAATTAGTTATAAAAATATAAAGCCCCTTTTTAAAGCTTATATTATAATTCTTATCAATTTTCCCTCCATTTTTACCTCTTAATTCGATTTTCTTTCATATAAATTTGCAAATTTATATATAATACTACTTTAAGATAGTTACTAATGTTGTAGATCTGTTTGAATTTGTTAATATCAGAGGGAATTGTTAGAGATTTTATCACTTTTGTAAATATATTTATGAATATCTGTCTGACCTGAAAGGATTAGGTTCCTAAAATATTATTGTTTCTTTTCTTGTATGTGTGTATTAATATAATTGTTTCTCAAAATTCGAAACTATTATATACGCTTATGATTCTTTTAAAAATAAACAAATTCTACTGCCCTTACTGCAATGTAAAATTAATGGGAGTGCCTGGTTTAACAGTGGTGGACCCTTCACGCGGTTTCGCCAGTTATATATACCATACCGCTGTTATATTGCATTTTAGGATCTTCTTTTTTATAGTGATACTGATGCTAGCCTCTTGGAATGGGTATTTTAAATGAACTATGGACATAAGCTATGAGGACAGCAGAATTACATACAATTATAAATATATAATATGCTTCGTACATTAGTGCGCCATCTGTTATCAAAACTCGAAACTATTATAGACGCGTATGATTCTTTTTAACGCATCATAATATAACTGTTTCTGCTTAACAATTATAAATTGACACAATTATCCCTGGCGGAGATATCGCGTTTTGTGTGTTGAAATAAACACATTTTAAAAATATATTCATAAGAAAAATATAGCTTTTTAAACGTATTTGAGGTATATATTTATTTATTACAAGTTGGGTATTTTGTCATTTGTATATTGTTTTATAAAAAGAAATCTCACCTCTACCATCAGAATAGATATAAAACTATAAGCTCCATCTATTAACCATCTCAGAAAACTGTGACTCGGGTCAGTGACAAAGCAAAACACTAGTTTTGATAAACTCAGAACGCCCTCCTGGAGACTATGGTTGGACTATGACAAAGAAAGGATTTGATATTCTGAGATCTACAAGGAATTCACACACACGCAAAGCTTTGTTAAAACCACAGGTCTTTTACAGATTCACCACAGGAAGGTAGTATAGATGGAGCTCCTGGTAGCCCAGAGCCCAACAGCCTCCAGGTTCGACGTATGTCCAGTGGCCGACACGTTCCTTCGTACATGCATAGGTATCGCTTTATATCGTATCACTGAAAAGGCGAGTGTGGAATCAGCCGCCTTTTCGCTTTCCTCAGTCTTCCCATCTACAAGGAATTAATGAAATCTACCAGAGATGTTTGAATGTCAAAGTGGCCAATTTTATCACACAAATATTACTGAACATGCTACCGAATATTAAATATTGATCTGCGAAATAGAAGTCACCTCTTCCGTCAAAATAGACTCTGAAATTAAACCAAAATGGGGTTTTGATTTGAAGAACTAATTAATATACAATAATAAAGCGCCTTATAAGATTGAAAAATTAAATCTCAAATTGCATAGTGAATTTATACTCCTTTTTGGTTTGATATTTTTAAAAATCAGCAAATATTTTTTTTTTCAAATCATATGTATGTTATATTAAAAAAATATTTTATTTGAAAAATTATATTTCTTAGATTCAAATAATCTGCTAAATCGACCGCCAGAGGTCACGCTTCCCCTATAAAACTCATTGTTGTTGTTTCCTGATAGCCGGCTCAAACTTTTGTACATTATGTAAATAATCTTTTGTTTTTCCTTGTTCTACTCGCTTTAAGACAGGCAGTACTTTCATCAAATTATGTTTTTTTATATATATTCCTTAGCTCAATTGAAGAAATCTCTGATCAAAACTATTTTTAGTATTATACTTTCAAGATTTTAACCACGACTGCATTACCATAGGTAATCCTCAAGATAATCTAAAATCAACAGAAAATCTCATTATTTTTATTACATATATATATATTGGAGTCATTTAAATATATTTTTAATTTTAAAAAAATATTTAAGAGTTGTTATAATATTCTGTGAAAGCGCGTGTGGAATAACGAGTCTGGCAATGCTGAAGGTAGCTGATGATGAATTTTGCATGAGGCCTGCGTGTCGTCTGCGTAATAAAAAAAGAGAGATAACTTCCGGTGTAGGATTCAATCCAACAATGCTGCCACATTAACATGCAAATCATGTCGGAAGTCAACCGTATTCAACTCTTTTTAATTTTTAAAAAGATATTTTGTCTCGCGGTGGTTTTTTATTTCTTTCTTCAACTTCCGTTTACACGTTGCGTGATTGCACTATTCGACGCCGTTGTTGTTGGTATAAAGGGCTTAGGTGGGTATCCTTAATTTCCCGTGTAATTCTTTGTGTAAATCACTAAATAATTTGTATATAGTGCATATATTATATATTGTATCAAACCATTTGTAGGAATTGAATAAAATCTCGAAATTGCATATATTTGATTAATTTCAAATATTTACATACTAGACGAAAGGCCCGGGCAACGCCCGGGGTTTACCCGAGTGCGAATATATTTTAAAAACGTTGTCTTGGGTGGTCGCTATTGTCAGGGTGGTCTGTATAGACAGGTGGATGTATCACACAGCTGATAACAGGGTTGTCTAGAGTGGTCGCTATAGACAGGGTGGTCTGTATAGACAGGTGGATGTATCACACTGATGATAACAGGGTTGCCTAAGGTGACCTCTATAGACAGGGTGGTCTGTATAGACAGGTGAATGTAACACACTGATGATAACAGGGTTGCCTAAGGTGACCGCTATAGACAGGGTGGTCTGTATAGACAGGCAGCTGATAACAGGGTTGTCTAGAGTGGTCGCTATAGTCAGGGTGGTCTGTATAGACAGGCGTATGTATCACACTGCTGTTAACAGGGTTGCCTAGAGTGACCGCTATATACAGGGTGGTCTGTATAGACAGGTGAATTTAACACATTGATGATAACAGGGTTGTCTAGAGTGGCCGCTATAGACAGGTGTATGTATCACACAGCAGATAACAGGGTTGTCTAGAATGGCCGCCATATACAGGGTGGTCTGTATAGACAGGTGGATGTATCACACAGCTGATAACAGGGTTGCCTAGAGTGACCGCTATGACAGGGTGGTCTGTATAGACAGGTGGATGTATCACACAGCTGATAACAGGGTTGTCTAGAGTGGCCGCTATAGACAGAGTGGTCTGTTTAGACAGGTGGATGTAGCACACTGCTGATAACAGGGTTGTCTAGAGTGGCCGCTATAGACAGGTGTATGTATCGCACAGCTGATAACAGGGTTGTCTAGAGGGGGGCAGGGAGGCCACGTGTTCGCTGGCAGCCAATGGGTGCGCATTCTATCCGTGAGCTTCAGACATACAGACAAACAGACAGAATAAGGCAAATATATAAGTAGATATGCTTATGTGAAAAATAGTACAAAAGTGAATTTGTACTTGGATCAGGTAGATAAATTAGGAAAAAAAAAAACATTTCCTGATCCTGCAACTGAAATTTGTTGATTAGTTGATATTTATTCCGATAGATGGCGCAAGCCATCAGCAACTTTCAGTTGCACGATCAGGAAATGCCCTTTTTCTTAATATATGCTTATATGTAAAAAACAATGGGGAAAAATAAATTAAAATGTCAGATGTTGATATTAAAAACAAAGAAGTCCTATCCTGACTGAAAAGCACTTGTGCTCTTGGTCAGGATATGCCTTCTTTGTTTTTAAAATGCTTATATGTTACTGAAAATACACATATAGATTTTGAAAATAGAGCAAACCAAAAATATATATTTTAATTAAAAAAGGCATTTATATATATATTGGATAAAAAATAATTTACCAATATTTTGGTTGGCTGAACGCCAACCTTTTTCAGGGTATAACCACGTATTCAGGTTTTTTTAAATCTAATATATGATATTTTTTAATTAAACATATATAGGTGCAATAGATATGTGCTACAAGGTTATTTTTATTAGTTACTATAGCCTCATCATGGCTACTTACCCAGCCTCATCATGGAATTCCACTTTTTCCTTTTTTTTTTCACTTGATATTAGAGATGTGATTATGATGCATCAGCGCGCCATCTGTTATGAAAATTCGAAACTATTATAGACGTGTATGATTCTTTTAAAAATTAAACAATTTCTACTGCTCTTACTGCAATCGAAAAATTAATGGGAGGGCCTGACTCAAGTGGTGAACCCTCCCAGCGGTTTCGCCAGTTTAATCTACATTACCGCTGTTATATTGCATTTTTCGATCTTCCCCTTATAGTGATACTGATGCTAGACTCTTGAATGGGTATTTTAGATTAATTATGGACATTGGAGATGCGATTATTTGAAATCACAAAATTCACAATTTATTGTTCATTTCCTATATGTTCAATAAACATAATTTAAAACAATATTTAAAATTAAGTTGTTTGGTTATTTATTATAAAAATATATATATGTGAAAAAATAATACAAATGTGGAATTGTACTGGGATAAAGTGGATGAATTAAGAAAAAGGCATCTCCTGATCGTGCAACTGAAAGTTGCTGATGGCTTGAGCCATCTATCGGAAAAATTATCAACTATTCGTTGATTTATGGGTATTTGGCCCATTCTGGAATAATTAAAAATCAACAAATAGTTGATATTTATTCTGATAGATGGCGCAAGCCATCAGCAACTTTCAGTTTCACGATAAGGAGACGTATTTTTCTTTAAAAAATCTATATTAAATATTCTACAAAGTGGGTCATTAAAAATGATTTATTCAAAAACGTAATTTTATTTTTTTACTCTTTAATTGTTTTCTCTCTTTTTGAAATTAATTTTACCGTTGTTGGTTACAGAAGATAATTTCGAAATATCGACCAGTGTTGCCGGGTTAATAAACAAGTTCAATAACAACGTAAAATTAAATCATTGAATTTAGTAGAAAGTAAATACAAATGGCTGCAGGGGGAATTAATGGATTAAATTCCAAACGTAATTGGGAGGCGTCTTTTGGTTTACAAACCCTTTAAATTTAACCAAACGATCGGTGAAAGTTTCGTCTGTCATTTTGTGACTTTAATTTAGTCGTGACCATTTGACCAAGCGAGAAAAATTTAATTTGGAGAAATTCAATCCCCCCAACATGTTGAACTTTCGCCATCAAATTAATGACTTTAATGAATCCTTAATTCGATCAACTTGGAGTTTCTTCTGCAATTTTTTTCTCTCCTTTATTTTTTAATTCTTTAAAGAAAGTGTGTTTTGCCGAGTTTTACCTTCCATTATTGAATCGAATTTCTTCGCTATTGATTCACCAAAGATGGCGCCCATTTCAAAGCTAGATGATAATGTACAAACTACCATACTGGTTTTATTTTTTGGAACCAAAAATAAAATTATAGATATTTTGATAGATTTAATATATATACATAGAGGTACTAAATACATATACTTGAGTTATTTACGATATAGGAAGGTGTTGAAAGATATTTTTAGAATTTTGAAAATTTTAAGATTTGTTTATAATATTTTAGAAATATAATATGTTAAAATATATGAGCTTACCAAAGACGAGTTATCTCGTTCTACGAACGGATCCAGTTTTAATTCTTATCAAAGTTTTTTTGTCTTAGTAACATTATTCATTATAATCCCATACACAGCTTTATTATAAGACCACCGGTCTTATTCAGATTCACCACAGGAATATAGGAAGCATAAATGGAGCTCCTATACTCCAGGCAGCGCAGTACCCAACAACAGCCTCCAGGTCCGACGCATATCCAATGGCCACACGTTCCTTCGTGCATACGTCAAGGTTAGCGTATCACTTAACAGGCTAGTGTGGAATCAGCCGTGTTCTTGTCTTCGCTTTCCTCGTCCAAATGGACCATTATCCATTATAATCATATTAGAGTAGCTTTTTAGCGTGGGATAAATTTTTAAAATAAAAAAAGGTTTTATCCAATAAGTAAAAAATAGGTGAATTATTTGGCATCTACATCACTAAGGGTAGTTTAATATCAATTGTGTGGAGGGGAGAGAGATAGCTAAAACCTTTACAACTGTTGGTGTATTATATATATATATAGTAGGATAAATATCAATACATTACAAATCATGGTAAATTTGGAGATTTTCTGCCGAAAATCGGGGCAACGGATGATCCTAGCTGTTTCTGTGGAAAAGAAAACCAAGACTCAATACATTTATTGATAGAATGTCCATTTTTTCACAGCTACAGAAATAATCATTTTTATCCCATCGAAGAAATGTGCGAATTTGTATATAACAAAGTTGGTAAATTCATTTTAGATTTTCTTTTTTGTTTGAGAAAACCAACCTTTCAGTTCTAATTTTGTTTTTAGTCTTGTTTATTGAATTGAATATATAATGTGAATTGTGTATAAGTTGCTAAAATGTAATCAGGTGCAAGTATCCCAAGCTGGGATATCGCGTCCAATATGTCAAATTAATTTTTAAAAAAGTGATTTGTTTGATATATATTCCGATATTTAAACAATTTAAAGGTTTCCAGAGATGAGTTTCTTTTTATTTCAAAAACCACCTCAAGCTTTCGGGCATCTCTGCCCTTCAACAGGAGAACATATTTAATGAATAATACCCCGCCTGATGTCGAACTTTCATTCATTATATATGTTCTCCTGTAGAAGGATAGAGATGCCTGAAAGCTTGAGACGGTTTTAATAAAATAAAAAGAAACTCATCTCCGAAAACCTTTATAATTGTTTAATTAATGTCCAGAAGATTTAAATCTATTGATTCCGATAGTTGGCGCAAGTCATCAGCAACTTTAGTCGTAAGTTCCAGAGTTGCCTCTCCTTAATACACAAAGTATATAATTACACCCCTGTACATATAAACAAAAATTAATCCTTCTTTTTAAAAATAAGTATAGTATTGAAACAGAAAGATATGTCTTGAAAACCATCTTTGTCAACTTTTCCGCAAATATATATGAATATTTTGACAGGAGGAAATTGATCTATAAAAAAGGTCACCTCTCCCATCAAAATAGACGTCAAACTAGATACCAAAACTAGGTTCTGCGACGGTCAATAGATGGAGTCTAGATTGACGGGACCTTTATATATATTCATGAGAACTACCCGGTTTGGGATCATCCCACGTGAGGTTTGTAAATATAATACAAGCAATTTTGTTTTATCGCATTTTATCATTAAAGTATAAGGTGTGTAGAAATAGTTTTTATATATAAAGTAAAACGTTAGCTCGAATATTAACGCCAATTTCAGAGTTAGATGGCACAAGGTTTGTTAAAGAAGATATTTACTTCTATAATTTTAATGATTATTTTTGGCATGTGTTTTTTAAATATCAAATATTATCTCTACAGACCTTT
>CP092868.1:84564461-84592959 GCA_030710605.1 Cordylochernes scorpioides
AAGTATATGTGCGAACAGAATGAACACTTTTTTATTTTTTTATTTTTATTATCCATTGTGTCATTGTTATTGGAGACTATTTATATGTATATTGTTCATGATTATTTGTGGATTGTGGTACAAGTCATGCTTGGCGACTTCCATTGCATGAAAGTAGATGGTCTGAGGTTGCCTCCTCCTTTTTGCAGATGGTGCATGTTGGGAAGATCCTAACTCCACCTTCAAATTTGATCTGCCTTGTGTGTTCTGTTTTAAATAATTAACACTAAACGTTTGATAGTTGCTTCAAATATATTTAGAGTATAGATTTGTTTGCTCTACCTTAGAGACTGAAAGTGTATGGCGGGGATGACGTAATATCGGGCCATGGCGTGACCAATCAATGACCACCCAGCTGTCGCCAGTAAATACACTTTGATAACCTGGGGTCGTCCCTTCCCCTGAAACGCGTTCCTTCCGTAACGTTTGAAAGGAAACATATAATCCGTTAGATGTGTCACTCCGTGATTGGTTGGTGCTGTCTGATGTGTAAGTTTAGTGACTTGAAAGTAGTGAATTGCCTTTTGAGAATTCACTCTTCCTCGAAAGTTTAATTTCCTTTGTTAGCAGAGACAAAGTTTTCGAACATTTTCAAGAACTTCTCATTCAGAAGAATGCTACCGACTGAATTTGTAAGCACTCTCGGTGTAATGTATATTTTGACGTGGTGCTTAAAACAATTGTGCACACGAAGAAACAATGTTCACTCACACGAGTTTATATAAAAATAATCATTGTATACATCTACTAAACGTCAGCCACACGCGACGTAGAAATTTAAGAATACCCAAATCCCAATGTTAAACAAGTTTGAAATTTCCATTTATAGTGATAAATATTTTTTCAACAAAAATAAATAATTTAAAAAATCAGTTAAGAAACATGATAAAACTCTACAGGTAGGAGTGGTAACTCCTGTAGTAAGGAAGTTGTTTAAATACATACACACCACAACAAAATATGGTTGTGGGTACATGGACTGTCTCGTTTCTCATTAGTGACTTCTCCACGTAGTAAATAGGCCATCAGTAAAAGAAACATTTGATAAGAGGAATTACATAGGTTCATTTCTAGAGATTGCGTAGATGCTCTCATATCCCGGGTATACTTTGCCCCATTATTCGGATTGATGGATCAAACTCAGCCAACGTCGTGTACACTCATGGACAAAACTTAAGGAAGTTGTACCTTTTAGTACACACACAAAGCTTTATTAAGACCACTGGTCTTATACAGATTCACCACAGGAAGTAAGGAAGCATAGATGGAGTTTCTATACCCCAGGTAGCGCAGCACCCAACAACAGCCTCCAGGTCCGACGCATGTCCAATGGCCACACGTTCCTTCGTGCATACGTCATGGTTAGCGTATCACTGAACAGGCTAGTGTGGAATCAGCCGCGTTTCAGTCTTCGCTTTGTACCTTTTAGCTTGTATATCGGGGTTCAGACAATAACTCTGAAAGATATTTGATACACAGTGATCTTTAGTGAAGACTAATGAGATAATTAAGTAGGAACATAATTGCCTCTGTCTCTTAAAAAAAAAAAAAAACAGACGACCGGTGACATCAATTTTGTTCATGAGTGTAAATATATTTCTTGCTTGTGCTATATGCAAAAATGTAACAACCTATTAACATATTTCCTGATTACACGTAGCTTATAAATGTTTATCTAATTTTGTAGGTAGCAGGAATGGTTCCGGAACTAGTGAAATTCTACAGCGGTTTACTGAGTCAAAATAATCCTTTTTAAAGAGATATTCCATATGTTCCCCAATGTTGCCAAACATTGGTTTAATATTGACATTTAATTATTTTGATAGAATTGTAAGCTTCGTTTTAGAAGTACAGTAGAACCTCCCGCTAGCAGATACCTCTATACAAAGGACAGTTTATATTTGTAAAATTACATATTTACAATTTAGCAACTCTCCGGTAAGAGGACACCTCTCCCTAAAAGACATTTTAGCTCTACAATTAGGTGTCCTTTACAGGGAGGTTCTACTGTATTTAAAAGTTGATATGTATTGGAGAAAACAATAAATCCTCTATGAAAGAGAGAGAGAGAGAATATAAACTCGTATATAATTTCCTGTTTAATATTATTAACCCATCTATTGTACAACATCAATGCCACACACCTCTGCCCCGTTTAATAATAGAAACTAGTTTCTAAGGATACTTTTAGATCCCCACCATTACCAGGAAGTCCTAAAGCACCCTCAACCAATCAGAAACGAGCTTTATTCATCAGTACCCAATCAGAAATAAGCTTTACTATTAGCGTGTACGTTGAAAGTATATTAGATAGATATGTGAAAGTAGCTAATAATTTAACACAATGATGTGAGAGGTGAGTTCAACCGAGACTGAATAGACAGACAGCCATAAATCCAAACTACCAATCTCAACCGATTAAATTACAACACTAATTATTTATCATTAATAGAGCTAAAATAAAACAACTTACCTTAAAGGTATTGTTAATTGTACTAGCTTTGTCGCTTATAAATGATAATTGCAATTAAATACACTCATGAACAAAACTTAAGATAGTTGTACCTTTTAGCATGAATATTGGAATTCAGACAATAACCCTGAAAGAAATTTGATACATACTGATCTTTATTGAAGACACACGAGATAACGAAGTGTGAACAAAATTGCCTCTGTCTCCTTCAAAAAAAAAAAAAAAAAAAAAAAACAGACGACCGGTGGCAAAAGAATTTCCACTCCCTGAAGTTTGTCAATGAGTGTATATGCGACAAAAGCGCGAAGGAACAGTTTAAAAATTTTATATTTATTATTAAAAAATAATAAACTATTTGCATATGCTTAAATATGAAATAAATTCTTTGACAATCGTTTCTTCGTCTATTAGCTAGATGTAAAAAGAATGTCAACAAATCAATCAGTAATTGTCAAAGTAAACTCTGAATCCCTCCTATGTACATGGTAATTTTAGAAGAAAGATTCATATAAATAACACATTTACTAACTCCATAAGAATCCTGATTTATTCAAATAAATGAATTACTTTAAATAGATGATAGGCAAAATTAGTTTATTTGTGAAAAATAAATACGAATATAGAATTTATTCGTTTAAAAAAAACTTAAACACAAAAAAAAAAGTAAAAATAACTGGTGCAGAAGATGAAAGAAACGTTCGTCTGCCGGCGCGACCTTGACCACGCCGTCGTCTGCGGGTTAATTGAACCACCACCTTTGGTGGATGCGCAGTCCGGAAAAAAATCAATAACCAACTGCGCATTCAGTTTTTTTCGTATATTTTTTTTTTCCGAGAGAATTATTGGAATTTTTATTTGTTTATTTTTGTTGTTTTTATTTCCTGCACTCGACTTCTTCCGACCTGGCGGAGGTCGGCTGGTGGCGTGTCCGACGGGGCACGCCGCGCATCTCAACGAGCCCTTATCACCGGCAGTGTGTTAATGCGCGCCGAACTATTTATAACAATGTTTCCAACGCGCGCTGTAGCACATAAATCTCTTCTTATCTTGACCGACCATTGTTATGTCCTCGTGTAGTGATTTGTCTTCTCGTGGTACCGTTGCGATGGGTATGCAAATTGAAAAGGAGTCATCAGCGCTGACATGTCAATAATGCTATTAATCTTGAATGTCGAGAGTTAATTGAGTGGTTCAATTAGTAATAATTGGTTAATTATTCTCCGCCGTGTCTACCCTACCCAGTAGATGTAACAGATAAGGCTCGGGTTGGTAACGTACACTTGTCACAACACGTATAATTTACATTTCTATATGTGAAATGGCGATAGGTTTTATTTTATTTTTACTTCTCGAATGTAAACTTCGTTTGCATTTCCGGGAAAATCAGTGAGAGAAACAACATTATACAGCTCCATTTTCGCTTCAGTGCTCTCTGAAACCGCTATTTTCTAAAGGCTAAAGTGTTTTCACTTTACATCCATAGATTTCACCACCAATAATGGCTATTGGTTTTGATTGAAATATTTGGGAAGAAATTGATCTATAAAAGCAAAGGTCGCCTCTCCCTAGTCACTTTGTCAGCTGTCACCTCTCTGACGGATTGTAAAGATTCCATTAGATTCCTTGTGATTCTCATGGAATAAAGTCCACCCTTGGCTAAAGGGAGCCATTAGCCCGAAACCATGGTCTCCAGGTGAACGTTTCTCTGTTTGCCAGAGCTGGCTAGGGTTGTGGTTTTTCACCGACCCAAGGCTGCTCGCTTGCGGCGAAGGTCTATTGATGTCATCTAGCTTAAACGTCTATTTTGACGGGAGAAGCGACATTTGCTTTTATAGACGATATGTTTTGTTTAACTGAGCTGAAGGTTCAAGTCTTCGATGTCTTCCAGAGCTGTATTCATTACTATGTAACACCAGATTCTTACAAATGGAGCGGTCAATTCAGGCAAACGTTGCCACCATTGATGAACAACCGAATATTTTATTTGTTTCAATCTAGATGCTTTATAAAATGTTGTGCTGATTTCAAGCAGAGTAAAGTGTTATCAACCAAATAAACCTAACAAAACCAAAGGCCCCACTGTTTGGTTTAAAATGTATGTTTTATTCTTATTTCTTATTAATTGTTAATTATTGTATAAATTGTTGTTAAATATTATTCTTTGATGTTATTATATTCTTTATTGTTAATTTATACAATTCATTGTTTTACATAATTAATTCTTTATTGTTTATTTTTAATCTGTATATATTTTCATTGATTCGGCAACAGTGTGTTGTCTATATATTTTGTGTTTTGCTTAGTTTACTTATTAGTCTAGTTAAATCGAGCCATTAATTCATGTTAGGCTAATCATTTTAATTCATGTAGTTTTTATTCAAAGATCATTAAATCAGAGGTTCCTTGTTCAATTGCGTAGAGTTCCTTTATTCAAGTCTACAGAACTCATTCAAGTTGATCATCGCTATACCGTAGCTCATAGAATTTGATCTCGGTAGTTAACGCGAACTTACACCCACAATACCCCTCTAGTAATTCACTCTGTTATCGATTCCAACTGTAGTGGAGTTGTCAACACTGGAATCTACCCTGTTCTCTAGAGATCCTACAGGTGGGGTAAAAGATATTTGGGCTGGAGGATTGGAACCCGAGATTCACGTAGAGCCCCGTCAACTCTGGAGGGTCATCCGTCAAAGTTGCCGCCACACAATGAATGATTCATATCCCGTGTTGCCAGGCTCACAAAACATTGCACTTGATATTTCTATTACACTAAGATTGATCTCTTTTTTTTTTTCCCACAGAGTCAAAATGGCGGAAAAAATGGCGAGGCATTATCAGTACAACAATTTGAAAATAAAAGTTCTTTGTGGCAATGACAACAATGGTGCTGAAAGATGGATGTATGGGTTGGTAGCGCTGGAGAGCAGCTAAATATCCGCTCACTGAACATTTTGTTTAATTTCGATTTTTTTTTTGGTGGTTGACTTTTGACCGCGTTTATTCCCTTTCAATCACCCCTTACCCCCTTTCCGCTTCTTTTCCTTCGGGTTGGTTTAGTTAGCGGACAAATCTAAAATGATCTTTATTGAGCTCGCGTCAATTTTGTTCTAATACTTTTTCTGTGAAAGTGATATATAAATATATCAAATCTTCTCCACTATTGTGTCATTTATTGTCCAATTTGATTTAGGACTTATAGAAAAGATTTTTTTTACTTTGTAAAAATCATTTTATTTCTTCGAAATTGTATCTTTAAAGCTTTATAAAGTTCTATTAAAGTATATTATGAAAGTTTTATACGGGTATCAATGGTATATATTGTATAAGGCAATTGTATAAGTTGTCAAGTGCTGAGGAGAGCTACAGCGAGTCACGTCGGGAACTAGATAAAAAATTGATTGAGGTATACATATATATTGCCACGTGGAAAATTAGGAAAGACAAACTTCAGGATGACAAGGCAATTTATTTAAGGCAAGAACAAACTATGAATAATAAACAAAAGATAAGGAATGAGGGAAGTTTACAGTAAATATAGAAATTGATAATCTGTTATTAAAATTTAAAAATACTTCGCTACAATATGTTGTGATGTAGTTTAATTCCTGTAGGATGAATGTAGTGTGGCATGTTAGATGCAGTCGATGTGGCCTCAATGTTCAGAGTGGGTTCAGGCGTGAATGAATTAAACAAAAGGACAAAGCATGTTGGATGTCACCATAGAGATGGCGAGAGAGTGAGTGGAGACGACGCCAGTCAAGCCAGGTCTGTCAATCATCGTGTCTCCGAGGGAACTGATCTGTTTTTTTGAGCCAAAGGGGGCACATATATATATATATTATGGTAAGAAAGATTGAGCCGCAATTTCTTTTAATCTAATTAAAATATAAAATCTCCCTCGGGCCTGTTTTTGCTCAGCTTATTGTAAATTAATAAACAAAAATAAATATTTAATTTGGCGAGTTGATGTGTTACAGTTGTGATAGAGATTGTCCGAAAGTGTCTCTTCTATTTAATGATTCAATAAGAAATTTGCGGGGCGTAATCTTGACTTTTTAAGTAATTTTCTAAATCCTCTGACGGCATCAAATCTATATATATATAAAAATGAATGTCTGTGTGTGTGTGTGTCCTCTATGGATTCAAAAACCATACATCCAATCGCCGTGAATTTTTGGGATATTATTAGGTGTATCTCCGGAAAGGTTTACGAAAAATAATTTCTTGAATATCTTTAATATTCTTAGAGTTATTTGCAGATTTGTAGCTTTAACTCGCAAGCAGCGCCACCTTGCGACGGAGATAGGCTTAGGTCTGCCCCCCCCGTCCGGCCGCCGGCCGGTCAGTCCAAGTTCCCACCGACCAATCAGAGGGATCAAGAGGTCCTGGCGCGCGGGGGCAGAGTTGGTGACACAGCTGTGCAAAGTAGACAAGAAAAAAGCCTCGCGGGTGACCTCCGGGAACTACGTCCATCTTCCATAAACGACCATGATTTTATTCAACTTATCGAGTATTTTTCAAGGGACCGGGAAAATATGTTCACTAGATAAAACGATGATTTTGTAATGTAGAAAATTAGGAAAGACAAAATTCAGGATGACACGGCACACAGGGACCGGGAAAAAATAATCACTTTATCGAGAGATTCACGACCATGATTTTATTAAACTTATCGAGTATTTTTCAAGGGACCGGGAAAATATGTTCACTAGATAAAACGATGATTTTGTAATGTAGAAAATTATGAAAGACAAAATTCAGGATGACACGGCACACAGGGACCGGGAAAAAATGTTCACTTTATCGAGAGATTCAAATTTACGAGTTTCAAATTATCAAAATATATCTTTTTTTAAATAAGTTTATCGAGAATTGTTTTAACAAATGTTCATTAGACAAACCTTTACTCGGGTAAAACCTCGGGCGAAGCCGGGTACATCCGCTAGTATATATATATATATATATATATATATATATATATATAAACCAAAAGCGGTACTTCTCCCTTTAATTATGCATCAGAACGATGGCACTGTGCATGACACCAGTAGAAAGCTTTACTATTGATAATAAATTATTCATCATCACCAATAAAGTATTTTACTAGGGTAATGCACAGTGCTATCGTTCTGATGCATAATTGAAGGGAGAGGTACCGCTTTTGGTTCATGAATATCACCTTTCCGTAATTAAATATTCCATATATATATGTGTATGTGTGTGTGTGTGTGTGAAAATAGTACAAATGTGGTATTGTAATCGGATAAGGTTCATAAATCTTCTTTGCGTGCAACTGAAAGTTGCTGATGGCTGACGCCATCTATCGGAATAAATATTAAATATTCGTTGATTTTTTTATTATTCCATTTGGCCAATTCTGAAATAATTAAAATTCAACGGATAGTTGATATTTATTCCGATAGAAGGCGTCAGCCATCAGCAACTTTCAGTTGCACGATAAGGAGATGTCCCTTTTTTTCATATATATGTGTGTGTGTATTTGTGTGTGTTTTTTGTTACAATATTTTTTATCAATTCTATAAGAGAGAAAATTTGAAGAAATCCAATTTTAAAGATAGCAGAAAAATATGTAAATTTGGTGAAATGAACACTATAAATTGTCTTCATATCTGCGCAGACTAGAATTCGCAGGTTTACCAAACACAACAATTTTACCAGCGCAGGTATTTGACAAGTTTAGCGCAGTTCATGAGCGATAAACAATTTGAATACGTTTGTTGATTTTGTTTCCCCCATTTTATTTTAGATTATACGGTATCAAATCTGATAAAATTCGAGGTATACCTACAGATTCCCCGCATGGACTGTGATTAGCCTTTCGCGTGCATCATTTCCCCTAAAAACGAACTATCAAAATTACAGGAATATAATTGAAAATAATAGTATATATATGTTATATAAAAAAAATATATTTTATATCAAAATATTATAAATTCTATAACAAACTACTCTGTAAAGACGACCGCTAGAATTCGTGGATCTCCCTATAAAATACATTGTTGTTGTTTCCCATTGTCCGGCTCAAATCTTTCTGTTGATATGTAAATAAGTCTTCTGTTTTCTCATTATTTACGCCTTGATTCAAGGTATTATTTATTCTCAATTATGTTACCATATCAATTAGAGTATTTTGTGATTCAAAACTATTTTTATTATTATTATCACGACTGCAATATCACAAACATACTCATGTATCCTTAAACATCCTAGGCAAATTCTATATCTAAAAATAGTTTTTTAGAATAAATATATAATTAATCCCATTGATGGATCCTTAATAAGTTTGATTAGGACTAAATTAAATATTGATTGTTAACTCTGGTTATTTTTACGTCTGCTCGAGTTTAAAACGTATGCAATTAAAATTCAAAACTGGTGAATTAAATGGACGCCACACTACGGCTTGTGGGGTATAAAAAAATAATTATTTTTTTAACTATTGTCTTTAATATGCAATTTATTAACATACGACATATAACTAACATATATATATATATATCTTTAGATAATAAAAGGCATATATTGGATTTAAAAATATATTTATTTTGCCAATATTTCGGCTGGCTGAACGCCAACCTTTATCGAGGCATTACATTTTTGTATACACAAACTCAGCGCCGCATAGTGTTATAATATCACAGTTGAAATCAATTAAAATACAGAGTAGGTGGGAGAAATTTGTGAATGTAAAAAATAATTATTATAAAAAATTGCAATCAAAATGTAAAATATATTAAAATATTAACGGAAAAATATGGGTTCTATCTTTATATTTTAAAATGTTTTTAAAAAGTACATAAAAATAATGTAAAAATATATGTATCTATTAAAACATTTGAAAATGAATTTAAAATGATTTAAACAATAAACTGTAAGAACTTTTTAAAAAGGTTTAACAAAAAATTTTTTGTTAAACCTTTTAAAAAGTTCTTACAGTTTATTGTTTAAATCATTTTAAATTCATTTTCAAATGTTTTAATAGATACATATATTTTTACATTATTTTTATGTACTTTTTAAAACATTTTAAAATATAAAGATAGAACCCATATTTTTCCGTTAATATTTTAATATATTTTACATTTTGATTGCAATTTTTTATAATAATTATTTTTTACATTCACAAATTTCTCCCACCTACTCTGTATTTTAATTGATTTCAACTGTGATATTATAACACTATGCGGCGCTGAGTTTGTGTATACAAAAATGTAATGCCTCGATAAAGGTTGGCGTTCAGCCAGCCGAAATATTGGCAAAATAAATATATTTTTAAATCCAATATATGCCTTTTATTATCTAATGAATTAAGTATGGATTGCTCTATTTTCAAAATATATATCTTTCTAAATCCTATTATATGAAATATTCATAGTTATAAACTCTTTTTATTTTTTGAAATCCGGTATAAACCATTTTTAATTATATTGATTAAATATTAAATATATATTTGCATATTATATATGCCTTTGTGCTATAGTGTAATGTAAAATAAAGCTAACATAAAGCAATATAACACGCCATATATATATAAGAAATTACGAATGTTTCTCTTTTACACAGAAAACAAACTTTTAATAACTTTACTGCGATGAAGCGGTCTGGTAAATTGAATTGGCGAAACCACTGAGAGAGTTCACCACTGATGAGCCAAACCCACCATATATTTTTTTCATAGCAGCAAAGAAAGTTTGTTTTATGTGTAAAATAAACATTCGTGCTTTAATCCTTTCATTTCTTGTAAAAGAGAAATATGTTCACTAACTTTGGCATTTTTAACTAAGCTCTATATCAAACTTGCAGTATATATATTCAATCCCACACACATATTTAACAAGTAAACTTATCTTAAATTTAAAATGAACATTAATACAGAAAAAAAATCACAATAGATATGTATATAGTATTTTTAAATATTTCCAAACTTTACTCTCATTTTCCCTATAAAATGAGCTCTAAAATACATTGGGGAGTGTGTAAAAGTTAAGGAATAATCAATAAAATTATAGTTATATTGTTTTATGTGACATTATATATATATCTTTAATGCCACACACAAATTCATACATAGAACAAACGTTTGCAGAGCGAATTAATCGTCTGTGATTCAATGACGCTCATTTGCATATATTTAAAACGGTTATGCAAATATCTGTTGAGAAAAATATATATTCCGGGAAGCAAAAATGATAAATACGAAGATCCTTAAAAGAGGTTTGAGAAACAATAAGGAAGGACAAGATATTAAAGAAATTAAGCTAAATAAAATTATATATACACTAGCAGGAATGTCTATCAGCGGCCTGAACTATCTAAGACCCTGAATAATTGATCTGGCAAAGCTACAACATATATATAGGAGATAAAAGTTAATATATAATATTTTGTGTTTAAGGTAAATAATTTATTATACTATAAATAATTTATTAGATAAACTTTATTTTTTATTTACATTTCATATATATATATATACAGATATGCAAATTAGTATAGGCAACAATACAACAATATGCAAATTAAAACAGAGTATTACATCGTAGAAATATCCAAGAATTGCCACTTTCAACAAAACATTATATAACGCATATATTTGAACAAATTTTAATGTTTCTATTTTTGCATTGTTTTAAAAAAATCAATTCATTTTGTTCCTTAACATTTGCACTCATTATATATTCTCACATGAAATTATATTTACGATTAAAATATATTTCGTCCCAATTAGGTGAAAAAGGCGCTCGTCAACATATATATATATATATTAAAAATAAAGAAGGCATCTCCTGACCACGAGCACATGTTTTTTTTTCTATTGTTTTCTCATATATATATATATATAAAGAGTTAAAAGTCCGAATATATATTTTTTATTTAATTATCTTATGAATAAAAGGTATCTTATCGAGCGCTCCTCTCCTAAAGAGTTAACCCGACAAAACATTATTCCCCAAGTGAGAACGGTCGGGCCATATACTTCTGTAAGAGATTTCATTAAGATAGGTGGCGCGGGATAAGAACTTTTTTTTGTCTTTCGTCTGCTTTCTTTCGTCTGCCTCGGATTAAATTTCACGTCTGCACTCTTTAAGATAATTGGCAGTAATTGATTAGCACGTTGATTAGGCCTATTAAAGAACGATTCCTAGACGTAATAAACTCTATCAAACAAATGCGCTTTCTTTTTTTTTAATCAAAAATATAAAATTTTCAAATTAGAATTATTTAAAGATAGGTGGGTTATTGGGTCGGTTGTTCATTTTTTATATAAATAAAGATGTTATCGATTTATTGATCCCATTGATGGATCCTTAATAAGTTTGATTAGGACTAAATTAAATATTGATTGTTAACTCTGGTTATTTTTACATCGTCTGCTCGAGTTTAAAACGTATGCAATTAAAATGTTAAAATTCAAAACTGGTGAATTAAATGGACGCCACACTATACGGCTTGTGGGGGTATAAAAAATTAATTATTTTTTTCAAAACTATTGTCTTTAATGTGCAATTTATTAGCATAAGATATATAAATAACAGATATATATCTCTTTCTAAATCCCATTTTATGAAATATTCATAGTTATAAATATATTTTTTTAAATCCCGTATAAACATTTTTAATTATATGAATTAACTATTATATTTTTTGAAATGTGTGTGTAAGATTATTATATGCATATCTTATAGCTCTAATTAGTTATAAAATATAAAGCCCCTTTTAAAGCCTATATTATAATTCTTATCAATTTTCACTCCTTTTTTACTTCTTAATTCGATTTTCTTTCATATTTATTTATTTATTTCCTCTCAAATTTACAGTGTACCATTTTTGCGAAATATTATATATAATACTACTTTAAGATAGTTACTAATGTTGTAGATCTGTTTGAATTTGTTAATATCAGAGGGAATTGTTAGAGATTTTATCACTTTTGTAAATATATTTATGAATATCTGTCTGACCTGAAAGGATTAGGTTCCTAAAATCTTATTGTTTTTTTCTTGTATGTGTGTATTAATATAATTGTTTCTTAAATTTAAAACATTTTATTGACGTCTTTTCAATGATTTACAACCAGTTAGAGGCAATCAGAAATATATACATAGACGAGTCCTATTCCTGGATTCCTTCACGTTTCGTACTCTTCAAGTAATAGTCCAGCTGTGCTGGTGACATTGATGTTATTTCTGTTGTCGACCTTCCTGAGTTGCATCTTGAGACTTCGTTGGGATCGGTCTTGTGCTTTGAACTCGGGGAGGGGAGATAAGTCTTTCGTCATTAGAGCTCATAGTTTCTTCCAGATCTGACGTATTGTAACTGTGAGTTCCGGTGTCCGTTTCCTAGTCAGAAAGGGATGACTTTGTTCTTTTCCATCTTCTTTCTCCACATACGGTCTTTTCTTCTCGTTCTTGTGAGGCCTCAAGTGTCCTCTTCTTCGTATGGACGTCTTTGGATTCCTGGGGTGGTCCTGGTTCTGTCGTTGATGGCAGTACAGGTTGGGGTGTGGGCTTCGGAATGGCGGGGGGGGGGGGGGGGGGGGGGGGACTGTCTGGTTCAGGGCTTCTGTAAAGGTCTTAGAAACTTTTGCTCTGATCGCAGGGTCAAATGGGCATTGCTTCATGATGTGGCCGTGTCTTCTGCAGCCGGCGCAAATGACGTCTTCACCTATGAATTGTTCTCAAAATTCGAAACTATTATATACACGTATGATTCTTTTAAAAATAAACAAATTCTACTGCCCTTACTGCAATGTAAAATTAATGGGAGTGCCTGGTTTAACAGTGGTTAACCCTTCACGCGGTTTCGCCAGTTTAATCTACCATACCGCTGTTATATTGCATTTTAGGATCTTCATTTTTATAGTGATACTGGTGCTAGACTCTTGGAATGGGTATTTTAGATAAACTATGAACATAAGATTTGAAGACAGCAGAATTACATACAATTATAAATATATAATATGCTTCGTACATTAGTGCGCCATCTGTTATCAAAATTCGAAACTATTATAGACGCGTATGATTCTTTTTAACGCATCATAATATAACTGTTTCTGCTTAACAATTGTAAATTGACACAATTATCCCTGGCGGAGATATCGCGTTTTGTGTGTTGAAATAAACACATTTTAAAAATATATTCATAAGAAAAATATAGCTTTTTAAACGTATTTGAGGTATATATTTATTTATTACAAGTTGGGTATTTTGTCATTTGTATATTGTTTTATAAAAAGAAATCTCCCCTCTACCATCAGAATAGATATAAAACTATAAGCTCCATCTATTAACCATCTCAGAAAACTGTGACTCGGGTCAGTGACAAAGCAAAACACTAGTTTTGATAAACTCAGAACGTCCTCCTGGAGACTATGACAAAGAAAGGATTTGATATTCTGAGATCTACAAGGAATTCACACACACGCAACGCTTTGTTAAGACCACAGGTCTTTTACAGATTCACCACAGGAAGGTAGTATAGATGAAACTCCTGGTATCCCAGAGCCCAACAGCCTCCAGGTTCGACGTATGTCCAGTGGCCGACACGTTCCTTCGTACATATGCATAGGTATCGCTCTATATCGTATCACTGAAAAGGCGAGTGTGGAATCAGCCGCCTTTTCGCTTTCCTCAGTCTTCCCATCTACAAGGAATTCATGAAATCTACCAGAGATGTTTGAATGTCAAAGTGGCCAATTTTATCACACAAATATTACTGAACATGCTACCGAATATTAAATATTGATCTGCGAAATAGAGGTCACCTATTCCGTCAAAATAGACCCTGAAATTAAACCAAAATGGGGTTTTGATTTGAAGAACTAATTAATATACAATAATAAAGCGCCTTATAAGATTGAAAAATTAAATTTCAAATCGCATAGTGAATTTATACTCCTTTTTGGTTTGATATTTTTAAAAATCAGCAAATATTTTTTTTTTCAAATTATATATATGTTATATTAAAAAATTATTTTATTTGAAATTATATTTTTTAGATTCAAATAATCTGCTAAATCGACCGCCAGAGGTCACGCTTCCCCTATAAAACCTCATTGTTGTTGTTTCCCGATGGCCGGCTCAAACCTTTGTACATTATGTAAATAATATTTTGTTTTTCCTTGTTCTACTCGCTTTAAGACAGGCAGTACTTTCATCTAATTATGTTTTTTATATATATTCCTTAGCTCAATTGAAGAAATCTCTGATCAAAACTATTTTTAGTATTATACTTTCAAGATTTTAACCACGACTGCATTACCATAGGTAATCCTCAAGATAATCTAAAATCAACAGAAAATCTCATTATTTTTATAACATACTAGCGGACGTACCCGGCTTCGCCCGGGTTTTACCCGAGTAAAGGTTTGTCTAACGAATCTTTCGATAAAGTGAACATTTTTTTCCCGGTCCCTTGAAAAATACTCGATAAGTTGAATAAAATCAATATTAATTGGTTCCCTCGGTAATTGGAAGTTAAAGGAATAGTATCTTGCCTTGGAATTGTATCATTATTCTTGTCTCAAATAAATTGCCGTGTCATCCTGAATTTTGTCTTTCCTAATTTTCTACATTACAAAATCATCGTATCATCATGATAATATTTAGAGCAGATTGTTGAATTATAAACAGATAAATTAGAATATTTATCTTGATTATTTTAAAGCGAAAAGTTATTTCAAAAATTTTATTTGCTAGAAACCTTCCCAGTACTATACTAAATAACTTCCCAAAGTTTCATAGCGTTCCAATGAGTGGTTTGGTCAGGCATAAAGGACAAACAGACACACACACATACATTCATTTATATATATATAGATATATATATATATTGAAGTTATTTAAATATATTTTTAATTTTTAAAAAATATTTAAGAGTTGTTATAATATTCTGTGAAAGCGCGTGTGGAATAACGAGTCTGGCAATGCTGAAGGTAGCTGATGATGAATTTTGCATGAGGCCTGCGTGTCGTCTGCGTAATAAAAAAAGAGAGATAACTTCCGGTGTAGGATTCAATCCAACAATGCTGCCACATTAACATGCAAATCATGTCGGAAGTCAACCGTATTCAACTCTTTTTAATTTTTTAAAAGATATTTTGTCTCGCGGTGGTTTTTTATTTCTTTCTTCAACTTCCGTTTACACGTTGCGTGATTGCACTATTCGACGCCGTTGTTGTTGGTATAAAGGGCTTAGGTGGGTATCCTTAATTTCCCGTGTAATTCTTTGTGTAAATCACTAAATAATTTGTATATAGTGCATATATTATATATTGTATCAAACCATTTGTAGGAATTGAAGAAAATCTCGAAATTGCATATATATTTGATTAATTTCATATATTTACATATATGCTTATGTGAAAAATAGTACAAAAGTGAATTTGTACTTGGATCAGGTAGATAAATTAGGGAAAAAAAAATTCCTGATCGTGCAACTGAAATTTGCTGATTAGTTGATATTTATTCCGATAGATGGCGCAAGCCATCAGCAACTCTCAGTTGCACGATCAGGAAATGCCCTTTTTTTTAATATATGCTTATATGTAAAAAACAATGGGGAAAAAATAAATTAAAATGTCAGATGTTGATATTAAAAACAAAGAAGTCCTATCCTGACTGAAAAGCACATGTGCTCTTGGTCAGGATATGCCTTCTTTGTTTTTAAAATGCTTATATGTTACTGAAAATACACATATAGATTTTGAAAATAGAGCAAACCAAAAATATATCTTTTAATTAAAAAAGGCATTTATATATATATTGGATAAAAAATAATTTACCAATATTTTGGTTGGCTGAACGCCAACCTTTTTCAGGGTATAACCACGTATTCAGGTTTTTTAAAATCTAATATATGATATTTTTTAATTAAACATATATAGGTGCAATAGATATGTGCTACAAGGTTATTTTTATTAGTTACTATAGCCTCATCATGGCTACTTACCCAGCCTCATCATGGAATTCCACTTTTTCCATTTTTTTTTTCACTTGATATTAGAGATGTGATTATGATGCATCAGCGCGCCATCTGTTATGAAATTCGAAACTATTATAGACGCGAATGCTTCTTTTAAAAATTAAACAATTTCTACTGCTCTTACTGCAATCGAAAAATTAATGGGAGGGCCTGACTCAAGTTGTGAACCCTCCCAGCGGTTTCGCCAGTTTAATCTACATTACCGCTGTTATATTGCATTTTTCGATCTTCCCCTTATAGTGATACTGATGCTAGACTCTTAAATGGGTATTTTAGATTAATTATGGACATTGGAGATGCGATTATTTGAAATCACAAAATTCACAATTTATTGTTCATTTCCTATATGTTCAATAAACATAATTTAAAACAATATTTAAAATTAAGTCGTTTGGTTATTTATTATAAAAATATATATATATGTGAAAAAATAATACAAATGTGGAATTGTACTGGGATAAAGTGGATGAATTAAGAAAAGGCATCTCCTTATCGTGCAACTGAAAGTTGCTGATGGCTTGAGCCATCTATCGGAAAAATTATCAACTATTCGTTGATTTATGGGTATTTGGCCCATTCTGGAATAATTAAAAATCAACAAATAGTTGATATTTATTCTGATAGATGGCGCAAGCCATCAGCAACTTTCAGTTTCACGATAAGGAGACGTATTTTTCTTTAAAAAATCAATATTAAATATTCTACAAAGTGGGTCTTTAAAAATGATTTATTCAAAAACGTAATTTTATTTTTTTACTCTTTAATTGTTTTCTCTCTTTTTGAAATTAATTTTACCCTTGTTGGTTACAGAAGATAATTTCGAAATATCGACCAGTGTTGCCGGGTTAATAAACAAGTTCAATAACAACGTAAAATTAAATCATTGAATTTAGTAGAAAGTAAATACAAATGGCTGCAGGGGGAAATTAATGGATTAAATTCCAAACGTAATTGGGAGGCGTCTTTTGGTTTACAAACCCTTTAAATTTAACCAAACGATCGGTGAAAGTTTCGTCTGTCATTTTGTGACTTTAATTTAGTCGTGACCATTTGACCAAGCGAGAAAAATTTAATTTGGAGAAATTCAATCCCCCCAACATGTTGAACTTTCGCCATCAAATTAATGACTTTAATGAATCCTTAATTCGATCAACTTGGAGTTTCTTCTGCATTTTTTTTTTCTCTCCTTTATTTTTTAATTCTTTAAAGAAAGTGTGTTTTGCTGAGTTTTACCTTCCATTATTGAATCGAATTTCTTCGCTATTGATTCACCAAAGATGGCGCCCATTTCAAAGCTAGATGATAATGTACAAACTACCATACTGGTTTTATTTTTTGGAACCAAAAATAAAATTATAGATATTTTGATAGATTTAATATATATACATAGAGGTACTAAATACATATACTTGAGTTATTTACGATATAGGAAGGTGTTGAAAGATATTTTTTAGAATTTTGAATAATTTTAAGATTTGTTTTTAATATTTTAGAAATATAATATGTTAAAATATATGAGCTTACCAAACACGAGTTATCTCGTTCTACGAACGGATCCAGTTTTAATTCTTATCAAAATTTTTTGTCTTAGTAACATTATTCATTATAATCCCATACACAGCTTTATTAAGACCACCGGTCTTATTCAGATTCACCACAGGAAGATAGGAAGCATAGATGGAACTCCTATACTCCAGGCAGCGCAGCACCCAACAACAGCCTCCAGGTCCGACGCATGTCCAGTGGCCACACGTTCCTTCGTGTATACGTCAAGGTTAGCGTATCACTAAACAGGCTAGTGTGGAATCAGCCGTGTTCTAGTCTTCGCTTTCCTCGTCCAAATGGACCATTATCCATTATAATCATATTAGAGTAGCTTTTTAGCGTGGGATAAATTTTTAAAATAAAAAAAAGGTTTTATCCAATAAGTAAAAAAATAGGTGAATTATTTGGCATCTACATCACTAGGGGTAGTTTGATAGAAATTGTGTGGAGGGGAGAGAGAGAGATAGCTAAAACCTTCACAACTGTTGGTGTATTATATATACAGGGTGCTTCAAAAAAATGTATACACACTTTGAACTTCCATAGAAAATTTATTTACCGTTCTACAAAGTTAAATTTCAGGAAAATAGAAAACTGAAAGTCCAATATAAATGAAACATAAATAACAAATGTTAATACTGTTCAAATTGGTGACCTGCAGCATCAATACAATTCTGAGTACGAGTCACCACAGATTCTGTACATCGTATCAAAACGTCCAATGAGATTTCTCTACACACTGCTTGAATCTCATTCCAAAGAATGTCTAGGTTACGTGGTTTACGTTTGTACACCCCATCTTTTACTGTGCCCCACAAGAAGAAATCCAGTGGTGTAAGGTCTGGAGAGCATGCTGGAAACTCGATTGGCCCCCTGCGTCCTATCCACTGGCCCGACAAATTTTGATCCAGCACGCTCTCCAGACCTTACACCCACTGGATTTCTTCTTGTGGGGCACAGTAAAAGATGGGGTGTACAAACGTAAACCACGTAACCTAGACATTCTTTGGAATGAGATTCAAGCAGTGTGTAGAGAAATCTCATTGGACGTTTTGATACGATGTACAGAATCTGTGGTGACTCGTACTCAGAATTGTATTGATGCTGCAGGTCACCAATTTGAACAGTATTAACATTTGTTATTTATGTTTCATTTATATTGGACTTTCAGTTTTCTATTTTCCTGATATTTAACTTTGTAGAACGGTAAATAAATTTTCTATGGAAGTTCAAAGTGTGTATACATTTTTTTGAAGCACCCTGTATAGTAGGATAAATATCAATCCATCACAAATCATGGTAATTTTGGAGATTTTCTGCCGAAAATCGGGGCAACGGATGATCCTAGCTGTTTCTGTGGAAAAGAAAACCAAGACTCAATACATTTATTGATAGAATGTCCATTTTTTCACAGCTACAGAAATAATCATTTTTATCCCATCGAAGAAATGTGCGAATTTGTATATAAGAAAGTTGGTAAATTCATTTTAGATTTTCTTTTTTGTTTGAGAAAACCAACCTTTCAGTTCTAATTTTGTTTTTAGTCTTGTTTATTGAATTTAATATATAATGTGAATTGTGTATAAGTTGCTAAAATGTAATCAGGGCGCAAGTATCCCTAGCTGGGATATCGCGTCCGATATGTCAAATTAATTTTTTTTTTAAGTGATTTGTTTGATATATATTCCGATATTTAAACAATTTAAAGGTTTCCAGAGATGAGTTTCTTTTTATTTCAAAAACCACCTCAAGCTTTCGGGCATCTCTGCCCTTCTACAGGAGAACATATATAATGAATAATACCCCGCCTGATGTCGAACTTTCATTCCTTGTATATGTTCTCCTGTAGGTGCCCGAAAGCTTGAGACGGTTTTAATAAAATAAAAAGAAACTCATCTCCGAAAACCTTTATAATTGTTTAATTAATGTCCAGAAGATTTAAATCTATTGATTCCGATAGTTGGCGCAAGTCATCAGCAACTTTAGTCGTAAGTTCCAGAGTTGCCTCTCCTTAATACACAAAGTATATAATTACACCCCTGTACATATAAACAAAAATTAATCCTTCTTTTTTAAAATAAGTATAGTATTGAAACAGAAAGATATGTCTTGAAAACCATCTTTGTCAACTTTTCCGCAAATATATATGAATATTTTGACAGGAGGAAATTGATCTATAAAAAGGTCACCTCTCCCATCAAAATAGACGTCAAACTAGATACCAAAACTAGGTTGTGCGACGGTCAATAGATGGCGTCTAGATGGACGGGACCTTTATATATATTCATGAGAACTACCCGGTTTGGGATCATCCCACGTGAGGTTTGTAAATATAATACAAGCAATTTTGTTTTATCGCATTTTATCATTAAAGTATAAGGTGTGTAGAAATAGTTTTTATATATAAAGTAAAACGTTAGCGTCGAATATTAACGCCAATTTCAGAGTTAAATGACACAAGGTTTGTTAAAGAAGATATTTACTTCTAAAATTTTAATGATTATTTCTGGCATGTGTTTTTTAAATATCAAATATTATATCTACAGACCTTTGTGCAATGATAAGAGTTATTGAATGAAAGGGCTTGGCTCATCAGTGATGAACCCTCTCAACCGTTTGACCAAATTAATCTCCAGACCGATCTACTATTGTATTGGATTGCTATAAACGCTGCATTTACTATGGAAGGCAGCTTTAGGGGTATTCAGGAAACCTATGGACATAAGCTTATAGGCCTGTAGAGGTGCATATATATAATTATAAGAAATTGCCCCGAGCAATGCTCTTCCGAAAAAAAAAATGGTTTCTTTTCAAAGATATATTTAGCATATTACATTTAAAATTCAATTTTTATCTATCACTAAAATTTGTAACAAATATTTTTGGTAATGTGTTATATTTTCACATAACAAATTTTATCTCTACAGACCTTACTATAATGATAGCATTTTAACGATAGTAGGCAATTGCATTTTAAATATATCTAATAGAATATCTTGCCCACAATATAAAGCAGAAACCATATCAGTTTCAAAGATATTAATACATATATTGTGTGTATTCATATTTGAAATAATAATATTCACTAAACATTTCAAATGTTAAAAATAACACAATGAAGAAGAATAAAAGAAATTTAAAAAATATATAAATTACAGACTACTAAGAGAATATAATTATAAAATATTGATACCTTTTAAATTAATTTCTATCGTTGTTTACAAAGATTTGCACTTAAAGGGAACTTTAAACATATATATTTTAACAATAAAGTACACACACAAAATAAATTAAAAGAAATATTTAATTTTATTCTAACCAAAATATAAATTTAATAAGCTATTACTATGCAGACGATATTGAAAAATAATATTCCAAGTTTTCAACAAATTAAGACATTATCAAAATCGATGTTCTGACCTTTTTTTCTTTCTTTCTCACTGGAGCTTCCTGGAAAGTCAGGGCGTAAAAAACTTTCCTTTTTTATCCCTTTTTTCTAATTTTTCAGGTTGCGTGCCATAAGAAAACTATGGCTTCTTGCCCATTTAAATTTGGTAGTTAGAATCAATCATTTGGGAACTTTCGACTTCAAATTGTTGCCTCGCTAATCTGGGCAAATATTTCGTCTGTTCACTATTCTTTTTGGCGGGTAATGTTTGAATTGTGTTTGGTTTATTAAAAAATAGTTTAGAAAAATGAAGTTATTATTACAGTATTAAAAAAAGATTTTTCGCAAAGTAAATTCTAAGATGCAAATTTTGAGACAATAATATGTTTTACAATATTTATATGTTTCAGTTTAGTTTAAATTTTAATATTGTAGCAAAGTATTTAATATTTTATTTAAAAAATATCTCATTTATGATATTTATATTCTGCTACTCTGTAAACTTACCTCATTGCTTATCTTGAATTTTATAAATTCAGATTTATGTTTGCCTTAAATAAATTACCGTGTCATCATGAAGATTGTCTTTCCTAATTTCTACGTGACAATATGTTACATTGTGTATATTTAAATGAGAGAGAAATAGATTTTTAAGCGCAAAAACCTGGCTATTTACATTTCGCGCTATTTTTTATTACTTTCTGTGCCTTTGATAAATTTAAATTAGACCCAAAAAGAAAATTTAAAAAGTCAATCTACCAAATATTACAGAACATTCTGAAGTAAAAATAAATGTCACATTTAAGATGTTTTGTATAGAACCGATATGACTATAAATCTTCCATTTAATTAGAATTTAGGTGGTAATCTGGTACCATTATACTTTTATATATATAAATATATATGCATATTATTAAAATATGAAACATTTTAACATTAAATTTCTATATACTGAAAATGTTTTAATATTATGTTACATGATGAAAATATAAAAATAAGTGCAATTCTGTGAATTATGGAAAAAAATATATATATATAGATCAAAATTAAAATCCACATATTGATGTAATGAAATGTTTCTCTGAAATATATTATAAAGAAAGTAATTTTTAACTCCACTATATTTTCTATTTTGCAAAGTGAGAGATTTCTATGAAAATTAAAAATATATTAATTTTGACCACAACTATATGTTAGTATGTATTATTCTATAAATAAAATATTATATTCAGACCATACTTATAAAAAGATTATAAAAACGAAGAGAAAATTATTTATTTTTACTATACATTTATTTTTTTTTTATTTATTATTTATTGTTACAAAAGCACGAAGTCCAAAGGACTATTGTGCTGTGCTAGTATTATATATATATATATATATGATTAATTATTTACACGATGGATTAGTATTGTTTTGTAAATTATTGTACAAATAGTTTCTAAACTTAACAAAGTTCTCATAAGATAGAGTATATACACAAAGAGAATTTGGTAATGTTTCAAAGTATCTACATACAATTTGATTAGTCAGAGGGCAAGATAAAGAAGATGCTCTGGTGATTCAACATCTAAGCGGCATTCACATGTTGGATCATTGATAGCATTCAGTTTGAATAAGAAACTTAAGAAGGGTCCTTTGCCAGTTAAGAATAAAGTAGTGAATTTATCAGAAGAAATGAAATTTGGGACAGCAATTGGAAAGAATTTCTTGAACAGTTCATTAATTGAGAAAGATAAAACTTAAATTTTAGATCCAGATATAGTTTGTTTAATTCTTTTTGAAGGGTTTTTTGAGTGTTCGATCTGTGAGAGAATTTGTCATATTATACATTGTTGTAATAATTCAAGATAATCGGACAGTAAAGGGGTTTTCGCTAGTATATGTGTGATGTAAGAAGATGAAGTCCTATAAGCATGATTTTCGCGTGTTTTGTTGTAGAATTTTTAATTTGAACATTGACAAAAAAAAAAAAAAAAACAAGAATAAGTCTATTCTAATCCAAAGTAACAATATCATGATCTAAATCTGCATAACATGTTCTTTGTATCTCATATTTCATTTGTTGTAGGAAACACAGGACATAATTTGTCATTAGAACGATGATTATTGCTATTCCTATATTTAGGATGTGTAGAGCAATTTACTATACATGGGCTACGAGCTTTCGGGCAGCCCTCGCCCTTCTACAGGGTAAAGATACATGGTGGCAAAAGGCTTTATATAAGATTCCATTTTAAAATATATTTGCATATAAGAAGAATATAGGACGGTTAAAATATAATTTAAAATAAGAAATATTTTGCAAATCTAAAACTATTGTATATGATATTTACAAATATGCTAATCATGTAATGTCATATGACAATCAATTGGCAAATTAGCAGATGGTTATACTATGAAACTATACAATGAAACCGGACAACGAATGTTCAACCCGCCATCAGCGGCCACATTGGTTTAATGGTTATTTAGGTTATTACATATGTCTTGGTATTGTGTAGGCAAATCTATGTGTCGGTTAATGCTGTTTTTTGATATGGATAATATGGCCTCTATGATCAGTCTTTGGTATTATTGGAAATGTTATTGTATATGGTGGTGGGGGAAGTTAGATTGAATGAGTGGCCGGTGGTGTTAATATGATTGAAGATAAGCGACCTGTTGTCTCTGTTG
This sequence comes from Cordylochernes scorpioides, assembly GCA_030710605.1. Lineage (NCBI taxonomy): Eukaryota > Metazoa > Arthropoda > Arachnida > Pseudoscorpiones > Chernetidae > Cordylochernes > Cordylochernes scorpioides. The sequence goes on from CP092868.1 coordinate 84,588,587, forward strand.
GTAATGCATCTACCGTGTTCGGTCATCCTGATGGCCACGGACCTACCAGTCTCGCCTATGTAAGATGCACTGCAATCGTTACACGAGACTGAGTAGACCGAGCCACCAGAGGACCGGAGCAACGGGTAGATCTAGGTAATCTGGTGATAGGGTGTCTGAGGATGGCGCCGATGCTATTGCTATTAGTAAAGTGGGTGTTAACCCCGTGCGTTCTGAGGATGCGGGAGATGGCGACTGATTGGGGTGGAAAAGGGAAGTATACAACTGTTTCTGGTGATTGCAGGGGGTCTAACGGAAGAAGGGTCAAATTTATACTTATGTATGAAAGGGGGGGGGGATATTGGGACCGGGCCAACTGTTTAATGATTAGGGAAAATTCAATGGTTCTAAACAGTGGAAGGGAGCAGAGGGTGAACAATCTCTTGGTAAGAGTACGGACAGTATTTATTTTGTGCGATAGGGGACATGAAGATTTGTAGTCTGTATAAAAATGTGGGATTGTTAATCTTGTGGTATACGGTGGTGTGGTAATGGGAGGCAGTACGGATGACCAGTATATCAAGATACGGCAATACGGACCTGTTTTCCAATTCTAGGGTGAAAGAGATCTCGGGATGATAGGAGTTTAGAGAGTTTAAGATATTGATTTCTTGTCCGGTATCACATATGCAGAAGATATCATCAATATATCTCCGCCACATGTGAATGCCCGGTGCAATTTGCTGTTGGACCCAGTGGTCTATGTTGGCCATGACTATTCTGCAAGTGGGGAGGATAGTGGGCTGCCCATGGGCGAGCCTCTGATTTGTTTGAACAACTGGTTGTTAAATGTGAAAGTAGTAAAGTAAAACACAGTGAAGATAGTGCGACTATGGCCTCTGCGGTACGGTGATCTACCTGGTTATCCTGTAAGAAACTAGTCAAGTGCCTAATGATAAGCTGGTGGGGGAGGAGGAAAGATACATGGCAGCCACATCATGGACACCATAACGGTGTTGGGGACAGGGCAGAGAGAGTTAATGGACTGCACGAATGAAGGGATATCCCTAATGGCAGAGGATGTGGACTGGCCTTCACCCAAGGTGTGAGTAGGCCAGTCAGATATTTGGACAGCTTATAGGGCAGTGTGAAAGATGGTAGGCTATGAGGGGCGTAGGGGGATGCCAGGCTTATGGGTCTTAGGAAGACCATAGATATAGGGGTATTATTAAGGTCGGAGGTGAAAGTGCTATATTGATCCGGTGTTATGTGACCCGATTTTTTCAAACGTAATAACCCCAATCTGAAAGATTTAGTTGAGGTAGAAGCATCAGGCTGTGTAATGGGAACAAAAGTATGCGGTCGTTGAGTATCTCCGTCATCTTGGAGGCATAGTCAGCCGTGTCCAAGACGACGGTCTGGGAACCTTTATCCGATCTGGTGATTATAATGTTATGGTTTCGCCTTAAGGTAGCCAGGGAGCGGTACTTACCAAGAGATTGGGACTGAGAAGGGGATTGGGATTGAGTAGGGGTGGGTTTCCGGAGGATATGGGCTATGGAACTCCGTTATGTCGTATTGGGTGTGTGGGGAAAGGGAGCTGATGGCGGGCTCAACACCAGAAATAATTCTAGGAATGTCAGGCGTTGAGGCGAGGCCGGTACTTGAGGCCCAAGGAAAGAACCTCGGTCTGCGAAGGAGATAACACTGTAGATGACAGATTGAGGAGAGAGTGGGAACCGGTTGGTTGTCGGTGTGAAATTCCTCTGGGAAGCCATATTTGCTGATCCAAAAGGATAGCTTCTTGTATTGACGCCCTTTAATGATGCTGTCCTGCTGTCTGATGTCGCGGTGAGGAGACCAAGGAGTTCAACCATATTGGATTGGGATATGAGTTTGGTGACTTGGTAAATGACGCCTTTAATGGTCCTTGGACAAGCAGCGTATTCGCGAATAACATCCCATGGGTTCTAGCCCATAGTAATTGGCGTTGGGATCGGAGGATAACCCTGTTCGAATGAGAATTTCCCAAACAAATCAGAGGCTCGCCCATGGGCAGCCCACTATCCTCCCCACTTGCAGAAATAGTCATGGCCAACATAGACCACTGGGTCCAACAGCAAATTGCACCGGGCATTCACATGTGGCGGAGATATATTGATGATATCTTCTGCATATGTGATACCGGACAAGAAATCAATATCTTAAACTCTCTAAACTCCTATCATCCCGAGATCTCTTTCACCCTAGAATTGGAAAACAGGTCCGTATTGCCGTATCTTGATATACTGGTCATCCGTACTGCCTCTCATTACCACACCACCGTATACCACAAGGTTAACAATCCCACATTTTATACAGACTACAAATCTTCATGTCCCCTATCGCAAAATAAATACTGTCCGTACTCTTACCAAGAGATTGTTCACCCACTGCTCCCTTCCACTGTTTAGAACCATTGAATTTTCCCTAATCATTAAACAGTTGGCCCGGTCCCAATACCCCCCCCATTTCATACATAAGTATAAATTTGACCCTTCTTCCGTTAGACCCCCTGCAATCACCAGAAACAGTTGTATACTTCCCTTTTCCACCCAATCAGTCGCCATCTCCCGCATCCTCAGAACCACGGAATTAACACCCACTTTACTAATAGCAATAGCATCGGCGCCATCCTCAGACACCCTATCACCAGATTACCTAGATCTACCGTTGCTCGGTCCTCTGGTGGCTCGGTCTACTCAGTCTCATGTAACGATTGCAGTGCATCTTACATAGGCGAGACTGGTAGGTCCGTGGCCATCAGGATGACCGAACACGGTAGATGCATTACCAACAGAGACAACAGGTCGCTTATCTTCAATCATATTAACACCACCGGCCACTCATTCAATCTAACTTCCCCACCACCATATACAATAACATTCCAATAAATACCAAAGACTGATCATAGAGGCCATATTATCCATATCAAAAACAGCATTAACCGACACATAGATTTGCCTACACAATACCAAGACATATGTAATAACCAAATAACCATTAAACCAATGTGGCCGCTGATGGCGGGTTGAACATTCGTTGTCCGGTTTCATTGTATATTCATAGTAAACCATCTGCTAATTTGCCAATTGATTGTCATATGACATTACATGATTAGCATATTTGTAAATATCATATACAATAGTTTTAGATTTGCAAAATATTTCTTATTTATATTATATTTTAACCGTCCTATATTCTTCTTATATGTAAATATATTTTAAAAATGGAATCTTATATAAAGCCTTTTGCCACCATGTATCTTTACCTGTAGAAGGGCGAGGCTGCCCGAAAGCTCGTAGCCCATGTATAGTAAAAATAAATAATTTTCTCTTCGTTTTTATAATCTTTTTACAGTTCTATAAGAGAAATTTTCATGATTCAAGTTATAATTAAAAATCTTTTACGTTTGCTCTAGCTCCTAATATCCAATGGCAATTGGCCTTGAAGCACAGCTATCCTTGACGCTATTCGTCGATTTACCAACCTCAATCCTGAAAATCCGCCTCCTAACGCATCTGTGTCGAAAGTCGCTGCAGCTGGCCAGATGGAGATTGCACCTCAACTTCAACAAGATATGCCAAAGGGCCCGTTTCATCCCCCCATCTCTCAGAGTCGCAGATCCTGTGGGAAATTCTCTTCGAACAGGGTTATCCTCCGATCCCAACGCCAATTACTATGGGCTAGAACCCAGGGATGTTATTCGCGAATACGCTGCTTGTCCAAGACCATTAAAGGCGTCATTTCCCAAGTCACCAATCTCATATCCCAATCCAATATGGTTGAACTCCTTGGTCTCCTCACCGCCGACATCAGACAGCAGGACAGCATCATTAAAGGGCGTCAATACAAGAAGCTATCCTTTTGGATCAGCAAATATGGCTTCCCAGAGGAATTTCACCCCGACAACCAACCGGTTCCCACTCTCCTCAATCTGTCATCTACAGTGTTGTCTCCTTCGCAGACCGAGGTTCTTTCCTTAGGCCTCAAGTACCGGCCTCCACAACGCCTGACATTCCTAGAATTATTTCTGGTGTTGAGCCCGCCATCAGCTCCCTTTCCCACACAGCCCAATACATACGGAGTTCCATAGCCCATATCCTCCGGAAACCCACCCTACTCAGTCCCAATCCCCTTCTCAGTCCCAATCTCTTGGTAAGTACCGCTCCCTGGCTACCTTAAGGCGAAACCATAACATTATAATCACCAGATCGGATAAAGGTTCCCAGACCGTCGTCTTGGACACGGCTGACTATGCCTCCAAGATGACGGAGATACTCAGCGACCGCAATACTTTTGTTCCCATTACACAGCCTGATGCATCTACCTCAACTAAATCTTTCAGATTGGGG
>CP092868.1:84593059-84611390 GCA_030710605.1 Cordylochernes scorpioides
TCTTTCCTAATTTTCTACGTGACAATATGTTACATTGTGTATATTTAAATGAGAGAGAAATAGATTTTTAAGCGCAAAAACCTGGCTATTTACATTTCGCGCTATTTTATTACTTTCTGTGCCTTTGATAAATTTAAATTAGACCCAAAAAGAAAATTTAAAAGTCAATCTACCAAATATTACAGAACATTCTGAAGTAAAAATAAATGTCACATTTAAGATGTTTTGTATAGAACCGATATGACTATAAATCTCCATTTTAATTAGAATTTAGGTGGTAATCTGGTACCATTATACTTTTATATATATAAATATATATGCATATTATTAAAATATGAAACATTTTAACATTAAATTTCTATATACTGAAAATGTTTTAATATTATGTTACATGATGAAAAATATAAAAATAAGTGCAATTCTGTGAATTATGGAAAAAATATATATATATAGATCAAAATTAAAATCCACATATTGATGTAATGAAATGTTTCTCTGAAATATATTATAAAGAAAGTAATTTTAACTCCACTATATTTTCTATTTTGCAAAGTGAGAGATTTCTATGAAAATTAAAATATATTAATTTGACCACAACTATATGTTAGTATGTATTATTCTATAAATAAAATATTATATTCAGACCATACTTATAAAAAGATTATAAAAACGAAGAGAAAATTATTTATTTTTACTATACATTTATTTTTTTTTTATTTATTATTTATTGTTACAAAAGCACGAAGTCCAAAGGACTATTGTGCTGTGCTAGTATTATATATATATATATATATGATTAATTATTTACACGATGGATTAGTATTGTTTTTGTAAATTATTGTACAAATAGTTCTAAACTTAACAAAGTTCTCATAAGATAGAGTATATACACAAAGAGAATTTGGTAATGTTTCAAAGTATCTACATACAATTTGATTAGTCAGAGGGCAAGATAAAAGAAGATGCTCTGGTGATTCAACATCTAAGCGGCATTCACATGTTGGATCATTGATAGCATTCAGTTTGAATAAGAAACTTAAGAAGGGTCCTTTGCCAGTTAAGAATAAAGTAGTGAATTTATCAGAAGAAATGAAATTTGGGACAGCAATTGGAAAGAATTTCTTGAACAGTTCATTAGATTGAGAAAGATAAAACTTAAATTTTAGATCCAGATATAGTTTGTTTAATTCTTTTTGAAGGGGTTTTTTGAGTGTTCGATCTGTGAGAGAATTTGTCATATTATACTTTGTTTGTAATAATTCAAGATAATCGGACAGTAAAGGGGTTTTCGCTAGTATATGTGTGATGTAAGAAGATGAAGTCCTATAAGCATGATTTTCCGCGTGTTTTGTTGTAGAATTTTTAATTTGAACATTGACAAAAAAAAAAAAAAAAACAAGAATAAGTCTATTCTAATCCAAAGTAACAATATCATGATCTAAATCTGCATAACATGTTCTTTGTATCTCATATTTCATTTGTTGTAGGAACACAGGACATAATTTGTCATTAGAACGATGATTATTGCTATTCCTATATTTAGGATGTGTAGAGCAATTTAACTATACATGGGCTACGAGCTTTCGGGCAGCCTCGCCCTTCTACAGGTAAAGATACATGGTGGCAAAAGGCTTTATATAAGATTCCATTTTAAAATATATTTGCATATAAGAAGAATATAGGACGGTTAAAATATAATTTAAAATAAGAAATATTTTGCAAATCTAAAACTATTGTATATGATATTTACAAATATGCTAATCATGTAATGTCATATGACAATCAATTGGCAAATTAGCAGATGGTTATACTATGAACTATACAATGAAACCGGACAACGAATGTTCAACCCGCCATCAGCGGCCACATTGGTTTAATGGTTATTTAGGTTATTACATATGTCTTGGTATTGTGTAGGCAAATCTATGTGTCGGTTTAATGCTGTTTTTTGATATGGATAATATGGCCTCTATGATCAGTCTTTGGTATTTATTGGAAATGTTATTGTATATGGTGGTGGGGGAAGTTAGATTGAATGAGTGGCCGGTGGTGTTAATATGATTGAAGATAAGCGACCTGTTGTCTCTGTTGGTAATGCATCTACCGTGTTCGGTCATCCTGATGGCCACGGACCTACCAGTCTCGCCTATGTAAGATGCACTGCAATCGTTACACGAGACTGAGTAGACCGAGCCACCAGAGGACCGAGCAACGGTAGATCTAGGTAATCTGGTGATAGGGTGTCTGAGGATGGCGCCGATGCTATTGCTATTAGTAAAGTGGGTGTTAACCCCGTGCGTTCTGAGGATGCGGGAGATGGCGACTGATTGGGTGGAAAAGGGAAGTATACAACTGTTTCTGGTGATTGCAGGGGGTCTAACGGAAGAAGGGTCAAATTTATACTTATGTATGAAATGGGGGGGGATATTGGGACCGGGCCAACTGTTTAATGATTAGGGAAAATTCAATGGTTCTAAACAGTGGAAGGGAGCAGTGGGTGAACAATCTCTTGGTAAGAGTACGGACAGTATTTATTTTGTGCGATAGGGGACATGAAGATTTGTAGTCTGTATAAAATGTGGGATTGTTAATCTTGTGGTATACGGTGGTGTGGTAATGGGAGGCAGTACGGATGACCAGTATATCAAGATACGGCAATACGGACCTGTTTTCCAATTCTAGGGTGAAAGAGATCTCGGGATGATAGGAGTTTAGAGAGTTTAAGATATTGATTTCTTGTCCGGTATCACATATGCAGAAGATATCATCAATATATCTCCGCCACATGTGAATGCCCGGTGCAATTTGCTGTTGGACCCAGTGGTCTATGTTGGCCATGACTATTTCTGCAAGTGGGAGGATAGTGGGCTGCCCATGGGCGAGCCTCTGATTTGTTTGAACAACTGGTTGTTAAATGTGAAAGTAGTAAAGTCCAAACACAGTGAAGATAGTGCGACTATGGCCTCTGCGGTACGGTGATCTACCTGGTTATCCTGTAAGAAACTAGTCAAGTGCCTAATGATAAGCTGGTGGGGGAGGGAAAGATACATGGCAGCCACATCATAGGACACCATAACGGTGTTGGGGACAGGGCAGAGAGAGTTAATGGACTGCACGAATGAAGGGATATCCCTAATGGCAGAGGACTGTGGACTGGCCTTCACCCAAGGTGTGAGTAGGCCAGTCAGATATTTGGACAGCTTATAGGCAGGTGAAAGATGGTAGGCTATGATGGGGCGTAGGGGGATGCCAGGCTTATGGGTCTTAGGAAGACCATAGATATAGGGGGGTATTATTAAGGTCGGAGGTGAAAGTGCTATAATGATCCGGTGTTATGTGACCCGATTTTTCAAACGTAATAACCCCAATCTGAAGATTAGTTGAGGTAGAAGCATCAGGCTGTGTAATGGGAACAAAAGTATTGCGGTCGTTGAGTATCTCCGTCATCTTGGAGGCATAGTCAGCCGTGTCCAAGACGACGGTCTGGGAACCTTTATCCGATCTGGTGATTATAATGTTATGGTTTCGCCTTAAGGTAGCCAGGGAGCGGTACTTACCAAGAGATTGGGACTGAGAAGGGGATTGGGATTGAGTAGGGGTGGGTTTCCGGAGGATATGGGCTATGGAACTCCGTATGTCGTATTGGGCTGTGTGGGAAAGGGAGCTGATGGCGGGCTCAACACCAGAAATAATTCTAGGAATGTCAGGCGTTGCGGAGGCCGGTACTTGAGGCCCAAGGAAAGAACCTCGGTCTGCGAAGGAGATAACACTGTAGATGACAGATTGAGGAGAGTGGGAACCGGTTGGTTGTCGGGTGAAATTCCTCTGGGAAGCCATATTTGCTGATCCAAAAGGATAGCTTCTTGTATTGACGCCCTTTAATGATGCTGTCCTGCTGTCTGATGTCGGCGGTGAGGAGACCAAGGAGTTCAACCATATTGGATTGGGATATGAGTTTGGTGACTTGGTAAATGACGCCTTTAATGGTCTTGGACAAGCAGCGTATTCGCGAATAACATCCCTGGGTTCTAGCCCATAGTAATTGGCGTTGGGATCGGAGGATAACCCTGTTCGAATGAGAATTTCCCAAACAAATCAGAGGCTCGCCCATGGGCAGCCCACTATCCTCCCCACTTGCAGAAATAGTCATGGCCAACATAGACCACTGGGTCCAACAGCAAATTGCACCGGGCATTCACATGTGGCGGAGATATATTGATGATATCTTCTGCATATGTGATACCGGACAAGAAATCAATATCTTAAACTCTCTAAACTCCTATCATCCCGAGATCTCTTTCACCCTAGAATTGGAAAACAGGTCCGTATTGCCGTATCTTGATATACTGGTCATCCGTACTGCCTCCCATTACCACACCACCGTATACCACAAGATTAACAATCCCACATTTTATACAGACTACAAATCTTCATGTCCCCTATCGCACAAAATAAATACTGTCCGTACTCTTACCAAGAGATTGTTCACCCACTGCTCCCTTCCACTGTTTAGAACCATTGAATTTTCCCTAATCATTAAACAGTTGGCCCGGTCCCAATACCCCCCCCATTTCATACATAAGTATAAATTTGACCCTTCTTCCGTTAGACCCCCTGCAATCACCAGAAAACAGTTGTATACTTCCCTTTTCCACCCAATCAGTCGCCATCTCCCGCATCCTCAGAACGCACGGGGTTAACACCCACTTTACTAATAGCAATAGCATCGGCGCCATCCTCAGACACCCTATCACCAGATTACCTAGATCTACCGTTGCTCGGTCCTCTGGTGGCTCGGTCTACTCAGTCTCGTGTAACGATTGCAGTGCATCTTACATAGGCGAGACTGGTAGGTCCGTGGCCATCAGGATGACCGAACACGGTAGATGCATTACCAACAGAGACAACAGGTCGCTTATCTTCAATCATATTAACACCACCGGCCACTCATTCAATCTAACTTCCCCCACCACCATATACAATAACATTTCCAATAAATACCAAAGACTGATCATAGAGGCCATATTATCCATATCAAAAAACAGCATTAACCGACACATAGATTTGCCTACACAATACCAAGACATATGTAATAACCCAAATAACCATTAAACCAATGTGGCCGCTGATGGCGGGTTGAACATTCGTTGTCCGGTTTCATTGTATAGTTCATAGTATAACCATCTGCTAATTTGCCAATTGATTGTCATATGACATTACATGATTAGCATATTTGTAAATATCATATACAATAGTTTTAGATTTGCAAAATATTTCTTATTTTAAATTATATTTTAACCGTCCTATATTCTTCTTATATGCAAATATATTTTAAAATGTAATCTTATATAAAGCCTTTTGCCACCATGTATCTTTACCTGTAGAAGGGCGAGGCTGCCCGAAAGCTCGTAGCCCATGTATAGTAAAAATAAATAATTTTCTCTTCGTTTTTTATAATCTTTTTACAGTTCTATAAGAGAAATTTTCATGATTCAAGTTATAATTAAAAATCTTTTACGTTTGCTCTAGCTCCTAATATCCAATGGCAATTGGCCTTGAAGCACAGCTATCCTTGGACGCTATTCGTCGATTTACCAACCTCAATCCTGAAGCAATCCGCCTCCTAACGCATCTGTGTCGAAAGTCGCTGCAGCTGGCCAGATGGAGATTGCACCTCAACTTCAACAAGATATGCCAAAGGGCCCGTTTCATCCCCCCATCTCTCAGAGTCGCAGATCCTGTGGGAAATTCTCATCCGAACAGGGTTATCCTCCGATCCCAACGCCAATTACTATGGGCTAGAACCCAGGGATGTTATTCGCGAATACGCTGCTTGTCCAAGACCATTAAAGGCGTCATTTCCCAGTCACCAAACTCATATCCCAATCCAATATGGTTGAACTCCTTGGTCTCCTCACCGCCGACATCAGACAGCAGGACAGCATCATTAAAGGGCGTCAATACAAGAAGCTATCCTTTTGGATCAGCAAATATGGCTTCCCAGAGGAATTTCACCCCGACAACCAACCGGTTCCCACTCTCCTCAATCTGTCATCTACAGTGTTATCTCCTTCGCAGACCGAGGTTCTTTCCTTGGGCCTCAAGTACCGGCCTCCCGCAACGCCTGACATTCCTAGAATTATTTCTGGTGTTGAGCCCGCCATCAGCTCCCTTTCCCACACAGCCCAATACGACATACGGAGTTCCATAGCCCATATCCTCCGGAAACCCACCCTACTCAATCCCAATCCCCTTCTCAGTCCCAATCTCTTGGTAAGTACCGCTCCCTGGCTACCTTAAGGCGAAACCATAACATTATAATCACCAGATCGGATAAAGGTTCCCAGACCGTCGTCTTGGACACGGCTGACTATGCCTCCAAGATGACGGAGATACTCAACGACCGCAATACTTTTGTTCCCATTACACAGCCTGATGCTTCTACCTCAACTAAATCTTTCAGATTGGGGTTATTACGTTTGAAAAAATCGGGTCACATAACACCGGATCAATATAGCACTTTCACCTCCGACCTTAATAATACCCCCTATATCTATGGTCTTCCTAAGACCCATAAGCCTGGCATCCCCCTACGCCCCATCATAGCCTACCATCTTTCACCTGCCTATAAGCTGTCCAAATATCTGACTGGCCTACTCACACCTTGGGTGAAGGCCAGTCCACAGTCCTCTGCCATTAGGGATATCCCTTCATTCGTGCAGTCCATTAACTCTCTCTGCCCTGTCCCCAACACCGTTATGGTGTCCTATGATGTGGTTGCCATGTATCTTTCCCTCCCCCACCAGCTTATCATTAGGCACTTGACTAGTTTCTTACAGGATAACCAGGTAGATCACCGTACCGCAGAGGCCATAGTCGCACTATCTTCACTGTGTTTGGACTTTACTACTTTCACATTTAACAACCAGTTGTTCAAACAAATCAGAGGCTCGCCCATGGGCAGCCCACTATCCTCCCCACTTGCAGAAATAGTCATGGCCAACATAGACCACTGGGTCCAACAGCAAATTGCACCGGGCATTCACATGTGGCGGAGATATATTGATGATATCTTCTGCATATGTGATACCGGACAAGAAATCAATATCTTAAACTCTCTAAACTCCTATCATCCCGAGATCTCTTTCACCCTAGAATTGGAAAACAGGTCCGTATTGCCGTATCTTGATATACTGGTCATCCGTACTGCCTCCCATTACCACACCACCGTATACCACAAGATTAACAATCCCACATTTTATACAGACTACAAATCTTCATGTCCCCTATCGCACAAAATAAATACTGTCCGTACTCTTACCAAGAGATTGTTCACCCACTGCTCCCTTCCACTGTTTAGAACCATTGAATTTTCCCTAATCATTAAACAGTTGGCCCGGTCCCAATACCCCCCCCCCCCCCCCCCCATTTCATACATAAGTATAAATTTGACCCTTCTTCCGTTAGACCCCCTGCAATCACCAGAAACAGTTGTATACTTCCCTTTTCCACCCAATCAGTCGCCATCTCCCGCATCCTCAGAACGCACGGGGTTAACACCCACTTTACTAATAGCAATAGCATCGGCGCCATCCTCAGACACCCTATCACCAGATTACCTAGATCTACCGTTGCTCGGTCCTCTGGTGGCTCGGTCTACTCAGTCTCGTGTAACGATTGCAGTGCATCTTACATAGGCGAGACTGGTAGGTCCGTGGCCATCAGGATGACCGAACACGGTAGATGCATTACCAACAGAGACAACAGGTCGCTTATCTTCAATCATATTAACACCACCGGCCACTCATTCAATCTAACTTCCCCCACCACCATATACAATAACATTTCCAATAAATACCAAAGACTGATCATAGAGGCCATATTATCCATATCAAAAAACAGCATTAACCGACACATAGATTTGCCTACACAATACCAAGACATATGTAATAACCTAAATAACCATTAAACCAATGTGGCCGCTGATGGCGGGTTGAACATTCGTTGTCCGGTTTCATTGTATAGTTCATAGTATAACCATCTGCTAATTTGCCAATTGATTGTCATATGACATTACATGATTAGCATATTTGTAAATATCATATACAATAGTTTTAGATTTGCAAAATATTTCTTATTTTAAATTATATTTTAACCGTCCTATATTCTTCTTATATGCAAATATATTTTAAAATGGAATCTTATATAAAGCCTTTTGCCACCATGTATCTTTACCTGTAGAAGGGCGAGGCTGCCCGAAAGCTCGTAGCCCATGTATAGTAAAAATAAATAATTTTCTCTTCGTTTTTATAATCTTTTTACAGTTCTATAAGAGAAATTTTCATGATTCAAGACCATACTTATCTCTGAATCTTGATCGCTTGATCTTGATCACTGAAATGATCCCTTAAAAATTTTTGAAGCCTGCGGCGCTTTAGTTGTGCTTGGTGCTGCCTTGGTTCCCTCATAAACGGCGTGCACTCGCCCTCTTCTCCCCCGGGGTGCCCACGGCCCTGCCGGCGCCTCTCCAGCCCTCTCCTTGACCCTCCATTGCGGCGGGCGCTTGGTGACTCCTAAAGATGAATCGTGCCTTAAAATGCTTACCCGAAAAGCATGTAGAAGGCGGATTAATCGATATATAAATAAAATATTATATTCAGACCATAATTATACGTTATATAGGTTTTGCATCTTTATGACAACATTTTACACTTTAATAACATAATTTTACATTTTAATAACAACATTTTTATTTTCAAGCGAAAATTTCGATTTTATTCAAATCTTTGTTTTGTTGAAATGATTTTATTTAAAAAATAGATATAAAAGATATAATAAAAGAAATTGATATAAAATGTTATTGTATTAGTATCTGTTTTAATAAAAACAAATTTGATCGAAAATGATTTTTAAAAATCTAATATATATATATATATATATTTAAGGTAAAAAACAACATTTTAAACTTCAAAAATAAAACTATCCACGTTGATGAACAATATTTTTTAGGTTTAAAAATAACATTTTCGATATAAATTTAATTTTGATTAACACAGATTCCTATTCAATAACATATCTATTTATACAATAAAACTCTTTTGCACTTAACATTTTGATACGATATTGAGTTACAATCATTTGTGGTGAATGTGAAATAAGGAAATTGTTGTAAGATTTAGGTACTTACAGCTTGTAGGAAGGCATGAGGACGTTGAGGATTATATGATAATAATCTTTATTATCCATTTAGCAAGAAAAAACAAAGTTATGGTAGCGAACAGTTATTGTAATATAGAGAAGAAGGTAAACAAACAGTTGTGATGATGATAGGTCCAGTGTGGCGCTAGCTGTCGTAGCATTCAGTTATCCAACAAATCCCCGGCATGAATGTGGAGACATCACGAGGTTGTAGCGTAACTTCTCAAATGTCGGCCTTGGTAGCGGCTTGGTCAGAATGTCCGCCTTCATGTCGCCAGTTGGGCAGTAGATCATTTTTATCACTGTCTTCTTCTGAAGATCCTTCAGGTGATGGATCTTGGTCGCGATGTGCTTGGTTCTAGAAGACACTTTTTCGGATGAACATATCTTGAGACATGATTGATTGTCTTGGTGGAAGTAGATTGGGGCTTTCTGTTCCAGTTTGAGATCCTTTAGCAAGTCGAGAAGCCACAACAGTTCTTGTGAGGCTTCAGCTGCGGAGATTAGTTCCGCTTCGGTGGACGAGAGAGATACGCAACCTTGTTTCCCGGTCATCCATGAGATGGGGTTTGATCCCAGTAGGAACAAGTTTCCGCTTAGTGATTTTCTGTCGGTGTTGTCACTTGCCCATGTGGCATCACTGTATGCTTCCAGCGTGGGAGGTTTTTGGTTAGATATGCGTAGCTCGAGTTCTTTAGTAGTTATTAGATATCTTACGATTCTTTTTGCTGCATTCCAGTCACACTTTCTAGGATTCTGGTTTCTGCTGCTAAGTATGCAGACTGGAGCTGCGATATCTGGTCTGGATACTACGCTTAGGTACAATAGTGAGCCTATCAGTTGTTGGTATTGGACGTTGTTTGGTAGAAGTTTTTCATCATATATACCGGGGTATCCGCTTTCCATGGGAGTGAAAGTAGGTTTCGCTTCTTGGAGATTGTACCTTTCAACTAATTCTTGGATTTTATTCTTTTGGCTCAGAAGGAGTTCACCTTCTCTGTTCCTTGAGATTTCTATACCAATGAATTGAGTGGGGTTTCCGAGGTTCTTTATTTCGAATTCTTTTTCGAGAATTTTTACAGTGTTTTGGATGATTATTTCGGAATCGCTTGCGAGGAGCATGTCATCCACATATAGAATCAAGTAGATGGAATGGTTTTCTTCATTCTTGGTGAATAGGCATGGGTCTACAATGCTCTGTTTGAAGTTATTTTTAATTAGAGTGCTTGCAATTTTTGTGTTCCAAGATCTTCCAGCTTGTTTTAGACCGTAAATTGCCTTCTTTAGTTTGCAGACTTTGTTTGTTTGTTTTGTATGGAGTCCTGCTGGGAGTTCCATGTAGAGTTCTTTATCTAGGTCGCCGTGTAGGAACGCTGTCTTCACATCGAGGTGGATCACTTGCATCCCTTTGTAGACTGATGCAGCTAGGAAGGCTCTAGTTGTAGAATGCTTCACAATTGGTGCAAAGGTTTCTTCGTAGTCTCGGCCAAATTTCTGATTGAACCCTTTTGCTACGAGTCTGGCTTTGTACCGCTCTGTTTCTCCTTTGGAATTGAGTTTTTGTTTATAGGTCCATTTACATCCTATGATCTTTTTGTCCTTAGGTAGAGGCGTTAGTTCCCATACATTGTTCTTCTCAAGAGAATTTAGTTCTTCGTTCATTGCTTGTAGCCATTTTTCTCTTTCTATTTTTGGTAATTGTAGGACTTCCGAGTAGTTGGTGGGTGTCGGAATGTCTTGAGCTTCAGTTTTGTACAGCATGTAGTCATTTCTTATGGGAGGTATTCCCTTTGTTGGTCTCGTGGATCTTCTTTGTGTGACCACTTGTGTTCCTGTGCTTGTACCGGGTTGAAGGTAATCCTCGGTTTCTGAGTCCTCAAGGTTTTCGGGTTGTGTTCCTGGTTCCTGACATTCCTCTGCATTACCAATATGATTGGAGGAAGTTAGATCTGTACTTAGTACTTGTGGTGAAGTTGTTTTTGTGGAAGCGAGGTGAAACCCATTTTCTTTTTCTATAAATTTTACGGATCTGCTGATTGTGATGTTGTCTGTATCGTGCAGGATTCTGTATCCTTTGCTTCGATCATCGTATCCAACAAAGATCCCTTCGATAACTTTGCTATCCAACTTGTTTCTTTTTATCTTGGGAATATAGGCGAAGGCTTTACATCCGAATCTTTTTATATGCTTCAGACTGGGCTTCCTGTTGGTCCATAGTTCAAATGGAGTCTTGTCTGTAGCTTTCGAGGGTATTCGGTTGTGTAGGTAATTAGCTGTGGTAACCGCTTCCGCCCATAGAGACTGTGGGAGTCCTGAGTCAAACAGCATGCATCTTGTCATCTCCATTAGTGATCGATTTTTCCTTTCGGCTACTCCGTTCTGGGCTGGTGAGTAGGGGACTGTTAGCTGATGTTTGATTCCGCTTTGGTTCAGGAAATCTTCGACTTGTCGGTTTACGTACTCACGACCGTTGTCTGTCCGTATGGTTTGGATATTTTTTCCAAATTCCGTGTGAGCTGAGATGACGTAGTCTTTTATTTTTTCATAGGCTTCGTCTTTTCCTTTCAGGAGGTAGCTCTTCGTGTATCTGCTGTAGTCATCAGTGAAGGTGATGAAGTATCTCTTACCGCTGAGAGAGTTAGTTGGTAATGGACCGCAGATATCACTGTGGACAAGTTGAAGCGTTTCAGTTGCTCTGTACTCTGTCTTCTTTGGAAATGGGGTTTCGGTGAGTTTTCCTTGAATGCACTGAACGCAGTCTGTGCTGTGCGAACAGTTATTTAGACTTAGTCCTCTTGCTAGGTTCTCATTTCGAATCTTCTTAATTGATTCTATATTTCTGTGTCCTAGTCTGTCGTGCCAGAGCATGAGGCAATTTTTGTTCTTGCAGTGGTTTTGTTTTGCAACATTTGCTTTGAATGTGCGAGTTTGGGGGTTGTCATCCAGGTGGAGTCGGTACATTCCATTGTCAAGTATACCGTTCGCGAGGGCTGTGTTGTCTCTTTCGATGGTACACCAATCTCTGTTGAACGTTACTTTACATCCGTTGGAGGTGGCCGCACTCACTGACAGAAGGTTGTCTGTTAGTTCCGGGATGTAGAGAACTTTTGTGAGAAGTAAGGTGTCAGTCTTTCCTTGGGGTGTGATGACTTTGATTTCTCCTTGTCCTATCCCTTTGACCTGCAGCTTATTGCCATTAGCAACCACAACATTTTGTGTTTGTTCTCTGTTAAGTTCAGTGAAGAAGCTTTCGTCGTACGCCATATGAGATGTGGCTCCAGAGTCGATGAACCAGTTGTGTACACTTGCTTCTCGTTGAGTGCAATTGAGAGCTTTTGGGTTAGGTCCTTTTGTTGTTCTCTGGTTTGTGGGTTGTTCTTGGGTGACACTCGACTGATTTGTGTACTTTGGTACGTTTCCTCTTCTGAAGTTTTCATATTTGTACTCTTTGTTGCTGTTGTTTCGCTTTTGATAGTGCCAACATTCTTCTTTGGAGTGGTTTGGTTTGTGGCAGAAAGAACAGAATTTCTTCTCTTTTTCTCTTCTTTGGCTTGAAGCTCCGTGGAGGCTTTTTAAAGCTTTTGATGCGGTGCTTTCGTCTTTCGAGCTTTCTACTCTGCGTGTGTGTTCATCAAGGAGTTTGTTCTTGGTAAATTCAAGCGTTAGCTCGTCATCAGGCCTTGATTCCAACATCGTGATGAGATTGGAGTAGCTCTTTGGAAGCGAGCAAAGCAGTATAGCCGTGATGTGAGAGTCCTTTAGTGTTTCGCCAATGGTTCGCAGTTTGTCAACTAGTTCCATCATGGTAGTGATGTGCTGCTGCATGTCTTTGTCTTCTTCGAGTTTTAAGCTGTATAGCTTCCTTAGCAAATAAATTTTTCCTGAGAGTGTTTTTCTTTCATAGATATTTTTAAGAGTGTCCCAGGTAGCTTTGGCTGTTAGGAGGTTTTTGACATGCACTATTTGTGAGTCGGCGATGCTTAGATTAATTATAGCTCTAGCTTTTGAGTCTTTCTTTTTCCATTCGATTTTAGGTTCATCTGGAATATTTTCGGTGACAACTTCCCAAAGATCTTCCTTTTGCAAGAGCATTTCAATTTTGAAAGACCATAGTGAGTAGTTATAGCCGTCGAGCTTATTTAGGGTTACATCGTGGCTCGGGAGTGACGCCATTTTTGCTAAGCCTTTTTTCTTTGTCTTAACTCGTTAGTTGAATTTCAT
Organism: Cordylochernes scorpioides; assembly: GCA_030710605.1. NCBI lineage: Eukaryota > Metazoa > Arthropoda > Arachnida > Pseudoscorpiones > Chernetidae > Cordylochernes > Cordylochernes scorpioides. Next base: position 84,606,479 of record CP092868.1, read on the forward strand.
GCAATACTCAGTCTCATAATCTAATTGTTGTAAGATTTAGGTACTTACAGCTTGTAGGAAGGCATGAGGACGTTGAGGATTATATGATAATAATCTTTATTATCCATTTAGCAAGAAAAAACAAAGTTATGGTAGCGAACAGTTATTGTAATATAGAGAAGAAGGTAAACAAACAGTTGTGATGATGATAGGTCCAGTGTGGCGCTAGCTGTCGTAGCATTCAGTTATCCAACAGAAATAAAATAAAATAGATATAAATAGAGTTGTGTTGAAATTCGGGGGTCTTAATATGAAATTTGAATGAGAATTGAAAATATCTCTTATTTAAATCAAATTGTTAGTATATAATTATATATTGTATATAATATAGAATTTTACATTATAAATGTAGGTTTTTAGACTTTATATTTTGATATGTCCGTGGTTAACTTCGAAATTTTATTTTAAAAATATTTGCTATCAAACTATAAAATGTGTATATATTATAAATGTGCAACATTTTAAATGTGCTTCTAAAGCGTGCAAAATCTTCAATATTCTCGCAAAAATAAAATATGCCTTTATTAATATAAAAATGTGATTATTAAAATCAAAAATGTGTTTTTTAAAAATAAAAACTGACCTTAAATTTAAAATCAATTTGTTTAATTAAAGATTTGAAAAAATATTTATATATTACTGCCATAGTTTCAAATATAAAATCGAAAATATTAGCTTAAAATATTTTTTTTATTAAAGTGTAAGAAATGTTATATTAAAATGTAAAATGTTGTTATTAAAGTGTGAAACGTTGTTTTTAAAGTGTAAAATGTTGCTATTGAAGTGAAAATGATGTCTTAAGATCGCAAAGCCTACATTAACATGCACCAGACTTCGGTATATATTGCCACGTGGAAAATTAGGTAAGACAAACTTCAGGAAGAGACAGCAATTTATTTAAGGCAAGAACAAACTATGAAGGATAAACAAAAGTTAAGGAATGAGGAAAGTTTACAGAGTGGCAAAATATTATATAAAAATGATACTCTGTTAATAAAATAATAAATACTTCGCTACATAGCTCCTTCCCTATGAGAGCTGTGACCCACAGCTTGCAATTATTGTAGATACTGACATGGATCTGACGTGCTTTTGCCAAGGATTCCATCGAAGTCTTGTAACTTTGTCCCTAGTACTTTTGGTTCTTTTTCTTGCGGCGTGAAGAGCGGCTTTGGCGTCGTATCGTCGTCTATAGGGACATCGTCATATTGGAGGGAAGTCTTGGCTTTGACACGGCGGTGGAATCCTGGAGCCAGTCTCTGAAAATGTGGATCACAGCCCCCATTGCCTCTAGGTCTTCTCGGCGATATTCAGTTTGTCTTCCCTGATTTACCCAGCATCTCCACCAAAATTCCACGTGGAAACCTAGGGAAGACAAACTTCAGGATTACAAAGCAATTTATTTAATGAAAGAATAAACTATGAATGATAAACAAAAGATAAGCAATGAGTGAAGTTCACAGAGTAGCATAATAAAAAAAATGATACTCTGTTAATAAAATAATAAATACTTTGCTAGAATATATATAAATTATAAAATTTGTTCAATTAAACTATCTATTGTAGCAGTGCAAGGCTTAGCGGTTATTGGTGGAGACAATAAAAACTGAGCCAATCAAAGTCAAACGCCGCAGAAAAAAAAAGGAGTTTAATGAAAAAAATGTTTTGAAAGTTGCCCGTGGGCAGTTGTGTTGTTGTAGAAAGCGCCATTTCTTGCTTTCACACAAACACGTCTGATATTTTAAAGGTTGTTTGATTGAGACTCCATACATTGATGTGCAAAAGTTAAGGAAATAAATACTTTTAATGAATTTATAATAATAAAAAAAATTCTAATTTGTGGTACAGTAGAACCTTCCTGTAAAGGACACCTAATTGCAGAACCAAACTGTCCTTTAGGAAGAGGTGTCCTCTTACCGAAGAGTTTCTAAATAGTAAAAATGGTAATTTTGCAAATAATCTTTTATAGAGAGGTGTCCGCTAGCGGGTGTCCGCTTGAAGGAGGTTCTGCTGTATATCAATTGTTTATGTATTTTCAGTAGGTTTAATGATTGTGTTCAGAAATCGCCCACTGTACAAACAAGTGTATTTTCGTTCTATTATATTTTCATATCACCAGCTCGATATACAAGTGTAGAACGATATTTGCCAATTATCCCGCAAATGTTTCTTTTGAACGAAAATCGTAATTTATTTTAAAAAGAAATAACGATTATTTCTAACCTTAGGGATGAAGTAAGAAAGGATGAATTGTGGAGAGTAATGATTAACGGAATAATAAAGTGTCCAGGGATGGGAATTCGATTTTTCGTTCAAAAGAAACATTTGCGGTAAAATTGTCGAATGTCGTTCTACAATCATAAGCCGCATTATATTGTATTATACAAGTGTATATTACACTAGCCAAGTGACCCGGATCTGCTCGTGTAGTACCCGAGTGGGAAATATGTTGACTTTGAATTTTTAAAGATAGTGATTCCAAGAAGATTGATCAAACAGTATCTTTATTGATTTACACTAGAGAGAGAGCAAAATAAAACTTCTAACATTGTAAATAAAAGAGAAAAACTTTTTTACTTCTTTTGATTAGCGCCTATTTACTTGTGATATTACACACATACTCTGTAGGAACAATTAATTAATTAAACTTAAATTAAACAAAATATATCCCTGATAAATAGTATTCTTAACAAATGTAATACTATACAAAAAGAGTATAATTACTTTCAAAGCAAATTAATAATATTCATAGGAATCATTTTCTGATTACCAATCTTATCGTGGTGTATTGTCCTCTCTCTATGGAAAGGGGGGTGCCATTGTCCCGTTAGTCAGCCACAGAGTTCCCTGTTCACGGTTACCGTAGCGGCTCGGGGCTCACGACACCGTACTACAGGGCAGTCCCTTACTTGTGCTGCTTCTCCCGTCCGCCACGTAGAGGAGAACTTCTGGGCAGGGACAATCTTATAATAAGCAAATATATAAGTATTACTTGTATTAAAAAGCTGGTATAAAAAATAAAAGCCCAAACCTATCATGGGAAAGGGTAATATTGGATATTGAACATTTACAATTTTTACGTTTCGTAAATAAATAAAAATCACTCAATAAAAAGTATTCATTATGTAGTAAATTTTGTATTTGATTAATAAATAATTAAAATGGCAAAAAGTTTTACATATTAATATATTACGAAAAATATTCTCTATCTTGTTTTATATAAGTGTTTGAAATTTGGTTAAAATTGATGCATTTTAACGAAGGTGTTTAGCGAAGCCCACTTATGAAAATTTTCGTATTTATATATATAGATATGAAATTCTCTTTTATAATATTTTTGTAATTGTAAAATAGCGTTTAATTGTTTGTTATTTCACCTTTACACACCAGTGTATAACTCCCATCATAGCGACTTGTACATTCGGTGTCAGGATGATACAAGTACCCAGCTATCTGACATCAACAACTGGGACCCCAATATCTTCCACACTTAACCTTTCTTTGTGAAAAAATAAAAGTATCCAATAAATTTATTAATATAAAAATATCATATCTTCGGTATTTTAAATTTTTATTTTACAGAGAGCTTTCCTCCTCCTCCTTCACTGCCTTCCTCTACTGAGGGTGGGCCACGTGGTCTCTCCATACTTCTTCCTTCAATGCCTTCCTCTACTGAGGGTGGGCCACATGGTCTCTCCATATCTCCCTCCCTCAATGTCTTCCTCTACTGAGGGTGGGCCACATGGTCTCTCCATATCTTCCTCCTTCAATGCCTTCCTCTACTGAGGGTGGGCCACATGGTCTCTCCATATCTCCCTCCTTCAATGCCTTCCTCTACTGAGGGTGGGCCACATGGTCTCTCCATATCTCCCTCCTTCAATGCCTTCCTCTACTGAGGGTGGGCCACATGGTCTCTCCATACTTCTTCCTTCAATGCCTTCCTCTACTGAGGGTGGGCCACATGGTCTCTCCATATCTCCCTCCTTCAATGCCTTCCTCTACTGAGGGTGGGCCACATGGTCTCTCCATATCTCCCTCCTTCAATGCCTTCTTCTACTGAGGGTGGGCCACATGGTCTCTCCATATCTCCCTCCTTCAATGCCTTCCTCTACTGAGGGTGGGCCACATGGTCTCTCCATATCTCCCTCCTTCAATGCCTTCCTCTACTGAGGGTGGGCCACATGGTCTCTCCATACTTCCTCCTTCAATGTCTTCCTCTACTGAGGGTGGGCCACATGGTCTCTCCATATCTCATTCCTTCAATGCCTTCCTCTACTGAGGGTGGGCCACATGGTCTCTCCATACTTCCTCCTTCAATGCCTTCCTCTACTGAGGGTGGGCCACATGGTCTCTCCATATCTCCCTCCTTCAATGCCTTCCTCTACTGAGGGTGGGCCACATGGTCTCTCCATACTTCCTCCTTCAATGCCTTCCTCTACTGAGGGTGGGTCACATGGTCTCTCCATATCTCCCTTCTTCAATGCCTTCCTATACTGAAGGTGGGCCACATGGTCTCTCCATATCTCCCCCTTCAATGTCGTCTTCTATTGAGGGTGGGCCACATGGTCTCTCCATATCTCCCTCCTTCAATGTCTTCCTCTACTGAGGGTTGGCCACATGGTCTCTCCATATCTCATTCCTTCAATGCCTTCCTCTACTGAGGGTGGACCACATGTCTTTCCATACTTCCTCCACCATTCTCTTCATCTCCTTGTGTCGTCCAGTTCATTGTTTTAGACCATCTGTGTATCCCAAGGCTTAAAATAATTCGGCGATATAATTGAGATTTATTGGTAATGTATGGGTGAGTTTACTTTTCTTATCATTCACCAAACACTTAGAATCACTACTCCGCAGGTTCTCCCTACCCAGT
>CP092868.1:84611490-84627632 GCA_030710605.1 Cordylochernes scorpioides
GTGCAATGATAAGAGTTATTGAATGAAAGGGCTTGGCTCATCAGTGATGAACCCTCTCAACCGTTTAGCCAAATTAATCTCCAGACCGCTCTACTATTGTATTGGATTGCTATAAACGCTGCATTTACTATGGAAGGCAGCTTTAGGGGTATTCAGGAAACCTATGGACATAAGCTTATAGGTCTGTAGAGGTGCATATATATAATTATAAGAAATTGCCCCGAGCAATGCTCTTCCGAAAAAAAATGGTTCCTTTTCAAAGATATATTTAGCATATTACATTTAAAATTCAATTTTTATCTATCACTAAAATTTGTAACAAATATTTTTGGTAATGTGTTATATTTTCACATAACAAATTTTATCTCTACAGACCTTACTATAATGATAGCATTTTAACGTAGAAGGCAATTGCATTTTAAATATATCTAATAAAATATATTGCCCACAATATAAAACACAAAACATATCAGTTTCAAAGATATTAATACATATTTGTGTGTATTCATATTTGAAATAATAATATTCACTAAACATTTTAAATGTTAAAAATAACACAATGAAGAAGAATAAAAGAAATTAAAAATATATATAAATTACAGACTACTAAGAGAATATAATTATAAAATATTGATACCTTTTAAATTAATTTCTATATCGTTGTTTACAAAGATTTGCACTTAAAGGGAACTTTAAACATATATATTTTAACAATAAAGTACACACACAAAATAAATTAAAATAAATATTTAATTTTATTCTAACCAAAATATAAATTTAATAAGCTATTACTATGCAGACGATATTGAAAAATAATATTCCAAGTTTTCAACAAATTAAGACATTATCAAAATCGATGTTCTGACCTTTTTTCTTTCTTTCTCACTGGAGCTTCCTGGAAAGTCAGGGCGTAAAAAACTTTCCTTTTTTATCCATTTTTTCTAATTTTTCAGGTTGCGTGCCATAAGAAAACTATGGCTTCTTGCCCATTTAAATTTGGTAGTTAGAATCAATCATTTGGGAACTTTCGACTTCAAATTGTTGCCTCGCTAATCTGGGCAAATATTTCGTCTGTTCACTATTCTTTTTGGCGGGTAATTTTTGAATTGTGTTTGGTTTATTAAAAAAATAGTTTAAAAAATGAAGTTATTATTACAGTATTAAAAAAAGATTTTTCGCGAAGTAAATTCTAAGATTCAAATTTTGAGACAATAATATGTTTTACAATATTTATATGTTTCAGTTTAGTTTAAATTTTAATATTGGAGCAAAGTATTTAATATTTTATTTTAAAAATATCTCATTTATGATATTTATATTCTGCTACTCTGTAAACTTATTTCATTGCTTATCTTGAATTTTATAAATTCAGATTTATGTTTGCCTTAAATAAATTACCGTGTCATCATGAAGATTGCCTTCCCTAATTTTCTACGTGACAATATGTTACATTGTGTATATTTAAATGAGAGAGAAATAGATTTTAAAGCGCAAAAACCTGGCTATTTACATTTCGCGCTATTTTTATTACTTTCTATGCCTTTGATAAATTTAAATTAGACCCAAAAAGAAAATTTAAAAGTCAATCTACCAAATATTACAGAACATTCTGAAGTAAAAAAAAATGTCACATTTAAGATGTTTTGTCTAGAACCGATATGACTATAAATCTCCATTTTAATTAGAATTTAGGTGGGAATCTGGTACCTTTATACTTTTATATATATAAATATATTTGCATATTATTAAAATATTAAACATTTTAACATATATTAAATTTCTATATACTGAAAATGTTTTAATATTATGTTACATGATGAAAAATATAAAAATAAGTGCAATTGTGTGAATTATGGAAAAAAATATATATATATCATAATTAAAATCCACATATTGATGTAATGAAATGTTTCTCTGAAATATATTATAAAGAAAGTAATTTTTAACTCCACTATATTTTCTATTTTTGCAAAGTGAGAGATTTCTATGAAAATTAAAATATATTAATTTGACCACAACTATATGTTAGTATATATTATTCTATAAATAAAATATTATATTCAGACCATACTGATCTCTGAATCTTGATCGCTTGATCTTGATCACTGAAATGATCCCTTAAATTTTTTTGAAGCCTGCGGCGCTTTAGTTTGTGCTTGGTGCTGCCTTGGTTCCCTCATAAACGGCGCGCACTCGCCCTCTTCTCCCCCGGGGTGCCCACGGCTCTGCCGGCGCCTCTCCAGCCCTCTCCTTAGCCCTCCATTGCGGCAGGCGCTTGGTGACTCTCAAAGATGTTGTGCCTTAAAATGCTTACCCGAAGGCATGTAGAAGGCGGATTAATCGATATATTCAGACCATAATTATACGTTATATAGGTTTTGCATCTTTATGACAACATTTTACACTTTAATAACATAATTTTACATTTTAATAACAACATTTTTATTTTCAAGCGAAAATTTCGATTTTATTCAAATCTTTGTTTTGTTGAAATGATTTTATTTAAAAAATAGATATAAAAGATATAATAGAAAGAAATTGTTATTGTATTAGTATCTGTTTTAATAAAAACAAATTTGATCGAAAATGATTTTTAAAAATCTAATATATATATATATATATATATATATATATATATATATATTTAAGGTAAAAAACAACATTTTAAACTTCAAAAATAAAACTATCCACGTTGATGAACAATATTTTTTAGGTTTAAAAATAACATTTCGATATAAATTGAATTTTTATTAACACAGATTCCTTTTCAATAACATATCTATTTATACAATAAAACTCTTTTGCACTTAACATTTTGATACTATATTGAGTTACAATCATTTGTGGTGAATGTGAAATAAGGAAATAAAATAAAATATATATAAATAGAGTTGTGTTGAAATTCGGGGGTCTTAATATGAAATTTGAATGAGAATTGAAAATATCTCTTATTTAAATCAAATTGTTAGTATATAATTATATATTGTATATAATATAGAATTTTACATTATAAATGTAGGTTTTTAAACTTTATATTTTGATATGTCCGTGGTTAACTTCGAAATTTTATTTTAAAAATATTTGCTATCAAACTATAAAATGTGTATATATTATAAATGTGCAACATTTTAAATGTGCTTCTAAAGCGTGCAAAATCTTCAATATTTTCGCAAAAATAAAATATGCCTTTATTAATATAAAAATGTGATTATTAAAATCAAAAATGTGTTTTTTAAAAATAAAAACTGACCTTAAATTTAAAATTAATTTGTTTAATTAAAGATTTGAAAAATATTTATATATTACTGCCATAGTTTCAAATATAAAATGTTGTTACTAAAGTATAAAATATTGTTATTAAAGTGTGAAACGTTGTTTTTAAAGTGTAAAATGTTGCTATTAAAGTGAAAATGTTGTCTTAAGATCGCAAAGCCTACATTAACATGCACCAGGCTTCGGTATATATTGCCACGTGGAAAATTAGGTAAGACAAACTTCAGGAAGAGACAGCAATTTATTTAAGGCAAGAACAAACTATGAAGGATAAACAAAAGTTAAGGAATGAGGAAAGTTTACAGAGTGGCAAAATATTATATAAAAATGATACTCTGTTAATAAAATAATAAATACTTCGCTACATAGCTCCTTCCATATGGGAGCTGTGACCCACAGCTAGCAATTTTTGTAGATACTGACATGGATCTGACGTGCTTTTGCCAAGGATTCCATCGAAGTCTTGTAACTTTGTCCCTAGTACTTTTGGTTCTTTTTCTTGCGGCGTGAAGAGCGGCTTTGGCGTCGTATCGTCGTCTATAGGGACATCGTCATATTGGAGGGAAGTCTTGGCTTTGATACGGCGGTAGAATCCTGGATCCAGTCTCTGAAAATGTGGATCACAGCATCCATTGCCTCTAGGTCTTCTCGGCGATATTCAGTTTGTCTTCCCTGATTTACCCAGCATCTCCACCAAAATGCCACGTGGAAACCTAGGGAAGACAAACTTCAGGATTACAAAGCAATTTATTTAATGAAAGAATAAACTATGAATGATGAAAAAAAGATAAGCAATGAGTGAAGTTCACAGAGTAGCAAAATAAAAAAATGATACTCTGTTAATAAAATAATAAATACTTTGCTAGAATATATATAAATTAGAAAATTTGTTCAATTAAACTATCTATTGTAGCAGTGCAAGGCTTAGCGGTTATTGGTGGAGACAATCAAAACTGAGCCAATCAAAGTCAAACGCCGCAGAAAAAAAAATGAGTTTAATGAAAAAAATGTTTTGAAAGTTGCCCGTGGGCAGTTGTGTTGTTGTAGAAAGCGCCATTTCTTGCTTTCACACAAACACGTCTGATATTTTAAAGGTTGTTTGATTGAGACTCCATACATTGATGTGCAAAAGTTAAGGAAATAAATGTTTTTAATGAATTTATAATTTAAAAAAATTCTAATTTGTGGTACACTAGAACCTCCCTGTAAAGGACACTTAATTGCAGAACCAAACTGTCCTTTAGGAAGAGGTGTCCTCTTACCGAAGAGTTTCTAAATAGTAAAAATGGTAATTTTGCAAATAATCTTTTATAGAGAGGTGTCCGCTAGCGGGTGTCCGCTTGGAGGAGGTTCTGCTGTATATCAATTGTTTATGTATTTTCAGTAGGTTTAATGATTGTGTTCAGAAATCGCCCACTGTACAAACAAGTGTATTTTCGTTCTATTATATTTTCACATCACCAGCTCGATATACAAGTGTAGAACGATATTTGCCAATTATCCCGCAAATGTTTCTTTTGAACGAAAATCGTAATTTATTTTAAAGAAAAATAACGATTATTTCTAACCTTAGGGATGAAGAAAGAAAGGATGAATTGTGGAGAGTAATGATTAACGGAATAATAAAGTGTCCAGGGATGGGAATTCGATTTTTCGTTCAAAAGAAACATTTGCGGTAAAATTGTCGAATGTCGTTCTACAATCATAAGCCGCATCATATTGTATTATACAAGTGTATATTACACTAGCCAAGTGACCCGAATCGCTCGTGTAGTACCCGAGTGGAAAATATGTTGACTTTGAATTTTTAAAGATACTGATTCCAAGAAGATTGATCAAACAGTATCTTTATTGATATACACTAGAGAGAGAGCAAAATAAAACTTATAACATAGTAAACAAAAGAGAAAAACTTTTTTACTTCTTTTGATTAGCGCCTATTTACTTGTGATATTACACACATACTCTGTAGAAACAATTAATTAATTAAACTTAAATTAAACAAAATATATCCCTGATAAATAGTATTCTTAACAAATGTAATACTATACAAAAAGAGTATATTTACTTTCAAAACAAATTAATAATTATCATAGGAATCATTTTCTGATTACCAATCTTATGGTGGTGTATTGTCCTCTCTCCATAGAAAGGGGGGTGCCATTGCCCCGTTAGTCAGCCACATTTCAGAGTTCCCTGTTCACGGTTACCGTAGCGGCTCGGGGCTCACGACACCGTGGGCAGTCCCTTACTTGTGCTACTTCTCCCGTCCGCCACGTAGAGGAGAACTTCTGGGCAGGGACAATCTTATAATAAGCAAATATATAAGTATTACTTGTATTAAAAAGCTGGTATAAAAAATAAAAGCCCAAACCTATCATGGGAAAGGGTAATATTGGATATTGAACATTTACAATTTTTACGTTTCGTAACTAAATAAATATCACTCAATAAAAGTATTCATTATGTAGTAAATTTTGTATTTGATTAATAAATAATTGAAATGGCAAAAAGTTTTACATATTAATATATTACGAAAAATATTCTCTATCTTGTTTTATATAAGTGTTTGAAATTTGGTTAAAATTGATGCATTTTAACGAAGGTGTTTAGCGAAGCCCACTTATGAAATTTTTCATATTTATATATATAGATATGAAATTATCTTTAATAATATTTTTGTAATTGTAAAATAGCGTTTAATTGTTTGTTATTTCACCTCTACACACCAGTGTATAACTCCCATCATAGCGACTTGTACATTCAGTGTCAGGATGATACAAGTACCCAGCTATCTGACATCAACAACTGGGACCCCAATATCTTCAACACCTAACCTTTCTTTGTGAAAAAATAAAAGTATCCAATAAATTTATTAATAAAAATATCATATCTTCGGTATTTTTAAATTTTTATTTTACAGAGAGCTTTCCTCCTCCTCCTTCACTGCTTCCTCTACTGAGGGTGGCCACATGGTCTCTCCATACTTCTTCCTTCAATGCCTTCCTCTACTGAGGGTGGGCCACATGGTCTCTCCATATCTCCCTCCTTCAATGCCTTCCTCTACTGAGGGTGGGCCACATGGTCTCTCCATATCTCCCTCCTTCAATGCCTTCTTCTACTAAGGGTGGGCCACATGGTCTCTCCATTCTCCCCCCTTCAATGTCGTCTTCTATTGAGGGTGGGCCACATGGTCTTTCCATATCTCCCTCCTTCAATGTCTTCCTCCACTGAGGGTGGGCCACATGGTCTCTCCATATATCATTCCTTCAATGCCTTCTTCTACTGAGGGTGGGCCACATGGTCTCTCCATATCTCCCTCCTTCAATGCCTTCTTCTACTAAGGGTGGGCCACATGGTCTCTCCATATCTTCCCCCTTCAATGTCGTCTTCTATTGAGGGTGGGCCACATGGTCTCTCCATATCTCCCTCCTTCAATGTCTTCCTCTACTGAGGGTGGGCCACATGGTCTCTCCATATCTCATTCCTTCAATGCCTTCCTCTACTGAGGGTGGGCCACATGTCTCTCCATACTTCCTCCACCATTCTCTTCATCTCCTTGTGTCGTCCAGTTCATTGTTTTAGACCATCTGTGTTTCCCAAGGCTTAAAATAATTCGGTAATATAACTGAGATTTATTGGTAATGTATGGGTGAGTTTACTTTTCTTATCATTCACCAAACACTTAGAATCACTACTCCGCAGGTTCTCCCTGCCCAATATATCTAGTATTCCTGTACAAGCCTCCAACGAAGGACTGTGTGTGTGACAGCAGCGGCCGACGGCTGCCAGTTTCCGCAGTCCTGGCATGGATCGTGGTTCCAGAAGGGAGTCCAGGACCCCATCAAACTCTTCAACGGGACCCTGTCGCACAAGGGAGTCTGTCATCACGCCGAGGGAGACAAGTTCGTGCTGGAGAACAGGTGGGTTATTTGCTGGCAACTTGTGTCATCTAGGGAAATACGATTTGTTGTCCACTTTGGTTGTTTCTTCGGTTGTCTACTTCGCTTTGTATACTCAATGTTGTCTACTTGGTTAGCATTTTTGTTCGTCAAATTGGTTGTTTTTGGTTTGTTTGAAAACTTGCTTTCTAGCTTAGTTGACAAATGTATTGTTAATATAGTTGTAAATTTGTTTGACACCTTCATTTCTGGCTTGGTTTTTAAATGGATTGTTAACTTGGTTGTTAATTTGGTTGTCATTTTGTTCGTCAGCTTGGTTTCTAGCTTGGTTGTCAAATGGATTGTTAACTTGGTTACTAATGTGGTTATTTTTTCGTTATTTTGATATCTGGATTGGTTGTCAAATGGATTGTTAGCTTGGTTACTAATGTGGTTATTTTTTCGTCATTTTGATATCTGGATTGGTTGTCAAAAATGGATTGTTAACTTGGTTACTAATGTGGTTATTTTTCGTCATTTTGATTTCTAGCTTGGTTGTCAAATGGATTGTTAACTTGGTTACTAATGTGGTTATTTTTCGTCATTTTGATATCTGGATTGGTTGTCAAATGGATTGTTTACTTGGTTGTCATCATGTTCGACAACTTTGAAAAACTGCAGACACAATCCCTGATATAACGCGAGGAACCAAAAACCTTTTGTCAACCAAATAAAAACTACCGTAAGATAGGGTTTTATGTATTACTGATATACTTTGTGTTGTCGAATATAGACAATTATTGGTTAGGTCGAATATAGACAATTATTGGTTAGGTCGAATATAGACAATATTGGTTAGGTCGAATATAGACCATATTGGTTAGGTCGAATTATATATATGATTTCGCCTTTTGCCAAAATATCAATTTTAAACACAACCGTTTATATAAAATATATAAATACTTATTTGAAGTTATAAAACTGATTGCCGTATAGAGATTGAGTATACCCATTTTATTATAAGGAATTTTATCCATGAATATAGTTATTTATTTATATTTCTGATCTGTCGGAAATCTTACTTAAATAAATTAATTAATGAATTCATTCCATATTTCTCTAATTAAAGCCACACGGCTATTAATTGGAATAATTACGCATAAATTATATCAAGCAGCCATTTTGTCTGGATATTAAGTAAGGAAAGAAATAGGTATATTAGTCTGAGATTGGAAAAGAATGCTCCCATCAAAAAACTTCAATAAAAAATTCCCGCCCATTTCCTGTTGGCAGAAGATTAGCTAAGATCCTTATTTACCTTTATGTAAATGTCCGCCATTTTTTTTTTAAACTCTAGCTTCCTCCAATATGGTCTAAGCCTAAAATTTTCATTTAATTTTGTTCGGCTCTTCCTTTTCTACTAATATTAATTTTTATAAAGTCAATAAAAATCATTTCGCGGCATAATGAACTTTGGTCGTTTGTGTTAGTGTTTATAAATTAACATTCTGTTTTTTTTTTTTACATATATATTTTAAATAGAGCATATATAATAGGCTTGCAATCTTGATACAGTTTTTTTAATACATATTTTATTGCGATGTTATCTCTAAATTATTTTAATACACCTTATATTTAGTAAATTTTTAGTGAGTGTGTAGTAGAAAATAAACATACTTATATTATCAAAATGATCAGATAAAAATGCTAAGAATGGAAGAAAAAGAAATAGTTTAACGTGAAAATTAAGAAAAAATCAAAATGCAGGCTGTGTATTTATTATTGATGATAATAAGAGTAACTTATTTATACTACTAGCTTGATGTGAATATACACTGGTAGCCAAAAGTTAGGTTACACTTGGTATTTATCTCTAATTTAAAATTATTTAAAGTAGGCTTCATAAAACATATATTTATATTGTAAATCCCTATATATATAAAAGTCAGTGTATGTATGTATGTTTGTATGTGGGTATCTATGTCGGCTATACACGTCCACAATACGTAACTAATCTGACTGAAATTTTAACAGTATATAGAGTAGAATCTGGAAACACTTATAGTGAAAATTTCAGGTCTCTATCCCGAATATTCTTTGAGTTATTTGCAAATTGCGTTGCAAATTTGCCTTTTCGCTCGCAAGCAGCGCCTCTAGCGGTGAAGATGGGAGGTAATATCAGCTGACCTAATGTACATGTAAAACGTGTTTTGACAGGACATAGAGAAAAATCTGGAAAATATATTTATCGGATTTTTAGCCAATAAAAAATAAAATTGACAGGTTATGGGCAAAAATAGTTGTTTTTTTAGTCAGAAAATGATTATGACAATATTGCTGTATCATGTTTGATTATCGGATACAAAATTATATCGGGAAAAATTCCAAAAATCTGAGACCACGGGTGAAGCCAGTTCATTTTTAGTGTGCAGGAACAAAATTCTAACAGAAAAACATTCATTCGAGCAGAAGACACAAAGCCAGATCATCTCTTTATAAAAATATCGCTTTTCTGACACAAAGTTTGGAGCGGGACGTTTCACAAGAGTGCCATCCACGGCGCCAATTTATAATTGTAACGAATAGTATTTGAATAAAAACATTTAATCGGGTAAAACCCGGGCGTTGCCCGGGTCATTCGGCTAGTACCCTATAATATGAATAAATAGTACAAATGTGATATTGTACTGGGATAAGGTTCATAATTTAATAAAAAGGCATCTCGTTATCGTGCAACTGAAAGTTGCTGATGGCTTGCGCCATCTATCGGAATAAATATCAACTATTATCGTTGATATTTAATTATTACAGAATTGGGAATAATTAAAAATCAACGAGAATAGTTGATATTTATTCCGATAGATGGCGCAAGCCATCAGCAACTTTCAGTTTCACGATAAGGAGATGCCTTTTTCTTAACTATCTACTTATATATTTGCCTTATTCTGTCTGTTTGTCTGTTTGTCTGAAGCTCACGGATAGAATGCGCGCTCATTGGCTGCAAGGGAACACGTGTCCTCCCTGCCCCCCTCTAGACAACCCTGTTATTCAAAAACCATACATCCAATCGCCATGAAATTCTGGGATATTATTAGGTATATCCCCGGAAAGGTTTTCGAAAAATAATTTCTTGAATATCTTGAATATCCTTAGAGTTATTTGCAGAATTGTAGATATAACTCGCAAGCAGCGCCGCCAGACGGTGATAGGCTTAAGCTTGCTGCTCCACCCCTGTTGACCTTGGGTCGTCGTGTGAGTCACAGCATGATGCAACAAAAAACACTCTCTCTGGGGATTGCGGCGTCAACAACCTGTAAGCTTGTGCCTCTCTCATAAACCTGTCTATACAGACCACCCTGTCTATAGCGACCACTCTAGACAACCCTGTTATCAGCTGTGTGATACATCCACCTGTCTATACAGACCACCCTGTTAATAGCGCCCCCCCAGTCAACGTTTTTAGAATATATTCGCACTCGGGTAAACCCCGGGCGTTGCCCGGGCCATTCGTCTAGTATAATATGTTTTTCAACAAATAGGGATAATTAATGGTCAGAACTCTGAAATCAGATTTACAAATGTTTGAACAAACAATTCATTCACTTAATAATGGGTGTGATCCCCTCTTACAGCAATACATTCTTGACACCTGCTTCTCGTACTATTTACAAGGTTGTTAACCACTTGAATAGGAATTAGAGTCTGTTATGTTCGGAGAGCAGTCTTGAACTCATCAAGGCTTCTGGGAGGGTGTCAAAGACCGGCTACTTGTCTCCCAAGGGCATCCCAAGAATGTTCTAACAGATTCAAATCTGGAGAACTTGCTGGCCAGTCCATTTTTTGAATTCCAGTGTCCTGAAGATACTGAGTCACCAGGTTCGCTCTGTGGGGACGAGCGTTATCGTCCATTATCACGATATCTGTGTCTTCTAGATCAACTCCACTCACGTCTTCCGTTCTTATTTCTCACGTGATGGTGACATTGGTATGCAAATTGGAAATATGGAAATACGGGGTGAACAGCTGACGACCTATCGACGGAGCTTTAGTCGGTTTATAGTTAATCGTCTTTTTTTATTATCATTTTCAAAAATCTCGCTTCCAAAGTAAAGTTAGTTATGATAATCAAGCTAATTATTGATGGATAAAGCGGCAGGAGCCGTGAGTGTCAACTATTAATTAACTTTCAATCAATCTCTATCTAATACACTCTGGTTCTATTACTTAACACGGGGTAACTAGTATTCAATCTCTTATACTGGGTGCGGCTGGAACTCGGCCATTCTCTGTATTCCAAGTGCTGGCTTCTCCCACTGTCTCTATTTCCTCTATTTTCTTCCTCTTTCATAGTTAATCTAATTTTAATCTTTTTTTTTTGAGTCTCTCTCTTTACATTTTTTTATGGAAACGCTCATGAACAATCATCAACAATGTGGGTTATGTTTTATAGACATGCTATCACTTCTGGTGTAATATGATCTAATACCATTTTTAGAAGAAAAAAACACAAGTCGGGGAGAAGAGCTTCTTTCATAAGAGAGCATTCGTACAAGCTTTCGGGCAAGACGTCCTTCTACGTGTACTCTGCATGATCGTCTTCTTATATGAAGAAGCTCTTCTCCCTCACTTGTGTTTCTTCTTCCATAGCGAATAGGGATATTATCGCTGTCTTAAATACACACACACAAAGCTTTATTAAGACCACCGGTCTTATACAGATTCACCACAGGGAGAAATAATAGATGGAACTCCTATACTCCAGGCAGCGCAGCACCCAACAACAGCCTCCTGGTCCGACGCATGTCCAGTGGCCACACGTTCCTTTGTGCATACGTCATGGATAGCGAATCACTGAACAGGCTAGTGTACGTTGTCTTAAATACCATTTTTACCGAGGCTCACTATTCATTATCCTTTTAAGATTTCCTATATTATTATAATAGTAGATTTATTTCAGTGATCAACATCTAAAATAAATGTGTCCTATGTTATTCCTTCATTTTTTAAATAAACTTGTGTTCGCTACGAGAATAAAATATATATTTAAGTTAATTATTTAAGAAGGGAATACTTTGATTGCCCGATTGAAGGGCATTATTGGCTAAAATTTCCTACCGAAGACAGAGAGCAATGAGATTCAATATAGCATCCAACGGTAGAAGCGGAGGTGATGTGGTTCTATAAACTATCGACATCTTAGAATGACCCACTAACCCTGGTGGTCGTCAGTATATGGTATTGTTATTTCAACACCAGACTTCTATTCTATACCAGTTACTGATAATATCGCAATGGATAATGATGGGTCCTTGTTGTGTTCTCGAAGGTCCACTAATAAGAGAGAAATATATTATTCTCAACTAGACAGTCAATCGGGACCTACCACTCTGTTTTTACAGTCGTTGGCCAAGTGGCTTCTCCTTTGTTAAAGAAGAAAAGACACACGATGGATTTCGGAAACAAGAAGCTCCCAAACCAAAACGATGAAAATAAGGTGGTTATTAAACCATGGGTGACTTGAGGTGTGCACAATACTTAACGGTAAGTTGGCTAAAAGTCCTGAAGGAGATGGGAGATTCATTAGCGTGAAGTCGGGACTGGACTGTGAGTGTTGCTCATCTTCTGCTGATCTATCAACTCTCCGCTGACCGTGAAAACTCTGCTGTCAAACTCCGACTGATGTCCGTGCTGCCCCTGTAACATCTGTCTGGATCTGAGGGACTTGAGGGACCAAACAGATGGTGATATGTCACAACAAAATGGCTGACACGTTTGGATGAGGGGAAAACATCTAATTTTAGCTTGCCCCCTTTATGATTGTCACCCAGGTTATTTATAACCGACTTACTTCAAGTCTTTGTGCTAGAACGCTTAATTTAATCTTTACTCTTTTGTTAATTCATTTTTTTTTTGCAGATTGAAAGGGTTAGATTATTTACAATAGATTGGAGAAAGGGATTTTTATAAGGTAGATAAACATTTGATTATTTACAAATAGCAATAGTGATTGAGATGGAATGTTTTGCAGGTTTGGGTTTAGTAATGTCTAAGATAACGTTTATATTATATGTGACATATATAAATGGAATAGATAGAGAAATATATGTTCGGATAATAATTGGCTACATTTCCACTAATTTATATTTAGTCCTCGAGGTTTCAGTGACTCGCTGTCACTCTCCTCAGGGGAATGATTATTTTTATTTTCTATTTATATATGACAGAGAGATAGATATTGAGATATTGTATATACTTTATTAATCGTACATATAATATTATATAGGGTTAGGAATATATAGAGTAAAACATGTATAAAAACAAAATAATTACAAATTATTTGTATAAGACGAATCACACTGGGTATCGTTTGGTTCAATGTCACAATCTGTCCTGAAGTCGGACGGGCCTAGGTCGGAATTCCCGACTATTGCTATGTCAAGGAATTTCTTCAGAGCAGAGAGAGAGAGAGTCCCTGAAACGTCGGTAGTAAAATAAAAATAAAAATCGGTGTATGCAGCTTTTTTTTTTCTGAACAAACATTCAACCAACAAATTATTTTCAAAACAAAAATATATTTTATCAAAAATGATAAGAAGTAATTCCTCCCAAACTACATAATTGACCGTCAATTATATTGTAAATTTATTCTTTAACCACTAGTTAAATATATTGGCAGAAATCATATAAGTAAAACTAGTTTCATCGGCGTGCTACTTATTTATCATCATCATCATGATATATCCATCATTGTTGACCTGTTTGTATATTATTTATATTCCGCTTTACCTCCTCTTATTTATACGAATATCTGCTTGTGTCTTTATTTACCTGGCGTTTACTCTTGTCTTGCATTTACCTACTCTCACTTATTTATACTTCTTTCCGCCTGTCTCTGAAGAGAGATTATTTACTTTAGGTCATAATATCTATTTATATACATATTTAATAAATATCTAGTGGTTATTTTTAAAGGAATAATTAAAAGAAATATTTTCTAAAATTATCACTGTATTGTAATTGTGTTTTAGACATTTTAATGTAAATTTACCAGTTAGAAGACCCTAATCTCCAAATATTTTATTCATTCCGTTGATGATGCCCCAAGATAAATCGGGCAAAAAGAAGCCGGAAGTTAATAATTCGGACCAAACGAGAAGAGGGGGATCAGTCGATCCCTAATAAAGATCGTCTGCTGTCCAGAAATCCCGGGCGATGGAGATTGAATTAACAAAATGTGGTCATAAGTCAAAAACAGGATTTTCCAGGCAGACGACCTGGGAAGATTTTGGCGGGAAAAGATTTATAAGGAGATTTGACCCGCGCCATTTGGGCGCAGACGAAAAGTACATTTGTCAAACTTGGCTGCCATCTTCCTAGGCGATGAAAAAATAAATTCTTCGATAAATTTTCCCACCTTCTCTTCCCCTTCTCTACAGCAATAGTGGTAAAATCACCGCATCTCTCTGTCTTTTGGCTATCTATTGTTTGAATGTTGTCGATCCTCCTCACTTTGAAAATATAGTTCTATCCTTACAACCTAAAAAATATCTATCAAACACGAGGCTAAAAATATATAACCCTGATATATGCATGTGTGCTGAATATTTCCTCCTTTAATGAATAAAATTTCATATTAATTTGCATAGAGTTTTTAATATCGAAAGATTTTTTAATGTTTGGTTTTGAATTCGATTTATAATTTGTGTTGAAATAATATGTTTTACGTACATAGGTGATGAATTTGCTTCCACGCCAATTCTTGACATGATGGGGTGAAAGATGATGGGTTAAGCAGTCTTGGAATGTAGTAAATATAATCGGTCGTCGTGCGAGGAAGGACCAGCTGATCATAAAGTCGCTGTCAGCTCATGGCTGAAGTCAGCTGCATGAAGTGACATTTAGACTGCGTCTTGTTCAACATTCCCATCAAAACTGTGGCAGGACATTCTGTGTTTAAAAATAAAATGGAGGCACGGTTATCACTCCTCTTTACAAGGATGGAATGGTCTTCGGACCCAACACATATACAGTTAAGGAATAACCACCCTTCTTTGGTGAAAATTTACTGGACTTATATTTATCCATCGGCTGGAAGAGACTGGAGTTCAGACTCTATGGGGTCCTGTCAACTGGCGTCATAGGTATCAGATACTGAACTCTAAATATACTATCTATCCTGGATCTCTGTCGTCACAGTCGCTTAGAATTTTATTTGCTACTCAACCCATGCCATGTCTATCTTTGACTAATTGACCAAGATATTATGGTCTTCTAGTCCAACACAATTGCCGCCCTGAGCAGACAGTTCGAAGTACACCGTGGAAAGACGCCAGGCAAGCAGAAAGCCACTAACGTTGCAACATAGGTGAGATTTCCCGGGTTCAGGGTGGAAATAGTTCTCTCTCTTGCTACTCAACCAAATACTGACTTTATGTGCAAGTTCGAGCACATAAGGTATGACCATTCTCTATTGTTAACGACGAGAAATATAAAATGGAACAGTACAGGATGATAAGTAAAGCGCTTCTGCTGGTCGTGCAACTGACCGTTGATTTATAATTCCTGAACAAACCCTTTCTTGAGTTGACAAGAAATATATCAGCCGAATACACGTTCTGTGTGTCAGGCGGTACGTTAATTGACTCCTTAAGTCCCGGATCTCTACTTTATAACCTCTTCCTATACATCAGGTCTTAGATTTCAGGAATTAAAACGAACCGTTTTATAGGAATCTCCTTTTACGCGCGCCTGTACCTATGAGAACAAACAACCCGAAACGCCTATGTCGTTAGCTTCTCATGATATTTCAGTATAGACCAATTCAATCAAATCAGAAAAGATAAAATATCAAATATGCGAAATAAACTCTCAGAGAAGAATTTAAAAAACAATAACAAGACTCAGAACGAAACACTATAAAGGAATGAAAATACACCCAGATGGCACAAGAACCTATAGGACAAGCAACAACTGTCTTGGTGTGGAACT
>CP092868.1:84627732-84655547 GCA_030710605.1 Cordylochernes scorpioides
ATATCTAGTATTCCTGTACAAGCCTCCAACGAAGGACTGTGTGTGTGACAGCAGCGGCCGACGGCTGCCAGTTTCCGCAGTCCTGGCATGGATCGTGGTTCCAGAAGGGAGTCCAGGACCCCATCAAACTCTTCAACGGGACCCTGTCGCACAAGGGAGTCTGTCATCACGCCGAGGGAGACAAGTTCGTGCTGGAGAACAGGTGGGTTATTTGCTGGCAACTTGTGTCATCTAGGGAAATACGATTTGTTGTCCACTTTGGTTGTTTCTTCGGTTGTCTACTTCGCTTTGTATACTCAATGTTGTCTACTTGGTTAGCATTTTTGTTCGTCAAATTGGTTGTTTTTGGTTTGTTTGAAAACTTGCTTTCTAGCTTAGTTGACAAATGTATTGTTAATATAGTTGTAATTTTGTTTGACACCTTCATTTCTGCCTTGGTTTTTAAATGGATTGTTAACTTGGTTGTTAATTTGGTTGTCATTTTGTTCGTCAGCTTGGTTTCTAGCTTGGTTGTCAAATGGATTGTTAACTTGGTTACTAATGTGGTTATTTTTTCGTCATTTTATTTCTAGCTTGGTTGTCAAACGGATTGTTAGCTTGGTTACTAATGTGGCTATTTTTTCGTCATTTTGATATCTGGATTGGTTGTCAAATGGATTGTTAGCTTGGTTACTAATGTGGTTATTTTTTCTTCATTCTGATATCTGGATTGGTTGTCAAATGGATTGTTAACTTGGTTACTAATTGGGTTATTTTTTCGTCATTTTGATTATCTGGATTGGTTGTTAAATGGATTGTTAACTTGGTTACTAATGTGGTTATTTCTCGTCATTTTGATATCTGGATTGGTTGTCAAATGGATTGTTAGCTTGGTTACTAATGTGGTTATTTTTTCGTCATTCTGATATCTGGATTGGTTGTTAAATGGATTGTTAACTTGGTTACTAATGTGGTTATTTTTCGTCATTTTGATTTCTAGCTTGGTTGTCAAATGGATTGTTAACTTGGTTACTAATGTGGTTATTTTTTCGTCATTTTGATTATCTGGATTGGTTGTTAAATGGATTGTTAACTTGGTTACTAATGTGGTTATTTTTCGTCATTTTGATTATCTGGATTGGTTGTTAAATGGATTGTTAACTTGGTTACTAATGTGGTTATTTTTCGTCATTTTGATTTCTAGCTTGGTTGTCAAATGGATTGTTAACTTGGTTACTAATGTGGTTATTTTTCGTCATTTTGATATCTGGATTGGTTGTCAAATGAATTGTTTACTTGGTTGTCATCATGTTCGACAACTTTGAAAAACTGCAGACACAATCCCTGATATAACGCGAGGAACCAAAAACTTTTTGTCAACCAAATAAAAACTACCGTAAGATAGGGTTTTATGTATTGCTGATATACTTTGTGTTGTCGAATATAGACAATTATTGGTTAGGTCGAATATAGACAATTATTGGTTAGGTCGAATATAGACAATATTGGTTAGGTCGAATTATATATATGATTTCGCCTTTTGCCAAAATATCAATTTTAAACACAACCGTTTATATAAAATATATAATTACTTATTTGAAGTTATAAAACTGATTGCCGTATAGAGATTGAGTTTACCCATTTTATTATAAGGAATTTTATCCATGAATATAGTTATTTATTTATATTTCTGATCTGTCGGAAATCTTACTTAAATAAATTAATTAATGAATTAGGCAACAGTCTATTCCATATTTCTCTAATTAAAGCCACACGGCTATTAATTGGAATAATTACGCATAAATTATATCAAGCAGCCATTTTGTCTGGATATTAAGTAGGAAAGAAATAGGTATATTAGTCTGAGATTGAAAAGAATGCTCCCATCAAAAAACTTCAATAAAAAATTCCCGCCCATTTCCTGTTGGCAGAAGATTAGCTAAGATCCTTATTTACCTTTATGTAAATGTCCGCCATTTTTTTAAAACTCTAGCTTCCTCCAATATGGTCTAAGCCTAAAATTTTCATTTAATTTTGTTCGGCTCTTCCTTTTCTACTAATATTAATTTTTATAAAGTCAATAAAAATCATTTCGCGGCATAATGAACTTTGGTCGTTTGTGTTACTGTTTATAAATTAACATTCTGTTTTTTTTATATATATATATTTTTTAAATAGAGCGTATATAATAGGCTTGCAATCTTGATACAGTTTCTTTAATACATATTTTATTGCGATGTTATCTCTAAATTATTTTAATACACCTTATATTTAGTAATTTTTTTTAGTGAGTGTGTAGTAGAAAATAAACATACCTATATTATCAAAATGACCAGATAAAAATGCTAAGAATGGAAGAAAAAGAAATAGTTTAACGTGAAAATTAAGAAAAAATCAAAAGATTTGAATATACACTGGTAGCCAAAAGTTAGGTTACACTTGGTATTTATCTCTAATTTAAAATTATTTATTTCATAAAACATATTTATATTGTAAATCCCTATATATATAAAAGTCAGTGTATGTATGTATGTATGTGGGTATCTATGTCGGCTATACACGTCCACAATACGTAACTAATCTGACTGAAATTTTAACAGTATATAGAGTAGAATCTGGAAAAACTTATAGTGAAAATTTCAGGTCTCTATCCCGAATATTCTTCGAGTTATTTGCAAATTGCGTTGCAGCGCCTCTAGCGGTGAAGATGGGAGGTAATATCAGCTGACATGTAAAACGTGTTTTGACAGGACATAGAGAAAAATCTGGAAAATATATTTATCGGATTTTTAGCCAATAAAAAATAAAATTGACAGGTTCTAGGCAAAAATAGTTGTTTTTTTAGTCAGAAAATGATGATGACAATATTGCTGTATCATGTTTGATTATCAGATACAAAATTATATCGGGAAAAATTCCAAAAAGCTGAGACCACGGGTAAAGCCAGTTCATTTTTAGTATGCAGGAAAAAAAATACTAACAGAAAAACATTCATTCGAACAGAAGACACAAAGCCAGATCATCTCTTTATAAAAATATCGCTTCTCTGACACAAAGTTTGGAGCGGGACGTTTCACAAGAGTGACATCCACGGCGCCAATTTATAATTGTAACGAATAGTATTTAAATAAAAACATTTAATCGGGTAAAACCCGGGCGTTGCCCGGGTCATTCGGCTAGTACTCTATAATATGAATAAATAGTACAAATGTGATATTGTACTGGGATAAGGTTCATAAGTTAATAAAAAGGCATCTCGTTATCGTGCAACTGAAAGTTGCTGATGGCTTGCGCCATCTATCGGAATAAATATCAACTATTATCGTTGATATTTAATTATTACAAAATTGGGAATAATTAAAAATCAACGAGAATAATTGATATTTATTCCGATAGATGGCGCAAGCCATCAGCAACTTTCAGTTTCACGATAAGGAGATGCCTTTTTCTTAACTCTATAATATGCTTTTCAACAAATAGGGATAATTAATGGTCAGAACTCTGAAATCAGATTTACAAATGTTTGAACAAACAATTCACTCACTTAATAATGGGTGTGATCCCCTCTTACAGCAATACATTCTTGACACCTGCTTCTCATACTATTTACAAGGTTGTTAACCATTTGAATAGGAATTAGAGTCTGTTATGTTCGGAGAGCAGTCTTGAACTCATCCAGGCTTCTGGGAGGGTGTCAAAGACCGGATACTTGTCTCCCAAGGGCATCCCAAGAATGTTCTAACAGATTCAAATCTGGAGAACTTTCTGGCCAGTCCATTTTTTGAATTCCAGTGTCCTGAAGATACTGAGTCACCAGGTTCGCTCTGTGGGGACGAGCGTTATCGTCCATTATCACGATATCTGTGTCTTCTAGATCAACTCCATTCACGTCTTCCGTTCTTATTTCTCACGTGATGATGACATTGGTATGCAAATTGGAAATATGGAAATACGGGGTGAACAGCTGACGACCTATCGACGGAGCTTTAGTCGGTAATAGTTAATCGTCTTTTTTTATTATCATTTTCAAAAATTTCGCTTCCAAAGTAAAGTTAGTTATGATAATCAAGCTAATTATTGATAGATAATGCGGCAGGAGCCGTGAGTGTCAACTATTAATTAACTTTCAATCAATCTCTATCTAATACACTCTGGTTCTATTACTTAACACGAGGTAACTAGTATTCAACCTCTTATACTGGGTGCGGCTGGAACTCGGCCATTCTCTGTATTCCAAGTGCTGGCTTCTCCCACTGTCTCTTTTTCCTCTATTTTCTTCCTCTTTCATAGTTAATCTAATTTTAATCTTTTTTTGAGTCTCTTTCTTTACATTTTTTATGGAAACGCTCATGAACAATCATCAACAATGTTTATAGACATGCTATCACTTCTGGTGTAATATGATCTAATACCATTTTTAGAAGAAAAAACACAAGTCAGGGAGAAGAGCTTCTTTCATATGAGAGCATTCGTACAAGCTTTCGGGCAAGACGTCCTTCTACGTGTACTCTGCATGATCGTCTTCTTATATGAAGAAGCTCTTCTCCCTCACTTGTGTTTCTTCTTCCATAGCGAATAGGGATATTATCGCTGTCTTAAATACACACACACAAAGCTTTATTAAGACCACCGGTCTTATACAGATTCACCACAGGGAGAAATAATAGATGGAGCTCCTATACTCCAGGCAGCGCAGTACCCAACAACAGCCTCCTGGTCCGACGCATGTCCAGTGGCCACACGTTCCTTTGTGCATACGTCATGGATAGCGAATCACTGAACAGGCTAGTTTACGTTGTCTTAAATGCCATTTTTACCGAGGCTCACTATTCATTATGCTTTTAAGATTTCCTATATTATTATAATAGTAGATTTATTTCAGTGATCAATATCTAAAATAAATGTGTCCTATGTTATTCCTTCATTTTTTAAATAAACTTGTGTTCGCTACGAGAATAAAATATATTTAAGTTAATGATTTAAAAAGGGAATACTTTGATTGCCCGATTGAAGGGCGTTATTGGCTAAAATTTCCTACCGAAGACAGAGAGCAATGAGATTCAATATAGCATCCAACGGTAGAAGCGGAGGTGATGTGGTTCTATAAACTATCGACATCTTAGAATGACCCACTAACCCTGGTGGTCGCCAGTATATGGTATTGTTATTTCAACACCAGACTTCTATTCTATACCAGTTACTGATAATATCGCAATGGATAATGATGGGTCCTTGTTGTGTTCTCGAAAGTCCACTAATAAGAGAGAAATATTATTCTCAACTAGACAGTCAATCGGGACCTACCACTCTGTTTTTACAGTCGTTGGCCAAGTGGCTGCTCCTTTGTTAAAGAAGACAAGACACACGATGGGTTTCGGAAACAAGAAGCTCCCAAACCAAAACGATGAAAATAAGGTGGTTATTAAACCATGGGTGACTTGAGGTGTGCACAATACTTAACGGTAAGTTGGCTAAAAGTCCTGAAGGAGATGGGAGATTCATTAGCGTGAAGTCGGGACTGGACTGTGAGTGTTGCTCATCTTCTGCTGATCTGTCAACTCTCCGCTGACCGTGAAAACTCTGCTGTCAAACTCCGACTGATGTCCGTGCTGCCCCTGTATCATCTGTCTGGATCTGAGGGACTTGGGGGACCAAACAGATGGTGATATGTCACAACAAAATGGCTGACACGTTTGGATGAGGGGAAAACATCTAATTTTAGCTTGCCCCCTTTATAATTGTCACCCAGGTTATTTAACCGACTTACTTCAAGTCTTTGTGCTAGAACGCTTAATTTAATCTTTACTCTTTTGTTAATTCATTTTTTTTTTGCAGATTGAAAGGGTTAGATTATTTACAATAGATTGGAGGATGGGATTTTTATAAGGTAGATAAACATTTGATTATTTACAAATAGCAATAGTGATTGAGATGGAATGTTTTGCAGGTTTGGGTTTAGTAATGTCTAAGATAACGTTTATATTATGTGACATATATAAATGGAATAGATAGAGAAATATATGTTTGGATAATAATTGGCTACATTTCCACTAATTTATATTTAGTCCTAGACGTTTCAGTGACTCGCTGTCACTCTCCTCAGGGGAATGATTATTTTTATTTTCTATTTATATATGACAGAGAGATAGATATTGAGATATTGTATATACTTTATTAATCGTACATATAATATTATATAGGGTTAGGAATATATAGAGTAAAACATGTATAAAAACAAAATAATTACAAATTATTTGTATCAGACGAATCACACTGGGTATCGTTTGGTTCAATGTCACAATCTGTCCTGAAGTCGGACGGGCCTGGGTCGGAATTCCCGACTATTGCTATGTCAAGGAATTTCTTCAGAGCAGAGAGAGAGAGAGTCACTTAAACGTCGGTAGTAAAATAAAAATAAAAACCGGTGTATGCAGCTATTTTTTTCTGAACAAACACACATTCAACCAACAAATTATTTTCAAAACAAAAATGTATTTTATCAAAAATGATAAGAAGTAATTCCTCCCAAACTACATAATGGACCGTGAATTATATTGTAAATTTATTCTTAAACCACTAGTTAAATATATTGGCAGAAATCATATAAGTAAAACTAGTTTCATAGGCGTGTTATTTATTTATCATCATCATCATACCTACCGATGATATATCAATCATTGTTGACCTGTTTGTATATTATTTATATTCCGCTTTACCTCCTCTTATTTATACGAATATCTGCTTGTCTTTATTTACCTGGCGTTTACTCTTGTCTTGCATTTACCTACTCTTACTTATTTATACTTCTTTCCGCCTGTCTCTGAAGAGAGATTATCTACTTTAGGTCATAATATCTATTTATATAAATATTTAATAAATATCTAGTGGTTATTTTTAAAGGAATAATTAAAAGAAATATTTTACAAAATTATCACTGTATTGTAATTGTGTTTTAGACATTTTAATGCAAATTTACCAGTTAGAAGACCCTAATCTCCAAATATTTTATTCATTCCGTTGATGATGCCCCAAGATAAATCGGGCAAAAAGAAGCCGGAAGTTAATAATTCGGACCAAACGAGAAGAGGGGGATCAGTCGATCCCTAATAAAGATCGTCTGCTGTCCAGAATCCCGGGCGATGGAGATTGAATTAACAAAATGTGGTCATAAGTCAAAAACGGGATTTTCCAGGCAGACGACCTGGGAAGATTTTGGCGGGAAAAGATTTATAAGGAGATTTGACCCGCGCCATTTGGGCGCAGACGAAAAGTACATTTGTCAAACTTGGCTGCCATCTTCCTAGGCGATGAAAAAATAAATTCTTCGATAAATTTCCCCACCTTCTCTTCCCCTTCTCTACAGAAATAGTGGTAAAATCACCGCATCTCTCTGTCTTTTGGCTATCTATTGTTTGAATGTTGTCGATCCTCCTCACTTTGAAAATATAGTTCTATCCTTACAACCTAAAAAATATCTATCAAACACGAGGCTAAAAATATATAACCCTGATATATGTATGTGTGCTGAATATTTCCTCCTTTAATGAATAAAATTTCATATTAATTTGCATAGAGTTTTTAATATCTAAAGAATTTTTAATGTTTGGTTTTGAATTCGATTTATAATTTTTGTTGAAATAATATGTTTTATGTACATAGGTGATGAATTTGCTTCCAGGCCAATTCTTGACATGATGGGTGAAAGATGATGGGTTAAGCAGTCTTGGAATGTAGTAAATATAATTGGTCGTCGTGCGAGGAAGGACCAGCTGATCATAAAGTCGCTGTCAGCTCATGGCTGAAGTCAGCTGCATGAAGTGACATTTAGACTACGTCTTGTTCAACATTCCCATCAAAACTGTGTCAGGACATTCTGTGTTTAAAAATAAAATGGAGGCACGGTTATCACTCCTCTTTACAAGGATGGAATGGTCTTCGGACCCAACACATATACAGTTAAGGAATAACCACCCTTCTTTGGTGAAAATTTACTGGTCTTATATTTATCCATCGGCTGGAAGAGACTGGAGTTCAGACTCTACGGGGTCCTGTCAACTGGCGTCATAGGTATCAGATACTGAACTCTAAATATACTATCTATCCTGGATCTTTGTCGTCACAGTCGTTTAGAATTTTATTTGCTACTCAACCCATGCCATGTCTATCTTTGACTAATTGACCAAGATATTTTGGTCTTCTAGTCCAACACAATTGCCGCCCTGAGCAGACAGTTCGAAGTACACCGTGGAAAGACGCCAGGCAAGCAGAAAGCCACTAACGTTGCAACATAGGTGAGATTTCCCGGGTTCAGGGTGAAAATAATTCTCTCTCTTGCTACTCAAACCAAATACTGACTTTATATGCAAGTTCGAACACATAACGTATGACCAATCTCTATTGTTAACGACGAGAAATATAAAATGGAACAGTACAGGATGATAAGTAAAGCGCTTCTGCTGGTCGTGCAACTGACCGTTGATTTATAATTCATGAACAAACCCTTTCTTGAGTTGACAAGAAATATATCAGCCGAGTACACGTTCTGTGTGTCAGGCGGTACGTTAATTGACTCCTTAAGTCCCGGATCTCTACTCTATAACCTCTTCCTATACATCAGGTCTTAGATTTCAGGAATTAAAACGAACCGCTTTATAGGAATCTCCTTTTACGCACGCCTGTACTTATGAGAACAAACAACCCGAAACGCCTAAGTCGTTAGCTTCTCATGATAATTCAGTATAGACCAATTCAATCAAATCAGAAAAGATAAAATATCAAATATGCGAAATAAACTCTCAGAGAAGAATTTAAAAAACAATAACAAGACGAAACACTATAAAGGAATGAAAATACACCCAGATGGCACAAGAACCTATAGGACATGCAACAACTGTCTTGGTGTGGAAATAACACCTACTCACATATTCTCATGTCCAGCAATGGCCGCAGCCTTAAAGAAATTTGACATGGACCCAAAGCAGCAGTTTTACACATCCAAGATTGTGGACATTGCGACTGCTGTGATAGAGATGCACGGGGACATCTGAGGCTCTCCATTGGACACGACAACAACAGAGATCAATCATGTATATGATAGCAATCTGTCATAAAATAAATTTTGTTTTACAATCATTGTCATTAATATTAAAGGGAGAGATGCTTCTTTTGGTACATGAATATCATCCTCCCGCAACTTTATGTTGTAATCTTGCCTGAAAATCGGCCATTGCCATTCACCAGCTTAACCATCTGTTTGATAAATTCGACCGATGCCATAACCCCTCTCGTAGGATGTTATTAAATGGAAACCGTATCTATACTGATGAGGACCAAAGCCTGAAACCATGGTATACAGGTTGGGTTTTTGTCTTAATTTTCCAAAACTGGTATCGTGGCTCATTCTTTATCATCACAAGTAAAGTTGTTACTAGAGTGATGCACAGTGCATCGTTCTGATGGACAATTAAAGGTGCCTCTTTTGCTACATACTTATATATAATCAGGATTATATGAAGTATGCAATAATATCATGTACATTTTTCAATTGAGGATGATATTTTATATATATAGTTTAATCAAAGTTAACCGAAGCATTTGGTAATAAAAATTAACATACCTTAAATAACACGCGGTAATGTAAAATTGCATAAATGTCGTGATAGATTCAGAAGTTTCCTTGTTGTTGTCTGCCGAAATTTCGCCCGCAGTGAAGAAGTGACGTTTGAATAAAAAGAAAACATTAGGTTGGCCACACACCTGTAGAGTTGATTCGTTTATAAATAATGGATCTTTCCCTAACTCGACGACAGAACCTGTGAGAACCAACACAATCTGCAGATGAAGCTTCTAGATAAATGGGAACAAAAGAAGCCGGAAGTTAATTCGGACCAAACGATAAAAGGTGACGGATCAGCCGACCCATTAATAAAGATCGGCTGCTGTCCACTTTTCCCGCAAAAAAAAAAAACTAAAGAGATTGATTCACAATATGTGCCTTTCTAAGTTAATAGAGATTGATCGTTCCAGCAACATATGATCATCTTTGTCTCAAATGAAGACGGTTAAGGACCTCCCAAGCAGACGATCTACACAGATTTTGGCGGGAAAATATATCGGCGCAGAGGAAAAGTTTAATTTTTGCGAATCACTCGATTCTGAAAAAAAAAAAAAAATTTTTTTTATCTAAAAGACAGAAATAACCAACTTATTTTACTAGTCCGACATTTAAAAGTAAAAATATAATTATTGAATATAGTTATAAAAACTACATTATGTGATGAATATAAAACGTACATATTCGATGTATTCATACTAGGTGTATATGCGAGCTCATTATTTTCATTCATCCCTAAATGTATTTATATTATCTTCACATACATTTGAATATTAGGAGATATAGAGATGACCCTCGAGACACCTGTCCTCATGTCGGATGGAGCATGATGTCAGCACGATTCCATCGATCTCCCGGATCAATCGTCACCCGAATCAATCAGACCAATTACAGCGGTCTTCCACACCAAATGGAAGAACCAAATAATTGGCGGACGGCTGCACCATAATGGCGGGTTTGTGTGGCCCCTTCATTAATGCTAAATTACAGGAGGGATACACAAAAAGTAAGCTTAATTATAGGGAGATAGGAACTGTGAGCTTTTTACAGGATTGCTTGCCCGCCCGTGCCTGCCTGCCAGCCAATCAGAAGGCAGCTTAGAAGAAAGTCTTGAAATCGGCCTCCATTTGTGAAATGGCTTGTCCCATATTGCAGAAAGTCTATTAGTTTAATTTTGTTTTTGGTACGGGGGGTGGCTGATAGACTGCACTTCACTTGTTTGTTAGAGATGGCGACACTTGTCAAATGTCAACCTATGTAGGTTGGTGCTTACTCGTAGTGTTGCCAGTTTTTATTTTATAAATATTCTGGGCAATTTGTATCCCAGTGAGGGCGAGAATAATCGAAAATATCTTTATATTGGGTAGTATTTGTATATTACCTATTTGCATATCCCTTGGAGTGTAAAGTATGTAATAAATTTAATTGAATAAAAATAACGAGTCTGTGTTCCGTTTGGCGAATCGGAATATCTTTTCAGTAGGTAAAATGTTGTTCGGAAGACAAAGAAACCTAATTGATAATTATCAATGTTGTTATAACAGAGTGTATACCACTTATAATAACAGAGTGTAGAGAGAAAGGACATCCTGCATACTTGAGATAAAACATATTCTGTCAAATACTGAACTGGGGAGTCCCGAATAGGTGGTGTACCTACCTACCAATGGAACTTTTGCCGGGAGGATATTAATATATAAAAATAAAGATCACCTCTTCCGTCAAAAAGACGTCGAAAATAGACGCCGTCTATTGACCATCGCCGCAAACTAGCGGCCTTGAGTCGGTGACAAAGCTACAACACCAGCTTTGGAAACTGAGAAGCGTCCACCTGGCCCTCCTCAGTCTAGGGCTAACTATATTCTATGAGATCAACTTTGCCAGCTAAACACCTCTTGGCAAATTTTGAATATTCCATTAGATCCCTTGTGGAGATCTTATGAAATTTTGACGGGAGATGTGACCTATACCTACCAATGTTATTTGAACAAAAGTTATTATCAATAAAGGTAGTGAGAGGATAGAAAAAAAACTCGGAAACAACATTGTATTGGATACATTGGGTGAGTTCAGAAATAGCATAGAGTGAGTCTGGAGGGATGCACTCACTTGTTGGTTGACAAAGAATAACTTCCGTAGGTACAAAAGATCTTTAGGACTTTATTTAAGCCTAATAAATAAAATAATTACAGAAGAATGCAAAAAATATAAAACAACAATAAATAAAACAGCAGTCACAAACTCACCAACTGCAGCACAGTGAAGGAAAGCAGGCGCAGAACAGGAGACAGAAGTTGGTAGAACCTTCTAGAATCTTCCAGGAAGTACACCGGCGTCGGCGGTAGGCAGCAGTCCGACCTCTTGAGACAGCTGCTTGCTTGGAGTACACCACGTAGCTTCGTGGAAATGAAGGGACGCCATCGACCAATTGTTGGAGTCATGGTGGATCAGCAGGAATAGCACTCTACAGATGGTTAGAACTGACCAGTGCTTATATATCAATTAAATACAATTTTCTATTGTTCCTACTGCGAGGAAAATCTATTAGAAGAGTCTATATACTGATCAGCATTAAACCCTTCTAGCAATTTCGATCTATCAGACCGCTGTTTCTCCTATATTTGTCTGTAGTCTAGTCTGCCACATTTAGAGGAATTCTTGATGAATGGATTTGGGAAACTAAGGACATATAATATTTGGGAAAACTAAGAACATAAGCTTTCAGGACAGAGGAAATAAAAGCCATTGCGCTCCTCTACAAATACTTCAAACTTGGCCCTTTAGGTATAACGTCTTCTTTGATAAAATAATAATTAAAAAAAACTTTGAAATAATTATTGTGTGATCATTGCCATCGGAATATGCTTTCGAAAACCTTTTTTCGAAATAGATTCGCTAAAAACATTAATATCTTCTGAAAACTTAATCAATAAAGATTCAAGTCCTTTCCAATATTTTACATTATATAACTCTCTGACGATGAGATAAAATTATTACTTTTCAAATTCAATATTATAATAAATATATTTGTATAAAAGAATTTCTGTAGAAACCGATAACTTAATACATCACAGTTTTAATGTATTTTTCATTCGTACCCCTGATCTATTTAAAAGATAAATTTTATGTATATATGCAAATATAGGCCTGAGTAGAGATTTACTTTTAATGTGAGTACTAGTGAGATATCTCTCCGCAAAAACTAGATATGATTTATATGAAATGTTGTTGATATAAAATTCCTATTTTTGATGGGAAATAGAAAAAAATAATTTTTATTTTTCTATTTATATGATAATATATGTAATAAGATATGCAAATTAAAAATGTAAGAGATTTGAAAATAAATAAATTATTTTATATATTTCACAAATAAATGATAAATTATTTATTGAATGCAAATATTACTCAGGCAATATACACGTTATCCGTATATTTAATCATTTATTTAGTTTTGAGAGTGAATTTATTAAAATATTCTATATTGAGTATTTATACACAAATCCCATATATATGTATATGAACAATATACATATGTCGTACTTTGTATTTCAGGAATCAAATTATTCATATCCATTTATTCCTTTTTTAAATTAGAATACGAAATTCTTCAATTAGCGAAATGAAGATGAGAAGAATTGAGAATTAGTGATGAATTTTCCAAGAGATTTCACCAAGTTCATTCAACAGATTGCTACAATTATTATATTATTCATTCTGCCTTTATACAGGGTAGCCATTAAGAGGCAAATAAAAATAAAAACTATAATTATTTAAATATTGATAATAGATTAAGCTTTAATACCATCGAGATAAATAAATTCAATAAAATATACAGAAGAAAAATTATAAACTCTTCAATTTATAGTTAACTCTCTAGCCGAATGACCCGGGCAACGCCCAGGTTTTACCCGATTAAATGTCTTTATTCAAATACTATTCGTTACAATTATAAATTGGCGCCGTGGATGTCACTCTTGTGAAACGTCCCGCTCCAAACTTTGTGTCAGAGAAGCGATATTTTTATAAAGAGATGATCTGGCTTTGTGTCTTCTGCTCGAATGAATGTTTTTCTGTTAGTATTTTGTTCCTGCACATAAAAAATGAACTGGCTTCACCCGTGGTCTCAGGCTTTTGGAATTTTTCCCGATATAATTTTGTATCTGATAATCAAACATGATACAGCAATATTTTCATCATCATTTTCTGACTAAAAAAACAACTATTTTTGCCCAGAACCTGTCAATTTTATTTTTTATTGGCTAAAAATCCGATAAATATATTTTCCAGATTTTTCTCTATGTCCTGTCAAAACACGTTTTACATGTACATTTGGTCAGCTGATATTACCTCCTATCTTCACCGCTAGAGGCGCTGCTTGCGAGCGAAAAGGCAAATTTGCAACGCAATTTGCAAATAACTCGAAGAATATTCGGGATTGAGACCTGAAATTTTCACTATAAGTTTTTCCAGATTCTATTCTATATACTGTTAAAATTTTAGTCAGATTAGTTACGTATTGTGGACGTGTATAGCCGACATAGATACCCACATACATACATACATACATACATACACTGACTTTTATATATATAGGGATTTTAACAACAACAACAAAAAGATTCATTGAGACCTTTTAGTCTTATACAGATTCTCCAAGCAGAATTAAGCTTTAATCTCTATTACCTAAATTTATATAATTATAGTTTTTTATTCTAGTTTTTATATTAATTTTTAATAAAGAAATAAAGGTTTTCGGAGTTTATGGACCACCCTGTATATCGTCTGCATTTAAAGACTTATTAATAGTGTTTAAGGAAACTAGGGAAGGAAAGATGCATCTGTAATTGTAGAAATTTCACAAATATTTGAGCTATGTGCGATCACAGTTCTTTAGTTTGAAGAACAAGACAACAGGTTTAGACACAACATGTGCTATGTTGAAGATAGCAAGGTTTTACATATTATTGCTGATGGCTTGCGCCATCTATAGGAATAAATACCAACTATTCTCGTTAATTTTTAATTATTCCAGAATTGGCCAAATACCCATTCTTGATTAATCAAGAAAAGCTAACCACGGACGCGTTTCGGGCTGTTGACCCTCATCAGCGTGGTGCAAGCTGCACCTCAACAACCAAAAAATTGGTCATTCACACATCCTGAAAGATCATGAAACGGGTAGTTAAGGCCAGAATTGCGTGAGACCGCGACACAAAGTGCACCTTATCCCAATACAAATA
Organism: Cordylochernes scorpioides; assembly: GCA_030710605.1. Lineage (NCBI taxonomy): Eukaryota > Metazoa > Arthropoda > Arachnida > Pseudoscorpiones > Chernetidae > Cordylochernes > Cordylochernes scorpioides. The sequence continues at coordinate 84,642,568 of CP092868.1, forward strand.
TCACATTTTCACTATTTTTCACAAGGTTTTACATAGGGTTGTATAGCAATGAGAAGTATTCATGCATATATGTAGGTCATACTGAATATAAACGGATATATTTATAGCACCAAAGAAAAATGTATGAAGGGAAAAATTAAATTATAATTTGATCAAACCGGCGAGATATAATTTAATATTAAAATATGAGCGGCTAAAAATTACACCACGCTGTGAAAATATTAAATTTAAAATCGAATTCCTAATTGCATAATGATTCAGCAGGACTGCCGAATACATTGTTCTACGAGTTTCTCTATGAGATAGAAAATATTTATCATTGAGATAATATATTCAATAAAATATACAGAAGAAAAATTATAAACTCTTCTATTTATAGTTAATTTTAACAACAACAAAAATATTTATTAAGACCTTTTAGTCTTATACAGATTCTCCAAGCAGAAATGTAGGATACATGCAGGAAAGACAGTGATAGTACCTTAATGGTAATATGTATGCATTGAATGTAATTCCACTGTCCTATAAGCTTATGTCCATAGTTTTCTTTAAAAACATTTCTGAGATTCCACCCTTCAGTGCTGCGTATATAAGCAGAATCGTCCAATACAGTATTAGAGCTCTGAGAAGAAGCGGTTTAGTGAATTAAATTGGCGAAACCGCTGGGAGGGTTCACCACTGATGAGACAAGCGCTCCCAATATATTTTTCATCGCAGTAAGGACAGTAGAAGTTTGTATTATATAAAAAAGAAACATTCGTTCTTTTAAATCCTTTCATTTTATATGATATTTATATACAGGAAAAATTAAATAAAAACAATCAAGCTAATATATAGTATGGGTAAATTGGAGGAAAATAATTTTATATTTAATAAAAGAAAACGTAACGAAGAGACGTAGAAAGTGAGAAAAACAAAAGAGAAGGTAAATAGACTTGAAAAATATAAAAATAACACACTGGTCTTATACACACTCTAAGTTCTTTTTCCTGCTTACCGCTTTGTAAAAGTTATATTGGGACAGAGCAACTATTCGACTTGATATGGCGCTGGTTAAAATAATTTGGTCTAATATTAACACAAATCAATAACGCGCCCTCTCTCTATATATATAGAATGAAAGGATTTAAGCAACATTCAGCAACATAAAATAAACAGTTGTGCTTAATTCCTTTCATAGTTGATTTTATTTGCCTAGTACAAATGGATATGTTGATAGTGGGAGCTCTCATTGGTAGCATGTCAGGATCCAAAGACTAGTTTGAAACACTACAAGGGCTACAGTTAGCTGAAAAAGGATTTGCCCGAAAGCTTCCTTTAATCAGCAACAACAACAAAAAGCTTTATTAGGACCTTTTCGTCTTATACAGATTCTCCAAGCAGAAATGTTGGATACATGCAGGAAAAACAGCAATAGTACCTTAATGTTAATACGATATTTGTAGGACAACAAAGCCCAATGGTAAGAATTTTATAAAGGAGAAAAATATAATAGAAAACTTACTTCGACATTTTATCAGATTTTGTACAGTACTGTAAACTCATTATGGTGAGAGTAAATATACTTTTACTCTTTAATATATATTCTTTTATGTTTCCTTTATTCAAATATTATATGTTTTTTCGTATATGTTGTGATTAAATGGAAGATTATCACACATATATAAAGTTGAAAACATAACAGGAGACTTGTAAGCTGTACGCTCGAATTCCACACCGTAGAGCTGATCTCATATAACCGACTGCTAAAAAAACTTGGAAATTCATTATCACAAAATCGCGGATTTCCACAAATTACAAAAAAGCATAAGATGCCGTAAATCTTTGTATTTACTTAATTAAAGGAAGCTTTCGGTCTAGTCCTTCTTCAGATAACTAAAACGTTTTAATTATAAGGTGGCAACGTGACATCTATATATAAAAATGGAATAATTAAAGCACGAATGTTTGTTTTTTAAATATAAAACAAACTTCTAATGTCCTTACTGCGATGAAAAAATACTTGGAGAGCTCTAAGAAACGGTCTGGTAAATTAATTTGGTGAAACCACTGATGAGCTAACCCCCTCACGATTTTTTCATCGCAGTAAGGACAGTTGATGCTTGTTTTTATATTTAAAATATAAAACGTTTTAGTTAGCTGAAAAAGGGTTTGCCTGAAAGCTTCCTTTAATCAACAGCAACAACAAAAAGCTTTATTAAGACATTTTAGTTTTATACTCCAAGCAGAAATGTAGGATACATGTTGGAAAAAAGTAATAGTACCTTAATGGTAAAATTATATTTATATACAGGAAAAATTACATAAAGACAATCAAGTTAAATAAATCGATTAGTCTGGGGTAAATTGGTGGAAATGCAATTTATTATACATGGATTTACCACGGATTCACCGAAAATGAAGATAAAAAAGCAAAAGCTATTCACAATCAATATTGAGATAAGGAAATTTATACATTGTAATTTTTTTTAAGAATCATATGCGTCTATAATAGTATCGAATTTTCATAACAGATGGCGTGCTAATGCATCATAGTATAATTAAGATAATTGAGCTCATAAGCAGATTTGAAAAGGTAAATCCGAGGAAAAGGAAAAAGATAAGCTTCCTTTAATTAAGCAAATCAAAGAGTTGCGACATATTGTGATTTTTAGTAATACCTTGGACAGTAGGTCGCCATGGAATGTAGGTGTTGTGGTTCCTTCTAACCTGTTGTTTGAATCATGCTCTACTTCAATCAGGATAGATGTGGATTTTTAAGTCTGGGAGATGAACTCTTCTTTAATCTTTTTAAAAATCAAGGAAAGACTTTTACTCCTTGTAGCCTAAATAGCGTACATGCCATTGTGAAACGAAATTTGACAATTTATACCGCAAATGTTTCTTTTGAACGAAAAATCTAAATTTATTTTAAGGGGAAATAACGATTATTTCTAAACTTAGGGATGAAGTATGAAATGATTAATTGTGAAGTGTAATGATAAACTCAAAATAAAGTGGGATGGTCCAGGGATGGAAATTATCATTACTCTTCACAATTCATTCTATCATACTTCATTCCTAAGGTTAGAAATAATCGTTATTTCTCCTTAAAATAAATTTCGATTTTTCGTTCAAAAGAAACCTTTGCGGTATAATTGTCAAACTTCGTTCTACAATCATAAGCCGCATTATATTGTATTGTACATGCCATTGATAATATAAAATAGTTTAAAATACTATTTTTAATATTACTAGAATATACACACACACAGATTCACCACAGGAAGAAAGGAATCATAGATGGAGCTCCTGTACTCCAGGCAGCGCAGCACCTAACAACAGCCTCCAGGTCCGACGCATGTCCAGTGGCCACACGTTCCTTCGTGCATACGTCATGGTTAGCGCATCACTGAACAGGCTAGTGTGGAATCAACCGCGTTCTAGTCTTCGCTTTCCTCGTCCAAATGGACCACGACATTCGGCTATTCTATTAATCTCCTCCGAACGGTGACTATAATATATACACTCACTTTAAATATTTTCCTATCTCATTTAAGTTTTTAAAAATTCCTTTATAAATTATTTTTGTAAATATCATTTTCAAACTGCAAATTCTATCACCTCGTTTCCCCTATATATATATATATATATTTTTTTTTTAATTAACAAAAGAAATGTAATTAGTATAGTGTTTGTATACTATTTTCCTATCTCTCGAGATGGAGTATTAGTTAAGTATAGTGTGAAAAGACAAACCAGTGAAAATAGTTAAATGTATTTTGAATTTTAAGATGTCTTAAGAGAGAGTTCCAAAAGAGAGGAAGTTTTAACCCTCCGTTCCCAAACGTCCATTGCATGTTTTTTTACAAAGTTTTTTGTCCGCCTTATCCTGGAATAGAATCCCTGGAGGCTTCCATTTTTACCTCTAAATAAATATAAATTTCCCACTTCATAAAAAAATACATTTGAATTACAAAAGTCTATTTGCTAACCTGTATTTGCTTCCACCAGGGGGCTCGTGGAATAATAATGACAGGAGATTTTTTTTGTCGTCTGCCGCTTGAATTTTTGTCGTCTGCTGTTTTTTTTTTTAAGATCGTCTGGAAAAGTAAGATGAACAAAATACTAGTTGGGGCGCGCCATTAAAACTTGCAGTTTTCCAAGGTTGTATTTATCTGCTGCAAGGTTTGTGGCGTGAGGCCTACATTTTTTTTCTCACCAGACGAAAAGAATGAAGAAAAGAAAGTATAGAAAGGGTTATGTGGAAAACTTGGGATATTGTATTTTATATAAAATAGCTAGATGATGATGATAAAAATATAGAACTCTGAGAATAAAAAAGAAGCTTTTCCAGGCTCACAATCAAAAGATTTTGTGGAGGGATTTTTATTTTTAAGAATCTCTCTCTCTCTCTCTCTTTGGCGCGCTTTTTTTTCTATTTCTTTAACCTTTTAGCATTTTTTTATTTTCCACCTTTCATCTTTTACTTTACTATATCTTTTCTTTGATAAAATATCTTTGCAGACGACCCGTCACTTTGTTTAGCTCGAGATCATCATAGAAAGGCGATAATCTTTTGATATGTTTTCCATAGAATTTTCAATAAACACAATTTGAAATATTCTTGATAAACAGAATAATATAGAATGAAATTACTCACAGAGTATCAGAAAACATTATTTAATTGAATTTTATAATACTACGTTATTTCCTTCGTGCGTTTCACATGCACTTTCGTTCTTCAAAGTTGAAATTTTTTAGAATTAATATTTTTTAAATACCAGCTTTTTTTTAAAATACCAATATTATATGTTCTAAAGATTTTTAATTCACCTTTATTAGTTTTGAAAGTATACTAATCAATTTTTAAAAATATATGTGGCAATGGGGTGTTAACCGTTTGTAGTCAAAAGTCAAATTAAAACAAGATAATCGTAGAGAAAACCGGCAATATAATTTTCAAAATTACTCAATGTATCAGATTGGAACATAAACAATAAATAATATTTTTTTAGGATTATTTTATAGCTATATATATTTTTATTTATCTCTAACAGCCGTATTAAAAACATTTTGATTATACATTTAAAAATTCTTTTTTTTAATACTAATTTTAAGCAACGGGAAATGAAACGGAGAAACAATAAACCCGTAAATATAGATTTAAAAAATTATATTTACAAAAATATATTTGAAAAAAAAAGGTGTTGATATTAAAAAAAAAAGCAAGCTTATCCTGACCAGGAGCACATGTGCTCATGTGTTACTTCTATAAAGCACATGTGCTCCTGGTCAGGATATGCTTTCTTTTTTTTAAAATATATTTATATTTTATTAATAGGTATATAAATACCTTTAAAGCCGGTGACAAATACTTGTTATCGTCTTTAAATAAATTATTTACTGTATATATTTTATTTGAATAACATTAAATGATTCTTAAATCAATCTAATAGGAAAGAGACGAGTCATTTCACTGCTATGTATTTTGATGATGAAGGGAAATGGTATAGAAATAAAAAAAATATTGAGAAGTGGAAAGATGTTTGAAATTGTATACAAAACACCTATGTATACAATGTGAATATCATTAACCATATTATATCCTTATTAATTCCTTCCTTACGTCCCCCACAATCTAAATACGTTTGTAAAATATTACAATTTGTAACATTAATTAAGCTGTGATGATATTTTGGTATTGCACCGCTGTGTAACACATGGTATGTAAATAGGAGGCATATAGATGTGACAAATTAATCCTCCTGTCAGGCTGTCATCTCAAATTCGAATATTTGATTCCCACTGTCAACAATACTAATTGTCACAACTTTTGGTCACAATTAAACCTATGCAAATTACCACCCATTAATCTAGGCCAATCACATATCCCCCAAACGATTCTTTGACCACTATCGTCTGACGCAGTTTTCTTACTTCTACAATTTATTTTTTGTTGTTTTCTTTTTTTTTTTTTTTTATTCGCAAGGTATCGTATGGCTTGTTTTCCTTCCCCGAACTTTCCGTGTCGTCCGTCCGTTTCTTCTGTAATTAGAGGTGCTGTTGACTTTGTCGTCTTTTCTTTTCTCAAAATATATTCACTTTTATTCTCTTTTTTATATACAGCATAGACAAAAATCAATATGTAAATAAATACTTGAATTTTAAAAATGAAACTAAAAAGTATCCTAATAATAGCACGCATATATATATATATATATATATATATATATATTCAAGGAATGAAAGGAAGAAAAAATTGCAAAGAGTTTCTTTATTTATATATATGTTTGAAAATAGAGCAATCCATATATTATATTATTTAAAAATGCCTATTTTGGATCATAAAGTTTTATTGATACGCGAATTGATACGCGAGCTTCTCAAAACAATCTTGTTCCCCGAAGAAGTTTGGCGAGTTGCCACACGAAATATTTTAAATAAAACTTTATGATCCAAAATAGGCATTTTAAAATAATATATATATATATATAAATATACTAGCCGAGTGACCCGAGAAACGCCCCGGGGTTACCCGAAGAGCCCGTGAGGACAAATTTAGAGTATAGATAGTGGCTTAAAAATTGAAATTGGTATATTCTGATTCTTAGAAGCAGCATTTTAAGTAAAGTAAAATAAAAATACTTTAAAACAAAAAGATATATATATGTAATATTGTTGCAAAAGTCGATGTATGGATATGCTGGCAGTCGTTTACGTGAGGCGAGTGTTGATGTTCTTCCCACACGCGGACAACAAGAAGCAGAGGCAGGGCTAGATGTTAGCACAGAGAGGGATCGGGGACAGCCCACGGGACAGAGGTAGAGGCCATGACACAAACTTTGATGCTTATCCCCGAGACATGGAGAGAGAGAGAGCCTGAGCGAGACGGAAGCCATCTGTCGATGGCCACCCTCTAGAACATCTGCTGCTGACCCCCCCGCCAAAAACTGTCCTGTTTTCAGGGGTCGTCTATAAAGAGTCCCTGGGGGCCCCACATGGGCTGGGCGTTGGCCTTTTTCCTCCCCTCTGTCCCTGCCACCAGCTGACCGAACACTCTTTGGATCTTTATTTTGACGTCAACATTTTTAGTTTTGCATACAATTAGGGGGTTTAAATACAAATAGTTTATATACAAAATATGGGGGGGGGGGGGGGGGGGAGTTTAGTAAATAGAAATAGTGTACATTTTAATAGAAGGGTAGGATATTATAAGGTATCGGCTTTAACTAATTGGAAGATATGTTCAATATACTAAAAGTGTCATTATTATACAGTTCAAAATATACGATATATATATGTTACTAGCGGATGTACCCGGCTTCGCCCGGGTTTTACCCGAGTAAAGGTTTGTCTAACGAACATTTGTTAAAACAATTCTCTATAAACTTATAAAAAAATAATAGATATATTTGGATAATTTGAAATTCGTAAATTTGAATCTCTCGATAAAGTGAACATTTTTTCCCGGTCCCTGTGTGCCGTGCCATCCTGAATTTTGTCTTTCCTAATTTTCTACATTACAAAATCATCGTTTTATCTAGTGAACATTATTTCCCGGTACCTTAAAAATACTCGATAAGTTGAATAAAATCAATATTAATTGGTTCCCTCGGTAATTGTAAGTTAAAGGAATAGTATCTTTGCCTTGGAATTGTATCATTATTCTTGTCTCAAATAAATTGCCGTGTCATCCTGAATTTTTCTTTCCTAATTTTCTACATTACAAAATCATCATTTTATCTATTCTCCCAATAATATATGTTGTAGATAAATGATAAAGCTAACTTTGACTTGTGCGCAAAATTCCCACGCTCTACGGGCGGAGATCAGAGCTTGGTTAAGTGGTTTCGTCAGTGTAGAGGACAAAACGTTCCGTCGGCGGTTTCATGTTCAAGTCTTTCGCGCAGTCTCTTGGGATTAAAGGATTTGCTTCAAGCGATGGGTGGCTCTCAAATTATATTTAAAAAAAAAACGACACGGGATGTCATTTTGAAAATCTGCGGAGAGAGCGCCAGCGTTGATATTTCCGTTTGTTCGCAAAGGATTGACGACCTAAACCAACTTTTGAATGGCTATGACCTATGGTTATCGTCTGATTTCTACTAATTCAAAAATGAATAGAGGTTCGTATCAAGCAAATTCAAAGGGAAAACAGGAAACTTTTATCAAGTTGGTATGCTTAAAGGACGAAACTATGCAAAAGCTTCTATATAAGTTATTTAATTTTTAGTATCGCATTTATATTTATTCGAATTTTATATTTAAACGATACTCATTATTTCTTTTGATTTTTATATATCGTATATATCGTCTTGCACAATTATTTAAACTTTTTATAAATGTTTCTTATACAATCTAAAATTAGAAAATAAACTGTTAAATCGGTAACCTCAAGGAGATAGCCATTATAAAGCACTAATATTTGAATTAGTTTTACTTAATATATTAGCCCTGAAAGACCCAAGGTCATCAGGCGTGGAGCAGACTTCCTGCCTAAGCCTATCTCCGTCGCAATGGTGGCGCTGCTTGCGAGTTAAATCTACAAATCTGAAAATAACTCTAAGGATATTCAAGATATTCAAGAAATTATTTTTCAGAAACCTTCCCAGTACTATACTAAATAACTTCCCAAAGTTTCATGGCGTTCCAATGAGTGGTTTGGTCTGGCATAAAGGACACACACATACACACACACATACATTCATATATATATAGATATAAAAAAAATATGTTTTTCAAATATATTTCATAGATAAAATACTCTGCTAAATCGAAAACCAGAGGTCGCCATTTTCACTATAAAAACTCGTTGTTTTTGTTTCCCGCTGGCCGGCTCAAATCTTTTGTACATTATGTGAATAAGTTTTTCATTTTTTAGATTCTTACGCCTTAAGCCAGGCATTACCTTTGCTAAATTATGTTTTTTCTATATTCCATAAGCTAATTAAAGCAATTATTGATCAAACCCAAGATTTTAACCACGACTGCATCACCATAACTTAATCCTCAAGATAATCAAAATCAAGCATGAAATCTCTTTTCTATTTGTAATATACTAGCGGATGTACCCGGCTTTGCCCGGGTTTCACCCGAGTAAAGGTTTGTCTAAGGGACATTTGTTAAAACAATTCTCTATAAACTTATATAAAAAAAGATATATTTTGATAATTTGAAACTCGTAATTTGAATCTCTCGATAAAGTGATCATTTTTTCCCGGACCCTGTGTGCCGTGTCTTCCTGAATTTTGTCTTTCCTAATTTTATACATTACAAAATCATCGTTTTATCTAGTGAACATTTTTCCCGGTCCCTTGAAAAATACTCGATAAGTTGAATAAAATCATGGTCGTTTATGGAAGATGGACGAAGTTCCCGGAGGTCATCTTGGGCAAGCCCCCGCGAGGCTTTTTTCTTGTCTACTTGGCACAGCTGTGTCACCAACTCTGCCCCCGCGCGCCAGGACATCTTGACCCCTCTGATTGGTCGGTGGGTACTTGGACTGTCCATCCGGCCGGTGGCCGGACGATTACATTCACTCGACAGGGGGTGGGGCAGACCTAAGCCTATCTCCGTCGCAAGGTGGCGCTGCTTGCGAGTTAAAGCTACAAATCTGCAAATAACTCTAAGGATATTCAAGATATTCAAGAAATTATTTTTCGAAAACCTTTCCGGGGATATACCTAATAATATCCCAAAATTTCACGGCGATTGGATGTATGGTTTTTGAATCTATAGAGTACACACACACACAGACAGACAGAGATTCATTTTTATATATATATATATAGATATATTATAAATAGAAAAGAGATTTTATGCTTGATTTTGATTATCTTGAGGATTAAGTTATGGTGATGCAGTCGTGGTTAAAATCTTGGGTTTGATCAATAATTGCTTTAATTAGCTAATGGAATATAGAAAAAACATAATTCAGCAAAAGTAATGCCTGGGTATATATATATATATATATATATGGGCAGATGCGCACACGGATAAATCCTGGGCATCTAGAGTAGAATATTTACTTATATGTGATTCATGAACATTCCACAAATAAAATTCCTGTACACAAGACCTTGTGGCCAGAAGAAAAAGAAATATTCCAGAAACATGACATGTGCAAATAGGTAAGAAGACATCTGTCCCATTGGGTTAAAACATCCAAGCGACTCAAATTTGCATAAGCCATCGTCTCTTTGACAGAAATTTCCATTCACAAGACACATTTTAGGATTGATTATTAATTTATTAAACTAACATATATATATATACAAAGAATAGGGTTCATAAATTGTAATGATTGCAATCAATAGATTGAATGCTATTGTATACATAATTATAAGACATTATTATAAATTCTATTCAATATACATATTTACATATAGGGTTATCCACTTCTCAGAAGGTGAATATTACATTGGGAACAATACACTTAAATCATAACAATAGATTTATTATAAACACATTAACGTTAATTCAAGCCGCTCGAAATTTTCTTTATATTTCTAGAAAATACTTGGCCGAAGAATCAATTCGTCTTCTGCTCATAATTGAATTTGGCGCCAATTTCTCTGTTGCCGCCAGCAAACAACAGTTTAAGAAAATTTTATTTAAATCCTATAGATTAATAATATTTAACTAAATATTTGCAATAGTTATGCTAATTATTAATTTAAAACTTACTTTTGATCGTTTGTATAATGTCTTAACTATGTTTGATGGAAAATCTGCAAATAATACCAAGTATATTTGCATATAACCTCATTCAAACAAATACTCTCTGTGTTATATATATAACTAGATTATATATCCAAATAGATAATACGATTATTTATTTCAGCCTATATCTCTCTTATTATCTTCTCTTTGTCGGAATATATTTAGTTCCTATATGCAAATATATACAGGGAATATATAAATCATCAGAAAGGATTTCTCCAGCTGTATAGTTTCATATTTAATCCCATTCTAATTTAAAAACGAACTCTGTTCTTCTATTTAATCTCTTTGTTTTTAAGAAAAGGACATTTCCAGATATATATGTTATTTATTCATGTTTATTATTAAAGAAATGACATTGTTTATGTGCAAATATTATTGACAAATATAACAAATGATAGAGTTGATCAAATATTCTAATAGAACTTCTCAATCTTTTATTCTTAGATTATTCTATTATTTAATATATTTATATATATATATGGATTTATGTGTGGGATATGGTAAAGTACATATATTGTGAAAGACCAATCTACATGTGAGATACATTAATTATAAAACGCTTAATTCGATCAAAAATAATTTATTAAAATTTTCCAATATTTCGACCTAGCCAGCCTCTGCTAGAGGAAGTCAGCCTATACTATATAAGGTCATCGTAAAGATAGAGGCTGCCTGGCCGGCATTCATAGTTCTTTAAATTAAAGATACTTCGGCCAGTAAATCTTTTTATTAACTCGAAGTTTCGACAAATATATTTTGCCCTCGTCAGGAGCGAACAATAAATAAAACATTTGGCAAAACGTTAAAAAATATATTCAAAAAAATAATTTTCAAAGATTTTCTAAATGTTTTAATTTTTGCTCGCTCCTGAAGAGGACAAAAGATTTTTGTCGAAACGTCGAGTCAATAAAAAGATTTACTGGTCCAAGTATCTTTAATTTGAGGAACTAGATAAGGTCAGTCTCTGCTATCAGAAGGTTAGCCTCTGCTAGAGGAAGGTTAGCCTCTGATAGAGAAAGGTTAGCCTCTGTTAGAGGAAGGACAGCCTCTGCTAGAGGAAGGTTAGCCTCTGCTAGAGGAAGGTCAGCCTCTGCTAGAGGAAGGTTAGCCTCTATTAGAGGAAGGTTAGCCTCTTTTAGAGGAAGGTTAGCCTCTGCTAGAGGAAGGATAGCCTCTTTCAGAGGAAGGTTAGCCTCTTCTAGAGGAAGGCCAGCCTCTGCTAGAGAAAGGATAGCCTCTGTTAGAGGAAGGACAGCCTCTGCTAGAGTAAAGTTAGCCTCTGCTAACGGAAGGTTAGCCTCTGATAGAAGAAGGTCAGCCTCTGTTAGAGGAAGGTTAGCCTCTGTTAGAGGAAGGTTAGCCTCTTCTATAGGAAAGTCAGCCTCTGCTAGAGGAAGGTTAGCCTCTGCTAGAGGGAGGCTAGTCTCTGCTAATGGAAGGTTAGCCTCTGCTAAAGGGAGACCAGCTACATCGAAATATTGAAAGATTCCAATTAAAATATTTATAATATATAAAATTTTTATATATTTTTATATATATTTTTTTATTTTTATCGTTTTTTTCACACACATATATATATAAAATGAAAGGATTTAAAAGCACGAATGTTTCTTTTATACATAATGCAAACTTTTCTATTGCCCTTACTGCGATGAAAGAAAAGTTTGTATTATGTATAAAAGAAACATTCGTGCTTTTAAATCCTTTCATTTTATATGTATAGATGGCGCGTTATTGCTTTGTGTTAATTTATGCCTAACTGGCCTTGTCTTTATTGTTTGCGGAAGAGCATTGTTCGATGCAAATATTTGAATGTAATTCTACTGTCCTATAAGCTTATGTCCATAGTTTTCTTGAAAACCATTTCTGAGATTCCATCCTTCAGTGCTGCGTATATAAGCAGAATCGTCCAATACAGTATTAGAGCTTTGAGAAGCGGTCTGGTGGATTAAATTGGCGAAACCGCTGGGAGGGTTCACCACTGATGAGCCAAGCCCTCCCAATATATTTTTCATCGCAGTAATGGCAGTAGAAAAGTTTGTATTATGTATAAAAGAAACATTCGTGCTTTTAAATCCTTTCATTTTATATATATAGATGGCGCGTTATTGCTTTGTGTTAACACATATATATATATAATCGTATTTTATTATATTATATTAAATATAACAAGGCTAGAAATATTTGGCTTTATTTTGTTTTTCAAAAAGTTTCTTATTCTCATTTTGGGCAGAGAAAAATACTCTGAATTTATTATTATCATCAATATGATC
>CP092868.1:84655647-84687390 GCA_030710605.1 Cordylochernes scorpioides
AACACCTACTCACATATTCTCATGTCCAGCAATGGCCGCAGCCTTAAAGAAATTTGACATGGACCCAAAGCAGCAGTTTTACACATCCAAGATTGTGTACATTGCGACTGCTGTGATAGAGATGCACGGGGACATCTGAGGCTCTTCATTGGACACGACAACAACAGAGATCAATCATGTATATGATAGCAATCTGTCATAAAATAAATTTTATTTTACAATCATTGTGATTAATATTAAAGGGAGAGGTGCTTCTTTTGGTACATGAATATCATCCTCCCGCAACTTTATGTTGTAATCTTGCCTGAAAATCGGCCCTTGCCATTCACCAGCTTAACCATCTGTTTGATAAATTCGACCGATGCCATAACCCCTCTCGTAGGATGTTATAAAATGGAAACCGTATCTATACTGATGAGGACCAAAGCCTGAAACCATGGTATACAGCTTGGGTTTTTGTCTTAATTTTCCAAAACTGGTGTTGGGGCTCATTCTTTATCATCACAAGTAAAGTTGTTACTAGAGTGATGCACAGTGCATCGTTCTGATGGACAATTAAAGGTGCCTCTTTTGCTACATACTTATATATAATCAGGATTATATAAAGTATGCAATAATATCATGTACATTTTTCAATTGAGGATGATATTTTATATATATATAGTTTAATCAAAGTTAACCGAAGCATTTGGTAATAAAAATTAACATACCTTAAATAACACGCGGTAATGTAAAATTGCATAAATGTCGTGATAGATTCAGAAGTTTCCTTGTTGTTGTCTGCCGAAATTTCGCCCGCAGTGAAGAAGTGACGTTTGAATAAAAAGAAAACATTAGGTTGGCCACACACCTGTAGAGTTGATTCGTTTATAAATAATGGATCTTTCCCTAACTCGACGACAGAACCTGTGAGAACCAACACAATCTGCAGATGAAGCTTCTAGATAAATAGGAACAAAAGAAGCCGGAAGTTAATTCGGACCAAACGATAAAAGGTGACGGATCAGCCGACCCATTAATAAAGATCGGCTGCTGTCCACTTTTCCCGCAAAAAAAAAAAAAAAAACTAAAGAGATTGATTCACAATATGTGCCCTTCTAAGTTAATAGAGATTGATCGTTCCAGCAACATATGATCATCTTTGTCTCAAATGAAGACGGTTAGGGACCTCCCAAGCAGACGATCTACACAGATTTTGGCGGGAAAATATATCGGCGCAGAGGAAAAGTTTAATTTTTGCGAATCACTCGATTCTGAAAAAAAAAAGTTTTTTTTTATCTAAAAGACAGAAATAACCAACTTATTCTACTAGTCCGACATTTAAAAGTAAAAATATAATTATTGAATATGGTTATAAAAACTACATTATGTGATGAATATAAAACGTACATATTCGATGTATTCATACTAGGTGTATATGCGAGCTCATATTTTCACTCATCCCTAAATGTATTTATATTATCTTCACATACATTTGAATATTAGGAGATATAGGGATGACCCTCGAGACACCTGTCCTCATGTCGGATGGAGCATGATGTCAGCACGATTCCATCGATCTCCCGGATCAATCGTCACCCGAATCAATCAGACCAATTACAGCGGTCTTCCACACCAAATGGAAGAACCAAATAATTGGCGGACGGCTGCACCATAATAGCGGGTTTGTGTGGCCCCTTCATTAATGCTAAATTACAGGAGGGATACACAAAAAGTAAGCTTAATTATAGGGAGATAGGAACTGTGAGCTTTTTACAGGATTGCTTGCCCGCCCGTGCCTGCCTGCCAGCCAATCAGAAGGCAGCTTAGAAGGAAGTCTTGAAATCGGCCTCCATTTGTGAAATGGCTTGTCCCATATTGCAGAAAGTCTATTAGTTTAATTTTGTTTTTGGTACGGGGGGTGGCTGATAGACTGCACTTCACTTGTTTGTTAGAGATGGCGACACTTGTCAAATGTCAACCTATGTAGGTTGGTGCTTACTCGTAGTGTTGCCAGTTTTTATTTTATAAATATTCTGGGCAATTTGTATCCCAGTGAGAGCGGGAATAATCGAAAATATCTTTATATTGGGTAGTATTTGTATATTACCTATTTGCATATCCCTTGGAGTGTAAAGTATGTAATAAATTTAATTGAATAAAAATAACGAGTCTGTGTTCCGTTTGGCGAATCGGAATATCTTTTCAGTATGTAAAATGTTGTTCGGAAGACAAAGAAACCTAATTGATAATTATCAATGTTGTTATAACAGAGTGTATACCACTTATAATAACAGAGTGTAGAGAGAAAGGACATCCTGCATACTTGAGATAAACCATATTCTGTCAAATACTGAACTGGGGAGTCCCGAATAGGTGGTGTACCTACCTACCAATGGAACTTTTGCCGGGAGGATATTAATATATAAAAATAAAGATCACCTCTTCCGTCAAATAGACGTCGAAAATAGACGCCGTCTATTGACCATCGCTCAAACTAGCGGCCTTGGGTCGGTGACAAAGCTACAACACCAGCTTTGGCAAACTGAGAAGCGTCCACCTGGCCCTCCTCAGTCTAGGGCTAAATATATTCTATGAGATCAACTTTGCCAGCTAAACACCTCTTTGGCAAATTTTGAATATTCCATTAGATACCTTGTGGAGATCTCATGAAATTTTGACGGGAGATGTGACCTATACCTACCAATGTTATTTGAACAAAAGTTATTATCAATAAAAGTAGTGAGAGGATAGAAAAAAAAACTCGGAAACAACATTGTATTGGATACATTGGGTGAGTTCAGAAATAGGATAGAGTGAGTCTGGAGGGATGCACTCACTTGTTGGTTGACAAAGAATAACTTCCGTGGGTACAAAAGATCTTTAGGACTTTATTTAAGCCTAATAAATAAAATAATTACAGAAGAATGCAAAAAATATAAAACAACAATAAATAAAACAGCAGTTACAAACTCACCAACTGCAGCACAGTGAAGGAAAGCAGGCGCAGAACAGGAGACAGAAGTTGGTAGAACCTTCTAGAATCTTCCAGGAAGTACACCGGCGTCGGCGGTAGGCAGCAGTCCGACCTCTTGAGACAGCTGCTTGCTTGGAGTACACCACGTAGCTTCGTGGAAATGAAGGGACGCCATCGATCAATTGTTGGAGTCATGGTGGATCAGCAGGAATAGCACTCTACAGATGGTTAGAACTGACCAGTGCTTATATATCAAAATTAAATACAAATTTCTATTGTTCCTACTGCGAGGAAAATCTATTAGAAGAGTCTATATACTGATCAGCATTAAACCCTTCTAGCAATTTCGATCTATCAGACCGCTGTTTCTCCTATATTTGTCTGTAGTCTAGTCTGCCACATTTAGAGGAATTCTTGATGAATGGATTTGGGAAAACTAAGAACATAAGCTTTCAGGACAGAGGAAATAAAAGCCATTGCGCTCCTCTACAAATACTTCAAACTTGGCCCTTTAGGTATAACGTCTTCTTTGATAAAATAATAATTAAAAAAAAAACTTTGAAATAATTATTGTGTGATCATTGCCATCGGAATATGCTTTCGAAAACCTTTTTTCGAAATAGATTCGCTAAAACATTAAATATCTTCTGAAAACTTAATCAATAAAGATTCAAGTCCTTTCCAATATTTTACATTATATAACTCTCTGACGATGAGATAAAATTATTACTTTTCAAATTCAATATTATAATAAATATATTTGTATAAAAGAATTGCTGTAGAAACCGATAACGTAATACATCACAGTTTTAATGTATTTTTCATTCGTACCCCTGATCTATTTTAAAAGATAAATTTTATGTATATATGCAAATATAGGCCTGAGTAGAGATTTACTTTTAATGTGAGTACTAGTGAGATATCTCTCCGCAAAAACTAGATATGATTTATATGAAATGTTGTTGATATAAAATTCCTATATTTGATGGGAAATAGAAAAAAATAATTTTTATTTTTCTATTTATATGATAATATATGTAATAAGATATGCAAATTAAAAATGTAAGAGATTTGAAAATAAATAAATTATTTTATATATTTCACAAATAAATGATAAATTATTTATTGAATGCAAATATTACTCAGGCAATATACACGTTATCCGTATATTTAATCATTTATTTAGTTTTGAGAGTGAATTTATTAAAATATTCTATATTGAGTATTTATACACAAATCTCATATATATGTATATGAACAATATACATATGTCGTACTTTGTATTTCAGGAATGAAATTATTCATACCCATTTATCCTTTTTTTAATTAGAATACGAAATTCTTCAATTAGCGAAATGAAGATGAGAAAGAATTGAGAATTAGTGATGAATTTTCCAAGATTTCACCAAGTTCATTCAACAGATTGCTACAATTATTATATTATTCATTCTGCCCTTATACAGGGTAGCCATTAAGAGGCAAATAAAAATAAAAACTATAGTTATTTAAATTTTGGTAATATATTAAGCTTTAATACCATCGAGATAAATAAATTCAATAAAATATACAGAAGAAAAATTATAAACTCTTCAATTTTTTTTATAGTTAACTAGCCGAATGACCCAGGCAACGCCCGGGTTTTACCCGATTAAATGTCTTTATTCAAATACTATTCGTTACAATTATAAATTGGCGCCGTGGATGTCACTCTTGTGAAACGTCCCGCTCCAAACTTTGTGTCAGAGAAGCGATATTTTTATAAAGATATGATCTGGCTTTGTGTCTTCTGCTCGAATGAATGTTTTTCTGTTAGAATTTTGTTCCTGCACATTAAAAATGAACTGGCTTCACCCGTGGTCTCAGACTTTTGGAATTTTTCCCGATATAATTTTGTATCTGATAATCAAACATGATACAGCAATATTTTCATCATCATTTTCTGACTAAAAAAACAACTATTTTTGCCCAGAACCTGTCAATTTTATTTTTTATTGGCTAAAAATCCGATAAAAATATTTTCCAGATTTTTCTCTATGTCCTGTCAAAACACGTTTTACATGCACATTTGGTCAGCTGATATTACCTCCCATCTTCACCGCTAGAGGCGCTGCTTGCGAGCGAAAAGGCAAATTTGCAACGCTATTTGCAAATAACTCGAATATTCGGGATTGAGACCTGAAATTTTCACTATAAGTTTTCCAGATTCTATTCTATATACTGTTAAAATTTCAGTCAGATTAGTTACGTATTGTGGACGTGTATAGCCGACATAGATACCCACATACATACATACACTGACTTATATATATATAGGGATTTTAACAACAACAACAAAAATATTTATTGAGACCTTTTAGTCTTATACAGATTCTCTAAGCAGAATTAAGCATTAATCTATTACCTAAATTTATATAATTATAGTTTTTTATTCTAGTTTTTATATTAATTTTTAATAAAGAAATAAAGGTTTTTGGAGTTTATGGATCACCCTGTATATCGTCTGCATTTAAAGACTAATTAATAGTGTTTAAGGAAACTAGGGAAGGAAAGATGCATCTGTAATTGTAGAAATTTCACAAATATTTGAGCTATGTGCGATCACAGTTCTTAAGTTTGAAGAACAAGACAACAGGTTTAGGCACAACATGTGCGATGTTGAAGATAGCAAGGTTTTACATATTATTGCTGATGGCTTGCGCCATCTATCGGAATAAATACCAACTATTCTCGTTAATTTTTAATTATTCCAGAATTGGCCAAATACCCATTCTTGATTAATAAAGAAAAGCTAACCACGGACGCGTTTCGGGCTGTTGACCCTCATCAGCGTGGTGCAAGCTGCACCTCAACAAACAAAATATTGGTCATTCACACATCCTGAAAAATCATGAAACGGGTAGTTGAGGCCAGAATTGCGTGAGACCGCGACACAAAGTGCACCTTATCCCAATACAAATATCTCATTTTTACTATTTTTCACAAGGTTTTACATAGGGTTGTATAGCAATGAGAAGTATTCATGCATATATGTAGGTCATACTGAATATAAACGGATATATTTATAGCACCAAAGAAAAATGTATGAAGGGAAAAATTAAATTATAATTTGATCAAACCGGCGAGATATAATTTAATATTAAAATATGAGCGGCTAAAAATTACACCACGCTGTGGAAATATTAAATTTAAAATCGAATTCCTAATTGCATAATGATTCAGCAGGACTGCCGAATACATTGTTCTACGAGTTTCTCTATGAGATAGAAAATATTTATCATTGAGATAAATAAATTCAATAAAATATACAGAAGAAAAATTATAAACTCTTCTATTTATAGTTAATTTTAACAACAACAAAAATATTTATTAAGACCTTTTAGTCTTATACAGATTCTCCAAGCAGAAATGTAGGATACCTGCAGGAAAGACAGTGATTGTACCTTAATGGTAATATGTATGCATTGAATGTAATTCCACTGTCCTATAAGCTTATGTCCATAGTTTTCTTCAAAAACATTTCTGAGATTCCCCCCTTCAGTGCTGCGTATATAAGCAGAATCGTCAAATACAGTATTAGAGCTCTGAGAAGAAGCGGTTTAGTGAATTAAATTGGCGAAACCGCTGGGAGGGTTCACCACTGATGAGACAAGCGCTCCCAATATATTTTTTCATCGCAGTAAGGACAGTAGAAGTTTGTATTATATATAAAATAAACATTCGTTCTTTTAAATCCTTTCATTTTATATGATATTTATATACAGGAAAAATTAAATAAAAACAATCAAGCTAATATATATAGTATGGGTAAATTGGAGGAAAATAATTTTATATTTAATAAAAGAAAACGTAACAAAGAGACGTAGAAAGTGTGAAAAACAAAAAGAGAAGGTAAATAGACTGGAAAAATATAAAGATAACACACTGGTCTTATACACACTCTAAGTTCTTTTTCCTGCTTACCGCTTTGTAAAAGTTATATAGGGACAGAGCAACTATTCGACTTGATATGGCGCTGGTTAAAATAATTTGGTCTAATATTAACACAAAGCAATAACGCGCCCTCTATATATATATATAGAATGAAAGGATTTAAGCAACATTCAGCAACATAAAATAAACATTTGTTCTTAATTCCTTTCATAGTTGATTTTATTTGCTTAGTACAAATGGATATGTTGATATGGGAGCTCTCATTGGTAGCATATCAGGATCCAAAGACTAGGTTGAAACACTACAAGGGCTACAGTTAGCTGAAAAAGGATTTGCCCGAAAGCTTCCTTTAATCAGCAACAACAACAAAAAGCTTTATTAGGACCTTTTCGTCTTATACAGATTATCCAAGCAGAAATGTTGGATACATGCAGGAAAAACAGCAATAGTACCTTAATGATAATACGATATTTGTAGGACAACAAAGCCCAATGGTAAGAATTTTATAAAGGAGAAAAATATAATAGAAAACTTACTCCGACATTTTATCAGATTTTGTACAGTACTGTAAACTCATTATGGTCAGAGTAAATATACTTTTACTCTTTAATATATATTCTTTTATGTTTCCTTTATTCAAATATTATATGTTTTTTCGTATATGTTGTGATTAAATGGAAGATTATCACACATATATAAAGTTGAAAACATAACAGGAGACTTGTAAGCTGTACGCTCGAATTCCACACCGTAGAGCTGATCTCATATAACCGACTGCTAAAAAAAACTTGGAAATTCATTATCACAAAATCGCGGATTTCCACAAATTATAAAAAAGCATAAGATGCCGTAAATCTTTGTATTTACTTAATTAAAGGAAGCTTTCAGTCTAGTCCTTCTTCAGATAACTAAAACGTTTTAATTATAAGGTGGTAACGTGACATCTATATATAAAAATGGAATAATTAAAGCACGAATGTTTGTTTTTTAAATATAAAACAAACTTCTATTGTCCTTACTGCGATGAAAAAATATTTGGAGAGCTCTAAGAAACGGTCTGGTAAATTAATTTGGTGAAACCACTGATGAGCTAAAATATAAAACGTTTTAGTTAGCTGAAAAAGGATTTGCCTGAAAGCTTCCTTTAATCAACAGCAACAACAAAAAGCTTTATTAAGACATTTTAGTTTTATACTCCAAGCAGAAATGTAGGATACATGTAGGAAAAAAGTAATAGTACCTTAATGGTAAAATTATATTTATATACAGGAAAAATTACATAAAGACAATCAAGCTAATAAATAGATTAGTCTGGGTAAATTGGTGGACATGAAATTTATTATACATGGATTTACCACGGATTCACCGAAAATGAAGATAAAAAAGCAAAAGCTATTCACAATCAATATTGAGATAAGGAAATTTATACATTGTAATTTTTTTTAAGAATCATATGCGTCTATAATAGTTTCGAATTTTCATAACAGATGGCGTGCTAATGCATCATAGTATAATTAAGATAATTGAGCTCATAAACAGATTTGAAAAGGTAAATCCGAGGAAAAGGAAAAAGATAAGCTTCCTTTAAATAAGCAAATAAAAGAGTTGCGACATATTGTGATTTTTAGTAATACCTTGGACAGTAGGTCGCCATGGAATGTAGGTGTTGTGGTTCCTTCTAACCTGTTGTTTGAATCATGCTCTACTTCAATCAGGATAGATGTGGATTTTTAAGTCTGGGAGATGAACTCTTCTTTAATCTTTTTTAAAAATCAAGGAAAGACTTTTACTCCTTGTAGCCTAAATAGCGTACATGCCATTGTAAAACGAAATTTGACAATTTATACCGCAAATGTTTCTTTTGAACGAAAAATCGAAATTTATTTTAAGGGGAAATAACGATTATTTCTAAACTTAGGGATGAAGTATAAAGTGGGATGGTCCAGGGATGGAAATTATCATTACTCTTCACAATTCATTCTATCATACTTCATTCCTAAGGTTAGAAATAATCGTTATTTCTCCTTAAAATAAATTTCGATTTTTCGTTCAAAAGAAACCTTTGCGGTATAATTGTCAAACTTCGTTCTACAATCATAAGCCGCATTATATTGTATTGTACATGCCATTGATAATATAAAATAGTTTTAAATACTATTTTTAATATTACTAGAATATACACACACACAGATTCACCACAGGAAGAAAGGAAGCATAGATGAAGCTCCTGTACTCCTTGCAGCGCAGCACCCAACAACAGCCTCCAGGTCCGATGCATGTCCAGTGGCCACACGTTCCTTCATGTATACGTCATGGTTAGCGTATCACTGAACAGGCTAGTGTGGAATCAGCCGTGTTCTAGTCTTCGCTTTCCTCGTCCAAATGGACCACGACATTCGGCTATTCTATTAATCTCCTCCGAACGGTGACTATAATATATACAATCACTTTAAATATTTTCCTATCTCATTTAAGTTTTTAAAAATTCCTTTATAAATTATTTTTGTAAATATCATTTTCAAACTGCAAATTCTATCGCCTCGTTTCCCCTATATATATATATATATTTTTTTTTTTTTAATTAACAAAATAAATGTAATTAGTATAGTGTTTGTATACTATTTTCCTATCTCTCGAGATGGAGTATTAGTTAAGTATAGTGTGAAAAGACAAACCAGTGAAAATAGTTAAATGTATTTTGAATTTTAAGATGTCTTAAGAGAGTTCCAAAAGAGAGGAAGTTTTAACCCTCCGTTCCCAAACGTCCATTGCATGTTTTTTTACAAAGTTTTTTGTCCGCCTTATCCTGGAATAGAATCCCTGGAGGCTTCCATTTTTACCTCTAAATAAATATAAATTTCCCACTTCATAAAAAAATACATTTGAATTACAAAAAGTCTATTTGCTAACCTGTATTTGCTTCCACCAGGGGGCTCGTGGAATAATAATGACAGGAGATTTTTTTTGTCGTCTGCCGCTTGAATTTTTGTCGTCTGCTGTTTTTTTTTTTAAGATCGTCTGGAAAAGTAAGATGAACAAAATACAAGTTGGGGCGCGCCATTAAAACTTGCAGTTTTCCAAGGTTGTATTTATCTGCTGCAAGGTTTGTGGCGTGAGGCCTACATTTTTTTTCTCACCAGACGAAAAGAATGAAGAAAAGAAAGTATAGAAAGGGTTATGTGGAAAACTTGGGATATTGTATTTTATATAAAATAGCTAGATGATGATGATAAAAAAATAGAACTCTGAGAATAAAAAAGAAGCTTTTCCAGGCTCACAATCAAAAGATTTTGTGGAGGGATTTTTATTTTTAAGAATCTCTCTCTCTCTCTCTCTCTTTGGCGCGCTTTTTTTCTATTTCTTTAACCTTTTAGCATTTTTTTATTTTCCACCTTTCATCTTTTACTTTACTATATCTTTTCTTTGATAAAATATCTTTGCAGACGACCCGTCACTTTGTTTAGCTCGAGATCATCATAGAAAGGCGATAATCTTTTGATATGTTTTCCATAGAATTTTCAATAAACACAATTTGAAATATTCTTGATAAACAGAATAATATAGAATGAAATTACTCACAGAGTATCAGAAAACATTATTTAATTGAATTTTATAATACTACGTTATTTCCTTCGAGCGTTTCACATGCACTTTCGTTCTTCAAAGTTGAAATTTTTTAGAATTAATATTTTTAAATACCAATATTATATGTTCTAAAGATTTTTATTTTACCTTTATTAGTATTGAAAGTATACTAATCAATTTTTAAAAATATATGTGGCAATGGGGTGTTAACCGTTTGTAGTCAAAGGTCAAATTAAAACAAGATAATCGTAGAGAAAACCGGCAATTTAATTTTCAAAATTACTCAATGTATCAGATTGGAACATAAACAATAAATAATCTTTTTTTAGGATTATTTTATAGCTATATCTTTTTTTATTTATCTCTAATAGCCGTATTAAAACATTTTGATTATACATTTAAACATTATTTTTTTAATACTAATTTTAAGCAACGGGAAATGAAACGGAGAAACAATAAACCCGTAAAAATAGATTTAAAAAATTATATTTACAAAAATATATTTGAAAAAAAAGGTGTTGATATTTTTAAAAAAGCAAGCATATCCTGACCAGGTGCACATGTGCTCATGTGTTACTTCTATAAAGCACATGTGCTCCTGGTCAGGATATGCTTTCTTTTTTTTTTAAATATATTTATATTTTATTAATTGGTATATAAATACCTTTAAAGTCGGTGGCAAATACTTGTTATCGTCTTTAAATAAAATATTTACTGTATATATTTTATTTGAATAACATTAAATGATTCTTAAATCAATCTAATAGGAAAGAGACGAGTCATTTCACTGCTATGTATTTTGATGATGAAGGGAAATGGTATAGAAATAAAAAAATATTGAGAAGTGGAAAGATGTTTGAAATTGTATACAAAACACCTATGTATACAATGTGAATATCATTAACCATATTATATCCTTATTAATTCCTTCCTTACGTCCCCCACAATCTAAATACGTTTGTAAAATATTACAATTTGTAACATTAATTAAGCTGCGATGATATTTTGGTATTGCACCGCTGTGTAACACATGGTATGTAAATAGGAGGCATATAGATGTGACAAATTAATCCTCCTGTCAGGCTGTCATCTCAAATTCGAATATTTGATTCCCACTGTCAACAATACTAATTGTCACAACTTTTGGTCACAATTAAACCTATGCAAATTACCACCCATTAATATAGGCCAATCACATATCCCCCCAAACGATTCTTTGACCACTATCGCCTGACGCAGTTTTATTACTTCTACAATTTATTTTTTGTTATTTTCTTTTTTTTTTTTTTTTTATTCGCAAGGTATCGTATGGCTTGTTTTCCTTCCCCCGAACTTTCCGTGTCGTCCGTCCGTTTCTTCTGTAATTAGAGGTGCTGTTGACTTTGTCGTCTTTTATTTTCTTAAAATATATTCACTTTTATTCTCTTTTTTATATACAGCATAGACAAAAATCAATATGTAAATAAATACTTGAATTTTAAAAATGAAACTAAAAAGTATCCTAATAATAGCACGCATATATATATATATATATATATATATATATATATATATATATATATATATATATATTCAAGGAATGAAAGGAAGAAAAAATTGCAAAGAGTTTCTTTATTTATATATATGTTTGAAAATAGAGCAATCCATATATTATATTATTTAAAAATGCCTATTTTGGATCATAATGTTTTATTGATACGCGAATTGATACGCGAGCTTCTCAAAACAATCTTGTTCCCCGAAGAAGTTTGGCGAGTTGCCACACGAAATATTTTAAATAAAACTTTATGATCCAAAATAGGCATTTTAAAATAATATATATATATATAAATATACTAGCCGAGTGACCCGGGAAACGCCCCGGGGTTACCCGAAGAGCCCGTGAGGACAAATTTAGAGTATAGATAGTGGCTTAAAATTTGAAATTGGTATATTCTGATTCTTAGAAGCAGCATTTTAAGTAAAGTAAAATAAAAATACTTTAAAACAAAAAGATATATATGTGTAATATTGTTGCAAAAGTCGATGTATGGATATGCTGGCAGTCGTTTACGTGAGGCGAGTGTTGATGTTCTTCCCACACGCGGACAACAAGAAGCAGAGGCAGGGCTAGATGTTAGCACAGAGAGGGATCGGGGACAGCCCACGGGACAAAGGTAGAGGCCATGACACAAACTTTGATGCTTATCCCCGAGACATGGAGAGAGAGAGAGCCTGAGCGAGACGGAAGCCGTCTGTCGATGGCCACCCTCTAGAACATCTGCTGCTGACCCCCCGCCAAAAACTGTCCTGTTTTCAGGGGTCGTCTATAAAGAGTCCCTGGGGGCTCCACATGGGCTGGGCGTTGGCCTTTTTCCTCCCCTCTGTCCCTGCCACCAGCTGACCGAACACTCTTTGGATCTTTATTTTGACGTCAACATTTTTAGTTTTGCATACAATTAGGGGGTTTAAATACAAATAGTTTATATACAAAATATGGGGGGGGGGGGTAGTAAATAGAAATAGTGTACATTTTAATAGAAGGGTAGGATATTATAAGGTATCGGCTCTAACTAATTGGAAGATATGTTCAATATACTAAAAGTGTCATTATTATACAGTTCAAAATATACGATATATATATGTTACTAGCGGATGTACCCGGCTTCGCCCGGGTTTTACCCGAGTAAAGGTTTGTCTAACGAACATTTGTTAAAACAATTCTCTATAAACTTATAAAAAAATAATAGATATATTTGGATAATTTGAAATTCGTAAATTTGAATCTCTCGATAAAGTGAACATTTTTTCCCGGTCCCTGTGTGCCGTGCCATCCTGAATTTTGTCTTTCCTAATTTTCTACATTACAAAATCATCGTTTTATCTAGTGAACATTATTTCCCGGTACTTTAAAAATACTCGATAAGTTGAATAAAATCAATATTAATTGGTTCCCTCGGTAATTGTAAGTTAAAGGAATAGTATCTTTGCCTTGGAATTGTATCATTATTCTTGTCTCAAATAAATTGCCGTGTCATCCTGAATTTTTCTTTCCTAATTTTCTACATTACAAAATCATCATTTTATCTATTCTCCCAACATATATATATGTTGTAGATAAATGATAAAGCTAACTTTGACTTGTGCGCAAAATTCCCACGCTCTACGGGCGGAGATCAGAGCTTGGTTAAGTGGTTTCGTCAGTGTAGAGGACAAAACGTTCCGTCGGCGGTTTCATGTTCAAGTCTTTCGCGCAGTCTCTTGGGATTAAAGGATTTGCTTCAAGCGATGGGTGGCTCTCAAATTATATTTAAAAAAAACGACACGGGATATCATTTTAAAAATCTGCGGAGAGAGCGCCAGCGTTGATATTTCCGTTTGTTCGCAAAGGATTGACGACCTAAACCAACTTTTGAATGGCTATGACCTATGGTTATCGTCTGATTTCTACTAATTCAAAAATGAATAGAGGTTCGTATCAAGCAAATTCAAAGGGAAAACAGGAAACTTTTATCAAGTTGGTATGCTTAAAGGACGAAACTATGCAAAAGCTTCTATATAAGTTATTTAATTTTTAGTATCGCATTTATATTTATTCGAATTTTATATTTAAACGATACTCATTATTTCTTTTGATTTTTATATATCGTATATATCGTCTTGCACAATTATTTAAACTTTTTCAAATAAAGTAAAATACTTAAAATAAAATATGTTTCTTATACAATCTAAAATTAGAAAATAAACTTTTAAATCGGTAACCTCAAGGAGATAGCCATTATAAAGCACTAATATTTGAATTAGTTTTACTTAATATATTAGCCCTGAAAGACCCAAGGTCATCAGGCGTGGAGCAGACTTCCTGCCTAAGCCTATCTCCGTCGCAATGGTGGCGCTGCTTGCGAGTTAAATCTACAAATCTGAAAATAACTCTAAGGATATTCAAGATATTCAAGAAATTAATTTTCAGAAACCTTCCCAGTACTATACTAAATAACTTCCCAAAGTTTCATGGCGTTCCAATGAGTGGTTTGGTCTGGCATAAAGGACACACACACACACATACATTCATTTATATATATATATATAGATATAAAAAAATATGTTTTTCAAATATATTTCATAGATAAAATACTCTGCTAAATCGACAACCAGAGGTCGCCATTTTCACTATAAAAACTCGTTGTTGTTGTTTCCCGCTGGCCGGCTCAAATCTTTTGTACATTATGTGAATAAGTTTTTCATTTTTTAGATTCTTACGCCTTAAGCCAGGCATTACCTTTGCTAAATTATGTTTTTTCTATATTCCATAAGCTAATTAAAGCAATTATTGATCAAACCCAAGATTTTAACCACGACTGCATCATCATAACTTAATCCTCAAGATAATTAAAATCAAGCATGAAATCTCTTTTCTATTTGTAATATACTAGCGGATGTACCCGGCTTTGCCCGGGTTTTACCCCAGTAAAGGTTTGTCTAACGGACATTTGTTAAAACAATTCTCTATAAACTTATATAAAAAAAGATATATTTTGATAATTTGAAACTCTCGTAAATTTGAATCTCTCGATAAAGTGATCATTTTTTCCCGGTCCCTGTGTGCCGTGTCTTTCTGAATTTTGTCTTTCCTAATTTTCTACATTACAAAATCATCGTTTTATCTAGTGAACATTTTTCCCGGTCCCTTGAAAAATACTCGATAAGTTGAATAAAATCATGGTCGTTTATGGAAGATGGACGAAGTTCCCGGAGGTCATCTTGGGCAAGCCCCCGCGAGGCTTTTTTCTTGTCTACTTGGCACAGCTGTGTCACCAACTCTGCCCCCGCGCGCCAGGACATCTTGACCCCTCTGATTGGTCGGTGGGTACTTGGACTGTCCATCCGGCCGGTGGCCGGACGATTACATTCACTCGACAGGGGGTGGGGCAGACCTAAGCCTATCTCCGTCGCAAGGTGGCGCTGCTTGCGAGTTAAAGCTACAAATCTGCAAATAACTCTAAGGATATTCAAGATATTTAAGAAATTATTTTTCGAAAACCTTTCCGGGGATATACCTAATAATATCCCAAAATTTCACGGCGATTGGATGTATGGTTTTTGAATCTATAGAGTACACACACACAGACAGACAGAGATTCATTTATATATATATATATATATATATATATATATATATATATATATATATATATATATATATATATATATATATATATATATATATATATATGTAATATGATGCTGCAATTGTTATTACACTATAATATTTGTTGTATTACACTGTTGTAGAATCCTGTCGACTTTGTGTAATATGATGCAATTGTTATTATTACACTATAATATTTGTTGAATTACACTGTTGTAGAATCTGTCGACTTAACCGTTCTGTGGCAATATCGTTGCGGAATTTCTTGTTGTTGGATGCGAATGGTGATATTTGATTGAAGCGCAGTCGTTGAGTGGTAAGTGAAGCACACAGTTAGGAATAATCAGGACACATAGTGAGGTTTGAAATTAAAAGGCAACTGGGTTGGAGGGAAGAAAGCTTGAGAAGGGCTGAGCGATTTGACTTATTAATTGGTTGATCACATGGCGGTGATTGTACTTAGCTGTGGGATGAGCAGAGGGAGAGAGGTCTAGAGCAGATGTCACCTTCTTGGAAGCTAAATCACTACTAACCATTCTTGTCTTTCGATTTAACACCACCAGTCAGTTTCTCTCTGATTGGTTGAGAGATCTCACATGATCTTTCCCTATTGGTTGACCTACTTAAGGTGCTATCTTCTGATAGGCCGGCGGCTTCCTTTGGTGAAAGCTGTGCCCTGCCTGGTATATCTGATTTCGTCAGGAAGTGTTTGGTGTCTTGACGCTTATAGTTTCGAAGGATATTAGACACGTCCTGTTTTTGCCGGAAGTACTGGATGTCTCTCAAACTTTTATAACTTCTGGTCACTCGACACGTCCTGTTTGTCAGGAAGTATTGAGTGAATCTTGGCTAAAATAACTTCTGCGGTCACTAGAGACGCCCGGTCTCTGCCCCTGCAGTATTGACACAGGGGTGCCCAGAATAGTCGTGCCAATCTTAGATCTACTTCCTATATCTTAATGCTACTTGCTTCCCTCCAGTTACCTTGTTCTTTATTAAGTCTTTGAAAATCATACATGGTACATACATAGTGGGTCGGGGTTGCATTTAATTATATACAAATTATGACAGATGCGCCCCCTACATGTGAAGAATTCAAGAAGGGGTTAGCCTGAGAGAATTCTGTAAAGTGAAAAATAATTTTGTGGGAAAATTAGTTGTGGGTATTGAGTCTATATACAAGCATTGGTGGCGATATAATAAGTAATATAGAATGGTGTTGATGATATAGGTTGAGTATAATTAATAGAAATCAAAAATTTTTTAATTGTAAGAAATCAATGAATGTTATGGTACATAGTGGGCAAAAAAAAGAAAATGCGCCTAAACGAATTCTACTCGAGTTAAGAAATGAATTCGAGGGAGTTCTATTAAGGCTTTGAAATCAAAATAAAAATAATATAAAAATAGTTGAATGACGTCAAAATTGAATGTGTTTGGTTGAAAAAGAAATATATTTTGTTGCATGGTGACAAAGACAACTGCTTAGTTACTTTTTTGCTCGAATTCTGAGAAAAAGGAATCGAGGAAATTTCATAAGGTGCTTTGAAATCAAAACAAAATGAAATAAGAATAGTTGAATGAAATCAAAATTGAATGTGTTTGGTTGAGTGGTGAGAAAAAAAAAAAAAGGAAAAAATGCCTAACCATATTCTCGCTCGGGATTGGGAATGGAAACCGAGGGGATTTTATTAAGGCTTTTGAAATCAAATAAAAATAATATAAAATAGTTGAATGAAATCAAAATTGAATGTGTTTGGTTGAATGGTGAGAAAAAAAAAAAGAAAAATGCCTAACCATATTCTAGTTCGAAATTGGGAATGAAATCGAAGGAATTCTATTAGGGCTTTTGAGAAATCAACATAAAATAAGGTAAAATAAAAGTTGAATGAAATCAAAGTGAAGGCTTGGTTGCACAAAAAAAAAAGAAAAAGCCTTGTTGTATGAAAAAAAAAGAAAATGCTTTGTTGCGTTGGTGAAAAAAAAAAAGAATTGCCTAATTACTATCCTACTTGAGATTGGGAATGAAATCGAAGGGGTTTTCATTAGGTCTTTTGAGAAATCAAAATAAAAATAAAAATAAAAGTTGAACGAAATCAAAGGTGAGTGCTTGAAAAAAGGAAAAATGAAAAATAAAAAGGTTTCAACAATAAAGGGTGATTTAATGTTTTTAGTTTAATCGAAAACCAGTGTTTTCGTTGATAATTGAGTTGTGACAATATAAGTCAAATGGTAAATAGAATGATAATTGATAAATAAAAATGATAATATAAAATAATTGGGAAAAAAAATGATAATTAATGATAAAAGTGGTAATAAGTTGAATAATTTGATAAATTGATTAAATATTTAACTTTTAATTGAGAGAAAATAATAAAAATGATTGATATGAAAAATAAGATGTATTGGTTGGAACCCTTTGGTATCTACATGTCCTGATCTAAATGTATTGATTGTTCCATTTTGCCCTATAAATGTTTTACTTGCTCAATTATGCCCTATAAATTTTTTGTCTCATCTGTAGTGACACTTAGGTGAAAAACGTGATTCTAGCCCTCAAGTGCGTTTTATGCTGTGTACAGGAGACATGGAAATCTATATAACCTTTATGTGTAATTTTTTGTCTTTGTGTGTGTGTTGTGAAAAATGTTAGAAGTCGGTTGTGTAAGAGTTGTGTGAGTTAGTTCTAGGTGTTGTTTCGTGGATGTGTAATTGGTTGGTAAAAATCGATATGTAGACTCGAACTGGAATCAAAACCGGTGGCATAGTGAGGTTCCCAGTCGACCTCAATAGGGGGTCTTCTCATTGTAATTAGAGATACGGAAGTGGGGTGTGTCGGGCAAAAGAGAGGGAATGAAATTGGAGATCGGACGAGGGCGCTTCGCTTTGTTTACAGAGGCCGAATTTATCCGCTGCGGACTACACTTCCGTCGTGGTGTCTCAAATTCTCGTTTCCTCCCGTCTATTTATTTTTGGTGCGGCTCAGATCTTGTTTTTGGAGCGTGATTTCTCCGACACTGGTTGGTTATCTTTTCAGTTATTGCTATCTCTGCGGAGTTTATTTAGATTTTCTGCGAAGATGGTTCCTAAAATTATGAGAAGTTTTATAAATGTTTGTCCTAGATTAAAAACTGCCTCTTGTAGTTCGAAGATTCTCTGAGCGGGCATGGTATATATAAACAAGTAATTGATGAATAAGATTGGAATACAGTTGTATGGCAGAAGTAACAAACAAAGGATGAAAATCAGATGAAAGATAGGATATTGCCCCATATTCGTCCACATTTTTGTAACTGGGGACTCTGAAATGTTTGCTTGAACCTTATGAATTGTAGAATTTGAATGATTGGTAGGTTCGCTGTTCTCCTGTTTGATATCTTTAGGGAGTGGTGTGATATGATTGGATTGGTTGTCAGGTTTACAGTTCTCCTGTTTGATCGTCAATGGTTTTATTAGAGATATGTCGGCGGTAATTGGTTTAGGTTGAAATGTGTGATCTTTTCTCTGACGTGGATGTGGTAATTTTGGCATTGTTTGTGTTATGTGTACGCTGTGTTTTATGTACGAATTTTGTTTTGTTTGGGTACCTGTGTCGGTATTTTTACGTGCAGGTTGTTTGTATTCATCGATTCTTCTAGCGAATCGGCAGGTGGGACAGGTTTTTACCTGTTTTGCGATGTCTTGTGTCATGTTCTGCCAATAATATTGTGCTGAGATGAGTCTCGTCATCTTGGAGATGTTTGGGTGGTGGTGTTGTGTGTGTACGGACTTAAGAAGTCTGGTTGTAAATGAATTTGGGACTATAGTTTTAAGTACTCCTTTTCGGGAGACGGTGCGCAGTTTATTGGGATCCATAGTCACGCGGGATTTTCCCGGTGGAGAAGATTGTTGGTTCTTTATGAGTGGCGCATCTAGAAAGCCACAAAATGGAATACGAGTTACAACGCCCGTTTCATATTGTTGTACTCCATTTATGCTATGGACCTCATATTCGTATCTTGACAATCTTAACCTCCATCGAAACAATCTGCCTGACGGAGCTTTGATCTCTTTCAACCACTGCAATGCGGGATGGTCAGAAAATATTGTAAACTTTCTGTCCATTAGACAGGTGCGGAAATTATCCACACTTTCCACAATGGCTAGGCATTGTAGTTCCAAGTCTGAATAGTTTCGCTCGTGATTACGCAGAGATCGGCTGAAATGTTGAACGGTGTATGTCTTCCCATCAGGGTAGATTTGTTTAAGAACGCCTGTAATGCTGAATGTTGAGGTGTTACAGTACACCTGGCATGGCAGACCTTCCTGGTAAAGGTGTAATGTGGGGTGTGTGGTAAGGTTTTCTTTCAGGTTAGTGAACGCTTTCTGGCATTCGTCATCCCAGACCCACATGATATCCTTTTTTAGAAGGTTGATAAGTGGCGTCCGCAAGCGGGCGTGGTCCGGAATGAACTCTTTATAGGCGTTCACAGCTTTTAGGAAAGATCGCAAGGTTTTTCGATTGTGTGGTTGTTTGGTGGCGTGAATTTTTTCTATGTTTTGTGTAGACGGGATGATTGTATTATTCTTAATGGTTGTGCATGCGCTTGTTTGTTGTTGTTGTCTTTTGGCGTGCGTGTTGCGTTTGTTGTGCGGGTTGTGCGTGTTTGTCGCGTGGTGACGTATGGGTGCGTGTATGTTGTGAGGTACATTTGCGTAATTATAGTGTTGCGAAGTATGGTCATGTGTGGATTTTGTGTGGTAAGTGGGTGAGCTGTGTCGGTGTACGGACACTTGTTTGGGCATTATTGGAGTTGTAGATTGAAGTCGTGGTGGCTTTATATGTGGTGGGCATAAAGTATTGGTAATTGGGTTGAGCGAAAAGTTGTGTGGTGTGAGATTAGAATGGTGGCATGTAAATATTTGGGGTTTGGGCAATGAATGCAGGCAAGGGTTTCCATGTGTGAAAGCTTTGGGTACTGTGCGAGTCCTTTGGGACAGGTTTTGGCCTAGCCCGTGCTTGCATTCATTTGACACATGTTTAAAGTGGTAGATAGTATTAGACAATGGGACGCCAAGTTGGAAAATAGTGCCGCGATTATAATTTAGTTTTAATTTATACTGATAAAGGGTTTTTAAGGTAAGAATTCCAAATGGCAAGGATGCATTTACCACGTGGAAGTTCTCTCTACGGGTTATTTGGCCTATTGTCAGAGGGAAAGTTAAATGTCCTATTATTTTCGTAAAACTATTTAGGGTGGATAGATCAAGGGAAGGTTTTTTAATACTTAAATTGGGAAGTTGTGCTTTTAATTTATTGTATAAATGATACGGCAATATGTTCGAACCTGCGTCTGGTTCAATGAGAAAGGTACATGGTAGGTCCGGGGTCAGATACAAGTCCAAAGTTAATTTGATGGTGTCATTGGGTGGATTGCCTACCTTAGTCTCGAAAAGTCTCCATTGTGGCGTCTTCGGCTTGGTGTGGCTGGCTTGGAATATCTGTTGAACCGGATCGGGACCTTTTGCACTGTCCGCGCGATTGAAAGGGAAATCTAGTCATTTGTGCTGCTTCCATTCGAGTGGATCGTGTTGTCGGTACACTGGGTCCGTGTCTCGTGGGTTGCTTCCGTGTGTACTGGTACGGCATGGCTGATGGCGATTCCTCGGTGGACGTCAGGTTGTTCGGACACGTACCGGCGGTGCGGGCGGCGGTTGTCCCGAGGGTGGCGCTCCGGAAGACCGCTTCCAGTTGCGTGGATCTCGCCCCTTGTAGCGCGGCGGTCAGTTCTAAAATTACCGTCGCCAGGGTGTGTCTTGTCGCCTCGTTCGTTGTCAGCTTCTTTCCGTTCGTTGTCAGTTCCTTCTCTCTTGGGTTGTCATTGCCTTTTGTTGTGCTGGCGCCTGGGTTAATTTCCATCTTCATCCTGATTAAGTTCCATAATCTTTATCCTGTCGACTTAATGTGTAATATGATGCTGCAATTGTTATTACACTATAATATTTGTTGTATTACACTGTTGTAGAATCCTGTCGACTTTGTGTAATATGATGCAATTGTTATTATTACACTATAATATTTGTTGAATTACACTGTTGTAGAATCTGTCGACTTAACCGTTCTGTGGCAATATCGTTGCGGAATTTCTTGTTGTTGGATGCGAATGGTGATATTTGATTGAAGCGCAGTCGTTGAGTGGTAAGTGAAGCACACAGTTAGGAATAATCAGGACACATAGTGAGGTTTGAAATTAAAAGGCAACTGGGTTGGAGGGAAGAAAGCTTGAGAAGGGCTGAGCGATTTGACTTATTAATTGGTTGATCACATGGCGGTGATTGTACTTAGCTGTGGGATGAGCAGAGGGAGAGAGGTCTAGAGCAGATGTCACCTTCTTGGAAGCTAAATCACTACTAACCATTCTTGTCTTTCGATTTAACACCACCAGTCAGTTTCTCTCTGATTGGTTGAGAGATCTCACATGATCTTTCCCTATTGGTTGACCTACTTAAGGTGCTATCTTCTGATAGGCCGGCGGCTTCCTTTGGTGAAAGCTGTGCCCTGCCTGGTATATCTGATTTCGTCAGGAAGTGTTTGGTGTCTTGACGCTTATAGTTTCGAAGGATATTAGACACGTCCTGTTTTTGCCGGAAGTACTGGATGTCTCTCAAACTTTTATAACTTCTGGTCACTCGACACGTCCTGTTTGTCAGGAAGTATTGAGTGAATCTTGGCTAAAATAACTTCTGCGGTCACTAGAGACGCCCGGTCTCTGCCCCTGCAGTATTGACACAGGGGTGCCCAGAATAGTCGTGCCAATCTTAGATCTACTTCCTATATCTTAATGCTACTTGCTTCCCTCCAGTTACCTTGTTCTTTATTAAGTCTTTGAAAATCATACATGGTACATACATAGTGGGTCGGGGTTGCATTTAATTATATACAAATTATGACATATATATATATATATATATATATATATATATATATATATATATATAAAATGGCATATCCTGACCAGGAGCACATGTGCTTTACAGAAGGCAGAGCGCCATCTGGTGGAACAGAAATCAACTAAACATTGATTTAGCCTGTTCCCTGATATTTGGCCAACCCAATTTCTTGATAAATCAAGAAAAGCCATCCACGAATATTGATTTCAACACCTGATCTTTTTATCTTTTATTTTTTTATTTCGTTTTTTAATATATATATATATATTAAAAAACGAAAGAAAAAAATAAAAGATAAAAAGATCAGGTGTTGAAATCAATATTAAAAATGGCATATCCTGACCAGGAGCACATGTGCTTTTCAGAAGGCAGAGCGCCATCTGGTGGAACAGAAATCAACTATTCATTGATTTAGCCTGTTCCCTGATATTCGGCCAACCCAATTTCTTGATAAATCAAGAAAAGCCATCCACGAACGCGTTTCGCGCTTTTGGCGCTCGTCAGCGTGGAGTAGGCTGAACCATTGCGACCAAAAAATAATTTTTGATCCCAATGGCTTCCTGAAAAACCAAAAATGGGTATTTAAGGCCAAACTTGCGTAAATACGCTTAGCACATTAAAAAACGAAAGAAAAAAATAAAAGATAAAAAGATCAGGTGTTGAAATCAATATTAAAAATGGCATATCCTGACCAGGAGCACATGTGCTTTTCAGAAGGCAGAGCGCCATCTGGTGGAACAGAAATCAACTATTCATTGATTTAGCCTGTTCCCTGATATTCGGCCAACCCAATTTCTTGATAAATCAAGAAAAGCCATCCACGAATGGCGCTCTGCCTTCTAAAAAGCACATGTGCTCCTGGTCAGGATATGCCATTTTTAATATATATATATATATATATTATAAATAGAAAAGAGATTTTATGCTTGATTTTGATTATCTTGAGGATTAAGTTATGGTGATGCAGTCGTGGTTAAAATCTTGGGTTTGATCAATAATTGCTTTAATAAGCTAATGGAATATAGAAAAAACATAATTTAGCAAAAGTAATGCCTGGGTATATATATATATGGGCAGATGCGCACACGGATAAATCCTGGGCATCTAGAGTAGAATATTTGCTTATATGTGATTCATGAACATTCCACAAATAAAATTCCTGTACACAAGACCTTGTGGCCAGAAGAAAAAGAAATATTCCAGAAACATGACATGTGCAAATAGGTAAGAAGACATCTGTCCCATTGGGTTAAAACATCCAAGCGACTCAAATTTGCATAAGCCATCGTCTCTTTGACAGAAATTTCCATTCACAAGACACATTTTAGGATTGATTATTAATTTATTAAACTAACATATATATATACAAAGAATAGGGTTCATAAATTGTAATGATTGCAATCAATAGATTGAATGCTATTGTATACATAATTATAAGACATTATTATAAATTCTATTCAATATACATATTTACATATAGGGTTATCCACTTCTCAGAAGGTGAATATTACATTGGGAACAATACACTTAAATCCTAACAATAGATTTATTATAAACACATTAACGTTAATTCAAGCCGCTCGAAATTTTCTTTATATTTCTAGAAAATACTTGGCCGAAGAATCAATTCGTCTTCTGCTCATAATTGAATTTGGCGCCAATTTCTCTGTTGCCGCCAGCAAACAACAGTTTAAGAAATTTTTATTTAAATCCTATAGATTAATAATATTTAACTAAATATTTGCAATAGTTATGCTAATTATTAATTTAAAACTTACTTTTGATCGTTTGTATAATGTCTTAACTATGTTTGATGGAAAATCTGCAAATAATACCAAGTATATTTGCATATAACCTCATTCAAACAAATACTCTCTGTGTTATATATATAACTAGATTATATATCCAAATAGATAATACGATTATTTATTTCAGCCTATATCTCTCTTATTATCTTCTCTTTGTCGGAATATATTTAGTTCCTATATGCAAATATATACAGGGAATATATAAATCATCAGAAAGGATTTCTCCAGCTGTATAGTTTCATATTTAATCCCATTCTAATTTAAAAACGAACTCTGTTCTTCTATTTAATCTCTTTGTTTTTAAGAAAAGGACATTTCCAGATATATAAGTTATTTATTCATGTTTATTATTAAAGAAATGACATTGTTTATGTGCAAATATTATTGACAAATATAACAAATGATAGAGTTGATCAAATATTCTAATAGAACTTCTCAATCTTTTATTCTTAGATTATTCTATTATTTAATATATTTATATATATATATATGGATTTATGTGTGGGATATGGTAAAGTACATATATTGTGAAAGACCAATCTACATGTGAGATACATTAATTATAAAACGCTTAATTCGATAAAAAATAATTTATTAAAATTTTCCAATATTTCGACCTAGCCAGCCTCAGCTAGAGGAAGTCAGCCTATACTATATAAGGTCATCGTAAAGATAGAGGTTGCCTGGCCGGCATTCATAGTTCTTTAAATTAAAGATACTTCGGCCAGTAAATCTTTTTATTAACTCGAAGTTTCGACAAATATATTTTGCCCTCGTCAGGAGCGAACAATAATTAAAACATTTGGCAAAACGTTAAAAAATATATTCAAAAAAATAATTTTCAAAGCTTTTCTAAATGTTTTAATTTTTGCTCGCTCCTGAAGAGGACAAAAGATTTTTGTCGAAACGTCGAGTCAATAAAAAGATTTACTGGTCCAAGTATCTTTAATTTGAGGAACTAGATAAGGTCAGTCTCTGCTATCGGAAGGTTAGCCTCTGCTAGAGGAAGGTTAGCCTCTGATAGAGAAAGGTTAGCCTCTGTTAGAGGAAGGACAGCCTCTGCTAGAGGAAGGTTAGCCTCTATTAGAGGAAGGTTAGCCTCTTTTAGAGGAAGGTTAGCCTCTGCTAGAGGAAGGATAGCCTCTTTCAGAGGAAGGTTAGCCTCTTCTAGAGGAAGGCCAGCCTCTGCTAGAGAAAGGATAGCCTCTGTTAGAGGAAGGACAGCCTCTGCTAGAGTAAAGTTAGCCTCTGCTAACGGAAGGTTAGCCTCTGATAGAAGAAGGTCAGCCTCTGTTAGAGGAAGGTTAGCCTCTGTTAGAGGAAGGTTAGCCTCTGTTAGAGGAAGGTTAGCCTCTGTTAGAGGAAGGTTAGCCTCTTCTATAGGAAAGTCAGCCTCTGCTAGAGGAAGGTTAGCCTCTGCTAAAGGGAGACCAGCTACATCGAAATATTGGAAGATTCCAATTTCAAAAAAAATCCTAATTAAAGGGTCCATAGTTAATATATATAGTATTGAGAAATGTATATAGCGCAATATCCATAATTAAACCGAAAATAAAGCACATCTTGATTTTGAAAAGTTTATTGAAACGGTATATTTCGAAAGTTCTACAAGCAGTACAAAGGTGCGCGCCTCCGTATTACTGCGGAGTTTTGGTGGAGATTTCTACAAGAAATTCAACTCTAGACATCTGTTGAAGGAGAGTGGTGTATGAGAAATAAATCAAAGGAACAATCCTCTGTCTTCTCGTTTTAGCGTTACATGTCATCGGAGATTATCGTTTCATCTGTAAGTTACCTTTCAATAGTTGTTAAGGTCTGAAATATAAAAGTGGAGAAACTGCAGGGAAGGTTCACTACTGATGAGCCTTTTTCCCCAATATATTTCACCTCCAAGTGGAGACACTAGAGGATATTGTGTTTCCATATCGATAAATATCAAGTTCTGATCAACTTCATAAAATAATATTATTTCTTCATTAATAAATACATGGTTTTTATATATTTTTATATATATATATTTTTTAATCGTTTTTCACACACATATATATATAAAATGAAAGGATTTAAAAGCACGAATGTTTCTTTTATACATAATGCAAACTTTTCTACTGCCCTTACTGCGATGAAAGAAAAGTTTGTATTATGTATAAAAGAAACATTCGTGCTTTTAAATCCTTTCATTTTATATGTATAGATGGCGCGTTATTGCTTTGTGTTAATTTATGCCTAACTGGCCTTGTCTTTATTGTTTGCGGAAGAGCATTGTTCGATGCAAATATTTGAATGTAATTCTACTGTCCTATAAGCTTATGTCCATAGTTTTCTTGAAAACATTTCTGAGATTCCATCCTTCAGTGCTGCGTATATAAGCAGAATCGTCCAATACAGTATTAGAGCTTTGAGAAGCGGTCTGCTGGATTAAATTGGCGAAACCGCTGGGAGGGTTCACCACTGATGAGCCAAGCCCTCCCAATATATTTTTCATCGCAGTAATGGCAGTAGAAAAGTTTGTATTATGTGTATAAAAGAAACATTCGTGCTTTTAAATCCTTTCATTTTATATATATAGATGGCGCGTTATTGCTTTGTGTTAACACATATATATAATCGTATTTTATTTTATTATATTAAATATAACAAGGCTAGAAATATTTGGCTTTATTTTATTTTTCAAAAAGTTTCTTATTCTCATTTTGAGCAGAGAAAAATACTCTGAATTTATTATTATCATCAATATGATCACAAAAAAAAATCATGTATTACATTGTAAATACCGCAAATTTTAAAAACCTCAAAAGCTGCGATAGAAAGAATTCCAAGTTCCCTGGGGAGGACAAAATGAAAAAAAAAAACGCATCAAATTTTAATGTGAAAAAATGATGACATCCAACTCTATTTTCGAACCAAGCGATCAATTCTAGGACGGCCCAAACAAAATTTCAAAAAAAAAAAAAAAAAAAACATTAAACGGTTGTCGTATGTGTAAAAGGTAAGAATAGCTTTATGCAAATTTAAAAGCTCTCACGGAGCAGACGAGACTATTCATCAAGATCGTCTGGAAATGTAAAATTTCCCCAGAGAAGCGATCACGTGATCACATAATTAAATCCCCCCTTTCCACTTCATCATCCATCGGAAGACCACTTTGCATACTTCCCCGGTCGCTTATGTAACTTGATTCCTTTCTCCCTCTGTGGAGCCTAATTAAGCTAAATTATTTATTCTTTTTTATTAGATGGGTACTCTGGCTAGTTACATTCGTCCTCTCTATTTACTCTTTTGTTTCATATTATTGTAGAGTTATGTAACTTCCTGTGTTGCATATATTCCGCCCACCGGACTGACCTCACTTGTTGACTTCAAAGCTGGACGATGGTAACCATTGGAATTAATAAACCGAATTTACAAAATATGCCTAAACATCATCACCAAGAAAGGCCCTTCAAATGGTGGTGGTGCCTTGTCCTTGGAATATATCAGATTGGTCCATGCACCCTGATCACACTACCGGCCAACTGAGGGGCCTTGTCCGTCCTGATTTTGTTGTTCCATGGAAAGGGGGTGCCATTGCCCCGTTAGTCAGCCAT
Source organism: Cordylochernes scorpioides (assembly GCA_030710605.1). Lineage (NCBI taxonomy): Eukaryota > Metazoa > Arthropoda > Arachnida > Pseudoscorpiones > Chernetidae > Cordylochernes > Cordylochernes scorpioides. The sequence goes on from CP092868.1 coordinate 84,683,572, forward strand.
ATTTCAGAGTTCCCTGTTCACGGTTACCTTAGCGACTCGGGGCTCACGACACCGTACTTCGCCCTACAGAACAGTCCCTTACTTGTGCTGTTTCTCCTGCCCGCCACGAAGAGGAGGACTTCTGGACGGGGGCACTTCAAATGCATATCCAATAAATAGAACGAATAAATTACTGTACTGTACCACGTGTACTAGGGATAAGCAAAAAAATTACAATAGCTATCTATAAATTGGTGAAATAGCTGAGAAGTTTCAACACTCTCAGGCCTTCCTAAATATTTTTATCTTCAAATGACTAATTGTAGAAATTACTTTTTTATTATTTTAAAAATTCAAAATATATAAAATAGCGCAGAATAATTTCCTATTCATCTTAAATAAACATCCACAGTTATATAGAACCAGTTGTAGAAGTTGTCATGTCAAATTTGGGCGCAAGTTTTCGTCAAATTTTTCGCTCAAGTTTTCAGAATTCACCTTTCTCAAACATGATAATGGAGCTTGCAATACAAAAAGATACCGGATTATAGGAGTTTATTTGTCGTACTACCTATTTTAACTTGAAATATCCTCATATTGAACGAAATATTTTTACATTTGACCACATTTGTTCAGTGAACTGTACTATCAGTGCACACGGTCAAAATGTTTTCAAATAGGTGTTTCTATCAATAAAATACATATATGTTAAAATATACTATTTATAAATAGCACGTTTGAGATATAAATAATGTGTAGAGAAGAGAGTATCTGTTATACAAATATATGAATATGTGATATTTGGATATACATTAGAAAGATATATTGCCTCGGGAATATGAAATATCCATCGTAGAATTGTATTAGCATATATATGTATTTTGCGTTGGCAGGATTTATGTACATTGAATATATATGTATATAGGGGTGTGACCTCCATATATGTGGCGCAGTACGTGCAATGTGTAGCACACATATTGTAATTTTCCGGGAAGATGATATTCACATGCAACAATGAACTTCACCCGTTTTCTACGCAAGTCACCGGGGAATGTACCACAACACCGGATCGCACTTATTTGGAATACACCATCCTGTATGCATGTTTGAGGCAAACATTCTTATGAAAAAACAATAGAAAAAATAAAAATAAGTGGGTCAGGTGTTGATATTAAAAACAAAATAGGCATATCCTGACCAGGAGCACATGTGCTTTTCAGAAGGCAAAGCGCCATCTGGTGGAACAGAAATCAACTATTCATTGATTTCTGTTCCACCAGATGGCGCTTTGCCTTCTGAAAAGCACATGTGCTCCTGGTCAGGATATGCCTACATATGTATTTCTACTACCATGAAAGCTTATATCTACACAGTATTCTTAAATACCATGACTATGATTACACCCTACAATGTTTCATATATAAGCCGAATCGTACAATACAATATTAGAGCTCTAAAAGTGGTCTAGTGGATTAAATTGGCGAAACCGCTGGGCGTGTTCTGCACTGATTACCAAGTCTTCCCAATTTTTGTCATCGCAGTAAAGACAATATAGAGCTTTTTCAGAATGGTTGTGAAAGACACATTCGTGTTTATGGTTTCGAGACTTAGTTCTGATCATCTACACACAATGCCTTTCCAGAATAGTTGCGAGATTTTCCCAATATGTACTCAGTGTTAACCTTCAACCCCAAACTACATCATTGACTGTATTGGCTCATCCGTTAATAAGCTCTACTCATCCCCAGCAGACAGGCTTGATGCCCTAATATGATTGAGTAGAGATAAGAAAGAAGAAGAATCTATAAGGGCGATACATGACGGAAGATATTTTACAATTTGACTAAATATTTTCAAAAGTAAAAAAAAAGTACAAAAGTGAAATTGTACTGGGATTAAGTGGCTAATTTAAGAAAAAGGCATTTCCAGATCGTACAACTAAAAGTTGCTGGCTGCTTGCGCCATCTGTCGGAATAAATATCAACTAATCGTTTGTTCTTTATTATTCCAGAATTAGCCAATACCCTTTCTTGATTAATCGTTAAAATCTATCTAGGCACACGTTTCGGGCTGTTGGCTCTCATCAGCGTGGTGCAAGCTGTACCTCAACGACAAAAACTGGTCTTTGTGAAATGCTGAAAAATCATGAAACATGTATTTAAGGCCGGAAGGGCGCGAGAACGAAACACTATGTGAAAAATAGTACAAAATTGAAATTGTACTGGGATCAGGTGGATAAATTGAGAAAAAGGTAGATGGCGCAAACCATCATCAACCTTTAGTTGCTCGATCAGGAGATGCCTTTTTTATTTCTAAACGTATTTTTACTATTGAAGTGGTAGAGACGATTCCATACTTAAATATGAATATCTTTCGATTTTCGAAAAATGATATTCGTTTGACAAAGAGAAATTTAAATCTGATTTGAATATAATATATATGCCTCTTTTTTGTAGTATTAATGTTATGATAAAAGTACAGCGAAACAGAATATCTCTCTATGTTAATCATATATAGGCAAAATATATATATTTGTATGAAAAATAGGGAAAGAAATTCAAAACATATATATGCGAGTTTCATAATGTAAAATGTTTGAGCTGCCATCTTAATATTTAAAATGGTTTTTATAATGTTAATATATTGTATATAGCGTCGGACCTGGAGGCTGTTGTTGGGTACTGCGCTGCCTGGAGTACAGGAGCTCCATCTATGTTTCCTTTCTTCCTGTAGTGAATCTGTATAAGACCGGTGGTATTAATAGAGCTTTGTGTGTATGTGAAAAATATATATTTACATATTTGGGAGTCGACAGACAAGTGGTTGGCTTCCGACAGCCACGACCTAGGATTGAATCCCGCGTTTGACACTTTTTTTCTGAATAAAAAATGCCCCAATGGCCCCCGATTCTTGCAAAAGTCTAGCCCCATCAGTGAGTGCATGTAACCAAACGAGGCTTAGGCTTATTTGTGAGGGCAAAATTCGAACTGCTTTCTACATGTGTGGACTTATACTGTAAGGGAAGCACATTTCTACATGCTATACTATACATACTGTATTGGACGATTCTGCTTATATACGTTACACTGAAGGGAGGAACCTCAGAAATGGTATTTAATAAAACTATGGACATAAGCTTTTATAACAGTAGAATTACATATGTATTGAATACTAGAAGCATAATTAATTTGATGAAGGACACTTCCTGATCGCGCAACTGAATGTTGTTGGTTGCTCACTGCCACCTATCGGAAAATATATAAATTATCTTTTGATTTATTTTTCCCTAGAGAGCTGGCCCATCTCTTCAATTATAATTGAATTCCCAGGAGTCTCCACAGATTTAAAATTAAGAGCAATTTTGATTGCGTCTGTGGAAAAAGGGATGAGGATGCACGCCACTACGTCTTGGATTGTCCAAGGGTAGTGGGTGTGCAGGAAGAGAGAAGGTCGAGGGGCGCGATCGAGAGTAAGCTGCTGAGAAATCACAGCAAGCTTCTTGAGAAAGCCCACGACGTGGCAGCTGAACTTTTCCTCAGCTGTGAGTGAACAGAGTCGACCGGTGCCGCCGCCCCGCGGTCCCCGCTGGACACAGTAGATAGTTTCCTATTTTGCTGTGACTAAAGGCCACCGGTATATAAACCCTTTCAGACACGTTGTCTCGGAGGGGGTGACATTTTTACAGTCATGAATAATCTTTCGGGCCTTTTTTCAACTTTCTTATCTTTTATTTCAAATTTGATTTTACTACTTATTTGATATGAATTACCTAAAAGATTGGCAGCATTTTTATCATTAGTTGCGGGGGTACCATCTGTATTCCTAATTTTTTTTTCAGTT
>CP092868.1:84687490-84720898 GCA_030710605.1 Cordylochernes scorpioides
ACAAAAAAATATCATGTATTACATTGTAAATACCGCAAATTTTAAAAACCTCAAAAGCTGCGATAGAAAGAATTCCAAGTTCCCTGGGGAGGACAAAATGAAAAAAAAACGCATCAAATTTTAATGTGAAAAAATGATGACATCCAACTCTATTTTCGAACCAAGCGATCAATTCTAGGACGGCCCAAACAAAATTTCAAAAAAAAAAAAAAAAAAAAACATTAAACGGTTGTCGTATGTGTAAAGGTAAGAATAGCTTTATGCAAATTTAAAAGCTCTCACGGAAAAGACGAGACTATTCATCAAGATCGTCTGGAAATGTAAAATTTCCCCAGAGAAGCGATCACGTGATCACATAATTAAATCCCCCCTTTCCACTTCATCATCCATCGGAAGACCACTTTGCATACTTCCCCGGTCGCTTATGTAACTTGATTCCTTTCTCCCTCTGTGGAGCCTAATTAAGCTAAATTATTTATTCTTTTTTATTAGATGGGTACTCTGGCTAGTTACATTCGTCCTCTCTATTTACTCTTTTGTTTCATATTATTGTAGAGTTATGTAACTTCCTGTGTTGCATATAGTCCGCCCACCGGGCTGACCTCACTTGTTGACTTCAAAGCTGGACGATGGTAACCATTGAAATTAATAAACCGAATTTACAAAATATGCCTAAACATCATCACCAAGAAAGGCCCTTCAAATGTTGGTGGTGCCTTGTCCTTGGAATATATCAGATTGGTCCATGCACCCTGATCACACTACCGGCCAACTGAGGGGCCTTGTCCGTCCTGATTTTGATGTTCCATGGAAAGGGGGTGCCATTGCCCCGTTAGTCAGCCATATTTCAGAGTTCCCTGTTCACGGTTACCTTAGCGACTCGGGGCTCACGACACCGTACTTCGCCCTACAGAACAGTCCCTTACTTGTGCTGTTTCTCCTGCCCGCCACGAAGAGGAGGACTTCTGGACGGGGGCACTTCAAATGCATATCCAATAAATAGAACGAGCAATACAATAGCTATCTATAAATTGGTGAAATAGCTGAGAAGTTTCAACACTCTCAGGCCTTCCTAAATATTTTTATCTTCAAATGACTAATTGTAGAAATTACTTTTTTATTATTTTAAAAATTCAAAATATATAAAATAGGGCAGAATAATTTCCTATACATCTTCAATAAACATCCACAGTTATATAGAACCAGTTGTAGAAGTTGTCATGTCAAATTTGGGCGCAAGTTTTCGTCAAATTTTTCGCTCAAGTTTTCAGAATTCACCTTTCTCAAACATGATAATGGAGCTTGCAATACAAAAAGATACCGGATTATAGGAGTTTATTTGTCGTACTACCTATTTTAACTTGAAATATCCTCGTATTGAACGAAATATTTTTACATTTGACCACATTTGTTCAGTGAACTGTACTATCAGTGCACACGGTCAAAATGTTTTCAAATAGGTGTTTCTATCAATAAAATACATATATGTTAAAATATACGATTTATAAATAGCACGTTTGAGATATAAATAATGTGTAGAGAAGAAAGTATCTGTTATACAAATATATGAATATGTGATATTTGGATATACATCAGGAAGATATATTGCCTCGGGAATATGAAATATCCATCGTAGAATTGTATTAGCATATATATGTATTTTGCGTTGGCAGGATTTATGTACATTGAATATATATGTATATAGGGGTGTGACCGTCCATATATGTGGCGCAGTACGTGCAATGTGTAGCACACATATTGTAATTTTCCGGGAAGATGATATTCACATGCAACAATGAACTTCACCCGTTTTCTACGCAAGTCACCGGGGAATGTACCACAACACCGGATCGCACTTATTTGGAATACACCATCCTGTATGCATGTTTGAGGCAAACATTCTTATGAAAAAACAATAGAAAAAATAAAAATAAATGGGTCAGGTGTTGATATTAAAAACAAAGTAGGCATATCCTGACCAGGAGCACATGTGCTTTTCAGAAGGCAAAGCGCCATCTGGTGGAACAGAAATCAAACTATTCATTGATTTCTGTTCCACCAGATGGCGCTTTGCCTTCTGAAAAGCACATGTGCTCCTGGTCAGGATATGCCTACATATGTATTTCTACTACCATGAAAGCTTATATCTACACAGTATTCTTAAATACCTTGACTATGATTACACCCTACAATGTTTCATATATAATCCGAATCGTACAATACAATATTAGAGCTCTAAAAGTGGTCTAGTAGATTAAATTGGCGAAACCGCTGGGCGTGTTCTGTACTGATTACTAAGTCTTCCCAATTTTTGTCATCGCAGTAAAGACAATATAGAGCTTTTTCAGAATGGTTGTGAAAGACACATTCGTGTTTATGGTTTCGAGACTTAGTTCTGATCATCTACACACAATGCCTTTCCAGAATAGTTGCGAGATTTTCCCAATATGTACTCAGTGTTAACCTTCAACCCCAAACTACATCATTGACTGTATTGGCTCATCTGTTAATAAGCTCTACTCATCCCCAGCAGACAGGCTTGATGCCCTAATATGATTGAGTAGAGATAAGAAAGAAGAAGAATCTATAATACAATTTGACTAAATAGTTTCAAAAGTAAAAAAAAAAAAGTACAAAAGTGAAATTGTACTGGGATTAAGTGGCTAAATTAAGAAAAAGGCATTTCCAGATCGTACAACTAAAAGTTGCTGGCTGCTTGCGCCATCTGTCGGAATAAATATCAACTAATCGTTTGTTCTTTATTATTCCAGAATTAGCCAATACCCTTTCTTGATTAATCGTTAAAATCTATCTAGGCACACGTTTCGGGCTGTTGGCTCTCATCAGCGTGGTGCAAGCTGTACCTCAACGACAAAAACTGGTCTTTGGGAAATGCTGAAAAATCATGAAACATGTACTTAAGGCCGGAAGGGCGCGAGAACGAAACACTATGTGAAAAATAGTACAAAATTGAAATTGTACTGGGATCAGGTGGATAAATTGAGAAAAAGGTAGATGGCGCAAACCATCATCAACCTTTAGTTGCTCGATCAGGAGATGCCTTTTTTGTTTCTAAACGTATTTTAACTATTGAAGTGGTAGAGACGATTCCATACTTAAATATGAATATCTTTCGATTTTCGAAAAATGATATTCGTTTGACAAAGAGAAATTTAAATCTGATTTGAATATAATATATATGCCTCTTTTTTTGTAGTATTAATGTCATGATAAAAGTACAGCGAAACAGAATATATCTCTATGTTATTCATATATAGGCAAAATATATATATTTGTATCAAAAATAGGGAAAGAAATTCAAAACATATATATGCGAGTTTCATAATCTAAAATGTTTGAGCTGCCATCTTAATATTTAAAATGGTTTTTATAATGTTAATATATTGTATATAGCGTCGGACCTGGAGGCTGTTGTTGGGTGCTGCGCTGCCTGGAGTACAGGAGCTCCATCTATGTTTCCTTTCTTCCTGTGGTGAATCTGTATAAGACCGGTGGTCTTAATAGAGCTTTGTGTATGTGAAAAAATATATTTACATATTTGGGAGTCGACAGACAAGTGGTTGGCTTCCGACAGCCACGACCTAGGATCGAATCTCGCGTTTGACACTTTTTTTCTGAATAAAAAATGCTCCAATGGCCCCCGATTCTTGCAAAAGTCTAGCCCCATCAGTGAGTGCATGTAACCAAACGAGGCTTAGGCTTATTTGTGAGGGCAAAATTCGAACTGCTTTCTACATGTGTGGACTTATACTGTAAGTGAAGCACATTTCTACATGCTATACTATACATACTGTATTGGACGATTCTGCTTATATACGTTACACTGAAGGGAGGAACCTCAGAAATGGTATTTAAAAAAACTTTGGACATAAGCTTTTATAACAGTAGAATTACATATGTATTGAATACTAGAAGCATAATTAATTTGATGAAGGACACTTCCTATCGCGCAACTGAATGTTGTTGGTTGCTCACTGCCATCTATCGGAAAATATATAAATTATCTTTTGATTTATTTTTCCCTAGAGAGCTGGCCAATCTCTTCAATTATAATTGAATTCCCAGGAGTCTCCACAGATTTAAAATTAAGAGCAATTTTGATTGCGTCTGTGGAAAAAGGGATGTGGATGCACGCCACTACGTCTTGGATTGTCCAAGGGTAGTGGGTGTGCAGGAAGAGAGAAGGAGGTCGAGGGGCGCGATCGAGAGTAAGCTGCTGAGAAATTACAGCAAGCTTCTTGAGAAAGCCCACGACGTGGCAGCTGAGCTTTTCCTCAGCTGTGAGTGAACAGAGTCGACCGGTGCCGCCGCCCCGCGGTCCCCGCTGGACACAGTAGATAGTTTCCTATTTTGCTGTGACTAAAGGCCACCGGTATATAAACCCTTTCAGACACGTTGTCTCGGAGGTGGTGACATTTTTACAGTCATTAATAATCTTTCGGGTCTTTTTTTCAACTTTCTTATCTTTTATTTCAAATTTGATTTTACTACTTATTTGATATGAATTACCTAAAAGATTGACAGCATTTTTATCATTAGTTGCGGGGGTACCATCTGTATTCCTAATCATTTTTTTTTCAATTTGTCACTGGGATCTGTCAATTGTTTTGCCAAATACCAAAGTTTTGTATTTGGGTTTCTTGGGTTCAGGTTTTCTCAAGTTTGTTTCCATTTTTCCCTTTTCACATTTGCGTATAATCTTTTTATTGTTGCATTTACAATGTTCAGTTCAGTTCTACAATTTGTTTGTTTTTGGGTGCACCTTTTTGTAGTTAATTTCTTTTTGTTATAAGTGTTTGAATATTTTTTGCCCGGTGTGTATAATTTGGAATCCATTTCTTAATATTACCTCTTGGTAGTGAAGCTTTGCCTGTTTTAATAATGGTATTTTTGAAAGATATCCAATTAGCCTTTTTGAAGTTCCAGAATTTTTCTTAATTGAGCTGGTTTTGGTCTTGGTGCTAATTTCTATCAAATTAGGCGAATGATCACTTCCAATACTTTTTGAAATTTGCCATTTGAATTTTTAGAAAATGTCAGGATAGTAAAAACTTATATCAAGTGCTTGTGCAGTATTATAGCTGTAGGAATGATGGGTAGGATTCCCATCATTTAAGCACATGAAGGCATTGTCGTTAAATATGTTTGATAGTATTTTGCCTCTTGGGTTTGGCGTGAAACATTCCCATAGTTGATGTTTGGCATTAAGGTCACCTACAATAATAGTGTTGTCTGTAAGAAATTGAGCCATTTTTCCATTGTCAATAAGTTTATTGTTTGGAGGGTCATACATATTGTATATGTTGATGGCTTTGTTTTGATTGAGGTAGACTTTGATACCTTGGGCTTCAAGGTCTGATGTGTTTGGAATATTAACGGCTATGTCCTCATAGTAAAAATTATTGATTTAAAATGCTAGGCCACCCCCTTTAACAGCATATACAGATGGATCTTCAGACCTTACCCTGGGTAATGGAGGGGCCGGAATTAACATAATACTGCAAGATGGAACACACATCAAAATCAAAGAAGGAACAGGACAGATTTCGTCAAACTTCACTTGTGAACTGACAGCTATCTGAAAAGCCCTTGATGTATGCCTTAACCAACCATCCCTGCAACAAGCAGAAGGAATTTTAATATACAGCGACTAAATATCCGCTCTAGAAGCAATTCAGAAGGGGCAATACTAAAATCACACAGAAAATACACTCGTTACTTACCCAAGTGTAACCATTGGATAAGAACTGCATTCTACAATGGATTTCTGCCCATGTTTGGATCGGGGGTAATGAAATGGCATTTGAATTGGCAAAGGAAGCCAGAAAGTTGAGCCAAAGAAAAGAACAAATGTCAATATTTGACGCTGATGCTTTGTCAAAATACAAGGTAATCAAACAAAAAAATAAGAAAAGATCAAAATGCGAAATAAACTCTTACTGAAAAATGACAAAAACTATAACAAGACTTAGAACAAAACACTATAAAGGAATGACAAAACATCCAGATGGCACAATAACCTATAGGGCATGCAACAACTGTCCTGTGGAACTAACACCTACCCACATATTCTCTTACCCAGCAATGGCCGCAGCCTTGCAGAAATTTGACAAAGACCCAGAGCAGCAGCTTTACATACCCAAGATAGTGGACATTGCTGCTGCTGCTGTGATGGAGATGCATGGAGACATCTGAGGCTCTTTATTGGACACGACAACAACAACGGCATTCCAGAGTAAAAATAAATTATCAGAGATAGATATATATTTTTCAAATGAATTAAAATAAATATAAACGATACTGAAAGAGAGTTGAATTAAAAAAAAAAGAAATTTATTATCTTTGAAAACAAACCGTATCTAAAATATCAATTTTGTTTTGCTACATGTTTTTAATTTGCATTTACCTATTTTACATATCTCTGATTGTATTTAAAAATCACCAACCAATTCTTCTACATATGGCGAAGTGGTGTTTTATTAATTTGTTATTTGATTTTATTAGGGTTTTTTCCTGGTATTCAAAAAGGAAAAATACGTGTCGATCAGTTATATTTTTCAAATGAATTAAAATAAATATAAACGATACTGAAAGAGAGTTGAATTAAAAAAAAAAAAGAAATTTATTATCTTTGAAAACAAACCGTATCTAAAATATCAATTTTGTTTTGCTACATGTTTTAATTTGCATTTACCTATTTTACATATCTCTGATTGTATTTAAAAATCACCAACCAATTCTTCTACATATGGCGAAGTGGTGTTTTATTAATTTATTATTTGATTTTATTAGGGTTTTTTCCTGGTATTCAAAAAGGAAAAATACGTGTCGATCAGTTATATTTTTCAATTTATCAAACAATTTGGCCGCTGAATCTCTGATTCTGGTAGAGCGCCATCTGGCGAATAAAATTGTAACTGAAATCAATTTCGAAATTTTCATTATTTGCCATAAAAATCCCATTGCATTTTGAACACATTGGTGTTTACCGCATTGCTCTAGCGCAAATATTCGCGGAGTTATTAATTTTAAAATAGTGCGGGACTTTTGGATCACCCTGTATATATATAATTGAATGTCTGTCTGTGTTTACTCTATAGATTCAAAAACCATACATCCAATCGCTGTGAATTTTTGGGATATTATTAGGTGTATCCCCGGGAAGGTTTTCGAAAAATAATTTCTTGAATATCTTTAGAGTTATTTGCAGATTTGTAGATTTAACTCGCAAGCAAACGCCCCCTAGCGGGGATAAGTTTTTATCTATAAGTTTTATTATCACTAAGTTTATCATCTTAAAGATTATTTATCAAAAGTAAGATTTCTACCTATTAATTGCGCACAAGTCAAAGTTAGTTTCATCATTTATCTACAACATATATATTGGGATAATAGATAAAATGATCATTTTGTAATGTAGAAAATTAGGAAAGACAAAATTCAGGATGACACGCAATTTATTTGAGACAAGAATAATGATACATTTCCAAGGCAAGATACTATTCCTTTAACTTCCAATTACCGAGGGAACCAATTAATATGATTTTATTCAACTTATCGAGTATTTTTCAAGGGACCGGGGAAAAAAATGTTCACTTTATCGAGAGATTTAAATTTACGAGTTTCAAATTATCAAAATATATCTATTATTTTTTTTATAAGTTTATAAAGAATTGTTTTAACAAATGTTCGTTAGACAAACCTTTACTCGGGTAAAAACCGGCGAAGCCGGGTACATCCGCTAGTATCTTATAATTATCACAAAGGAATAAATTTGAAAATGAAATTCAAAATTAAGAAGGTATCAATATCGCGCCTGATTAATAAATAAATAAATAAAAGGTATAATAATGATTATAGGAATTTCCGCATGACTACTATTTAGAGAGTTATACTGTTTGACAAAACCAATAAGGAATCTAAGGTGAGGTTTCTTTTTACATCTTCTTTCTCGAGCTTTCGGGCTAACATGCCCTTCAACAAGGAGACTTAGAAGTAAAACTTCTAGGTCTCCGTGTTGAAGGCATGTTAGCCCGAAATCTCGAGAAATAAAAAATTGTAAAAAGAAACCTAACACTTGATTCCTTATTGGTTTTGTAAAAGTCTAAAAGCAAGGAAGAATCTTAATTAAACTTATACTGATATAGTTATAAATAATATTTGTTAAAACAAATTTCGTAAATATTCACTAGGGGAGAATCCGGGCGAAGCTAAGTCAGTATATAAAAAAAAATATTAAAACTCCAAAATATACAAAATGCCTGATTATTTGCCCAATTCTAGTATTTGAATAAATTATATGTTAAACTATATATTCAGCGCTACCTAAGTGGAATATTTATCAGTATTTTATTAGTGGTTTGGGTGAAAAGTAACCAAAATATTGATTTATCATGACGAAAATAGATTCAGTATAAATTGGATGTTTACCTCGAAATTATTGTTTAAAAAAGTTCGTGTGGCAAATTTCCTTTGGGTAAAAAACGGGCAATGCCGGATATACATTCTCTAGTAAATAAATACAAGGTGACCCAAAATAACGGAGTTAAACATTTCAGCCATAATTTTATTAAACAAATAATAAAGTATAACAATATTCTGAATACTAACTAACAATCTATTCCGACGGTTTCAGAGTGGCCTCCCTTGGCTGCTTTACACAGGTCCAAACGAGGCTTGAAATTTTCGGCTATAAAATTCTCGGCGCAGCGATAGCTTCATCAACATCAAACATTTGTGGCGTATGGCACAGGCCCTGGCCTGTAAAATGGACCACACGCTGTAATCTATCGGGTTGAGATCGGGTGAGTAAGGCGGCCATTCCGCCAGCGTGAAGTACGTGAAACTGCAACCGTAAGCGCTTGTTCTCATCCGTGAAAAGCTGAACTTTATGCAACTTGGTATAACGCCTTGAGGTTGAGTTCCTTTTTCTCTATTCGATGTACTGACGACTCGCTTATGCCCTCGAATTTCGTTGAAGTCGCTTTTTGATGTTCTTACGGTTGGCGGAAGTGTTGACGGTGCACTTTCTTCCTCTTCCGACACAGTCGCCTTCATGGCCAAGCTCATTGAAGCGATGGATGTCTTTGGACAGTTTTTGAGGCATTTTGAGCAGCCGAACAATTTCACATTGACGTTTTCCTTGACGATAATAACTCAATAATTACACTATGTTTGTTTGACATCCCAAAAACACGACAAAATAAGTTAACACAAAGTCGAAACTTAACATAATGGTATATAAAAACATGGAGAATCCGACAAAACATAAACTATTAACGGTTCAATACTTTCGTGTTAGGATAAATTAAACATTAACTCCTTAATTTTGGGACACCCTGTAAAAAAATAAATAGAATATACATCCATTGTTTGAGTCAATAACGATCTATTGAATATAGGAATATATAGTAATGAAAATTCGAAACTATTATAGACGCGTATGATTCTTTTTGAAAATAAAACAATTTCTACTGCCCTTACTGCAATGTAGAAATTGTTTTATTTCAAATAGAATCATACGCGTCTATAATAGTTTCAAATTTTTATAACAGATGGCGCGCTAATGTATCATACTACTCTGATCAAAAAGTTTCGACACTTTGCTTATAAGTTAAAAAAAAAAAAACTTTATTATTCTACCAAATTCAAATTAATCCCTTCAAAGTAGTCCCCGTTGGCCGCGATGCACTTCAGCCACCTTTTTTTCCAGTCGGCAAAACACCTCTGGTAGTCTGTTTTCGGGATCGCCTTCATGGCCTTCTTCGATTCCACTTTGATATCTTCTATGCTCTGAAATTTCCGACCCTTTAACTTTTTTTGAGATTTACAAAGAGGAAGAAGTCGCAGGGGGCCAAATCGGGACTGTATGGGGGTTGGGGGAACACAGAGGGTGAGTGGTCCTGCAGGAACTTCGAGATTTTGAGGGATGTGTGCGCCGGCGCGTTATCGTGGTGGAGGATCCACGACTTGCTCCTCCACAGCTCGGGCCGTTTCTGCCTGATCGCTTCCCCAATCGCCTCAAAACTCCCAGGTAGAAGTCAGCAGTTATTGTAGAGACTTGTTGTTGAAATTCATGATGAACGACGACCTGGTAGTCGAAGAACACCGTCAACATGACCTTGACTTTGCTGGGAGCCTTCCTCGCTTTCTTTGGTCTCGGCTCATTTTTGAAGCGCCACTCCGATGCCTGTTGGGTAGTTTCCGAATCAAAGCCGTAAATCCATGTTTCGTCTCCAGTAATGACTCTCTTCAGCAATTCGGGGTCGTCGGTTGTCGCTTCGAGATTGAGACTGGCCGTTTCTTTCCGGGCGTTCTTTTGATCAAAAGTCAAATCTTTGGGAACGAGAACGCGGTGTTGAGTCTTCTCACTCCCAAAATGTCCTTCATTATCGATTGAGTCGACCCGAATGATATCCCTACTTTTTCGGCGACCTCCCTGACAGTTATTCGTCGGTCTTCACGCACCAGTTCCAACACCTTGTCCACTTTTTCAGGCGTGGTTGATGTGGACGGTCTCCCGGAACGCTCGTTGTCGGCGGTCTCTTCCCGACCCTCCTTGAAGCGCTTGTACCATTCGAAAACTCGTCTTCGGGTCATGACGGCATCCCCGTAGGCTGTTTGCAACATCCGAAAAGTTTCGGCACCCTTGAATCCGTTTTTCACACAGAACTTGATGCAAATTCGTTGATCCTCCATTTCGGTGACTAACGAAATCGAAGTACGGGCAAAATGGCTTCACTTCGAACAGCCGCTGCTCACGCTGTTGTGGCGCGTGATTTTTGAAAATTGGCAGGTCTCCAAGCCAAGGGCGACGCTTGCGTTTGCCACAAACCGGGAGAAAATATATTGAGTTCTCAGGATTTTATGAGCAAAGTGTCGAAACCTTTTGATCAGAGTAGTATATATATTGTTATGATGATACTTAATGAAGATGATTTAATACAATTATAATCATCATAATCATCTTTAATATCCACAAAGGAATTTGTAAAAAAAAAAAAAACTTTTCACAAAATAAATAACAAAACTACTGAATCTATTCCTCAAAATTTAAATTTGTGTTTGTGCTACTAATATCCATCTAAACTACTAAAATAAAACATTTGAAAATCATGCATGTAGCTGTGTATAAATATATCAATATGAAGGCTATTCAAACCCTACAGTTAGATAAATAACAAACAATTTTGTATAATTTGGGGATATCAAATGTTCAGAATTATCATATACTAACTGAATGCTGGCTTCGCCCAGGTTCTTCCCGAAGTGAATGTTTGCCAGACGAATATTGTTTTAACAAATGTTATTTATTATCCTAAAGTCTGTAGAAGGATGCATGCGTCCGAAAGCTTGCTAATGAAATTCGCACAAGATACTCCTCTTCAATCTCCGTTTTATTTGCTAAATGTTATTTATATTACGATTTTATATTACAATATAATGCGGCTTATGATTGTAGAACGAATTTTGACAATTACACCGCAAATGTTCCATACTTTATCCTTAAGGTTAGAAATAATCGTTATTTTTTCCATAAAATAAATTTCGATTTTCGTTCAAAAGAAACATTTGCGGTGTAATTGTAAACTTCGCTCTATATTATGATTTTATCATCTTAACTCTGAAAAATAGTCATCATGATTGAAATTAAGATCATTATTACTATCATCATCCTTTTGTGTTTCATTTTAATTTTTTATTTTCAAATTATTCAAATTTAGAATGATATATAATTAAAAATATTGATAATATTTGAACATTTGTTAAATCGTCATTTTTGGGGAAAATATTTACTCCGAGACAACCTGGGCAAAGCAGGGTCTAAATATAATTATAGCGAATTATATTTAATACAAATGACGACACCAAAACGCAAATGTTTCTTTTCACAAATAAATCAAACTTCTACTGTCCTTACTGCGATTAAAATATATATTGGTAGGGCTTGACTCATCAGTGGTGAACACTCTCAGAGGTTTCGCCAATTTAATCTACCAGACCGCTTCTTTAGAGCTCTAATACTGTATTAGAACATTCTGCTTATATATGCTATACTGAAAGGTGGAATCTTATAAATGGTATTTAAGTAAACTATGGACATAAGCTTTTAGGATAGAAGGACAATTTTTTTCTCAAAATATTTCGAGAGATTCCTCCCTCTTTATCAATCATTGTACAATAAATTGATAAAGAGGGAGCAATCTCTCGAAATATTTTGAGAAAAAATTGTTCTTTTTTTCTTTACAGATCCAGGTACGCTCTTTTATAAATAAGGACAAAGCCAGTCAGGCGTAAATTAATTAATTAGTGAAAAGAAACATTCGCGTTTTGGTGTTTTTCTTTTGTATTCTATAGATGGCGCGTTATTGCTATGTATCTACTTATATAATTGCCTTATTTTGTCTGTCTGAAGCTCACGGATAGAATGCGCGCCCATTGGCTGCCGGCGAACACGTGATCTCCCTGCCCCCCTCTAGACAACCCTGTTATCAGCTGTGTGATACATACACCTGTCTATAGCGGCCATTCTAGACAACCCTGTTATCAGCAGTGTGTTACATCCACCTGTCTATACAGACCACCCTGTCTATAGCGGTCACTCTAGACAACCCTGTTATCAGCTGTGTGATACATCCACCTGTCTATACAGACCACCCTGCATATAGCGGCCATTCTAGATAACCCTGTTATCAGCTGTGTGATACATACACCTGTCTATAGCGGCCACTCTAGACAACCCTGTTATCAGCTGTGTGATACATCCACCTGTCTATACAGACCACCCTGTCTATAGCGGTCACTTTCGGCAACCCTGTTATCATCAGTGTGTTACATTCACCTGTCTATACAGACCACCCTGTCTATAGCGGTCACTTTAGGCAACCCTGTTATCAGCAGTGTGATACATACACCTGTCTATACAGACCACCCTGTCTATAGCGGCCACTCTAGACAACCCTGTTATCAGCTGTGTGATACATACACCTGTCTATAGCGGTCACTTTAGGCAACCCTGTAATCAGCAGTGTGTTACATCCACCTGTCTATACAGACCACCCTGTCTATAGCGACCACTCTAGACAACCCTGTTATCAGCTGTGTGATACATCCACCTTTCTATACAGACCACCCTGTATATAGCGGCCATTCTAGATAACCCTGTTATCAGCAGTGTGATACATACACCTGTCTATACAGACCACCCTGTCTATAGCGGCCACTCTAGACAACCCTGTTATCAGCTGTGTGATACATACACCTGTCTATACAGACCACCCTGTCTATAGCGACCACTCTAGACAACCCTGTTATCAGCTGTGTGATACATCCACCTGTCTATACAGACCACCCTGTATATAGCGGCCATTCTAGATAACCCTGTTATCGGGTGTGTGATACATACACCTGTCTATAGCGGCCACTCTAGACAACCCTGTTATCAGCTGTGTGATACATCCACCTGTCTATACAGACCACCCTGTCTATAGCGGTCACTTTAGGCAACCCTGTTATCATCAGTGTGTTACATTCACCTGTCTATACAGACCACCCTGTTATAGCGGCCACTCTAGACAATCCTGTTATCAGCTGTGTGATACATACACCTGTCTATAGCGGTCACTTTAGGCAACCCTGTAATCAGCAGTGTGTTACATCCACCTGTCTATACAGACCACCCTGTCTATAGCGACCACTCTAGACAACCCTGTTATCAGCTGTGTGATACATCCACCTGTCTATACAGACCACCCTGTATATAGCGGCCATTCTAGATAACCCTGTTATCAGCAGTGTGATACATACACCTGTCTATACAGACCACCCTGTCTATAGCGGCCACTCTAGACAACCCTGTTATCAGCTGTGTGATACATCTACCTGTCTATTACAGACCACCCTGTCTATAGCGGCCACTCTAGGCAACCCTGTTATCAGCTGTGTGATACATCCACCTGTCTATACAGACCACCCTGTCTATAGCGGCCACTCTAGGCAACCCTAGGAAGCAAGATGTATACAAGGTGTAGACAAGATGAAGATCTAGATGAAGATTAAAACGTTTTTAAAATATATTCGCACTCGGGTAAAACCCAGGCGTTGCCCGGGCCATTCGTCTAGTTAATAATATTTAACTTAAAATAGCATTCTATTTTATACATACACACGGGTAAAAATTCACTCGATAAAAAACCTTAGGGTTGTCCTTTTATTTTCGGCTTTTTATACCTATTTCAATCAAATGGGCCATGATTCTATTATTTTATAAGTGACACATTTAAAAAAATACTTCCATAAAATCCAATAGTCATGATGGGTGAAAAATCCCTGGGATGAAACCTTCCTCTCTCTCTCTCTCTCTCTCTAGGATACATTATCAACAATAAATCAGGCTTTATAAAAACCAAATTAATAAAGTTAATCTGATATTTGACTATTTACAATTTTTAGGGGACAAATGCATTCTAAATCTCTCAGGTTTCTTTCACAAAATGTGTAATTTAGGTATTGGTTTAATTTGTATAGGCTTCCAAGAGTATAGAATAAACAATGGACTAAATGTAGCAAATCCGTTTGATCTAATTTCAACAAAAGACAAATATATGAAATTCAACTCATTTTGCTGATTTATTTTAAAATTTATTTAAAAAAAGAAAACTACTCAATTCCTTTGAAACGCTTTTATTTAGAAATTACCTCTGTTTAGCATAGTTTTAAATGAATAATTCTCTAAAATATTGCATATTTTCATTATAAAATATTCCTTAAAACTTTCTACCAACGTGTAAATTGTTTTCCTCGAATACACACAATACTTCAAAATTTGATTTCATTTAACTATATTTGCATACCAACCCTTTGTACATATTTAAATTGTGTTGATATTTTTTCTCTTTTCATCTACCTAAAACTTGCATACTAATTCTTGTACATATTTCAAAAATCTTTCTTTCTTTCCTTTCTATGTTTAGTTTACCTTTGTTGTGCAAGTGTCCCCAGGGGGACATAGCGCTCTAAGTCGAAATAAAAATAAAAAAGACAGAAGACAATTTTTTTAAAAATGTATTTTTTAAAATTTATATTCACAGAAACATATTATTTATATTCGATTTATCATTATAAATAAACAAATTTCACTATTTTGAACTCTGCGTTCAAGGAACCTGAGCTATAAATATATCTCTCTATTTTGTGGCATCTATCACATAGAAATATTTTTAAAAAATATATTATATAAAAATTATGAAAAGTAAAAAAATAAAGAGGTCGTCACCTCCTAGGAAGACTCGACGTCAATCGAGTTCAAGCAGCTCTGAAGTTTCGTCAATGGACGATTCATCTTCAGAAAGTTCTTCTGAGGAACGATCGAGATATGTTGCGAAATTATCCAAGAGACTCAGAACTTCCGTGAGTTCTTCGTCTTCGCAGAATTTTGCAACATCCCACTGGAAGTCTCCAGATCACCCCCGGTCTCAAAGGACAGAACGGATTGAGAGACACAGATACAACCAGAATCATAACTGGCCGGTTCAGAATAGTTGTCGATCGAATAGAAAGAATTTTGATTACAGGGAATATGACAAATATGCCCAAAGTCACTCTTCCAAAGATCATTCTTCTAAACGCATTTTCAATGTATCGAAGAACAAACAATCTCAGAATCATAAGAAAAGTTCAAGAATCCATAAAAGGAAGTCAAACGACAGTGAAAATGAGGATTTTCAAAACTTTGCAAAACATTGCGTAGCAAACACAAAATCAAAGAAAAATAAACTAAATTTAATAACCACGAGTATAGACTCAATAAAGAAATATAATTCTATATCTGATCCTATAAAGAAAAGTCCGGAACCAATTTCTAAACAAAGTTCAGAAAATAACGATTCGAGTAATAAGGATATCGAGATAAAGATAGCGAGTAATAAAGATAGTCAGGAGTTAGAAACGACGGACACCAAACAGCCAGACAAAGAGACGAAAGAAAATAATGATATAAAACAGAATATGACCAAAATTTATGAACATTCATTGACGTATAAAGATATAGATCTGTTAATTCCGATGACATCAAGGATAGATGATAGTATCGCTAGAAATAAGAATATTTCAGGGGAGACAAGTAATATTCGAGGAGGGATTTCAAGGCGATATCAAATTCCTGGTAGAAAGGAAAATCTTAAATACTTGGAATCACTCAAAAACTATGAGAAATACGGCTCAATTGGACAGGGTACCTATGGCGAGGTATTCCTAGGTATAGATAAAGAAGCCCGGGAGATAGTGGCCATTAAAACATTGAAAAGTCCATATGATCAAAATAAAGGTCTGAATGATTCGACCTGTAGAGAGATTGCTATTCTCAGACAGCTGAAACATCCCAATATCATTCAATTGAAAGGTGTCGTTTACGACACAGAAGATATTTCCAAACCCCATTCTTTGGTCCATTTGATATTAGAGTATGCTTCACATGATCTATCAATGCTAATAAAATCCAAAATAAAATTTAACTACGAACAAATTGGGTACATCATGAAGCAGCTATTAGTGGGTTTGGAGTATTGCCATTCCCAAGGCATCATGCATCGAGACTTGAAATGTTCCAACATTCTAATTACTACTCAAGGCGAAGTTAAGATTATTGACTTCGGTCTGGCAAGGAAGTATTCTACCTTCAACGATATCGGCCGCAAGCTGAAGGGATTACCACCGGAGGAGAAGTGTTTCTCCAACCGCGTGGTCACTATCTGGTACCGCGGCCCTGAGCTAGCCCTCGGCTCCGTCACATACGGCCCACACATCGACCTCTGGAGCTGTGGCTGCATTCCTCGCCCAAATATTGCTCGGATCGCCCTTATTTTATCGCTTACTCAGATTCAAATTTGATTGAGAAAATTTACGAACTTTGTGGAAGCCCGGTAGAGAAATCTTTTTAAAGACCCTTCCATTGTGGGAAAGATATAAGCCTAAATACTCCTACCAGAGATCTTTGGAATTCAAATTGGGAAACTTAGCTGGCCCAGCATTCGAACTTCTGGACAGGCTGCTAGACCTGGAGCCAGAGAGGAGAGTGACGGCACGAGGAGCCTTGGAGATGCCGTGGTTGAAGAACCAGGCGGTAACGCCAATGTCCTTGCCTGATACAAGATTGCCGAGGTCGTAGCGGCTCAATGTAGAATGAACAATGTAAATATCAACGGACTGTATTTATTTTAATCACGCTTCAAATATGTAAATATTTCCTATGTGTATATTGTCATTTCTCCTATAGAGAGACACCTAAGATAATAAAATATACTTACTGTAATTTAATAACAAATTCTCATGTTTATTTGATACTATCATTATATATAGCATAGGCTAAACACAATAACACTAGAATATACTTGTTTTGTTACTTACATTCACAAATGCCATATACGATACTAATTGTTGCGGGTCGCGCCTATACATACACCCCCTCTCTTCTCAACATTTGAGGTATTACTCCCGTCAACTTGTCTCATGGTAATAGGCCGTATTGTATACAGTAAATTTCCCATGAGCGACCACCACACTTCCAAGAATAATCCATATTTTAGGCGGCTTGCCGTGATAGGTTATATTATATATTCCAGTTAGATCAGTATAACTAGCGGTGTGAAGTGATTAACCTCAGAAGGACTAGTGGTGGTGTCTTTTCCATGGAGCAAATCAGATCGATCCATGCACCCTGATCACAATACCGGCCAACCGAGGTGCATTAGATGTCCTCTTCTGGATTGATGTCTGCCAAATAGAGGACTGCAAGGATGGCTGGGCAACTGTATATATGGTCCGGAGTGAGTTGAGTGTTGTGACAGTTATTGCAATTCCTGTATGATCTAGTCATGCCTGGGTTTATCTTCATTCCTTTTAAATGTCCTGTTCTGATTCTTGAAATTGTTGTTGCAAATTCTCGGTTAATGTTGAGATTGCATATGGGCTGAGATCCACAAGGGATTCAATAGAATCTTGACAATCTGCCAAAGAGGTGGTTAGATAATTATTTGTTATGTTGTTGTTATCGCGCGTGTGCTTATTGGAAAATAGGTGCCGTTGCCACGTTATTCACCTTGGACCAGAGTTTGGTCGAATATTCCAAGGGTCCAGGGGTGTGGTCGGACTTCTCCTTCACCCCCATATTTTCTGGTATAATTATTCAATATGCTTCCCCTATTATATTATCTATAATCATAATCTATATAGAAACGATTTTTATGTGCGTACATTTGTGTGATGCACGATTACAACTCACAATCTGCTTGGGAGTTGAGACTTTATTTTTTAGCGATTGTTCATGACCTCAAATTAACAATAAATCCAAAAATTAACGTTACGTCGTACCCAGAGGCTGTTCGTGTTCTTTGTATAATCAGGATGCCACAAAGATACAAACGTGAGTTCGTAAGGATGCAGCAAAAGTTAGCGCTTTATTATACGTGGCGATAAACAGAAGGAGTACAATAGTGGGACTTGTCTTCAACCTCCCCGTCAGTAGAATCCTTGACGCCGTGGATGTCACTCTGGTGAATGAATCATCCACACGCCTCGAAGGCAACTCCCTACGTCACTACTCGCCGCAGATGTGACCAGACTCCTCTTGTCCTCCACACGATAATGCTGTTTTTTTTGCCTGTTCCCCTGACACATGGCCATTCCCAGCAGCTGGAGTCCATCATCTTCCCCAACTTTACTCTATAATCTTTGGCTTCTCGAATAGCTCTCATCCATTTTACACTATTAAGTAATAGGTGAACATTTCTGTGCGATAAATAATAACTAATATATGAGAGAGTGATATTCAGTTCCAGAGAGTTTATTTATAAAATTTACATCTCAAATTATGAGAGGCCCATTATATCTTCAGATTGTTTTAGAATTTAGTTTCAGGACTGACTGTAGTTCTAGATATATTCCTATTAAAATTTTTCCTACGTATTTAATATTAACCCTTTAATCGCTTCACCTAAATGGGATTTTAGGCCGTTATTTTTAGATTATGTGTAGGCAGGCATTATAAATAATGGATAGTAAATATAACGAAAAGTGACATTTGAAAATTTATACGAAAAAAAAAAAACAATTGTTTATATTATTGATATAGCTGACCCTATTTGTTTTCAGTACAGTAGAAACTCCCTTTAGCACCCCGCTACCGGACACCTCTCTATAAAGGACAGTATTCATTTGCAAATTTACTATTAAGCAACTCTCCGGTAAGAGGACACCTCTCCCTAAAGGACACTTTGGCTCTGCAATTAGGTGTTCTTTACAGGAGGTTCTACTGTATATGCTTTCGCCTATTTCCCTTAATAATAATTGTTTGTTTGTTGGCAATGCGCCATTTTACCTTGGATCCAATTGGAAGTGACAATTTAAATATTTGGAATTCCTGTTCAGAAATTCAAAATAGAAATAGATGGCAATTTTCAGTTTTTTTTCATGAACCTCCTTGGGAATTTGATAACGCATAATCAGAAAATGTTTTAAATATCTCCATAGCTATATTATCATAAATGTATTTTGTAAGTTTTTGATATCTGGATTTATTTTTCCAAATAAGCCCCGATTAAGATGAAATAATTATCACATTTTTATTAAAATGGAGCGTCAAGTTATTTTAGAGCACCTTTTAGAATTATAATTCTGTATATTGTATGATTATTATTATATATGTCACACTGAGAGGTGACACGATTCAGTGTAGCATATATAAGCAGAATCTTCCAATACAGTAATAGAGTTCTAAGATTATTAGAGAGATTATAAGAAAATTATTTATGTGTAAAAAGAAACTTTCGTGCTTATATGTTTTATTTTCTTATATATATGGCATATTATTGTCTTCGTCGTATACGTTTCTTCGTCTGCACTTTTAACTCTTTTTATTCATAATAGAAATCTATTGAATGGATTATTTTATATTTTAAAATTTTGCATGTATTCATTATTTAATATATTTAAAACTAAATATGTAACTATATGAAATTTTGGCAATTGTGGAATATGCTATATGCTCTAAAAAGACAAAGGTCGCCTCTCCCGTCAAAATAGACGTCAAAACCAGACGCCATCTATTGACCGTCGCCGAAACCTAGCGGCTTCGGGTCGGTAACAAAGCCACAACACCAGCTTTGGCAAACTGAAAAGCGTCCACCTAGAGACCATGGTTTCTGGCTAATGGCTCTTGACGTATATTTTGACGAGAGAGGCCACCTTAGTCTCTTTAGATCAATATCCTCCCGGCAAAATTTCCATTTATACTATATGTTGTTACAAAAATATATATATATTTATTTTTTTTCACAATAAATATATATATTTTTTTAACTTGCGGCAAGTCATTTATTTAATTTTGTATCAACATATGTAACTAAGGTAGGGATATGTACTTGTAATTATACTCTGTGTAGTTGTGTATATGATTATTTTGACAGTAGAGAAGATCGTCTGAATGTTTTTAATTAAGAATTTTTAGAAAAACAAAAAAAAAAAGAAGAGAGAAAGGCTCTCCAGTTTGTCCAGGTCAAACATTGGCCCCTCTCTGGGATTGAAATTCGCGCGTGTGTATAATGAATAAATTTTAAATTTTCCTTTGGGCAAAATTTTCCACTCGCTAGGTAAACTGGAAGTAAATTATAGCTTGATCTATTTACATATAGACATATATTTACATAAATATATTCGAAGTAGTGCTATCTATTTATGTCTAAATGCAGCCGTTTCTATTCCAAAATAAACACTGATGCCATTTTTTCCTATATATATATTTTTTTATTCGATATCGTTTGACATTTTAAAATTATCTTTTGGTAGAATTTATTCAAAGGGGCCGAAGGTGAATGTACTTTCCCAATTTTTTATTTTGATAATTTTAAATTAAATCTTCAGTCCTCTCTTTAAATATTTCTAGATTTTATTCGAAAAAGTAAATATCACACACAATAATTAATTTTCGTTTTTAATATATTTTTGAAAATTGGGTTAAAATAAGCATTTTTCTAAGTTAAAAATAAGAAATTTCAGTTATTTAAAGAATACTTATAAATATTAAAGATAGAATTGTCACACCGAGATTTGTTAGGAAAACAAATAGTTCAGTTTACAATCTGTTCTGATCTTTTTATACTGTAACTACGTGTAGTGGAGCTTCGTTCACAATGTCAGTAAATAGTGACAGGTCAACAGTCAGAGAAGCTTCACAGTACTGTACTAGAGTCTCAAGTACTTGGATCTATTGGCTCTCAGTGTGGCGAGGCGTGTGATTGGTTATTGGATTCTCCATCATGATTGGCTACGTCACACTGCAGGAAAGTGATGACAAACTGACCGACATCTCTGCCACATGTTTCTCTGATAGAAACCCGACCTAACTTCCACGGTAATGTTTTATCCATTCTACTTATTATTGTCGTTTTATTTCGCCAGGTACATTCGCCATGAATATCATGGTGGCATTAAGTGGATAGCATGAGGTGTATTTCAGTACGAATAGCCACACAAACAACATTTGTGATGATTATCACACTCGTTACTACATTACCATCTTTTGGAATTCGTAAAAGAAGTTTAACATGGAAAAAGTCAGTAGCTCTTCTTGTGACAATTTACAAATACGGATTACAAGTTCTTCTTCTTTCTTATCTCTGGGTGAAGTAGAATGCGTCTGCCTTTGTCATTAAAACTGGGAGCACTACTCAGTGGCAGGCCGACTTAGCTCCAAAAGAAATGGCCGCCTCTGACATGAGGAATAGATGCCATGTACAGCCGCTCCTAGCATGGAGAACAAACGCTGCTCATCCTGTATCACTGGATCAGGAACCCTTACAGAGTACTATCAGCCCGGCCAGCTGAACCCAGTTTTTTTAGTGAGCTTGTTACTGCTCCCCCTCCTTTTTCATCCGGACTTGGGACCGGCAAATTCTAAATTAGAATAGTAGGATGTCAGAGGATTTCTGCTGGTAGGAAATCCGGTTAGAAAGAACTACACTAGCAGTGCACTAGTAAATTCTAGAATATTGTAATACAAAACTTTTTAGTAGAAGATTTTTACTTTTACAACGAGATAAACCTTACTAAAAACAAAGATGACCCCACCGTTTGAGCCAATCCGTGCGTGCAAGGAGAGAAGATGAAAATGGAATTAACCGCGCATGCGTCACCAAATGTCACTTAGAAAAAGGAGTGAACCACTCAACAACGCTGCTACAATATAAAACAATGTATTGAAGCGTACAGTAGTTTTATATTGGTTATATTAGTCGTTGAGGTACAGTTTGCACCACGCTGACGAGAACCAACATTTCGAAACGCGTGCGTGGTTAGCTTTTCTTGATTAATCAAGAAAAAAGCATTGGCCAATTTCTGCAAACTGAAAACGAGTATTATCTAAAAACTCAGATTATAGTTACTAAAAAGAGAAAGATTTCAATAAGAAATTTCAATTCAAATCGAAAATAATATCATTGAACTCTTCAATATATTATCACTTAATTTTAAAATGTTATTTTTATCTATAAAATTTTGTTATTTTGCCCATTAATGTGATTTATAACTTTAAAACGTCAAATTAAACTGAAAGGTCGTTGTGAAAATTCGAAGTTGTTATTAAATCTTGGAATAATGCTATTAAAATATGAATTGTTGAAATTATGTGACATAATATTTGAACATTGAATTCAATATTGTCGCGAATATGAGCTTGAAAACACCTACAACCTCCGCCAATATATGGCGCTTTCGCCTGTCTCCGATCTGAAACTGGTGTGGGAATCGCCGACTGCTGTAGTCCTGTTTCCTAGGGCAAATGTTTGTAAATACACGTTTTATATTGGCCCTGGGATGTAAAATAGTGTAAATACCCGTTAAGTGATATTCGAGTTATTATTTAATGTAGATTAAAGAAAACAATAAAGAAGAGGAGTGTTAGAAGTCTTGATGCCGGTTGCTGTTATGACTCTCTCTCTCCAATACCACAGTCGATACTCTTCTGGTAAGTCTCTCGTGTCCCCCCCCCCCCCCCCCACCAGTGGTAAGGCCGATAGATACTGCCAGAGGAAAGGAGTTCCACTTGAGTGGTGGTTCTCGGAGGTCTTTGGGTGGTCTGCAGGGTAGGGCTGCAGAGGGAGAGCAACGGGAGCCCTGGTAGGTGATCCTCGAGGGAAGAAGCGGCGTCATCACAAAGAACCGAAGGGGTCACGCGCGACAATATGTTGTCTTGAATGTGTTAAATCTTTATATATACACAGAAATAAAATATCCCATTAAAATAAAAATGTATGTACTTTATAAAGTAAAAAAGGCAATGCCTATAGCTAACTATATATTTTTTAAAACATCAAATAGAGAAATTTTGAACCTTTAAAATGGTAAAGTTTTTAGTATTGCCAAAAATAGCTTAATATTTATTAATAAATATTTACAATAAGATTTTCTGTTTCAAAATTTACATTTTAATATATATAATTTCAAACCAATATATGCCTTTTTATTATCTAAAAATATATTTAATATATATTTATTAATTATATGATTTTTAATAAAATATATTTTAGTATTCTAAATGCAACCCTTGCTAAATATGCACCGAAAATATTCCAAATAATTCTAAGTTGTGTAGGCAAAGTAAAAGAGTGCGTGGGCAACTAATGCATATAATTTAAAGGCCTATGGAGTAAAGTAGGCCATTTCTCTTTCTATCTAAATATATAAAAAGTCATTGCGGTAGGGGTGGTTGCCTCGATAAAAATGACAAAGTATTTTAATTTAGATAATATATGCCATTTCATAAACACGCTGGATTATCAAAATGATAGAACGCAGCAGGTAATGCCTTTATTTCCTACTTGGTTCGTCTGTTTATTTAATGTGCTTTTCTTTCAGACGATACTGCGGCGCGCTCTATATTTAGGGAATGTTTTGGGATTCGATTAAATGGGAAAACCTTTTATAGGATTTTCATTTTTTAAAAGTAAGTGGCAGGCTATTGTTTTTGAGTAGCATTTGGATGTGCTTTAGTGTTTTAGATTTTTGGTTTTAAATTATTTAAAAGAAAGAAAGATTATTTTATTAAACTCTCATTTGTTTGCAATTAGGTAAAAACATAGATTCTATGATGTTTAAATATAATTTCCTTTATAGTGAAGTTTTTATTTTTATAATGTATCTTTTAAATAGGTATTTCTATTATATAATTTTGCAGCCTTGGGTATGTGAACATTTTAATTAGAAACCTATAGAATAACGCGTATATGACATAATTTACAAATAATAATATAAAGAAATATTCTGTAGGAATAAAATATATCTCTAATAGACTTTATATTAAAATGTAAAGCTTAATTTAAAATATTTTCAAATAAAAAGCAAGTATAAACCTATTGATATACATATATTTTGTTTAAGCAACGTATTTTCCATTTTAGAGAAAATTAGTTTTTATATATAAACTTTGATCAATACCTTTAACCATTATCTTAAACACATTTTTAAAATTTATATCTCTGTATATAAAATCTTTAAATAAAAACACTAACATAGTGGCATGAAATTATTAAAAATTAAAATTTGAAATTAATTGTGTGTGAATAAAATTCATATAGAGCTCTTCTCGCAATATCAAAATATATTAAGTATGAAATAAAAAATACATATAGATATATTATTCTATATACAAGTATCAGAGTCATCAACAAACAATTCTGTCATCGTTTGCTTTTGTGAATAGAATAAATACCCAAATATGGCCATTTCTTATAAGCATCGGTGGTTCAGTGGTAGAAGGCTCGCCTGCCACGCGGGCGGCCCGGGTTCGATTCCCGGCCGATGCATTTTTTTTTTTACAATTTTTAAAACTCATTTATTTTATTATTATTATATTAATACTAGACGAATGACCCGGGCAACGCCCGTGTTTTACCCGATTGAATGTTTTTATTCCAATACTATTTGTTACAATTATAAATTGGAGCCGTGGATGTCACTCTTGTGAAACGTCCCGCTCCAAACTTTACATGTACATTAGGTCAGCTGGTATTACCCCTCATTTTCACCGCTAGAGGCGCGAGCGAATTGACTTTTTGTAAATATACATAATTATAAAGATAGAAGCTTCTATAGACGATAATGATCATAATGATGATGCGCGCGCATCCGTGACAGCGATGAGGAATTGAGGAAAGACGGTCGTGACTATATATGTTGATAATAAAATAATAATAATAATAATTATTATTATTATTATCATTAGATAATGATAATGATCATAATGATGATGCGCGCGCATCCGTGACATGAGGAATTGACGGTGGAAAGACGGTCGTGACTATATATGTTGATAGAAGAGGTTTTTGTTACCGTTTCAATAGAGAAAAATTAAAATTAACCAAGTACTAGACAAAAATACCTTTTTATACTCAGAAAATGATTATTACAATATTGCTGTATCATGTTTGATTGACAGAAACAAAATTATTTCGGTGAATATTTACTGAAGCAGGCGAAGCTTGACCATCATTTTCAGTAGACAGGAACAAGATTCTAACAGCGAAACTCGAGCAGAATACAGACGCAGCCATTTCTATATCCCTATATATTTATAAAAGTCGGTATATGTATGTATGTTCGTCGGTTATGCACGTCCACAATACGTAACTAATCTGACTGATATTTTAACAGTATATAGAGTTAAATCTGGAAAACCTATAGTGAAAATATCAGGACTCTATCCCGAATATTTGTCAAGTTATTTGCAAATTTGCCCTTTCGCTCGCGAGCAGCGCCTCTAGCGGTGAAGTTTGGAGCGGGACGTTTCAAAAGAGTGACATCCACGGCGCCAATTTATAATTGTAACAAATAGTATTTGAATAAAAACATTTAATCGGGTAAAACACGGGCGTTGCCCGGGTCATTCGGCTAGTATAATATATATATTATACTAAAATATCTAGAGGGATAAATTTACAAATATTAAATGAATATGTGAATAAGATATTTAAAAAAAATAGACATATCCTGACCCTTTTTATTTTAAATTATATTTTCACATATAAAGGTATTATAAATATTTTCAAATGTTTTTAAATATAAACATCGGTAAATAATTTCCAAACGATATAAAGATACATCAAATGAATGCAACACATAGTAATTCTGAAAAATAATAGAAAAAAAAAGGTCAGATGTGTTGATATTAAAAATAAAAAAGTCATATCCTGACCAGGAGTACATGTGCTTTTCAGATAGCAGAGCAACAGTGGAACATAAATCAACTAGACATTGATTTAGCCTGTTCCCTGATATTTAGCCAACACATTTTCTTGATAAATCAAGAAAATCCATCCACGAATAATTCCCTATGAATATAGAATGAATCATATTTTTAGCTCAAATAATTAAATTCAAATAATAGCCCCTTGAAACATACCTAGAGCTCCAGGAACACGGAAATAAATCACTATTTGCTCAAATAACTATACATTTTTATATTTAAAGTGAATTAGTGTGAGTTATACTGAATATATATAAATGTAATATACGGCTTAATCCTTATATACAAATTTATATGTTGTACGTTTTATTCGCTGGCTGATTGGTTATCTACCATCACGTGGCCTTAATGATCCAATCAGAGTTGAGTTCATTAGCCAAAATCATTGCAGTATTTTTATTTCATGGTTGTTTTAAGTAACGAAGAGCCATATGAAATAAAATCGTGGTTTTAAATCTTGGAATTTCTCTCTCTTTTTTTTGTGAATAAAAAAAATTGGTAGTTTTATCGTTCTATTCTTATATATATATTTTAAAACACATTTATTTCAGAGCTGTATTTATAAAACATATTGAATTTAAGTATTTTTAGTCTTTGTATTAGAGAGTGATCTGACTCTTAATCTTCTCATAATTTATATAAAATAGCCGGGTTAAAACAACCCCCTTGGTCACCAGATGTCCAGAGTCTTCACTCCCCTTCCCCAT
The DNA here is from genome assembly GCA_030710605.1 of Cordylochernes scorpioides. Taxonomy (NCBI): domain Eukaryota; kingdom Metazoa; phylum Arthropoda; class Arachnida; order Pseudoscorpiones; family Chernetidae; genus Cordylochernes; species Cordylochernes scorpioides. The sequence goes on from CP092868.1 coordinate 84,714,509, forward strand.
GGGGAATAAATCAACTTACTCAAAGTAGTTTAAAAACACCTGGATTTGATGATCAAGGGACAGTTAGCACCGAGGTGGTCTTGACACTAGTTGTTCCCAGGGTGGTCCTCGGACCTGGTCTCTTTCCTCTCCAATCTACTACATACGGGTTTTTGCTTCTGGATCCTGTCTTTTGTGCGCCTTACCACATAACTACCACGACTGCTTCACAAATCACCATATATATATATGAAAAAACAATGATAAATCAAGAAAAGCCATCCACGAACGCGTTTCGCGCTGTTGGCGCTCGTCAGCGTGGAGTAGGCTGTAACCACTGCGACCAAAAATATTTTTGGTCCCAGAGGCTTCTTGAGAAATCATGAAATGGGTATTTACGCAAATTTGGCCTTAAATACCCATTTCTTGATTTCTCAAGAAGCCTCTGCGACCAAAAATCTTTTTGGTCGCAGTGGTTACAGCCTACTCCACGCTGACGAGCGCCAACAGCGCGAAACGCGTTCGTGGATGGCTTTTCGTGATTTATCAAGAAATTGTGTTGGCCAAATAGCACGGAGCAAGCTAAATAAACGTTTAGTTTATTTTTGCTTCACTATATGGCGCTGTGCCATCTAAAAAGCACATGTGCTCGTGGTCAGGAAATGCCTTCTTTATTTTTAATATATATTGTAGCGTAGTATTTATTATTTTACAAGCATTTATTATTAACTGAATATCGCCGAGAAGACCTAGAGGCCATGGGTGCTGTGATCTACATTGTCAGAGATTGGCTTCAGGATTCCACCGCCGTGTCAAAGCCAAGACCTCCTTCCAAGATGACGATGTCCCTATAGACGATACGACGACAAACTGCCCTTCACGCCGCAAGAAAAAGGAGGCAAAGGTACTAGGGACAAAGTTCCAAGACTTCGATGGCATCCTTGGCAGAAGCACGTCAAATCCATGTCAGTATCTACAATAATTGCAAGCTGTGGGTCACAGCTCTCATAGGGAAGACCAACTTCGGGATTAGATAATTTATTTCAGGCAAGAACAAACTATGAAGGATAAACAAAAGATAAGGAATGAGGGAATTTTACAAAGTAGTAAAATATAAAAATAAAAATGATACTCTGTAAATACAAGTGTAAAATAATAAATGCTTGTGTGTGTGTGTAAAATAATAAATACTTCGCTACATAGCTCCTTCCCTATGAGAGCTGTGACCCACAGCTTGCAATTATTGTAGATACTGACATGGATCTGACGTGCTTCTGCCAAGGATTCCATCGAGGTCTTGGAACTTTGTCCCTAGTACCTTTGCGTCCTTTTTCTTGCGGCGTGAAGAGCGGCTTTGTCGTCGTATCGTCTATAGGGACATCGTCATCTTGGAAGGAAGTCTTTGCTTTGACACGGCGGTGGAATCCTGGAGCCAATCTCTGACAATGTAGATCACAGCACCCATGGCCTCTAGGTCTTCTCGGCGATATTCAGTTTGTCTTCCCTAATTTACCCAGCATCTCCACCAAAATGCCACGTGGAAAATTAGGGAAGACCAACTTCGGGATGAGTTAATTTATTTCAGGCAAGAACAAACTATGAAGGATAAACAAAAGATAAGGTATGAGGGAAGTTTACAGAGTAGTAAAATATAAACATAAAAATGATCACTCTGTTAATAAAATTAATAGATACTTTGTTACAATATATATATAATATAGAGGTTATAGAAGATATACTTTATATGTTTTCAAATGAATTGATATGTATCGTTTGGTACAAAAGACAAATTAAAAAAACACTAAATAAGGTTATCTCGCGTGTTATAAAATATATATATTATATCAGGTTATACTAAAGAACAAGATCTAAAATTGAAGCAATGCCGGCAATACGAAGAATCAAGGAAACGTCGTATGCAAATAGTATCACCCAAGTTTGCATATCTATCTCCCCAATCCAAACAACACATTTGTTCGTCTGCACGCGAGTTCGATATGCTGATTAATTATAATTTTGTCCAATAAGAGAGTAGCAATCTCGGCCTGACCACGCCCATGTTTGTCGTGTTGGTACACTGGGAATTTATAATGTAGGCCAATTAACATTGACAGTTATCGTTGCAGAAACTGAAGATGGCCACACAGTTCTACCACGTGTACAATATGCATATTTAGATTTCAAATAGATGGATAGGTTTATGATTTGTAAACATCCTTGCTGTTATTTAAAATTATGTGGTGGAAGATACAGCCATGTCGCTGCATACATTTTGAAAAAATGTTGTTCTTTTTCTAATGTAGACTCTAGTGGTGTTTGCAATGCCAGGTAGCTATAGAATGGGATCAACAAGAAGTAGATGAATAGTTTGTTTGCTGTGCTGTAGATGTCTCTGGCTGCAGTATGTCGATGTCCAGTAGTCCCGGCGGAATAACCAGATAAAGTCCACCAGGAAGTGAAGAAAGAAAGAGCCCATCGCCTGACTGCACCCTCCCTATTCCTCTGATCTATCCCTAGTTATTGCGCCAGACGATTGTTCCGTCGTTAGTCGCCCGGACCAATATCGGTCTTCTGCGTCGCTTGGCTCGCTGGTGTGTGTAGAAGCCATTGATCCGCTCACAACAATTTCTCCTCTTCCAATCGACTACTTGCCTAAGTAATGATGGAAGTTCTTAGATGAACTAGCTAGGGATATGAACACACCATTGAGGTAGAAATAGAAATCTAAAAGTCAAAATACGAATAAGGAAAAGTGTACATAACCATAAATATTATTTTGTTTAGTCCAGTGTTTACTAAAGTATGTATAACACTAATATTCATAAAAATAAATCATAATCTTGAAGAAGGAATAAAAGAAACTCGTCGCCGTAAACTTTTATTCCTTCTTCAAGATGATATCTGGCGATTCCTGCTCTTGTAATAAATAATAATGATTAAAAAAAGACACAATCTATAATGATGATCTAAAGCTTCAAACATTTCTACAAATACGCTATCAACTCTAAACGGTGTTGCTATGATTAGAGTACAAACTTTATTATTTTCGTGCTACGGGTCTCATTTAAATTGGATGCTGACTCTAAATGTTAGGAATTCACTGCTCTCTACTGAAGAGATCCCGGGTTTGGAAGTTTCAAAATTAGGGAGCCTCGGAAAGTCCTTTGATTTTAGCATCCCATTTACCTATATGACCTTTAAGCTCGACCTCCCTAATTGAATACTGGAGATCTACCCGTTTAAATTGCAAAATACTTAAATTGCATGATTCCACACAAATGATAATTAAAATAACATTAAGAAATAAAAAGGTAATATTAAATTACAAGATTTGATACTTACTTGAGCCAACAACAGGAGTTGCTGTCTACTCGGTACAACTACGCACGTTTATAAAATAACAAAGATTACCAGGATGCAGCGTAACAAAGAAAACAATCATAGTAGTTAAATAAGAGAGGAATCTACATCTCTTAGAGAACGCGGGAGGATAAGCGCGAAGACAACTCAGGTAAGCCAGTGCGACGAATGCTCACTCATATATATTCCTTAATTCTCGGCCTCCCAGATATTAAAAAAAAAACTCTCATTCAATTTTCTTCCATTTTTATCTGTCCACAAATCTGGCAATCAACTTTTAATATATCCACAGAACACCTAGATGTCTGAAATTGGCTACACTTGTTTTAAACCTGATAATAATTGCAAGTAGTCAAAATAATGTATTGGATAATGGTAATGGATTATTTTTATACTTCCTTCAAATTTTACAATCAAATTTTATTATACTTTCAAACCACACATCATTCATTGGAATGATCTCTGAATGAAAACGGCTATTTCTTCACAGGGTTAATGGTCCTACATTAAATACACACCAAATATAATAAACAATACTAATATAATGAATATTATGGAAATTTGAAACTAATATAGACGCGTATGATTATTTAAAAATTGAATAATTTCTACTGCCCTTACTGCAATGGAAAATATTAATGGGAGGGCCTGGCTCATCAGCGGTGAACCCTCCCAGCGGTTTCACCAGTTTAATCTACCATACCGCTGTAATATTGCATTTTTCGAGCTTCCTTTATAGTGATACTGATGCTAGACTCTTGAATGGGTTACCCATTAGATGGCGCACCTTGCATCATAATAGTAAAATACTAGTAGCTATTTATCTAAAATCTTCTCTATTTACTTATTGGGATTATTTTAAAAGGAATTTTTTTACTTTTTATCTCATACGGAAATCTCTTGAAGTATATGGGTTCAACTGATGCCCTCCATGTCCGAGCTTCACGGACCTCATTGTGGGATGGGGAGTAATTGGAATTGTATATGTAAATATGGCGTGTCTGCTCCCTAGGTTCAATTAGGTTGAGCTTGTTCCAATGTCCCCTATGTTTCCTACTTAATGCTGTACCATGGAGTTTTTTCCATGTTCGGGGATGAGACAGTCCGATAGCCATAATGGCTTAGTTCGAATTTTCTTTTGACATTCTGAAATTAGTTTGCTGTTCTCGAATTAGGGGAACGAACCAACCCGGGAATGTCATCAATGTGAAATCCGATTGGCCAGGTGAGGTGGAGATAATGGAGAGACGTAATTGGCTGGAAAGTCCGCCGTTTACGACATCCCGGTATTGGCCGTAAAGTCGCAGCTCAAATTGAGGTCGTGTGATTTGTCCGAGACTTCTCCCTCCCTTGATTGGAGAGTTATAGAAGTCCTGACTGACCTTACCTTCATCAACCACATCATTACTTATAACACCTTCTTCAGATTTAAGGTACAACACATTCTTTTTGGGGGTTATTTTTATATTTAGAAATAATTTCTGAGTAAAGGAATTAATAGTTAAAACTCAAACAAATTTCAATACTAAATATTTTCATATATACAGTATTTAAAAATATTCATTTACTCACCAAATCAGAAAAATATATATTGGGACGCTATGGATTATCAGTGGTGAAATTTATTGCCAGAGGTTCCTCACTTTCAAATCCAGACTACTATAATATTAGGCATAGTGTCTTATGTAGTGTATTAATAAGAAATGCAGATAACGAATAAGGTCTGTATATAAAGGAATACAGGATGAGGGTATTAAAAAAAACTATGGTAATAATTTCTTGGACTAAAAAATTTAACAAGTATTTGCCTTTCATTTCAATGATGGAGGGCAGCTGCTATGATGTTTTAGATGGAAAAATTGTAGCGGTATGGTAAAATCAGTGGCGAATACTCTATATTTTAAAACATCAAAGTATGTATATATATAAGATCATAAAGTATTTTATTAGGGAGAGAATTGATCTTATAAATGCTTCGTTCCAGTTTTGAATATTTTACATTTTGGTCTTCACTCCGATCTCAATAATAAGATAAATAGAAAAGGGCACAAAATTTACACCATTTCCATATACGAATATTCATGAATACAAAAAAGCAAATAAAAACCTATATGCAAAATTTCCCCATTTAAAAATTTACATACAATAAAATAATAGAATATAAAAAAATCGTTTGAAGAGTTAGATAATGAGGCAGTTTTAGAGAGATCGTGGTTTTTCAGCCTCGTCGTGTGGAGTGGTTTTAGTTTAAACAGTTTGTTGTTTGAAGCTCCACTTGATTTGCATACCCAGCAGTAAAACACCACGGAGTAGAAAAAGAAAGAAATTCCTTGCAGTAAGCTCCACAGATTATCCCTTCTGTGAGATAATTAATTGACATTATCTCCGACTTAGGAGCGGGCAAACAAGGTCTTGTTTGGTCATCTGACAATTAGGTCTGCAGCCCTGATCTTCACTGATAGCTGGGAGATAACGGATAGTCCGTCTGGTTGGAATACATAGCGACATTAAATGATATAACGATTCTAAATCACAGTTAAGCTTAGCCGTTTATTTTTCATAGCAAAAATCGCACTCCACGAGCATTTCTTTTCAGCCTTTTAGTTATTTAACGAGCATACTTTAACGAGAAAAATAGTTGCTATTCAAAATAGACTCATTTGAAGTAAAACGTTTGAAAGTCAACGATATGGTTGATATTGAGATGGCATATCCTAGCCACAGCGGAAGGATTTGCAGGGGTCTCTCTCCAGCAAAAGAGTTGTATAGCATTATACAAATAAAAAGGATTATATTTCAAGAAGGATGACCCTATATACATATTGATGCGTCCTCCATTTATTAAAAATAATCTATGATAGTTTAAATTAATTTAAAACTAATTTTAACAGATTATGTACTAGGGTACTTAACTTTATTAACATCCTATAACGCGATATCCCAAACTCATGGATATTTGCGTCAATACATTTCTAACATCATATCAAATTGGCTATATACAAGGAGAAAAAAGAAAACATCCAAAATCAATTGCTATATTACTATAATGTA
>CP092868.1:84720998-84789199 GCA_030710605.1 Cordylochernes scorpioides
TGTCACTGGGATCTGTCAATTGTTTTTCCAAATACCAAAGTTTTGTATTTGGGTTTCTTGGGTTCAGGTTTTCTCAAGTTTGTTTCCATTTTTCCCTTTTCACATTTACGTATAATCTTTTTATTTTTGCATTCACAATGTTCAGTTCAGTTCTACAATTTGTTTGTTTTTGGGTGCACTTTTTTGTAGTTATTTCTTTTAGTTATAAGTGTTTGAATATTTTTTGCCCGGTGTGTATAATTTGGAATCCATTTCTTAATATTACCTCTTGGTAGTGAAACTTTGGCTGTTTTAATAATGGTGTTTTTGAAAGATATCCAATTAGCCTTTTTGAAGTTCCAGAATTTTTCTTAATTGAGCTGGTTTTGGTCTTGGTGCTAATTTCTATCAAATTAGGCGAATGATCACTTCCAATACTTTTTGAAATTTGCCATTTGAATTTTTAGAAAATGTCAGGATAGTAAAAACTTATATCAAGTGCTTGTGCAGTATTATAGCTGTAGGAATGATGGGTAGGATTCCCATCATTTAAGCACATGAAGGCATTGTCGTTAAATATGTTTGATAGTATTTTGCCTCTTGAGTTTGGCGTGAAACATTCCCATAGTTGATGTTTGGCATTAAGGTCACCTACAATAATAGTGTTGTCTGTAAGAAATTGAGCCATTTTTCCATCGTCAATAAGTTTATTGTTTGGAGGGTCATACATATTGTATATGTTGATGGCTTTGTTTTGATTGAGGTAGACTTTGATACCTTGAGCTTCAAGGTCTGATGTGTTTGGAATATTAAAGGCTATGTCCTCATAGTACAAATTCTTGATTTAAAATGCTAGGCCACCCCCTTTAACAGCATATACAGATGGATCTTCAGACCTTACCCTGAGTAATGGAGGGGCCGGAATTAACATAATACTGCAAGATGGAACACACATCAAAATCAAAGAAGGAGCAGGACAGATTTCGTCAAACTTCACTTGTGAACTAACAGCTATCTGAAAAGCCCTTGATGTATGCCTTAACCAACGATCCCTGCAACAAGCAGAAGGAATTTTAATAAACAGCGACTAAATATCCGCTCTAGAAGCAATTCAGAAGGGCAATACTAAAATCACACAGAAAATACACTCGTTACTTACCCAAGTGTAACCATTGGAGAAGAACTGCATTCTACAATGGATTTCTGCCCATGTTTGGATCGGGGGTAATGAAATGGCATTTGAATTGGCAAAGGAAGCCAGAAAGTTGAATCAAAGGAAAGAACAAATGTCAATATTTGACGCTGATGCTTTGTCAAAATACAAGGTAATCAAACAAAAAAATAAGAAAATATCAAAATGCGAAATAAACTCTGAGTGAAAAATGACAAAAACTATAACAAGACTTAGAACAAAACACTATAAAGGAATGACAATACATCCAGATGGCACAATAACCTATAGGGCATGCAACAACTGTCCTGGTGTGGAACTAACACCTACCCACATATTTTCATACACAGCAATGGCCGCAGCCTTGCAGAAATTTGACATAGACCCAGAGCAGCAGCTTTACACACCCAAGATAGTGGACATTGCTGCTGCTGTGATGGAGATGCATGGAGACATCTGAGCTCTTTATTGGACACGACAACAACAACGGCATTCCAGAGTAAAATAAATTATCTGAGGTAGATATATATTTTTCAAATGAATTAAAATAAATATAAACGATACTGAAAGAGATTTGAATTTTAAAAAAATAGAAATTAATTATCTTTGAAAACAAACCGTATCTAAAATATCATTTTTTTTTTGCTACATGTTTTAATTTGCATTTACCTATTTTACATATCTCTGATTGTATTTAAAAATCACCAACCAATTCTTCTACTTATGGCGAAGTGGTGTTTTATTAATTTGTTATTTTATTTTATTAGGGTTCTTTCCTGGTATTCAAAATGGAAAAATACGTGTCGATCAGTTATATTTTTCAATTTATCAAACAATTTGGCCGCTGAATATCTGATTCTGGTAGAGCGCCATCTGGCGAATAAAATTGTAACTAAAATCAATTTCGAAATTTTCATTATTTGCCATATAAAATCCCATTGCATTTTGAACACATTGGTGTTTACCGCATTGATCTAGCGCAAATATTCGCGGAGTTATTAATTTTTAAAATAGTGCGGGACTTTTGGATCACTCTGTATATATATAATTGAATGTCTGTCTGTGTTTACTCTATAGATTCAAAAACCATACATCCAATCGCCGTGAACTTTTGGGACATTATTAGGTGTATCCCGGGAAGGTTTTCGAAAAATAATTTCTTAAATATCTTGAATATCTTTAGAGTTATTTGCAGATTTGTAGATTTAACTCGCAAGCAGCGCCCCCTAGCGGGGATAAGTTTTTTATCTATAAGTTTTATTATCACTAAGTTTATCATCTTGAAGATTATTTATCAAAAGTAAGATTTCTACCTATTAATTGCGCACAAGTCAAAGTTAGTTTTATCATTTATCTACAACATATATATTGGGAGAATAGATAAAATGATCATTTTGTAATGTAGAAAATTAGGAAAGACAAAATTGAGGATGACACGGCAATTTATTTGAGACAAGAATAATGATACATTTCCAAGGCAAGATACTATTCCTTTAACTTCCAATTACCGAGGGAACCAATTAATATTGATTTATTCAACTTATCGAGTATTTTTCAAGGGAGCGGGAAAAAATGTTCACTTTATCGAGAGATTTAAATTTACGAGTTTCAAATTATCAAAATATATCTATTATTTTTTTATAAGTTTATAGAGAATTGTTTTAACAAATGTTCGTTAGACAACCCTTTACTCGGGTAAAAACCGGGCGACGCCGGGTACATCCGCTAGTATCTTATAATTATCACAATTTATTAATAATGATTATAGGAATTTCCGCATGACTACTATTTAGAGAGTTATACTGTTTGACAAAACCAATAAGGAATCTGAGGTGAGGTTTCTTTTTACATCTTCTTTCTCGAGCTTTCGGGCTAACATGCCCTTCAACAAGGAGACTTAGAAGTAAAACTTCTAGGTCTCCGTGTTGAAGGGCATGTTAGCCCGAAATCTCGAGAAATAAAAAATTGTAAAAAGAAACCTAACCCTTGATTCCTTATTGGTTTTGTAAAAGTCTAAAAGCAAGGAAGAATCTTAATTAAACTTATACTGATATAGTTATAAATAATATTTGTTAAAACAAATTTCGTAAATATTCACTAGGGGAGAATCCGGGCGAAGCTAAGTCAGTATATAAAAAAATATTAAAACTCCAAAATATACAAAATGCCTGATTATTTGCCCAATTCTAGTCTTTGAATAAATTATATGTTAAACTATATATTCAGCGCTACCTAAGTGTAATATTTATCAGTATTTTATTAGCGGTTTGGGTGAAAAGTAACCAAAATATTGATTTATCATGACGAAAATAGATTCAGTATAAATTGGATGTTTACCTCGAAATTATTGTTTAAAAAAAGTTCGTGTGGCAAATTTCCTTTGGGTAAAAAACGGGCAATGCCGGATATACATTCTCTAGTAAATAAATACAAGGTGACCCAAAATAACGGAGTTAAACATTTCAGCCATAATTTTTTCAAACAAATAATAAAGTATAACAATTTTCTGAATACTAACTAACAATCTATTCCGACGGTTTCAGAGTGGCCTCCCTTGGCTGCTTTACACAGGTCCAAACGAGGCTTGAAATTTTCGGCTATAAAATTCTCGGCGCAGCGATCGCTTCATCAACATCAAACATTTGTGGCGTATGGCACAGGCCCTGGCCTGTAAAATGGACCACACGCTGTAATCTATCGGGTTGAGATCGGGTGAGTAAGGCGGCCATTCCGCCAGCGTGATGAAGTACGTGAAACTGCAACCGTAAGCTCTTGTTCTCATCCGTGAAAAGCTGAACTTTATGGAACTTGGTATAACGCCTTGAGGTTGTGTTCCTTTTTCTCTATTCGATGTACTGACGACTCGCTTATGCCGTCGAATTTCGTTGAAGTCGCTTTTTGATGTTCTTACGGTTGGCGGAAGTGTTGACGGTGCGCTTTCTTCCTCTTCCGACACAGTCGCCTTCATGGCCAAGCTCATTGAAGCGATGGGTGTCTTTGGACAGTTTTTGAGGCATTTTGAGCAGCCGAACAATTTCACATTGACGTTTTCCTTGACGATAATAACTCAATAATTACACTATGTTTGTTTGACATCCGAAAAGCACGACAAAATAAGTTAACACAAAGTCGAAACTTAACATAATGGTGTATAAAAACATGGAGAATCCGACAAAACATAAACTATTACAGTTCAATACTTTCGTGTTAGGATAAATTAAACATTAACTCCTTAATTTTGGGACACCCTGTAAAAAAAAAAATATACATCCATTGTTTGAGTCAATAACGATCTATTGAATATAGGAATATATAGTAATGAAAATTCGAAACTATTATAGACGCGTATGATTCTTTTTGAAAATAAAACAATTTCTACTGCCCTTACTGCAATGTAGAAATTGTTTTATTTCAAATAGAATCATACGCGTCTATAATAGTTTCAAATTTTTATAACAGATGGCGCGCTAATGTATCATACTACTCTGATCAAAAAGTTTCGACACTTTGCTTATAAGTTAAAAAAAAAAAAACTTTATTATTCTACCAAATTCAAATTAATCCCTTCAAAGTAGTCCCCGTTGGCCGCGATGCACTTCAGCCACCTTTTTTTCCAGTCGGCAAAACACCTCTGGTAGTCTGTTTTCGGGATCGCCTTCATGGCCTTCTTCGATTCCACTTTGATATCTTCTATGCTCTGAAATTTCCGACCCTTTAACTTTTTTTAAGATTTCCAAAGAGGAAGAAGTCGCAGGGGGCCAAATCGGGACTGTAGGGGGGTTGGGGGAACACAGAGGTTGAGTGGTCCTGCAGGAACTTCGAGATTTTGAGGGATGTGTGCGCCGGCGCTTTATCGTGGTGGAGGATCCACGACTTGCTCCTCCACAGCTCGGGCCGTTTCTGCCTGATCGCTTCCCTCAATCGCCTCAAAACTCCCAGGTAGAAGTCAGCAGTTATTGTAGAGCCTTGTTGTTGAAATTCATGATGAACGATGACCTGGTAGTCGAAGAACACCGTCAACATGACCTTGACTTTGCTGGGAGCCTTCCTCGCTTTCTTTGGTCTCGGCTCATTTTTGAAGCGCCACTCCGATGCCTGTTGGGTAGTTTCCGAATCAAAGCCGTAAATCCATGTTTCGTCTCCAGTAATGACTCTCTTCAGCAATTCGGGGTCGTCGGTTGTCGCTTCGAGATTGAGACTGGCCGTTTCTTTCCGGGCGTTCTTTTGATCAAAAGTCAAATCTTTGGGAACGAGAACACGGTGTTGAGTTTTCTCACTCCCAAAATGTCCTTCATTATCGATTGAGTCGACCCGAATGATATCCCTGCTTCTTCGGCGACCTCCCTGACAGTTATTCGTCGGTCTTCACGCACCAGTTCCAACACCTTGTCCACTTTTTCAGGCGTGGTTGATGTGGACAGGCTCCCGGAACGATCGTTGTCGGCGGTCTCTTCCCGACCCTCCTTGAAGCGCTTGTACCACTCGAAAACTCGTCTTCGGGTCATGACGGCATCCCCGTAGGCTGTTTGCAACATCCGAAAAATTTCGGCACCCTTGAATCCGTTTTTCACACAGAACTTGATGCAAATTCGTTGATCCTCCATTTCGGTGACTAACGAAATCGAAGCACGGGCAAAATCGCTTCACTTCGAACAGCCGCTGCTCACGCTGTTGTGGCGCGTGATTTTTGAAAATTGGCAGGTCTCCAAGCCAAGGGCGACGCTTGCCACAAACCGGGAGAAAATATATTGAGGTTTCAGGATTTTATGAGCAAAGTGTCGAAACTTTTTGATCAGAGTAGTATATATATTGTTATGATGATACTTAATGAAGATGATTTAATACCATTATAATCATCATAATCATCTTTAATATCCACAAAGGAATTTGTAAAAAAAAAAAATTCACAAAATAAACAACAAAACTACTGAATCTATTCCTCAAAATTTAAATTTGTGCTTGTGCTACTAATATCCATCTAAACTACTAAAATAAACATTTGAAAATCATGCATGTAGCTGTGTATAAATATATCAATATGAAGGCTATTCAAACCCTACAGTTAGATAAATAACAAACAATTTTGTATAATTTGGGGATATCAAATGTTCAGAATTATCATATACTAACTGAATGCTGGCTTCGCCCAGGTTCTTCCCGAAGTGAATGTTTGCCAGACGAATATTGTTTTAACAAATGTTATTTATTATCGTAAAGCCTGTAGAAGGATGCATGCGTCCGAAAGCTTGCTAATGAAATTCGCACAAGATACTCCTCTTCAATCTCCGTTTTATTTTGCTAAATGCTATTTATATTACGATTTTATATTACAATATAATGCGGCTTATGATTGTAGAACGAATTTTGACAATTACACCGCAAATGTTCCATACTTTATCCTTAAGGTTAGAAATAATCGTTATTTTTCCATAAAATAAATTTCGATTTTTCGTTCAAAAGAAACATTTGCGGTGTAATTGTAAACTTCGTTCTATATTATGATTTTATCATCTTAACTCTGAAAAATAGTCATCATGATTGAAATTAACATCATTATTACTATCATCATCCTTTTGTGTTTCATTTTAATTTTTTATTTTCAAATTATTCAACTTTAGAATGATAATTAAAAATATTGATAATATTTTGAACATTTGTTAAATCATCATTTTTGGGGAAAATATTTACTCCGAGACAACCTGGGCAAAGCGGGTCTAAATATAATTATAGCGAATAATATTTAATACAAATGACGACACCAAAACGCAAATGTTTCTTTTCACAAATAAATCAAACTTCTACTGTCCTTACTGCGATTAAAATATATATTGGTAGGGCTTGACTCATCAGTGGTGAACACTCTCAGCGGTTTCGCCAATTTAATCTACCAGACCGCTTCTTTAGAGCTCTAATACTGTATTAGAACATTCTGCTTATATATGCTATACTGAAAGGTGGAATCTTATAAATGTTATTTAAGTAAACTATGGACATAAGCTTTTAGGATAGAAGGACAATTTTTTTCTCAAAATATTTCGATAGATTGCTCCCTCTTTATCAATCATTGTACAATAAATTGATAAAGAGGGAGCAATCTCTCGAAATATTTTGAGAAAAAATTGTTCTTTTTTTCTTTACAGATCCAGGTACGCTCTTTTATAAATAAGGACAAGGCCAGTCAGGCGTAAATTAATTAATTAGTGAAAAGAAACATTCGCGTTTTTGTGTTTTCTTTTGTATTATATAGATGGCGCGTTATTGCTATGTATTGATAATATTTAACTTAAAATAGCATTCTATTTTATACATACACACTAGGGTAAAATTCACTCGATAAAAAACCTTAGGGTTGTCCTTTTATTTTCGGCTTTTTATACCTATTTTAATCAAATGGGCCATGATTCTATTATTTTAAAAGTGACACATTTAAAAAAATACTTCCATAAAATCCAATAGTCATGATGGGTGAAAAATCCCTGGGATGAAACCTTCCTCTTTCTCTCTCTCTCTAGGATACATTATCAACAATAAATCAGGCTTTATAAAAACCAAATTAATAAAGTTAATCTGATATTTGACTATTTACAATTTTTAGGGGACAAATGCATTCTAAATCTCTCAGGTTTCTTTCACAAAATGTGTAATTTAGGTATTGGTTTAATTTGTATAGGCTTCCAAGAGTATAGAATAAACAATGGACTAAATGTAGCAAACCCGTTTGATCTAATTTCAACAAAAGACAAATATATGAAATTCAACTCATTTTGCTGATTTATTTTAAAATTTATTTTAAAAAAACTACTCAATTCCTTTGAAACGCTTTTATTTAGAAATTACCTCTGTTTAGCATAGTTTTAAATGAATAATTCTCTAAAATATTGCATATTTTCATTATAAAATATTCCTTAAAACTTTCTACCAACGCGTAAATTGTTTTCCTCGAATACACACAATACTTCAAAATTTGATTTCATTTAACTATATTTGCATACCAACCCTTTGTACATATTTAAATTGTGTTGATATTTTTTCTCTTTTCATCTACCTAAAACTTGCATACTAATTCTTGTACATATTTCAAAAATCTTTTTTTCTTTCCTTTCTATGTTTAGTTTACCTTTGTTGTGCAAGTGTCCCCAGGGGGACATAGAGCTCTAAGTCGAAATAAAAATAAAAAAGACAGAAGACAATTTTTTTAAAAATGTATTTTTTAAAATTTATATTCACAGAAACATATTATTTATATTCGATTTATCATTATAAATAAACAAATTTCACTATTTTGAACTCTGCGTTCAAGGAACCTGAGCTATAAATATATCTCTCTATTTTTGTGGCATCTATCACATAGAAATATTTTTAAAAAATATATTAAATAAAAATTATGAAAAGTAAAAAAATAAAGAGGTCGTCACCTCCTAGGAAGACTCGACGTCAATCGAGTTCAAGCAGCTCTGAAGTTTCGTCAATGGACGATTCATCTTCAGAAAGTTCTTCTGAGGAACGATCGAGATATGTTGCGAAATTATCCAAGAGACTCAGAACTTCCGTGAGTTCTTCGTCTTCGCAGAATTTTGCAACATCCCACTGGAAGTCTCCAGATCACCCCCGGTCTCAAAGGACAGAACGGATTGAGAGACACAGATACAACCAGAATCATAACTGGCCGGTTCAGAATAGTTGTCGATCGAATAGAAAGAATTTTGATTACAGGGAATATGACAAATATGCCCAAAGTCACTCTTCCAAAGATCATTCTTCTAAACGCATTTTCAATGTATCGAAGAACAAACAATCTCAGAATCATAAGAAAAGTTCAAGAATCCATAAAAGGAAGTCAAACGACAGTGAAAATGAGGATTTTCAAAACTTTGCAAAACATTGCGTAGCAAACACAAAATCAAAGAAAAATAAACTAAATTTAATAACCACGAGTATAGACTCAATAAAGAAATATAATTCTATATCTGATCCTATAAAGAAAAGTCCGGAACCAATTTCTAAACAAAGTTCAGAAAATAACGATTCGAGTAATAAGGATATCGAGATAAAGATAGCGAGTAATAAAGATAGGCAGGAGTTAGAAACGACGGACACCAAACAGCCAGACAAAGAGACGAAAGAAAATAATGATATAAAACAGAATATGATCAAAATTTATGAACATTCATTGACGTATAAAGATATAGATCTGTTAATTCCGATGACATCAAGGATAGATGATAGTATCGCTAGAAATAAGAATATTTCAGGGGAGACAAGTAATATTCGAGGAGGGATTTCAAGGCGATATCAAATTCCTGGTAGAAAGGAAAATCTTAAATACTTGGAATCACTCAAAAACTATGAGAAATACGGCTCAATTGGACAGGGTACCTATGGCGAGGTATTCCTAGGTATAGATAAAGAAGCCCGGGAGATAGTGGCCATTAAAACATTGAAAAGTCCATATGATCAAAATAAAGGTCTGAATGATTCGACCTGTAGAGAGATTGCTATTCTCAGACAGCTGAAACATCCCAATATCATTCAATTGAAAGGTGTCGTTTACGACACAGAAGATATTTCCAGACCCCATTCTTTGGTCCATTTGATATTAGAGTATGCTTCACATGATCTATCAATGCTAATAAAATCCAAAATAAAATTTAACTACGAACAAATTGGGTACATCATGAAGCAGCTATTAGTGGGTTTGGAGTATTGCCATTCCCAAGGCATCATGCATCGAGACTTGAAATGTTCCAACATTCTAATTACTACTCAAGGCGAAGTTAAGATTATTGACTTCGGTCTGGCAAGGAAGTATTCTACCTTCAACGATATCGGCCGCAAGCTGAAGGGATTACCACCGGAGGAGAAGTGTTTCTCCAACCGCGTGGTCACTATCTGGTACCGCGGCCCTGAGCTAGCCCTCGGCTCCGTCACATACGGCCCACACATCGACCTCTGGAGCTGTGGCTGCATTCTCGCCCAAATATTGCTCGGATCGCCCTTATTTATCGCTTACTCAGATTCAAATTTGATTGAGAAAATTTACGAACTTTGTGGAAGCCCGGTAGAGAAATCTTTTTTAAAGACCCTTCCATTGTGGGAAAGATATAAGCCTAAATACTCCTACCAGAGATCTTTGGAATTCAAATTGGGAAACTTAGCTGGCCCAGCATTCGAACTTCTGGACAGGCTGCTAGACCTGGAGCCAGAGAGGAGAGTGACGGCACGAGGAGCCTTGGAGATGCCGTGGTTGAAGAACCAGGCGGTAACGCCAATGTCCTTGCCTGATACAAGATTGCCGAGGTCGTAGCGGCTCAATGTAGAATGAACAATGTAAATATCAACGGACTGTATTTATTTTAATCACGCTTCAAATATGTAAATATTTCCTATGTGTATATTGTCATTTCTCCTATAGAGAGACACCTAAGATAATAAAATATACTTACTGTAATTTAATAACAAATTCTCATGTTTATTTGATACTATCATTATATATAGCATAGGCTAAACACAATAACACTAGAATATACTTGTTTTGTTACTTACATTCACAAATGCCATATACGATACTAATTGTTGCGGGTCGCGCCTATACATACACCCCCTCTCTTCTCAACATTTGAGGTATTACTCCCGTCAACTTGTCTCATGGTAATAGGCCGTATTGTATACAGTAAATTTCCCATGAGCGACCACCACACTTCCAAGAATAATCCATATTTTAGGCGGCTTGCCGTGATAGGTTATATTATATATTTTCAGTTAGATCAGTATAACTAGCGGTGTGAAGTGATTAACCTCAGAAGGACTAGTGGTGGTGTCTTTTCCATGGAGCAAATCAGATCGATCCATGCACCCTGATCACAATACCGGCCAACCGAGGTGCATTAGATGTCCTCTTCTGGATTGATGTCTGCCAAATAGAGGACTGCAAGGATGGCTGGGCAACTGTATATATGGTCCGGAGTGAGTTGAGTGTTGTGACAGTTATTGCAATTCCTGTAGGATCTAGTCATGCCTGGGTTTATCTTCATTCCTTTTAAATGTCCTGTTCTAATTCTTGAAATTGTTGTTGCAAATTCTCGGTTAATGTTGAGATTGCATATGGGCTGAGATCCACAAGGGATTCAATAGAATCTTGACAATCTGCCAAAGAGGTGGTTAGATAATTATTTGTTATGTTGTTGTTATCGCGCGTGTGCTTATTGGAAAATAGGTGCCGTTGCCACGTTATTCACCTTGGACCAGAGTTTGGTCGAATATTCCAAGGGTCCAGGGGTGTGATCGGACTTCTCCTTCACCCCCATATTTTCTGGTATAATTATTCAATATGCTTCCCCTATTATATTATCTATAATCATAATCTATATAGAAACGATTTTTATGTGCGTACATTTGTGTGATGCACGATTACAACTCACAATCTGCTTGGAGTTGAAACTTTATTTTTTAGCGATTGTTCATGACCTCAAATTAACAATAAATCCAAAAATTAACGTTACGTCGTACCCAGAGGCTGTTCGTGTTCTTTGTATAATCAGGATGTGCCACAAAGATACAAACGTGAGTTCGTAAGGATGCAGCAAAAGTTAGCGCTTTATTATACGTGGCGATAAACAGAAGGAGTACAATAGTGGGACTTGTCTTCAACCTCCCCGTCAGTAGAATCCTTGACGCCGTGGATGTCACTCTGGTGAATGAATCATCCACACGCCTCGAAGGCAACTCCCTACGTCACTACTCGCCGCAGATGTGACCAGACTCCTCTTGTCCTCCACACGATAATGCTGTTTTTTTGCCTGTTCCCCTGACACATGGCCATTCCCAGCAGCTGGAGTCCATCATCTTCCCCAACTTTACTCTATAATCTTTGGCTTCTCGAATAGCTTCTCATCCATTTTACACTATTAAGTAATAGGTGAACATTTCTATGCGATAAATAATAACTAATATATGAGAGAGTGATATTCAGTTCCAGAGAGTTTATTTATAAAATTTACATCTCAAATTATGAGAGGCCCATTATATCTTCAGATTGTTTTAGAATTTAGTTTCAGGACTGACTGTAGTTCTAGATATATTCCAATTAAATATTTTCCTACGTATTTAATATTAACCCTTTAATCGCTTCATCTAAATGGGATTTTAGGCCGTTATTTTTAGATTATGTGTAGGCAGGCATTATAAATAATGGATAGTAAATATAACGAAAAATGACATTTGAAAATTTATACGAAAAAAAAAATACAATTGTTTATATTATTGATATAGGTGACCCTATTTGTTTTCAGTACAGTAGAAACTCCCTTTAGCACCCCGCTTCCCGGCACCTCTCTACAAAGGACAGTTTTCATTTGCAAATTTACTATTTAGCAACTCTCCGGTAAGAGGACACCTCTCCCTAAAGGACACTTTGGCTCTGCAATTAGGTGTTCTTTACAGGGAGGTTCTACTGTATATGCTTTCGCCTATTTCCCTTAATAATAATTGTTTGTTTGTTGGCAATGCGCCATTTTACCTTGGATCCAATTGGAAGTGACAATTTAAATATTTGGAATTCCTGTTCAGGAATTCAAAATAGAAATAGATGGCAATTTTCAGTTTTTTTCATGAACCTCCTTGGGAATTTGATAAACGCATAATCAGAAAATGTTTTAAATATCTCCATAGCTATATTATCATAAATGTATTTTGTAAGTTTTTGATATCTGGATTTATTTTTCCAAATAAGCCCCGATTAAGATGAAATAATTATCACATTTTTTTCAAAATAGAGAAAGTAATTTTAGAGCACCTTTTAGAATTATAATTCTGTATATTGTATGATTATTATTATATATGTTACACTGAGAGGTGACACGATTCAGTGTAGCATATATAAGCAGAATCTTCCAATACAGTATTAGAGTTCTAAGATTATTAGAGAGATTATAAGAAAATTTATTTATGTGTAAAAAGAAACTTTCGTGCTTATATGTTTTATTTTCTTATATATATGGCATATTATTGTCCTATAACACAGGTCTACAAAAAAAAAACCTTTTTTTTGCACAAGAGAACCTGATGGTGTTTATAGTGTAACTTTTCATGCTGAACTCAAAATTCTAATCAGAAATTTCCCATCACCCATGGGTTTTGCCTGATGGTCTTTTTTAGTATTAGAATAAATACAGTAATAAATGCAACCAATGTTACGTAAGCATTTTTTAAGTTACATCATTAACTAAGCTAGCGCTTTATTTTTGACAAGAAGAGTTGGTATGTGGAGCCAAAAGCTTTATTTTATTTGTTATTAATTAAATTTTGCTCTTTAAGAATCATAAATATTAATTTAAATAACGAATTATTGAAATTTTAATCGAATATATATAATTTATTATTATATAATATTATAATCTGTTTTGCTTTCAACTCAAAAATAACGACAAGCTCTGTAATGCTATTTGCTCATTAACAGTTTTAATATATATATTTAAATTGAACCTAACGATTTGTTTAATAGATTTGCAGCAGAAGTGACAGGTAAATTTGAAGTGATTAGTTTATTCTTCTCTATCGATTTGCTTTTATAAATCGTGTGCACTAGACTGTGTCAATATGCCGAGGCGTTGCATTAATATTCCTGATATTTTCTGTTATATTTGTTGGGAATTAACTTTCAAAGTTCAAAGGCGAAACTTTACACCGCTCATCAAAAAGTGCTATAAACTTTATTTTGGCTTTAAAGTCGGTGACCAAGATAAGACTTGGGCTCCTCACCATTGTTGTGTAATTTGTGTTCGACATCTTACAGGGTGGATTAAAGGTGAACGTCATATTCCTTTTCTGGTTCCAATGATATGGAGGGAACCTAAAGACCATTCTTCAGACTGTTATTTTTGTTTGACAAAGACTACAGGTATTACATCC
Source organism: Cordylochernes scorpioides (assembly GCA_030710605.1). Classification (NCBI taxonomy): domain Eukaryota; kingdom Metazoa; phylum Arthropoda; class Arachnida; order Pseudoscorpiones; family Chernetidae; genus Cordylochernes; species Cordylochernes scorpioides. Next base: position 84,735,055 of record CP092868.1, read on the forward strand.
AAATCAAGACATACAGTTGAATATCCAGATTTGACTTCTGCTATGAGACCGGTTCCTCATAGTGATATTTTACCTGTTCCACAGCCTCCTGAAAATGTAATATTTAGTGACGATGATTCAGATAGACGAGAGCGCAACAGTGGGATGACACAAATTTTGAAGCAGGTGCTTTATCTGAACCTCATTTATTAACCCAAGGAGATTTGAACGACCTCGTACGTGATTTAGATTTATCCAAAAAACAGAGTGAACTTTTAGGCTTTAGGTTAAAAGGCTGGAATCTGCTGCATAAAGGCACAAAAGTATGCTTTTTTCGCAAGCTTCAAGATGAATTTCAAGACTTCTATTCACAAGAGAATGATTTAGTATATTGCAATGATGTTGTTAGTCTAATGGAAGCGCTTGGTCATGACCATGATACAGAAGAGTGGCGTTTATTCATTGATTCTTCAAAAATTAGTATGAAAGCTGTTTTCCTTCACAATGGAAATAAGTTCCCATCAGTGCCAATAGCACATGCATCCAACATGAAAGAGACTTACGAAAACATGAAACTGCTTTTGAAAAAGATAGAATATGAAAGATACGGTTGGAAAATATGCAGCGATTTGAAAGTCGTTGCTCTCTTGCGTGGATTACAGCTTGGATATACAAAATTTTGTTGTTTTCTGTGTGAGTGCGATAGCAGAGATAGGGAAAGGCATTACATTAAAAAAATCTGGCCAAACCGTAAAATCTTTACTCCAGGATATAAAAATATTGCAAATCTACCCCTGATCGATTCAGAAAATATTTACTTACCATCATTACATATTAAACTGGGATTAATGAAGAACTTTGTCAAGGCAATGGATCGAAATGCCAGTGGATTTGCCCACCTAAAACAAAAATTTATAGTATAAGTGAAGCGAAGATTAAAGAAGGTATTTTCGTTGGACCTCAGATTCGAGAATTGCAACAGGATGGAAATTTTCAAAATAGTTTGAATGAAGTTGAAGCAGCAGCATGGGATTCCTTTAGAAACGTTTGCAAAAACTTCTTAGGAAGTGTCTAGGTTGAAAATTACCGAGACATAGTTAATGATCTGTTGCTTTCCTACATGGCACTGGGATGTAACATGTTCCTCAAGATCCATTTCCTGCATTCACATCTAGATTTCTTTCCAGACAATCTTGGCGCAGTTAGCGATGAGCATTGTGATAGGTTTCATCAAGATATATCAAGCATGGAGAAGCGATACCAAGGTAAATGGAGTCCCGCTATGCTTGCCGACTACTGCTGGACAGTCAAGAGGGATCTACCACAAGCAAAATATAGAAGAAAATCCACTGTCACTGCTTTTCAATAAATAAATATGTTTCGTTCATATATGCCTATATATTAACAATATTTCCAAATTTCAAGTAGGTGTATCTCAGAAATATTGCGTAATAGAAAAAAACTAATGGTATATTTGGATTCAGGACATGTAGATAAGATGCTATTTCTTTGTGGACAAAGAAAAATATTTTTTGATAAACCAGTGTAATGTAATAAGGGTTATGCAAAACTGCTTACGTAACATTGTTTGCATTTTTTACTGTATATACCTAGCGGCATCGGGTCGGTAATAAAGCCACAACACCAGCTTTGGCAAACTGAAATGCGTCCACCTAGAGACCATGGTTTCTGGCTAATGGCCCTTGACGTATATTTTGACGGGAGAGGCCACCTTAGTCTCTTTAGATCAATATCCTCCCGGCAAAATTTCCATTTATACTATATGTTGTTACAAATATATATATATATATTTTCACAATAAATAAATATATATATTTTTTTAACTTGCGGCAAGTCATTTATTTAATTTTGTATCAACATATGTAACTAAGGTAGGGATATGTACTTGTATTTATACTCTGTGTAGTTGTGTATATGATTATTTTGACAGTAGAGAAGATCGTCTGAATGTTTTTAATTAAGAATTTTTAGAAAAACAAAAAAAAAGAAGAGAGAAAGGCTTTCCAGTTTGTCCAGGTCAAACATTGGCCTCTCTTTGGGATTGAAATTCGCGCGTGTGTATAATGAATAAATTTTAAATTTCCTTTGGGCAAAATTTTCCACTCGCTAGGTAAACTGGAAGTAAATTATAGCTTGATCTATTTACATATAGACATATATTTACATAAATATATTCGAAGTAGTGCTATCTATTTATGTCTAAATGCAGCCGTTTCTATTCCAAAATAAACACTGATGCCATTTTTCCTATATATATATTTTTTTATTCGATATCGTTTGACATTTTAAAATTATCTTTTGGTAGAATTTATTCAAAGGGGCCGAAGGTGAATGTACTTTCCCAATTTTTTATTTTGATAATTTTAAATTAAATCTTCAGTCCTCTCTTTAAATATTTCTAGATTTTATTCGAAAAAGTAAATATCACACACAATAATTAATTTTCGTTTTTAATATATTTTTGAAAATTAGGTTAAAATAAGCATTTTTCTAAGTTAAAAATAAGAAATTTCAGTTATTTAAAGAATACTTATAAATATTAAAGATAGAATTGTCACACCGAGATTTGTTAGGAAAACAAATAGTTCAGTTTACAATCTGTTCTGATCTTTTTATACTGTAACTACGTGTAGTGGAGCTTCGTTCACAATGTCAGTAAATAGTGACAGGTCAACAGTCAGAGAAGCTTCACAGTACTGTACTAGAGTCTCAAGTACTTGGATCTATTGGCTCTCAGTGTGGCGAGGCGTGTGATTGGTTATTGGATTCTCCATCATGATTGGCTACGTCACACTGCAGGAAAGTGATGACAAACTGACCGACATCTCTGCCACATGTTTCTCTGATAGAAACCCGACCTAACTTCCACGGTAATGTTTTATCCATTCTACTTATTATTGTCGTTTTATTTCGCCAGGTACATTCGCCATGAATATCATGGTGGCATTAAGTGGATAGCATGAGGTGTATTTCAGTACGAATAGCCACACAAACAACATTTGTGATGATTATCACTCTCGTTACTACATTACCATCTTTTGGAATCCGTAAAAGAAGTTTAACATGGAAAAAGTCAGTAGCTCTTCTTGTGACAATTTACAAATACGGATTACAAGTTCTTCTTCTTTCTTATCTCTGGGTGAAGTAGAATGCGTCTGCCTTTGTCATTAAGACTGGGAGCACTACTCAGTGGCAGGCCGACTTAGCTCCAAAAGAAATGGCCGCCTCTGACATGAGGAATAGATGCCATGTACAGCCGCTCCTAGCATGGAGAACAAACGCTGCTCATCCTGTATCACTGGATCAGGAACCCTTACAGAGTACTATCAGCCCGGCCAGCTGAGCCCTGGTTTTTTTTACTGAGCTTGTTACTGCTCCCCCTCCTTTTTCATCCGGACTTGGGACTGGCAAATTCTAAATTAGAATAGTAGGATGTCAGAGGATTTCTGCTGGTAGGAAATCCGGTGAGAAAGAACTACACTAGCAGTGCACTAGTAAATTCTAGAATATTATAATACAAAACTTTCGGAAGATTTTTACTTTTACAACGAGATAAACCTTACTAAAAACAAAGATGACCCCACCGTTTGAGCCAATTCGTGCGTGCAAGGAGAGAAGATGAAAATGGAATTAACCGCGCATGCGTCACCAAATTTCACTTAGAAAAAGGAGTGAACCAATCAACAACGCTGCTACAATATAAACAATGTATTGAAGCGTACAGTAGTTTTATATTGGTTATATTAGTCGTTGAGGTACAGTTTGCACTACGCTGACGAGAACCAACATTTCGAAACGCGTACGTGGTTAGCTTTTCTTGATTAATCAAGAAAAAAGCATTGGCCAATTCTGCAAACTGCAAACGAGTATTATCTAAAAACTCAGATTAATAGTTACTAAAAAGAGAAAGATTTCAATAAGAAATTTCAATTCAAATCGAAAATAATATCATTGAACTCTTCAATATATTATCACTTAATTTTAAATGTTATTTTTATCTATAAATTTTGTTATTTTGCCCATTAAATGTGATTTATAACTTTAAAACGTCAAATTAAACTGAAAGGTCGTTGTGAAAATTCGAAGTTGTTATTAAATCTTGGAATAATGCTATTAAAATATGAATTGTTGAAATTATGTGACAGAATATTTGAACATTGAATTCAATATTGTCGCGAATATGAGCTTGAAAACACCTACAACCTCCGCCAATATATGGCGCTTTCGCCTGTTTCCGATCTGAAACTGGTGTGGAAATCGCCGACTGCTGTAGTCCTGTTTCCTAGGGCAAATGTTTGTAAATACACGTTTATATTGGCCCTGGGATGTAAAATAGTGTAAATACCCGTTAAGTGATATTCGAGTTATTATTTAATGTAGATTAAAGAGAATAATAAAGAAGAAGAGGAGTGTTAGAAGTCTTGATGCCGGTTGCTGTTATGACTCTCTCTCTCTCCAACACCACAGTCGATACTCTTCTGGTAAGTCTCTCGTGTCCTCCCACCAGTGGTAAGGCCGATAGATACTGCCAGAAGAAAGGAGTTCCACTTGAGTGGTGGTTCTCGGAGGTCTTTGGGTGGTCTGCAGGGTAGGGCTGCAGAGGGAGAGCAACGGGAGCCCTGGTAGGTAATCCTCGAGGGAAGAAGCGGCGTCATCACAAAGAACCGAAGGGGTCACGCGCGACAATATGTTGTCTTGAATGTGTTAAATCTTTATATATACACAGAAATAAAATATCCCATTAAAATAAAAATGTATGTACTTTATAAAGTAAAAAAGGCAATGCCTATAGCTAACTATATATTTTTTAAAACATCAAATAGAGAAATTTTGAACCTCTAAAAATGGTAAAGATTTTAGTATTGCCAAAAATAGTTTAATATTTATTAATAAATATTACAATAAGATTTTCTGTTTCAAAATTTACATTTTAATATATATATAATTTCAAACCAATATATGCCTTTTTATTATCTAAAAATATATATAATATATATTTATCAATTATATGATTTTTAGTAAAATATATTTTAGTATTCTAAATGCAACCCTTGCTAAATATGCACCGAAAATATTCCAAATAATTCTAAGTTGTGTAGGCAAAGTAAAAGAGTGCGTGGGCAACTAATGCATATAATTTAAAGGCCTATGGAGTAAAGTAGGCCATTTCTCTTTCTATCTAAATATATAAAAAGTCATTGCGGTAGGGGTGGTTGCCTCGATAAAAATGACAAAGTATTTTAATTTAGATAATATATGCCATTTCATAAACACGCTGGATTATCAAAATGATAGAACGCAGCAGGTAATGCCTTTATTTCCTACTTGGTTCGTCTGTTTATTTAATGTGCTTTTCTTTCAGACGATACTGCGGCGCGCTCTATATTTAGGGAATGTTTTGGGATTCGATTAAATGGGAAAACCTTTTATAGGATTTTCATTTTTTAAAAGTAAGTGGCAGGCTATTGTTTTTGAGTAGCATTTGGATGTGCTTTAGTGTTTTAGATTTTTGGTTTTAAATTATTTAAAAGAAAGAAAGATTATTTTATTAAACTCTCATTTGTTTGCAATTAGGTAAAAACATAGATGCTATGATGTTTAAATATAATTTCCTTTATAGTGAAGTTTTTATTTTTATAATGTATCTTTTAAATAGGTATTTCTATTATATAATTTTGTAGCCTTGGGTATGTGAACATTTTAATTAGAAACCTATAGAATAACGCGTATATGACATAATTTACAAATAATAATATAAAGAAATATTCTGTAGGAATAAAATATATCTCTAATAGACTTTATATTAAAATGTAAAGCTTAATTTAAAATATTTTCAAATATAAAGCAAGTATAAACCTATTGATATACATATATTTTGTTTAAGCAACGTATTTTCCATTTTAGAGAAAATCAGTTTTTATATATAAACTTTGATCAATACCTTTAACCATTATCTTAAACACATTTTTAAAATTTATATCTCTGTATATAAAATATTTAAATAAAAACACTAACATAGTGGCATGAAATTAGTAAAAATTAAAATTTGAAATTAATTGTGTGTGAATAAAATTCATATAGAGCACTTCTCGCAATATCAAAATATATTAAGTATGAAATAAAAAATACATATAGATATATTATTCTTTATACAAGTATCAGAGTCATCAACAATCAATTCTGTCATCGTTTGCTTTTGTGAATGGAATAAATACCCAAATATGGCCATTTCTTATAAGCATCGGTGGTTCAGTGGTAGAATGCTCGCCTGCCACGCGGGCGGCCCGGGTTCGATTCCCGGCCGATGCTTTTTTTTTTTTTTTCACAATTTTTAAAACTCATTTATTTAATTATTATTATATTAATATAGAAGAGGTTTTTGTTACCGTTTCAATAGAGAAAATTTAAAATTAACCAAGTACTAGACAAAAATACCTTTTTATACTCAGAAGATGATTATTACAATATTGCTGTATCATGTTTGATTGCCAGAAACAAAATTATTTCGGGGAATATTTACTGAAGCAGGCGAAGCTTGACCATCATTTTCAGTAGACAGGAACAAGATTCTAACAGCGAAACTCGAGCAGAATACAGACGCAGCCATTTCTATATCCCTATATATATATATATATATATATATAAAAGTCGGTATATGTATGTATGTTTGTCGGCTATGCACGTCCACAATACGTAACTAATCTGACTGATATTTTAACAGTATATAGAGTAGAATCTGGAAAAACCTATAGTGAAAATATCAGGACTCTATCCCGAATATTTGTCAAGTTATTTGCAAATTTGCCCTTTCGCTCGCGAGCAGCGCCTCTAGCGGTAAAGATGGGAGATAATACAGCTGACCTAATGTACATGTAAAGTTTGGAGCGGGACGTTTCAAAAGAGTGACATCCACGGCGCCAATTTATAATTGTAACAAATAGTATTTGAATAAAAACATTTGATCGGGTGAAACACGGGCGTTGCCCGGGTCATTCGGCTAGTATAATATATATATTATACTAAAATATCTAGAGAGATAAATTTACAAATATGAAATGAATATGTGAATAAGATATTTAAAAAAAATAGACATATCCTGACCCTTTTTATTTTAAATCATATTTTCACATATAAAGGTATTATCTCCTGCTGGGCACTCAACCAAGTAAAGGTAGTTGACCAGGTTCAGAATATTTTCCTAAGACGCTACCTAAATTTACCAAAGTATACTCCGGGCTTTATGCTAAGAATGGAGTGTGGACGAGTATCACAGGAAGTTATCATAACTAAACAGGTCCTGAGATTTTGGGTGAGGATTATGAAAATGGAAGAGAGTAGGTTGCCCCGGGCATGTTTGTCACACCTCTGGACATTACACAGCAATCAAAGGGCTGGTTTAACCTTTGTCGAAAACCTGTCAACCATTTTAGACTCAAACGGTTTTTCGTTCCTGAAGGGTTGTTCGGATTACACTGCAATACTGACTGATATCCCTGCTATTATTCGAATAGCAACCGAACAAAGCATCCAAAACGACATGGCGAAAATCCTAAAGACTTCACATTACAGTCACTTCAAATACCTAAAATATTCAATAACAGCAGAACGATATTTATTCACAACTATTCCTCTAGCAATTAAAATATTTTTTGCACAACTGAGACTCCTATGGACGATCTTCCCAGAAAATCGTTCAAAGCGCTGGAAGATTGATTTGACTCTAACTTGCGATCTGTTTAAAAACAGAATCCAAGACGAAATTTTACATATAATATTTGGATGCTCTTGCTTAGAGAAACAGAGGAAAGAAATTTTGGGTGACTTACCCTGGTCTCAACCTGACTGCCAACAAATTTGCAGCTGGATGAACACACTGATGGTTGATCAGGGTCTCTCCCTCGGTTTATATAAATTCTACAAGGCCGCAGTCAATGTCCGTTGGAGAATAATGGATTCGCCGAATGTCGTGGTTTGCTTGGAGGAAGAAAGCGAAGATTGAATGCGGCTGATTCCACACTAGCCCTCTCAAAGATATCCTAACCTTGACATATTCTAAACATTGGTACTTTAATTTAAATATTTAATCATGTACGGTTCCTTTTGCTCTGTAGGTTTATTTTTTGTATATATGGTTATATTTCTTTTTGTTTGTTTTTTCTTTCTTCTCTCTTTTCCTTTTCCTTATTACTTCTTGTATTCTAGTTTTTACTTTTGAAATATCTTCCTTTGCTAAATCCTGTAGAGGGGAATCATGTATAGGGCTGGATGCCCCAATAAAAAAGGCTTGTGTGATATAAAGGTATTATAATTATTTACAAATGTTTTTAAATATAAACATCGGTAAATAATTTCCAAACGATATAAAGATACATCAAATATCAACATCTGATATTAAAAATAAAAAAGTCATATCCTGACCAGGAGTACATGTGCTTTTCAGATGGCAGAGCAACAGTGGAACATAAATCAACTAAACCTTGATTTAACCTATTCCCTGATATTTGGCCAACCCATTTTCTTGATAAATCAAGAAAATCCATCCACGAATAATTCCCTATGAATATAGAATGTTTCATATTTTTAGCTCAAATAATTAAATTCAGATAATAGCCCCTTGAAACATACCTAGAGCTCCAGGAACACGGAAATAAATCACTATTTGCTCAAATAACTATACATTTTTATATTTAAAGTGAATTAGTGTGAGTTATACTGAAAAAATATAAATGTAATATACGGCTTAATCCTTATATACAAATTTATATGTTGTACGTTTTATTCGCTGGCTGATTGGTTATCTACCATCACGTGGCCTTAATGATCCAATCAGAGTTGAGTTCATTAGCCAAAATCATTGCAGTATTTTTATCTCATGGTTGTATTAAGTAACGAAGAGCCATATGAAATAAAATTGTGGTTTTAAATCTTGGAATTTCTCTCTCTTTTTTTGTGAATAAAAAAAATTGGTAGTTTTATCGTTCTATTCTTATATATTTTAAAACACATTTATTTCAGAGCTGTATTTATAAATCATATTGAATTTAAGTATTTTTAGTCTTTGTATTAGAGAGTGATCTGACTCTTAATCTTCTTATTATAAAACTATTTTAGAGGCGTATTATTCTTTTTAAAATAAAACAATTTCTACTGTCCTTACTGCGATGAAAAAATTAAAGGGAGGGCCTGGCTCATCAGTGGTGAACCCTCCCAGCGGTTTCGCCAGTTTAATCTACCATACCGCTGTTATATTGCATTTTTGGAACTTCCTTTTATAGGTGACCGTTGTAAGAATCTTGGAATGGGTATTTTAGAAGAACTATGGACATAAGCTTTTAGGACAGCAGAATTAAATATAATTATAAATATATAATATGCTTCGAGCAATCGCTCTTCCGCAAATATCAAATTGTGTCTTTTATTAGAACTATAATGTTACGATGTACTAGAGCGCCATCTGTTATCAAATTATAAAACTATTTTAGAGGCGTATTTTTATTATATATTTATAATTATATTTAATTCTGCTGTCCTAAAAGCTTATGTCCATAGTTCTTCTAAAATACCCATTCCAAGATTCTTACAACGGTCACCTATAAAAGGAAGTTCCAAAAATGCAATATAACAGCGGTATGGTAGATTAAACTGGCGAAACCGCTGGGAGGGTTCACCACTGATGAGCCAGGCCCTCCCTTTAATTTTTTCATCGCAGTAAGGACAGTAGAAATTGTTTTATTTTAAAAAGAATAATACGCCTCTAAAATAGTTTTATAATTTGATAACAGATGGCGCTCTAGTACATCGTAACATTATATTTCTTAATCTTCTCATAATTTATATGAAATAGCCGGGTTAAAACAACCCCCTGGTCACCAGATGTCCAGAGTCTTCACTCCCCTTCCCCATGGGGAATAAATCAACTTACTCAAAGCAGTTTAAAAACACCTGGATTTGATGATCAAGGGACAGTTAGCACCGAGTGGTCTTGACACTAGTTGTTCCCAGGGTGGTCCTCGGACCTGGTCTCTTTCCTCTCCAATCTACTACATACGGGTTTTTGCTTCTGGATCCTGTCTTTTGTGCGCCTTACCACATAACTACCACGACTGCTTCACAAATCACCACATATATATATATGAAAAAACAATGATAAATCAAGAAAAGCCATCCACGAACGCGTTTCGCGCTGTTGGCGCTCGTCAGCGTGGAGTAGGCTGTAACCACTGCGACCAAAAATATTTTTGGTCCCAGAGGCTTCTTGAGAAATCATGAAATGGGTATTTACGCATTTTTGGCCTTAAATACCCATTTCTTGATTTCTCAAGAAGCCTCTGCGACCAAAAATCTTTTTGGTCGCAGTGGTTACAGCCTACTCCACGCTGACGAGCGCCAACAGCGCGAAACGCGTTCGTGGATGGCTTTTCGTGATTTATTAAGAAATTGTGTTGGCCAAATAGCACGGAGCAAGCTAAATAAACGTTTAGTTTATTTTTGCTTCACTATATGGCGCTGTGCCATCTAAAAAGCACATGTGCTCGTGGTCAGGAAATGCCTTCTTCATTTTTAATATATATTGTAGCGAAGTATTTATTATTTTACAAGCATTTATTATTAACTGAATATCGCCGAGAAGACCTAGAGGCAATGGATGCTGTGATCTACATTGTCAGAGATTGGCTTCAGGATTCCACCGCCGTGTCAAAGCCAAGACCTCCTTCCAAGATGACGATGTCCCTATAGACGATACGACGACAAACTGCTCTTCACGCCGCAAGAAAAAGGACGCAAAGGTACTAGGGACAAAGTTCCAAGACTTCGATGGCATCCTTGGCAGAAGCACGTCAAATCCATGTCAGTATCTACAATAATTGCAAGCTGTGGGTCACAGCTCTCATAGGGAAGACCAACTTCGGGATGAGATAATTTATTAAAATTTATTAAATGAGATATTAAAATTAATAGATACTTTGTTACAATATATATATATATATATATATATATATATATAATATAGAGGTTATAGAAGATATACTTTATATGTTTTCAAATGAATTGATATGTATCGTTTGGTACAAAAGACAAATTAAAAAAACACTAAATAAGGTTATCTCGCGTGTTATAAAATATATATATTATATCAGGTTATACTAAAGAACAAGATCTAAAATTGAAGCAATGCCGGCAATACGAAGAATCAAGGAAACGTCGTATGCAAATAGTATCACCCAAGTTTGCATATCTATCTCCCCAATCCAAACAACACATTTGTTCGTCTGCACGCGAGTTCGATATGCTGATTAATTATAATTTTGTCCAATAAGAGAGTAGCAATCTCGGCCTGACCACGCCCATGTTTGTCGTGTTGGTACACTGGGAATTTATAATGTAGGCCAATTAACATTGACAGTTATCGTTGCAGAAACTGAAGATGGCCACACAGTTCTACCACGTGTACAATATGCATATTTAGATTTCAAATAGATGGATAGGTTTATGATTTGTAAAAATCCTTGCTGTTATTCAAAATTATGTGGTGGAAGATACAGCCATGTCGCTGCATACATTTTGAAAAAAGGTTGTTCTTTTTCTAATGTAGACTCTAGTGGTGTTTGCAATGCCAGGTAGCTAGAGAATGGGATCAACAAGAAGTAGATGAATAGTTTGTTTGCTGTGCTGTAGATGTCTCTGGCTGCAGTATGTCGATGTCCAGTAGTCCCGGCGGAATAACCAGATAAAGTCCACCAGGAAGTGAAGAAAGAAAGAGCCCATCGCCTGACTGCACCCTCCCTATTCCTCTGATCTATCCCTAGTTATTGCGCCAGACGATTGTTCCGTCGTTTAGTCGCCCGGACCAATATCGGTCTTCTGCGTCGCTTGGCTCGCTGGTGTGTATAGGAAGCCATTGATCCGCTCACAACAATTTCTCCTCTTCCAATCGACTACTTGCCTAAGTAATGATGGAAGTTCTTAGGATGAACTAGCTAGGGATATGAACACACCATTAAAGTAGAAATAGAAATCTAAAAGTCAAAATACGAATAAAGAAAAGTGTACATAACCATAAAATATTATTTTGTTTAGTCCAGTGTTTACTAAAGTATGTATAACACTAATATTCATAAAATAAATCATAATCTTGAAGAAGGAATAAAAGAAACTCGTCGCCGTAAACTTTTATTCCTTCTTCAAGATTATGTCTGGCGATTCCTGCTCTTGTAATAAATAATAATGATTAAAAAAAGACACAATCTATAATGATGATCTAAAGCTTCAATCATTTCTACAAATACGCTATCAACTCTAAACGGTTGCTATGATTAGAGTACAAACTTTATTAGTTTCGTGCTACGGGTCTCATTTAAATTGGATGCTGACTCTAAATGTTAGGAATTCACTGCTCTCTACTGAAGAGATCCCGGGTTTGGAAGTTTCAAAATTAGGGAGCCTTGGAAAGTCATTTGATTTTAGCATCCCATTTACCTATATGACCTTTAAGCTTGACCTCCCTAATTGAATACTGGAGATCTACCTGTTTAAAATCCAACCAATACTTAAATTGCATGATTCCACACAAATGATAATTAAAATAACATTAAGAAATAAAAAGGGAATATTAAATTACAAGATTTGATACTTACTTGAGCCAACAACAGGAGTTGCTGTCTACTCGGTACAACTACGCACGTTTATAAAATAACAAAGATTACCAGGATGCAGCGTAACAAAGAAAACAATCATAGTAGTTAAATAAGAGAGGAACCTACATCTCTTAGAGAACGCGGGAGGATAAGGCGCGAAGACAACTCAGGTAAGCCAGTACGACGAATGCTCACTCATATATATTCCTTAATTCTCGGCCTACCAGATATTAAAATAAAAAAAACTCTCATTCAATTTTCTTCCATTTTTATCTGTCCACAAATCTGGCAATCAACTTTTAATATATCCACAGAACACCTAGATGTCTGAAATTGACTACACTTGTTTTAAACCTGATAATATTTCAAGTAGTCAAAATAATGTATTGGATAATGGTAATGGATTATTTTTATACCTTCTTCAAATTTTACAATCAAATTTTATTATACTTTCAAACCACACATCATTCATTGGAATGATCTCTGAATGAAAACGGCTATTTCTTCACAGGGTTAATGGTCCTACATTAAATACACACCAAATATAATAAACAATACTAATATAATGAAATATTATGGAAATTTGAAACTAATATAGACGCGTATGATTATTTTAAAAATTGAATAATTTCTACTGCCCTTACTGCAATGGAAAAATTAATGGGAGGGCCTGGCTCATCAGCGGTGAACCCTCCCAGCGGTTTCACCAGTTTAATCTACCATACCGCTGTAATATTGCATTTTTCGAGCTTCCTTTATAGTGATACTGATGCTAGACTCTTGGAATGGGTTACCCATTAGATGGCGCACCTTGCATCATAATAGTAAAATACTAGTAGCTATTTATCTAAAATCTTCTCTATTTACTTATTGGGATAATTTTAAAAGGATTTTTTTTACTTTTTATCTCATACGGAAATCTCTTGAAGTATATGGGTTCAACTGATGCCCTCCATGTCCGAGCTTCACGGACCTCATTGTGGGATGGGGAGTAATTGGAATTGTATATGTAAATATGGCGTGTCTGCTCCCTAGGTTCAATTAGGTTGAGCTTGTTCCAATGTTCCCTATGTTCTACTTAATGCTGTACCATGGAGTTTTTCCATGTTCGGGGAATGAGACAGTCCGATAGCCATAATGGCTTAGTTCGAATTTTCTTTTGACATTCTGAAATTAGTTTGCTGTTCTCGAATTAGGGAACGAACCAACCCGGGAATGTCATCAATGTGAAATCCGATTGGCCAGGTGAGGTGGAGATAATGGAGAGACGTAATTGGCTGGAAAGTCCGCCGTTTACGACATCCCGGTATTGGCCGTAAAGTCGCAGCTCAAATTGAGGTCGTGTGATTTGTCCGAGACTTCTCCCTCCCTTGATTGGAGAGTTATAGAAGTCCTGACTGACCTTACCTTCATCAACCACATCATTACTTATAACACCTTCTTCAGATTTAAGGTACAACACATTCTTTTTGGGGGTTATTTTTTATTTAGAAATAATTTCTGAGTAAAGGAATTAATAGTTAAAACTCAAACAAATTTCAATACTAAATATTTTCATATATACAGTATTTAAAAATATTCATTTACTCACCAAATCAGAAAAATATATATTGGGACGCTATGGATTATCAGTGGTGAAATTTATTGCCAGAGGTTCCTCACTTTCAAATCCAGACTACTATAATATTAGGCATAGTGTCTTATGTAGTGTATTAATAAGAAATGCAGATAACGAATAAGGTCTGTATATAAAGGAATACAGGATGAGGGTATTAAAAAAAACTATGGTAATAATTTCTTGGACTAAAAAATTTAACAAGTATTTGCCTTTCATTTCAATGATGGAGGGCAGCTGCTATGATGTTTTAGATGGAAAAATTGTAGCGGTATGGTAAAATCAGTGGCGAATACTCTATATTTTAAAACATCAAAGTATGTATATATATAAGATCATAAAGTATTTTATTAGGGAGAGAATTGATCTTATAAATGCTTCGTTCCAGTTTTGAATATTTTACATTTTGGTCTTCACTCCGATCTCAATAATAAGATAAATAGAAAAGGGCACAAAATTTACACCATTTCCATATACGAATATTCATGAATACAAAAAAGCAAATAAAAACCTATATGCAAAATTTCCCCATTTAAAAATTTACATACAATAAAATAGATAGAATATAAAAAAATCGTTTGAAGAGTTAGATAATGAGGCAGTTTTAGAGAGATCGTGGTTTTTCAGCCTCGTCGGTGTGGAGTGGTTAGTTTAAACAGTTTGTTGTTTGAAGCTCCACTTGATTTGCATACCCAGCAGTAAAACACCACGGAGTAGAAAAAGAAAGAAATTCCTTGCAGTAAGCTCCACAGATTATCCCTTCTGTGAGATAATTAATTGACATTATCTCCGACTTAGGAGCGGGCAAACAAGGTCTTGTTTGGTCATCTGACAATTAGGTCTGCAGCCCTGATCTTCACTGATAGCTGGGAGATAACGGATAGTCCGTCTGGTTGGAATACATAGCGACATTAAATGATATAACGATTCTAAATCACAGTTAAGCTTAGCCGTTTATTTTTCATAGCAAAAATCGCACTCCACGAGCATTTCTTTTCAGCCTTTTAGTTATTTAACGAGCATACTTTAACGAGAAAAATAGTTGCTATTCAAAATAGACTCATTTGAAGTAAAACGTTTGAAAGTCAACGATATGGTTGATATTGAGATGGCATATCCTAGCCACAGCGGAAGGATTTGCAGGGGGTCTCTCTCCAGCAAAAGAGTTGTATAGCATTATACAAATAAAAAGGATTATATTTCAAGAAGGATGACCCTATATACATATTGATGCGTCCTCCATTTATTAAAAATAATCTATGATAGTTTAAATTAATTTAAAACTAATTTTAACAGATTATGTACTAGGGTACTTAACTTTATTAACATCCTATAACGCGATATCCCAAACTCATGGATATTTGCGTCAATACATTTCTAACATCATATCAAATTGGCTATATACAAGGAGAAAAAAGAAAACATCCAAAATCAATTGCTATATTACTATAATGTACTATAGTATCACTTCATTTTATAGTATTATTCATTTTATAACATTGTTATTGTTTATATCTTGATTGTCTATTTTGTGCAGAGAGCGATGAACGCGAAGAATTGGGTTAATCAACTACGAGTAATATAACAAATAAATAAACACAATAACTTTAAAAGGTATTCAAAATACTTTTTATTTACTTTTTATATGCTTCAATTATGGAAACGTGTATAACACCAAGAAGTAGAAAATCTAGGTCGATATCCCTGCAGAAATGCAACCTGGTGCAACAATATTGTCACACGTAGAGATTTTGTCAAAGACAAATGTTAGGATGACAGGACAACAAATTTATTTTTTGGTGATTTTTATGGAGGACATACACTAAAGAGGATCCACCCGGACGACGGCTCCAGTCCCCCTCGTTAGACCTCCCAACACTCCAAGGAAGTCAGACCCCCCTCCATGCTCCAGGAGGAGGCCGATGATCTAGGCACCGCGCAACAAATATACTTAATTTTTATATTAAAAACAGAAAGTCAACGATAGAAACTCTATCCGAATAACGAATTGAAAGCTATTGATAAAATAATATATATCGTTACCTATCTCTTTCCCTGTGACTCACAGTTTGTAAATCTCATTGCAACAAACTTAGATCTTGCTTGCTTCGGTTAAGGATTTCCTCAACTTTTGAAAGCGTCTCCTAGTAGACTTGCATTCTTGTTCTTGCGGTCTTTGTCGTCGTCACGTCAATATGCTTCGATGTCTTCCTGGAGGAAAGTCTTGGCCACGGCAGTGGAATCCTGGAGTCACCCGTGGCAAATGGAGCTGAGAGCATCCAAGAACAACTCAGTGATCTTCAGTTTGTTTTCCCTAATGTTCCTAACGGCAAAGTTAAACGTAAAAATTATGAAAGATAATCCTCAGACTGACAAGTCAATTTATTTCGATCAAAATTTTAAATCTTTTTTCACATAAAAGTACACCACTGGATAGTGGGCTACCTAGACCGAAGTCTGTACGTCTGACATAAAAGTACATCAGAGGATGGAATGACTACCTAAGCTAGTATTGCTTGAACGCCTGCCGCCGAAGCTGCACCCCTGCTTTCTAGTTTTTAAGCCAGTTGGAACTGGTGCATTTTTCCGTGCACCGAGCGAACATTTGGTTTGGCCCCTCGCCTTTATGGTCTAGCTCCATAGGGCCGGCCAATCAGCCCACAGGCGTCTACGAGAGTTTCTTGGCTAGATTTCTGTTCTCTCGTTTGGACTTGGTTAAATCCGTCCTACGCTCCAATAGGACTCCTCGCCTTTGGCCCTCGTACCTTTAGCTCGTACCCTTAGCACAGAGTGGACGAGAGAAATTTGAGGAGCAACAAAATATTGAGATCAGTTGATGAAACATGCTTCTATAATATAATCAAAATATCACTGGTGGCCACAAATAACCGCAAATATATCTACAGAACTGACACATTTTCGGGTTATTTTATGAAACTTTTTTTCTTGAAGAAAGAGCTTGCCTGACTTGCATTCAATTTTCTTGAAAGAAAAGACACTTCGACCAGTAGAAAACAAAAACTACTGACCGAAATGTCTCTTATAATCAAGAACAATGTAACTTAATTATGTAAATAATTCAGATAATTTTTAATTTACTGGTCTATCTATATCTATTTTAGAAGAGGTGTGAAAATTCACCTTTTTTGACATTGTAAGTAAGCACGAAAATATTTCTGCTCCTGTTTTCAAATATTTTCATTTATTTAAAAAATAAGATAGATATTGGATGGAAAAATATAGCTACATCAACCAATAATGTTTTTTTTTTTTTTTAATTCTCGGCGTTTCAGTGACTCACTGTCATTCTTCTCAGAGGAATGCCTCTGAGTGACAGCGAATTACTGAAACGTCGAGAATTAAAAAAAATCATTGGTTGATATGTAGCTATGTTTTCCAAATCAACTTCCAATCAACAGATGATGCTTCATCCTATAGCGTTGATATAACTAGCAGTATATACTGAGTACATGACATCAATCTATATTTCGCTAACTCTAGGATGAGTAGAGTAACATAACATCCACGGAGAAAGTTTACTTTAGAATGAAAAATGAGCAGAATAAATCATGAGCAGTATATACTGAGTATATGACATCATTCTATATTTCACTAACTCTAGGATAAGTAGAGCAACGTCTCTCCACGGAGAAAGTTTTACCTTCGAATAAAAAACGGGACATTTCAGAAGAAATAAGTTGAACGGAGTTTTTTTTTTCTTCAAGTGAAGTACGCGCCCCCTCACTCAGTTTTTTATCAACACCTCCAGTAGTTCCTAATTTGTCTTTAATGAATATTAAACGCCCATTGGCCGTTTTTTCCACTCCCGGCGCAACATTAATCAAAATGTATGACACACTCGGGGAAGAAAAAAATGGTAATATGCAAATATGTATTCTTCTTTTTGTATTTTTATTTGCATTTTATTTTGTCCCGAGGAATATCTTCTAGTAGCCTTGCTTTAGAAGTTTTTAATGATGTATGCTGTGTGATATGGAAGTAGGAGAATTGGTGCAGTATATGCAACTTTTGTTGCATACCCCAGGGTGAGTTAATGACCGTATTTAGATATGTAAACACAGGGGTCGGTGGAAAGATGGTCTAAACCAGGGGCGGCGAACGTGCGGCCTTTTCTTGTCCAAGATGTGGCCTTTTCATAAATTCAATATTATAATTTTTGTTTCGCAGTTTTCAATTACTTTCATTATTTTATTGAAAATATCTAATACGAATGTCATATATTATATAATATAGTAAATGTAAATATTTTTAAATTTCTAAAAGTAATTCAAGTGTCGTGCTAAAAATGAAGTACATAACTATACCACTATGAACTATTTAATTGCAAAGAAAATTATGTATTTTAATTTTGTATATAAATCCATTTAATTAAATCGTACATATATTTATATATAGATGCGGCCTTCTCAAAAATGGTAAAATGAAAATTGGCCTTCTAATATAAAAAGGTTCGCCACCGCTGGTCTAAACCGTTGGTTTTCGACCGCTACGACTCGGGTTCAATTCCCGCACTGGTCACTTTTTTCTGATAAAAAAATGCTCCAATGGTTCCCGATTCTTGCAAAAGTCCAACACCACCAGCGAGTGCAAGTAACTAAAAGGGGCTCTGGCACATTTGTAAGTGCAAACTCGAACTGCTTTTCACATGTGTAGATATGTGGTGTGCTTACAGTAAAAGCAGTCGCCTACTTCTACCCATCATAATTATCATGGCCTGTACCACATGAACTAGGGATAAGCAAAATAAAAAAAAAACATATGTTAACATTAGGCAGACGATGTCATGGTGAAATATTCCTTCAAGTTATAACATATAAACCCTTTACTCGTAGCTATAATTCTGTTTACATATTGAAGGACATAAAGGTTTGAAGATTACTGAACAAAAAGGAAACGCTGTCTTCTCCTTTCAGCGTTATATGTTAACATATTGAAGAGTATTCAATCAGTGTGCCAATGGTAATCTAATAAAGAGATTGAATGGAAAGGTTGTTACATCATGTAGAGAGACAGAATTGTTGCCGGGGGTTATAATGATTTATAAGAAGAAAGGTCGCCTCTCTCGGCAAAATAGACGCAAAACAGTGCTCCATCTATTCATCGTCTCTACAATCACTCGAGTCAGTATCAAAGCTCCCACCTGGAGATCATGGGCTATGGCTTTCGAGAGTCCAGGGCAGTCTTTGGTTTCAGGACATCCACAAGGAATTTATGAAATCAGAATATGCCGAAGAGATGTTTAAATGGCAAAGTGGCCATTTCTTGGCACAAAATAGATATAGAAATTTTACTGGGAGGATATTTATCTATACAAACGAAAATAACCTCTCCCATTATAACAGTCTCAAAAACTATGAGCAAGCTATGACCTATCGTTATTGCGATTTTTTAAAAGGGAGATATGACTTTTTTAATAAATAAACAATATATTATGATGCATTAGCGCGCCATCTGTTATGAAATTTCGAAACTATTTTAGACGCGTATGATTCTTTTTGAAATTAAAGAATTTCTACTATCCTTACTGCAATGGAAAAATTAATGGGACGGCCTGGATCATCACTGGTGAACCAAAGCCGTTTCGCCAGTTTAATCGACTAGACAACTAATGTTTAAATAAATTAAAATCCTCTGGAGTAACATTGATAAAGAGAGAAAAATCAAAGATAAGGAGGATAAGTTTCTTTTATGAACAAACAATCAAGCTTTCGGGCACAAAGTCGCCCTTCTACAGGAATAAAAATATACAAAATCAAGATCCGTCTATATATATACAAATAATTAGCATAAGTAATAAATAAATATTAGAAATTAGAGAGATAACATTTAAGTTTTATGTCTGATGTACGAATCAGGTAAATCAAGTGAGACTCTCGTGTCTCGATATTTATCAGAAATAACGACCCTAGATCCCTCATAGCCCAACATATTTCAAATACAGGACATTCTTTTAATACAATAGAACCCCGTTCACATTTTTCTAACATTCAACATAAATATAAGAGATTGGTTGTAGAGGCGCTACTATCTCTGAAATATAATAGCATCAATAGGCACATTGATATTCCGGATCTTTATAACGAAATATTTTCATAAGCTGTTAATACAACAACTTTTTGATTTTAATTAGCAGATTATACCAAATATTAGCATATTCACATTTCTCCTATTATTTATTTCGTATATCACACATAAAATAAAATATTATCTCTTAAAAATAATTTGTTAAGGCCTTACACTCGAGACACGAGAGTCTCACTTGATTTACCTGATTCGTACATCAGACATAAAACT
Organism: Cordylochernes scorpioides; assembly: GCA_030710605.1. Lineage (NCBI taxonomy): Eukaryota > Metazoa > Arthropoda > Arachnida > Pseudoscorpiones > Chernetidae > Cordylochernes > Cordylochernes scorpioides. The sequence goes on from CP092868.1 coordinate 84,755,620, forward strand.
TAAATGTTATCTCTCTAATTTCTAATATTTATTTATTACTTATGCTAATTATTTGTATATATATAGACGGATCTTGATTTTGTATATTTTTATTCCTGTAGAAGGGCGACTTTGTGCCCGAAAGCTTGATTGTTTGTTCATAAAAGAAACTTATCCTCCTTATCTTTGATTTTTCTCTCTTTATCAAGACAACTAATGTATTTAACTGGAGGAACCACTGAGAGGATTTCCCATTGATAAGACAATATATTCCAACTATCTTTATTTCAAAGAATAAGTACTTCATTGAAATTGGCTTTGGTAGAATTTCCCAATTTGGTCAAATATTGGCATGCGCCTATATAATAGAATCACTGACAAAACTTAAGGAAGTTGTACCTTTTATATCCGTAAAATAACTCTGAAAGATATTTAATACATAGTGACCTTTATTGAAGATACACGAGATAACCAAGTGTGACCAAAATTGCCTCTGTATCCTTGAAAAAAAAAAAACAGACGACCGGCGACATAAATGATTTTCCAATTCTATTAGTTTTATCCTTGAGTATATCTTGACAAATGTGCATGAAATACCAACCAATACAAAGATATATCGGGGAGATGAAGTTTGAAAATACTACTCTGGGTTTTTACTACTGATGAACCTAGCGCTAACATATTTTCCTCAAGTGTAATAAATGATAGTGTAAATTTGTTTCGGAAAAACGCTGAAGCTTCTTAGTTTTAGGAACTTCAGAAGAATTTTACAAGCATGTAAATACAGGGCAAGAAGGTGAAAACTATCTACCATTATGGAACGGCATCAAACATTCACGAAGAGAAACTTTCGAGGCAGATGTCTTTATTTATTTTATTTTTTGAGCCATTACTTATTCAAGTGCCGGGGAATTAGTCCGCCGCCAAGCCGAATTACAGGTTCCAACCCGCCGTATCTCTCCGCACGCGAGGCAAGCTGCTACGCCCTTTCTTTGTCCTTTCCACGAAGCTCTCTTTTTGTACTTTTTTTTCTCTTTGCTTCCATAGCCAGGTAGTAATCAGCGGGAATTTAATAACGTCCACCAAATTGTCGCAGCAAGAATCTGTGTACTGGAGAGTTATTGATATTCTTTAAAATACATATCTAGTTATAATCAACTATCCACAGGTTAATTAATGGCATTTTTACTGTTCAGAGATAGCTTTCTATGGCTAGTCTTTTGATAGTATCGTGGTATCTCCTTCCGAAATAGACCACGAACTCCATTCTCGGCCTTCCTTTCACACATCCCTCTAGTCATACTTTCATCTACTCCGGGTGTCTGACAAGCTGTCCAACCATGCTGGTTCTCTCAGTCACCTCAATCTATCCATATTTATTGTAGATTATTTCTAAGACATCTTTATAGCTTATTCTGTCAATATTATTAACATTCGGCTTCACAGAAGTCGTTGTCATTCTGTGATCTCGGAAAACGAATGTGGGGATTTCCTTTCACATCGGAGAACGGCAACAAAATGTCCTAAACTTTATGGGTACTATGTGTACTGTAGACATTCCCACGTAAATACCAACCATAGTGAAGAGTTGTCTGTACTCCGAGAATTAAATAACAAGACAAAACTCTAAGATCGGATGTTCTGATAGTATAGCAACCAAAGAATAAAGGCGCTCTGGCATTCCATTTATGAGTTAGGAAGAAAAAAAAACACCTAGTGATATTTATAATAGAATGAATGTATTGTAATGTGCTTCATGTTTGTAATAACATACACAACTTCCATTTCTGTGGATATAAATATATTTATACCTTCCAAATGGAATAACAGAACTCTGTTCTCTTTATAGGTACATGGACAAGTAGAACGCTATTCTATAAAATGGTGTCGTATTGTGGCTTAGTGTTCGGTAAGTTTAAAACATTTGGTTGCCGTTCTGCGATGAGGAAAGCAATTACTACATTCGTTTTTCGAGATCAAAGAATGACCAACGATTTCTGTGGAACTGATGTGGAACGAAAGTGAAGTTCTGAATAGCAGAGACTAGAGGTTCGGCTGCATGTTTGTACAGAAGTACCGAACACTACGCCACAGGACGACACCATTTTATAGATTAACGTTCTACTTATCCATGTACCTACAAAGAGAACAGAGTTCTGTTATTCCATTTGGAAAGTATAAATATATTTATATCCGCATAAATGGAAGTTGTGAATGTTAGTACAAACATACATCACCTATAATACTCTTTCATTCTATTATAAATTTCACTAGGTGTTTTGTTATTCCTTACTCAGAGATGGAATGCCAGAGCGCCGTTATCTTTGGTTTCTATACAAGCAAAACATCCAATCTTAGAATTTTGTCTTGTTTAATCCTCGGAGTGCTGACAGCATTTCACTATGGTTGGTATCAATTTACGTGGGGAATGTCTACAGTACACACTACCCATAGTAAGCCTAAGTTCGGATCCTAGTTCTGAAGATACATTAGATTGACATTTGTAAGAATTCGAAACTAACTTTGACGCGTATGATTCTTTTCAAAATAAAATATTTTTCACCTCTCTAACTGCGAATATAAAATAATATGAGGACCTGGCTCATCAATGGTGAATCCTCTTGGTAGATTGAACTAGCCCAACACAGCAACACAAGCCAGAACTGCACCAAAGACAGCCCAACACAAGTCAGCACTGCACCGAAGATGGCCCAACACAACAACACCAGCCAGAACTGCACCAAAGACAGCCCAACACAACAACACCAGCTAGCACTGCACCGAGATGGCCCAACATAACAACACCAGTCAACACCGCACCGAAGTAAATCCCAACACAACAACACAAGCCAGAACTGCACCAAAGACAACCCAACACAACATGCCGAAGTTCAACACAACAGCCACACCAACCCCTCGGAGGTTTCACCACTGATGAGCCAGGTCCTCCCATTTTCAATTTCTTATAACAGATGGTGCGCATCCTATTAACATTTATGGCAAGCAACACTCGCATATCGTCGTTGTGGATCTTTATTGTTCCTATTGTATGGGTGATGTTAATATATGGAGGAGCTATTTCAATAGGGAGGTTACATATATTACTCGAATTTATTATGTAAATGTATGCATTTTATATTTCTGAATTGAAATATGATGTTAAAATATTATTTCATATCTTCTCTGCTCTAGGTTTTATTTAGAACATATTGATTCGCACGAGAAACGCTTTGCATCGGTAAAAATAGCTCTTAGGAACTGAGTAAATATTATTTTCTAAAGTTGATAACACACAATAACAACGGCCAATACTAACCCATCTGAGAAACCACTGTCCGACGTTTCACCAACAACCACTCAGCGTAACAACACCACCTACCTCCCAACACAACAACACCAGTCAACACTGCACCGAAGATAGCCCAACACAACAACACAAGCCAGAACTGCACCAAAGACAGTCCAACACAAGTCAGCACTGCACCGAAGATGGCCCAACACAACAACACCAGCCAGAAATGCACCAAAGACAGCCCAACACAACAACACCAGCTAGCACTGCACCGAGATGGCCCAACATAACAACACCAGTCAACACCGCACCGAAGTAAATCCCAACACAACAACACAAGCCAGAACTGCACCAAAGACAACCCAACACAACATACCGAAGTTCAACACAACAGCCACACCAACCAAAACTTACCGAAATAAAGCCCAACACTAGCAAACGCCATCAGCGACAATTCAATACTCCAACCAAACAATACCAGCCAACACACAGCATAAAGCGACCATCCAAAACAACATATCCAACACACAACACCAACGACAACCCTCGAAACCTTTCCAACATTGTCCTCCAAATTTGATATTTGGGGTAAACAGTAATTCCACTATCTAATATTTTCTCATCTCTCTCTCTAACATTAAAAATATATAAAACTGAAGAACCAAGCCCATTTTCTACATAATCCATTCTATATAATATTAAAACTAATAAAAACATGGTCTAACCTCTCTTTGTCGCTGATTCTTCCTTGTTGATCGGGGTTTGGACTCGTAGTTCACCTGCCACCGTCAAGGGGGGTAATCAATGATGAGCGGGCCCTTATCTCGGCGACACCGTGTCCTACAAGATGTCGTACAAGTCCCCGGATGTCGGGAAATCGAATTATCGCCGTTGTGTTCTAGGCGGGCAGGTGTGGGGGCCCTTCATTGTAATGCGACTCTCGCACGCCATCTTGCCTGCCGCTAATTACATCGTCTGCCTCCTTTTTTAAATTTTCGTTTGATTCTTCTTTTTTTTTTCTATCTTGAGTGTTATTGTGTGGAGATTTGTCTTCGGGCCGATACCTTCGTTTGGTTTTATCTTGTCTTTTGTATCTGTTCGCACGATCTTCTGCTTAATGAAATTGGCGCCATTTTTGATTTTTTTTTTTCAGTTTATCATATTTTATTTTTTCATTCCATAAACCGCTTAATGTTTTGTGTATTTCCACAAATATACTTTGTTGTTTTACATGTAAATTTCAATATTTGTATCAATAATCCAAAAACTGTTTCAATAAAAAAGAGGTATTGTTTACGGTTATCAAAAGTTATACTTACTTCCTATTGTGTGACCTTTCACATCAGCCATCGGGGGACATCACATTGGGGGAGAAGGGATACAAACCGTTGACAGCCACTACCCGGATCTCTCTCTCTCTCTCTGAATGCCAACACCTTCCTAGAATCTCTTTATAAAAGCTATTATAGGGGGGGGGGGGAGATAGTCTCCCCTTCAAACAGGTAAGACGTCCTCGAGTACCTGACACCTGAGCAGAGGTCTGTTCTGAAGCAATTCCTCGACATGGCAATAGTCGGGGAGATCTGTCCGACTTCAGACGTGACATCATACCAGACGACCCTCAGTGGGATTCCTCTGATGAAAATAATATTTAATTTTACTTTTTTTCTTCCAATAATCCTATATAATCTTATATGTACTATTAATATAAAGTATATTCATTCTCAATCTCTCTCTCTGAGGAAGAAAACAAAGGCTTCAATAGCCTCCGATTCGACCACATGTGTTCACCACCAAGAATAGCTGAGGAAGAAGCCCATCTGGCCAGCAGTAAAGTCTTGTCCTTGACGGCGACTGTAGGACGATGCAAGTTGCTTACTTTGTTCTCCACAATACACGAAGGTAAATAAAGAGGAGTGAACAGATATCCTTACCATGTGATTATTTGACCATCATTTGATCATCGGCAGTGAGGTAACAACATGTGGATGTAAGATTTGTTGATAAGGAGACAAGGTTCACTTGTTACTACGACTTTAATATGGCTTCGTGATATGTCATCATTTTGTCAAAGATCAATTATTGGTCGTGAGGTGCTTTCTCTATATCTCTCTGAGCGCCAATGAATTTGGCGGTTCTTATTACAACGGTTTTATTCCAAACTGTACAATTTATTAACTTCCGACTTTCTACGGCTAAATTTCAAAACGTATTATGACGTGGAGAATATATATTTACATTTTGAAGATTGAGCAATCCATAATTAAAATTATATTTTAAAAAAGATGCATATATTGGATTTATAATGAATTTATTGTTCCAATATTTCGAGGGGCAACTCGCCTCTCTTTATCGAGGATGTTTGTGTTTTCACTAAAGCATGCGCACACGTGTACACCACTCTCGTTCTACAAGGCCAATGAAAGAATTGTATCTTTGATTTAAACACTACACTCAGTATATATATACAGCCAACAATTATATACATTATTACAGATAAATACCATTATTATTATTTTGTCTACACATTGTGCTTGAATCAGAGATTAATATATAACAGTGTAACCGTAAATAATTGTGTGCATACATATTAATTCTAAATTAATGATAAAATTTTAAGGGTAATAAATGAGTAAATTAAAAGTATATACATAGTTATTTACAATCAATTAGGATATGAATTCTTTATAAATTTCTGGAAAATCAATTTTTCTGTTTATACTGTGTTTGTCTTCGGCAGAAGCCCAACTTTCTAAAAACAGTCTACAATGCTTTACAAAATTCCCTGCCAAACATGTCAAGCTACATACATTGGAGAAACAGGTAAATCACTTAAAGATCGTATTAATCAACATAAAGCAGCCTTAAAAAACTACAAACCATTATCCCTCCTAGTTGACCACTCCCTAAATAATAGCCATATACCTGATTTCAAACAAGCATCAATTATATATAAAGATATTACAGAAAAGCATTGTAGACTGTTTTTAGAAAGTTGGGCTTCTGCCGAAGACAAACACAGTATAAACAGAAAAATTGATTTTCCAGAAATTTATAAAGAATTCATATCCTAATTGATTGTAAATAACTATGTATATACTTTTAATTTACTCATTTATTACCCTTAAAATTGTATCATTAATTTAGAATTAATATGTATGCACACAATTATTTACGGTTACACTGTTATATATTAATCTCTGATTCAAGCACAATGTGTAGACAAAATAATAATAATGGTATTTATCTGTAATAATGTGTATAATTGTTGGCTGTATATATATACTGAGTGTAGTGTTTAAATCAAAGATACAATTCTTTCATTGGCCTTGTAGAACGAGAGTGGTGTACACGTGCGCGCATGCTTTAGTGAAAACACAAACATCCTCGATAAAGAGAGGCGAGTTGCCCCTCGAAATATTGGAACAATAAATTCATTATAAATCCAATATATGCATCTTTTTTAAAATATATTTACATGTTAATATATAATATGTTTTTGTGGAAATTCACATATTTGCATATAAAAGGATATGTGTGAAGTATATATATTAATTCTCGATTCATATTAAAGATGTAGATAAAATATATGTCCCTATTGTACAAGTCGTATTGTACAAGTTGTATTGTACAAGTCGTAATGTACAAGTCGTATTTCACAAGTCGTATTTTACAAGTCGTATTGTACAAGTTGTATTATACAAGTCGTAATGTACAAGTCGTATTTTACAAGTCGTATTTTACAAGTCGTATTGTACAAGTTGTATTGTACAAGTCGTATTGTACAAGTCGTATTTTACAAGTCGTATTGTACAAGTTGTATTGTACAAGTTGTATATATATATTGCGAATGATGAAGAGTACACACAATTTATATATGATATATTAATCAGTAAACGTTTTTACCTTGGGTCAAAATTTTTATTCTTCTAATATTTCACCTCTAAGAGAGACCTCTGCTAGAATTTTTTCACTTTAAAAGAATGAGAGAATTAGGGCTTCTATATAGGAAGAATAAACTATGCCTACATTGTTTTTACTCTATGTCTTATTCTATTTCATGTTAATTTTGAAACAGATTTTCATATAATCATTGGTAGGTTTTATCTGTATTTATAGTCGAGGAAACTGGTTAAATATTGATGCAGTTTGTGTCTTAGTTGTACGTACATCTTTCAATAAAAAGTATTGTTTGTTTGTGTTCTAGTTAAAGTTGGTATCCTGTCTGTGATCATATCAACTACATGGTCAACTATGAGCAATAAGGAACTATAATTTTTAAGATCTGTTATGTTGATTGATTGGTTCTTCTAGAGAAAGGCGGGCGATGGGCTACATGGGAATATTGGAAGGTTTTATTGAATAATCTTAATCCTAAATAAGCGCTCTTCAAGTAATCAATAAATTTACACACACCCAAAGCTCTATTAAGACTACCTGTCTTATACAGATTCACCACAGGAAGGAATCATAGATGGAGCTCCTGTACTCCAAGCAGCGCAGCACCCAACAACAGCCTCCAGGTCCGACGCATGTCCAATGGCCACACGTTCTTTCGTGTATATGTCAAGGTTAGCGCATCACTGAACAGGCTAGTGTGGAATCAGCTGCAATCTATTCTTCGCTTTCCTCGACCAAATGGACCACAGTATATTCGGCAATTCTGAAATTAATAAATTTAAAAATTTTATATAGGAGATGAAACTATATATTGTGCTGTCAATTGTATAGTTTAAATCTTAGTTACAGCGTTCTTCTTCTTTTTTTTTTTTTTTATGGCTAATTGATCAGAATGATGTCACCTAATCTTTTGGAAATATCAAGCTGAAATTTTTGGTGTTTCTTATGTGGCTCTCTCCCTATGAAACCATCTTGCTTCTTATTTGAATCGTAAAATTCCCTAATAAATTGAATGGATAAATACATATTTATATATGTTGGCCTTAGATGCATATTTTTTGTTACATAGACGGAAGCTTTGTCAGCGGCCTATTACAGCTGGTAGGTGGCAACCACTGCCGGGATAGGTTAGCAAAAATCCTTCAAAACAACCTTCTAACGTCGTTTATTTTCAAAATGGCGTATTTCATATTCAATTCTTTATTTTTGTTTTTCCGCGAAGTTTTAATTTGATTTAAGTTGAGAGTTTAGTGTGCACTGGAATAATTTTTTTCACAAACATAAAATTATAATTAAAATTCCTTGTTAATTTGCTTACAGCCTGTTCGCGAATGAAATTAATTAGAGTCGCGCTCCAACAAAATAAAGAAAAAAAAAATTAAAGCAGACTGTGAAAAAAATTTTTTTTTTCCTTTTCACTAGATGGCGCGCACGAGTGGAAAGCATTAATTTGATCGGGGAAGTGAGAAAAAGAATAAAAAATACGCGCAGACGATTCCCAGTAAACCAATCAACATGCAGATAATTATGTTATAATTAAAATTGTGTTTATATTACTGTTGTGTGATGTAATCAGTGGTGTAGTTTTGATTCTCCTGTCCAGTACATTCCGCTCTATTCGACTGAGTTTCATAGAGTTCGTATTCCTGTGAGATATCTACTTTTTCTTTTTTCTAGTCACTTGCTTCAAAAATAATAAGAGGGACAAATGGTCCAAACGACATTTTCCTGCAATAAAAACCAAAGTCCGAAACCCACTTTAAATCAATTTTTCAAAAATAGGAAAATTTCTCTAATGGCTCCTGATTTTTTCACAAGCCTAACCCCATCAGTAATTGTATATAATCAAACGGAGCTACGGTACCTTTGAAGCGCAATGTCAAACTGCTTTCTACATGTACAAGCATATGGTGGCAAGCCGGCAATGTGAGAGGATAATCCATATAACACTGGTGTCTTGATAAAGACTTTGTGTGACGTTTAACAAGTTTTACCGCAAATGTTTCTTCTTACAGAACGAAAAATCGTACTTTTGATTATTTTAAGGAGAAATAACGACTATTCCTATTCTTGGGGATGAAGTATGAAAGGATGAATTGTGAAGAGTAATGATGAATGGAAAAATAAAAGTTTCCATCCCTGGAAAACTCTCCACGCCCTGACTGTCCCTCTCGGTTACTACTGGTTTGACCCTCGGTTATCACATATATATACCAGGTTTTCTCCTAGAAGCTCGAAAGCAAGAGAATAAAAATGTTTTGAAAATATACTTTTCCCTGGAGGCCTGATTAATTTTACTCACACACAAAGCTTTATTAAGACCACCGGTCTTATACAGATTCACCACAGGAAGAAAGGAATCAGATGGAGCTCCTGTACTCCAGGCAGCGCAGCACCCAACAGCCTACAGGTTCGACGCATGTCCAGTGGCACACGTTCTTTCATGCATGCGTCAAGGTTAACGTATCACTAAACAGGCTAGTGTAGAATCAGCCGCGTTCTAGTCTTCGCTTTCCTCGTCCAAAAGGACCACGGCATTCGGCGATTCTATTTATCTCCTCCGAACGGGATTAATTTTACTCAATATTGATTGAAGGGATTATTTAATTGAATATTCCAATTATATTCCAATTATTTTATTTCCAAAGCGCTATATCCCGCAAGAGATACTTGCACCAAACAAGGAGAAAGGTTATTTACATTATTCAAAGCATGGAAACATTAGAGATCCAGATTTTGTAGAAAGTTTATAATGTGTTTACAAAATGAATTGAACTTTAAATATGATTTTTTATCGGAAATCAAATCGTTAAGTTCACAAACAACTAGTTCATTATTCATTCTATAATCTTGAAATCTTGGGCAATCGATCAGTATGTCTTGATGGTTGTTTGAGGTATATATTTGTCTCTGATGTCATATCACACTATTTAAAACGTTGGCGCAAGGAGGGACAATTTGGAGGAAGTCACCAACGCGATCATTCCCTACAAGGACAAGAATGAATAAAATTGAATACTTTGAATGCTACATCTTATATTATTCACTTAGCTATTTATCTCTTTTATTTATCGAATTCTCAGAAGTGAATGCACATGACAAGAGTAAGACGGAAGCACTATTGGTGTAGAAACCACAACCTGAGGTAACGCTTTCAACAAATATGACTTTGAACAATGATAAAATTCACCATGAGTTTATGGAATAAGATGCATTAGCGCGCCATTTGTTAAAAGAAATTGAAACTAATTTGACGCATTTTGATTCTTTTAAAATTAAAGCATTTTTATATTGTCTTTACTGCAATGATATATTAATGGGAGGGCCTAGATCATCAGTGGTGAACGATCTCAGAGGTTTCGCCAGTTTAATCTGCCATACCGCTGTAATATTGCATTGGGCAGTTTTGTTTCAATACCGATACTGAAGCTGACCACTATGAAAATATATTCTAAATGAACAATGGACAGAAGCTTTGAAAAGACAGTATAATATATATTTATTTAAGCGTCTATAGTAGTTTCGAATTCTCAAAACAAATAGCGCGCTAATGTATCATATTTTATTTGTTCTAATAAAATACTCAATTTAATGTTTGCGAAAGAGTGATTGCTCGAAGCATATTATATATTTATGATTGTATGTATTTAAAAGCTTATGTCCATAGTTAATCTAAAATACCATTCCCAGAGTCTAAAATCAGTATCACTATAAAAGGAAAATCTTAAATGCAATATAACAGCGGTAGGGTATACTAAACTGGCGAAACCGCTGGGAGAGTTCACCACTGATGAGACAGGCCTTTCCATTAATTTTTCATTGCAGTAAGGTCAGTAGAAATTTGTTTAATATCAAAAAGAATCATAAGCGTCTATAATAGTTTCGAATTCTTATAACAGATGGCGTGCTAATGCATCATATAAATATATATAATTTACAGCCTGCCCCACGATGACGAGTGCCAACAGCGCGAAACGCGTTCGTGGATGGCTTTTCTTGATTTATCAATAAATTGGGTTGGCCAAATATCAGGGAACAGATTAAATCAATGAATAGTTGATTTCTGTTCCAATAGATGGCGCTTTGCCAATCAAAAAAGCACATGTGCTTTTGGTCAGGATATGCCTACTTTGTTTTTAATATATATAATTATAAACATATGGAATGTTTGAGTTTACAGAAACAGAATATTCTCCCACTCCATTAATAGACTGAAGTTGGTTATCCTGAAGACACTAAAAGTTAGAATACTCTGCTTTTTTGAATCGCTCAGTCTTTTTCTCGGAAAATTTGTAGTTAAAAAACTCCGGAGTCACAATCTAGTGCATTAAAAACTATATATTTTATAGAATTCGAATATTATCAGTGATTTCCAATTTACTTTTAATATATACGAATTGCAACACAATTCCGGTTTTAATTAACAAAAGTTTGATAACAGTTGTGTGCCGGGGGTTCTCTATATCTAGTTAAGTTAGGTTACTGTTTAATTATTATTATTGTGTTGTGGATTGTTTATCCACTTTAATTATCGAGCAGACGATAACAACCCTGTCGTCTGATTGGGTGGCTCGGAATGTTACAATTTTAGCCAATTTATGTTTAATCACTAATGGTAATTTTAAAACTTTTCAAAATTTGAGGTTAGCTTTCTGATAATTAAATTAAAATATATAAAGCATGTTAAATTTATAATATTGTAGCAAAGTATTTCTTATTTTTACCTTAGGATAAGTTGTTATATTATCTGATTCTCCCTATAGATACCTCTTGAATATAATTTTATTGGAGACCTAAAAAGGAAAATACCCTTTATAATAAATTAATTATCCCCAAATTTGCCCTTGCTTTATTTATCTCCGCGACATATTTTGGTGGAGGTGCTGGGTAAATTGGGGAAGACAAACTGAAGATCGCCGAGAAGAATTTGAAGCCATGGGTGCTGTGATCTACATTTTCGGAGACTGACTCTAGGATTTCACCGCCGTGTCAAACAAAGTCAAGACTTCCCTCCAAGATGACGATGTCTCTATAGATGATATGACGCAAAGCCGCTTCTCACGCCGCAAGAAAGGTACTAGGGACAAAGTTCCAAGACTTCGAAATCCTTGGCAGAAGCACCTCAAATCCAGGTCAGTAACCAAAATAATTGCATTCTGTGGGTCACAGCACCCATAGGGAAGGAGCTATGTAGCAAAGTATTTATTATTTTATTAACAGAGTGGTCATTTTTATGTTTATATCTTGCTACTCTGTAAATTTCCCTCATTGCTTATCTTTTGTTTATCAATTAGAGTTTGTTCTTTCCTTAAATAAATTGCTGTGTCATCCTGTGTCATCCTTGCCTCTCCTAATTTTCTACGTAGCAATATTTTATTTTAGTTTTTAATATGGATTGACACTAAAATTGCATAGCTCTCTCTTTTTTAGATTTTATTATTTATTTCAACAAACTAGACGCGATATTCCAACTAAGGATAATTGCGTCGATTTAAATTTTTAAAACAGAAACAGTTATAAACATATTATACAAAAATAAATAAAAAAGAGAAACAATAAGATATTTTAAGAACCTGATCCTTCCAGGTTAGAAATATAATCATAAATATATTTACAAAAATAGTTAAATCTTTGACAATTATCTCTAGTATTTACAAATTGATATAGATCTATAACATTATTTACTGTCTGTTGTCTAGCGATAAAGAAGAGTGGACATTCCAACAGTAGGTGTCTCGAGTCCTTGATTTCCTTGCCACAGTGACAGCTAGAGTCCTCAACCGCTCCAATTGTTGATAAAAATTACTTTAAATTTCCGTGGTTCGTTGTAAACTGGGTATGACTTGTAATGATTTGGGCATGGTTTTAAGACTTAGTAAATGTAAATTTTTGTTTTTTCTCTTCAAAAATAATTTTAAAAACCATCGTTATAATATTTGAAGGTTCCAAAATGTCAAGGCTACTATTCCCCCCTAAATTAGTTAAAGCGAGATAACTCTAGGTAATATATTGGATGTAAATATTGTCCTGGAGTCGATAGTTTAAACGATTCTGTCTTGAGGAAATAAAAAGTTTAACAAGCAGACGACAAGGCAATTTTCCTCTAAATAGCTATGTTGCCGAATGATTTTAATCGTTTGTAAAGCACAGAGTAGAGAAATCTGTAAGGCAACTTATTATTATGGATGTTGGGGACAATTATGTACATAAATTAAAGGAAGGGGGCGGTCAAATTTGCCTAAATAAACTCATAGAGTGTCTAGGATTTAAAATCAGAACACGCGACGCCATCTTGGCTTCTAATTAGAGACAAAAATTGTACATATATAGAAGCAACACTAGTTTATCTTCCTATATTTAATCATTTCTAATTCTACTGCGGACCACATTAATAAACACTCTTTCAAGAAAATTATACATATTAAATACGTGGTAATGTTCGGTAGAAATTATATTCACAATTGATTATTTGATATAATTTATTACTTTTATGAAAATCACTGTATCACATATAAATTGAAAATTATTTTTAAAAACCTAGATTCTGATATTCTAACCGACTGCTTTAAATGGTTTATAAAAAGTATTCCAGAAGAGGCAATACCCAGTCTCCTGGAGGTGGTCTCTCTTCAGAGTCTCCATCATATGTCAGGCCAAGTCAAGACGAGTTTTTCAACTCAGTCTTTGATGAGATACTACCTCCAGGAAAGATGTTTTAAAGTGGTTTCTCATTGGAGACTATTATGCATTGTTCTTGCCAATTATAAGTGAACATAACGAAGATATCTTTATAATCTCTCTCTCTCTCTCTCTCTCTCAGCGCGTTGGGGACAAAAACTCCGTTATAAGCACGGGCCTTTCCAAACTCGGGGCGGCTTTAGGTATTTGACATGATTCAGATGTCTCTTCATAGAGAGATCGTGTCTGATGTAAATATTTATATATTTATTATTTTATTTTATAACTCTGTAATATAATTTTTTTTTTTTTTTGGCACTATATAATTTTAGATGGGCGATTAATAAAGGTAGTTTCAATCTCAATCTCTCTCTCTCACATGAAGTAATCCGCATATTTAACGGACTGATTGAAGGAACGTCTAGAATTCTCTTCATCTTCACAAGCCGCCCTAAGGTAACCCGTATTCCTAGGGCAAAAAAATATCTCTCTCTCTCTTATATATCTATTTATTCTCTTATTTAATCTTATTTACTTATATTTATTCAGTTATTTTATATTTAACCTTACATAATCTTATATGAACTATTAATAAATCAGTTTCAATATCTTTTTCTCTCTAGGGCGTGTTTTCAATTTCCATTGAAACCTTTCTATTTCGTACAATTCGCTTATAATGAAAATGCCTTCAAATCATCAACAGGTTTTTGAACGTAAATTTCAAATAACATTTTTGATATCTCCTCACAGCATCACAGCTCCCTATACCTTGTCCACCAATCAGATTCGAGGAAGATGGATCTATGCATATACATAGCGCCATGTTTCATGTAAAATTCACACATTCGAGTTGTCGTATGTCATTGTCACATGTGTTATTCTAAAGTTCTAAATTATGTATTGTCATACTATCTCTCTTTTTTATATAAGATTTCTACCCAGATTTATTTTTAAACTTTGATGTTAACTCTAATAAATAATCTAGACTTTTTTAAAACAATAAATTGTGTAAAAGGCGAACAATACGTATATCCTGGAATTATATATATATAATTAAAAAGACATATCTTGTATCAAAATATCATTTATTTTATTACTATTTCAGTTGTCTGAATGCCAACCTTTTATATATATATTATAATATCTTGAAAAAGGTTGGCATTCAGCCAACTGAAATATTGGTAAAATTAATGATATTTTGATCCAATATATGCCTTTTTAATTAAATATTTATTAATGGATTGCTCTATTTTCAATATATATATATGAAATAATATATAAAAACAAGTTTTCTGAACTATATAAAAAGAAGACATTCATTTTTAAAAGCTATATTTCATACATTATTAGTTATATCTTCTATAGAACTATTATATATATATTTCTTTCTCTATTTTTGTGAGCCGTGTGTTGAGATTATACGATATAAAAATAATTGTGTTCTATATTATATTTATACATTACCTTGTGCACCTATCTTTACTAATAATATTATTAAACCTTTTAGATTGAGAAATATATATTTTATAAATTATGAAAGTTACTTGATATAGATTACGTATAGCAATTTATTCCTTCATATATTGTTTTTAAAGTAGAGTTTCAAGAAAATAATTTTAGTTAATATTTATTAGAAATATAAAGTTTATTATATATATAATCGGTTGCTCTGTTTTTATCCTTAAATTTGAATAAGACGTTACTCTCTGCATAATAGAATTTTTGGGAATGTCTGTTTAAGCGCACAATTCATATTCATATATAGACTAGACGTATGACCCGCCTTCGCCCGAGAATTCCCCCGATTGCAATTTCCTTCATACTGAAAGTACATCAATAATAAATATTAGAAGTGCCATAGAATAGCAATACAGAAGTAACACTTAAACTACAGGAAAAAAAGTGTGTGTGATGGCAAAAATTGTATTATATTAGTGTTTAGGTATTTGATTTAATTAATATAGTTGATATAATAATAATATATATTTATATTATATATAATATAAAGGAGTTTTAAAAATTGTAAAAAAAAATGCATCTGCCGGGAATCGAACCCGGGCAGGCGAGGCAGGTGAGCATTCTACCACTGAACCACCGATGCTTATAAAAAATGGCCATATTTGGGTATTCATTTCATTCCAGATTACTCCGCGTGAAAAAAAAAAGAGTTCTTCAAATGAAAAAAAGAAATAGCCAAAAATACTAATCAAAATGTAGCCGAAAATTTTCCTCAGGTTTATAAAAAGCGACATGCAAAATTTGGTACCAATTGGTTCAGTAGTTTTTGAGTTTATCGCGAAACAGACAGACATTGACTTTTATATATAGAGAGATAGATAAATGGAAGTTTTTCCGGGAGGATATTGATTGATAAAATAAAGGTCGCTTTCAAGATGAACGTCAAAACAAGACGCCATCTATTGACCGTCGCTGCAAACTAACGGCCTCGGGTCGGTGACAAAGCCACAACACCAGCTTTAACAAACTGAGAAGCGTTCACCTGGAGACCATGATTTCGGGCTATGACCCTCGTCAGTCTAGGGCGGAATTTATTCCATGAGATCCACCAAAGATTTATTTAGTTCTCAAAGTGGTTGACGAGGGCCATTAGCCCGAAACCATGGTCTCTAGGCTTCTCAGTTTTCCAAAACTGGTGTTGTGGCTTCGTCAACGACCTGAGGCCGTTAGTTTGTAAGGCGACGGTCAATAGATGGCGTCTTGTTTTGACGTTTATTTTGACGAGAGAGTTGACTTCATTTCTATATATATAGGCACCCCTCCTTTTAATTATATATCAGAACAATGCATTATGCTTATCACCCTAATAAAAAAAAACTTCGTGATAAGGAATGAGCCCCAACACCAGTTTTGGAAAATTCAAACAAAAACCAAGCTGTATACTATGGTTTCAAGCTTTGGTCCTCTTCAGTATAGAGACGGCTTCGAGCTTAAGCTGATGAAGTGGCAAGGGCCGATTTTCAGGCTAGGATACAGTATAGAGTTGTGGGAGGATGATACTCATATGAAGAGCCACCTCTTCCTTTAAAGTTAAGGTTTTTACTAAGGGTTGATAACATAATTCATTGTTCTGATACACAATTGAAGGGAGAGGTTCCTCTTTTGTTATGTGATTATCATCCTCCCGTAACACACTTCATGTTATATATATAAGATATATTGACATAAATCAAATTCCATTTTAAATATTAAAAAATGGGTAATCAATAGAAGCAAATATTTTTATAAATTCATTTGTGGAAAATTTAATATTCAAATTAATTTTCTAAACAAATATTTATATATAAAATCATAGAAACAAATAAGTAAGAACGTCATTTTCATGCTGATAATTTCTCAGTACGACATTCCGATAGTGTGACGTTGGAAATTGTGTCAGTACAAAATGGCGGACAAAACAGACGACCAAATTGATGGGTGATATATGAAGGGGAGCCATACGGCGAAGGAAAATAAAGTCTTAGAAGAAAATTAAATTATAATTTAATAGCAATATATTTTATAGACCTGGGTGAAAAATGGCTTCCACCTTGTACCCCCCGCTCTTTCTTCTACTTTATTGGTGCCATTCGAGCGCCATAGTTGGACGTGGGCAGTCTATAACCAATATTTCCTCTGTGATCCCATAAATGTTTTTGACTCTTGACTTCCAGCCTTATATCGGCGTTTACGCGGTCATTTCCAGTGGGTGTTTATGGCTTTTTTCCAACATTGATTTCTTACTTTTTCCCTTGTCTGTATCAACTTTTATCTAGAAGCCATTTTAAAGAAAGAAATATTTTTATGACAAGAAAACTGTACTGATAGTCACGACGTGACTTGAGGTGGCGTATTGTTCTAAAATAAAAAGATCGTGTGCTGTTTATATTCCAAGGTATGAATATACTTATTTATTCGAGGAAGTGTATATATTTACATACTTGTACATACTTGCATAGTGGTATTTATAAATCATCAAATGTCTAGAGAAACTTACGAACGATACCACTTAAACTACCATTATATTATAAACTTTTTAATTTTGGGTTATATAATCACCTTGAGAAAATTCATAAAAGCGCAAAATCATAAGGTGAAAGGTTTCTTTCGATTTTTTTATTATTTTTCCGAGCTTTATAAACATCCTATAACGCGATAATCCCAAACTCAGGGATATTTGCGTCAATAAATTTCTAACATCATGTCAAATTGGCTATATACAAGGAGATAGGTCAAGAAGAAAAAAGACAAACATACAAAAGTAATTATTTCAAAATTTACTTCCCTTTCTTTCCCAGTTCAAAAGATAGTTGTATGTTTCGAGTCTTGAATTTTTTCGCTGCCCTTCCACAGGAGAAAAATAGAAAACGCATAAGAAGATGAATTTTTTATATACATATCTGCATATTTACATATATTAGGAAATTTGCATTTGAAGAAAAAGGAGCGACATAAAAAACTTTGAAATAAGCCTTTCATCTTATGATTTGGCGCTTTTTATAAACTTTTAATTTTTATATAAATCTACTTCAGAGTAATTGTTCACATATGTTTTGTTTGTTTTTCGTCATTATTGCACAGAGAGAATCCATGTTGTACAATTGGTGAATACACCTTATTAGAATATTTGCGAATTTCCATACTTACCTAAGTGACAAAACTCTGTGTGTCACGAACGTTCTTCAGGTCGGTGTCGAATTTTTTTTATGTTATAAATCAGAAATATATAAAGTATGGAGACAAATTGTGGACAGTTTATCAAAATCCTTTTAAAAATCTGCACGCGCAATTATACCTTAATGGAAGAAATGTTTAGAATAATTTTGTAAGTTTATCTCTGTGATCTCAGAAATTTAATTATCTTGGACCATTGTGATGACAGAACAATATGTTGATTGTTATTTGGATGCCAGCGTTGCCAGGCCCACCGTGGCGGTCAGTAGAGCGTGCGAAAGTTCCCGTATGTCCAATCAGAGCGGACCCTCATGTCCGTGTTTGGATTCCGCTAGGATAGAGTGGTGTTGACATGTGGGCCCAGTCTTATCTACATTCCCTCACCAACTGCCCGGAATCACAGCAAATATCAGAATACACTTTACTTAATAACTTTTTTTTTTTTGCTTATCCCTAGTACACGTGGTACAGCCATGATAATCATGATGGGTAGAAGTTGACGAATGCTTTTACTGTACGTGCACCACATGTCTACACATGTGAAAAGCAGTTAGACTTTGCACTTACAAATGTGCCAGAGCCCCATTTGGTTATCTGAATTCGCTAATGGGTTGGACTTTTGCAAGAAATGGGGACCATTGGAGTATTTTTTAAAATTAGAAAGTGCTCAATGCGGGATTCGAACCCGGGTCGTAGCGGTCGAAAACCAACGGTTTAGACCATCCTTCCACCGACCCCCAATAATAACCAAGAATATTTTACCAAAATCAAAACCAAGGCAACCCTGGATCGAAGGATGTAACAGTAACTTGTAAATATTCTAACAAATAAGAAAACAACATTTAGTGTCCCTAAACTTTGGTTAAATACTCCAAACAAGGCATATATTCAAAGACTATAATAAAGAAAGAATAAAAAACAATAGTTGTGAAAAACAAAGTGGTATGAGAGATTAAATTCAATTTATGGAATTTTTAGCTACTGATGAGCAAGGCTCTCCCAATATTGATAAATGTTCGAATCAATGGTGTTGTATAATTTAAAATTGTATTTCATAAAAATAATATAGTTCGTGTTGTTAATTGTTTCATATTTTAATATGTAGTTCGATTGTAAAGAGATGAATCAATGGCACAAATCAATGGCACAGTCTTTTGGTGACCGTCACACTATTTGGTGGGTTCACTAAGGCTACAAGTTCTCATTGGTTCTTGTATCAATTTGCATAACACCGATGACACCGGACAGAGGTCGGTGTGTGACAGGCGTGTTTTTCCCCCCACTTGTCAATTAATTATCACGTCGCCTAACAAATTCAAATGTTAATTACAATTATTCCGGTGCCGTTTTTAACCCCCTCCCCGTTCACAATTTTTAGAAACTTCTCCCTAATTAACAGGTATCGCCTGCGTATTAATTAGTTTCGTTACGTTTGGATTTAATTGAAGTTTTCTTCTGGTTAACAACGAGGAGTCGACCATGTTGCATATTTCCCTTCCCATCGTAGCAGCGAAGAATATCTGCATAAATGTGAATATGAGAGCGACTATAGTTGTATAATACATATATGTATGAACTTTAAAGTGAACATTCTTTATCAATATACGATTTTTTTCTGTAATTAGGAGGTTTCCTTACTGATGAGCCTCTTGCTAACCAAAGACGGCAGAACCACACAATGATAGGGTGAACCACACTTGGAGAACCACACCCCAAGTCGTGTACTTGAAGAGAGCTCAACATGTCATTCCCTGCGTTGGAAATAATTTAGCCCACTCCCTCCATGAATAAACCAACTCACTGAATGATTGAGCACCGAGAAATCAATCTAGCAACGTTGACAAGGATGAGCTCTGATTGGTTGATTACTCAGCGTAATTTGGCCGTCGTGTCCGCTAATGTGGTGTGGAGTTGGCTAAGAGAGATAGGTATGTAAATATGTGAACACCTGCATAACCGGGGGAACGTGATGATAGGATACCTTTAGTGTTATTTAAATATTGGAGTATATTATGCCACTTTTTTCTCTATATTGAAAATTGATAGAATGTTGATTTTTAGATAACTTTTCACTAAAGAGGATTTTGTAATATCTATAACATTTTTATACAATATCATATTTAAATATAATTCTAAATGCAAAAGGCTAGTGTTATGGCACATTTCGTCATCTGCGATCTAGGACAAACTTGAGTATTTTGTGACCTTTGATCGGAAGAGGTATGCAAATTTACATTGCACTCTCAGGTGTCTCTTTACCAATATATTATTTGAATATTGGCTACTTGATGTTTTAAAAAATACCTTCGAAAATAATTTTGAAATTTTGTAATGGCCTCAGCCTTGCAGAAAATTGACATGGACCCAGAGCAGCAGCTTTACACACCCAATATAGTGGAGATTGTGACTGCTGTTTTAGAGCTGCATGGGGACATCTGAGGCTCTTCATTGGACACGACAACAACAAAGGTTAGCCTATACAATGAAATGGTAGAATTTTGAGCGTATATATTATTGCACCAAGTTGCAGCTTTGCAGGATCGTCGACCTTGGTTTCTACCTTTTTGGTGTTATACACGTTTCCCGAGCGGGTTTCCATATTCAAAGCAAATAAATAGAAGTAAAAGTAAATAAAAATAAATTACCTTTCGAAGTTATTGTGTATATTTATTCGTGGTCTTCCTCGTAGGTCGTGATCCGCAATCTCCCTCTAGGTCCTCTCTCCCTCCAATAACCAATCAAGATATATGTACAATAAATATTACAAAAGGAATGAAACTATAAAGAGGGATGATGATAATCTAAATATTCTGTTTTAAATAAATATTAAATATCATAGAATATTTTGAATGAATGTAAGGCGCATTAAAATTGATGTAACACTTCCCCCTCTCCAGAGGTTGCCACGTCCTCGTGAATGACCTCATCCATTCTTTCATAATAAGGCTTGAGTCTTGAAACATGAACTATCAGAGGGTCTTGGCTCGGATTATCTTTCGGTTCTATTAGATAATTTACGCTAGACATCTTCTTTAATATTCTATATGGACCAAAATATTTTCTCAGAAGTTTCTCACACTTTCCTATTTTCCTAATTGGTGTCCAAACTGCTACTAATTTTCCTGGTTCGTAGCTTCTTTCCATGTGTTTCTTGTCATAGTTCTTTTTCATTCTTTCTTGAGTCTTTATTGTGTTGTTAATAACTAATTTTCTTGTTCTGTCTATTTTGTCTAAGTGATGTTTTATGTATTCATCATAATAATCCTTGTCAATGTCCACCGAGATATTACTGTCGTCCAAAAGAGGCGTGGGTTCTCTTCCACACATCAGGAAAAAGGGAGAATATCCTGTAGTTTCCTGAATTGTAGTATTGTAAGCGTGAGTGATGAATGGGAGTATTTCGTCCCAATTCTTTTGATCAGTGTTCACATACATACTGAGCATATTGATCAATGTTCTATTTAACCTCTCTGTCAATTCATTAGTCTGGGGATGATAGCTCGTTATGATGCAATGTTTAATCTTGCACATTTTCATTACCTCTTTCATAAAATAACTGGTAAATTGAGAGCCCCTGTCCCTAATAAGATATTGTGGGGCTCCGTGCCGGAGAAAAATATCCTCTACTAGAAATTTAAAAACTTCTTTCACTGTTGCTTTAGAGACTTCTCTTGTTTCTGCATATCTAGTGTAGTATCCGTCAGCACGATTATCCATTTCTTCCTGTTTTTCGTAGATGGCAATGGACCAACAAAGTCAATTCCAATTCTTTCGAAAGGAAGGTTGGCTGGGGGAATGGGCTGTAGTAGTCCAGAAGGTAATTGGTTTGAGCCTTTCCTACTTTGGGAAAGGTGACACGCCTTAACGAATTCTGAGACATCCTTTAGCATGGATGGCCAAAAGTATTTACTCTTTATTCGGTACATGGTTCTGGCAACACCCAGATGGCCAATCGACATATGATTGTGATATTCTTTCATAATTTCTCTCTTTTCTTCTCTGGAACCACAAGCAACCACGCCCTGCCTTCAGGGTTCGGGTTTTTCTTAAAGAGGCATCCATCTTCTTCTTTAAAGTTTTGCGCAATTGATCGCCTGCTTCCATTAAGGTTTTTCTTAACACTTTCGATAAACTTATCCTCTTCGTCTGTTATTTTATTTAAAAATAGCCTTTCAAAATTCTCATCCCAATCAGTTTCTGGTAAGGGTCCCCTATATAAGCCATCGGCGTCCAGATGCTTCTTTCCTGATTTATGTATTATATCGAAGTCATATTCTTGAATTATCTATGCCCATCTTGTCAATCGACCTGTTGGATCCTTCAAGTTTTTGAGCCAGCATAAGGCGTGATGGTCTGTTACTATTTTAAAGTGTCTTCCATAAAGGTAGGGCCGTAATTTTGACATTGACCAGACAACGGCCAGACGTTATTTTTCAGTGGTTGAATAATTTTGCTCTGCTTTACTTAGGGTACGGCTCAAATATTAGATCACCTTCTCTTCACCACCGATGTCTTGGACAAGTGTTGCACCTATGCCGATGTTGGACGCATCAGTATGATTATAAGTAGGCGCATTTGGATTGAAGTGACCTAAAATTGGTGGACTTAATAGTGCTGTTTTAGGGTTGAAACGCTTCCTCTTGCCTTTCTGTCCAGGTAAATGATACACTTTTTTTAATAAGGTTGGTCAAAGGGTCAGCAATTTTTGTGAAATCTCTGATAAATTTTCTATAATATGAGCACATTACCAAAAGGATTGTACTTCTTTGACCTTTGTGGGCCGAGGAAAATTTCTGACAGCTTTTATGTTATGTTCCGCGGGTTTTATACCATGCTTGCTTGTTATATAGCCGAGAATATCAAATTCTTCAAAAGCGAATCGCATTTTTTGTCGTTTAACCTTAAATTAGATTCCCGAAATCATCTAAAAACAGCTTCGA
Source organism: Cordylochernes scorpioides (assembly GCA_030710605.1). Classification (NCBI taxonomy): domain Eukaryota; kingdom Metazoa; phylum Arthropoda; class Arachnida; order Pseudoscorpiones; family Chernetidae; genus Cordylochernes; species Cordylochernes scorpioides. Next base: position 84,779,080 of record CP092868.1, read on the forward strand.
GTTTTTCGAGGTGCATTGGAAAATCCGGGCTATATATGATAACATCATCCAGATAACACAAACAAATTTGCCATCTCAGATTTCCAAGCATATTCACCATATTTCTCTCAAAGGTAGCAGGGGCTTTACAACGTCCAAAAGGCATCACGTTGAATTCATATAATACATGCGCTGTAGTGAAAGCTGTTTTCTCTTTGTCTCTTTCTTCGACTTCAACTTGCCAATATCCAGATCTGAGATCTATTGCTGAGAAGTATGTAGATCCTTGGAGAGTATCCATAATTTCGTCTATTCTAGGGATCGGATAGACATATTTTACTGTCACATTATTTAGTTTTCTGTAGTCCATAAAAAATCTGTATTTACTATCTCGCTTCTTGACCAATATTACTGGAAAAGACCAGGGACTAGAATATGGCCTAATTATGCCTTCTGTAAGCATCTCGTCAATTTGCTCTTTTATAATATCTCGTTCTTTAGTACTTACCCTGTAAGGCTTGTGTTTAATTGGCTTCGCGTCTTCTGTGTCTATCCGATGTTTTGCCAAATTGGTTCTCCCTAATCTCGACGAAAAAAGATCTCCATACCTTTCTAAAACTTGTTTTAACTCCTTCTGTTCCTTTGGTGAAAGATTTTCGTTTATTTGGAATCTAGGTTCTTCATTCTCTTCTACCTCTCTTTCTCGATTCACATTTATTTTCGCTGGACTATTTCCAAAAGCCAATGTTTGGTTTTTCATTATTTTTAACGGTCGAGGAAACGGATTAGTTATCCAGATATGTGTTTCCCTATTTATAACATTGATCAAGCTTCTTGCTAAACGAAGTCCATTTGTTTGAAACATTTTGCTGCTCTCCTCGATAATATATTCCCCATCCTCTGTTTCTACCAATGTCTTGATTAATTTAATGGAACATTCCGGTACAATGGAATCCTTGGCACTCTTTATTTTCAAAATTTCAAAATTGCTTTCGTCATGATTATTCGTCAAATCGTATTTTATAGTTTCTTGCTTACAATCTATTTTCGCTTTCATTTTGCTAAGCTTCATTCTTAATTCTTCTTTATTCGCGTCCAGAGAAAAGTCCTGAATGAGGCGGATTTTAATATTTTCCAAACTCGTGAAACTAGCTTTGTGCAAATTCAACCAGGTTTTAGCGCTTTCCGTCATGTTCATGGCGGTATAGCGGGCAATTATGTAGTCTTCCCAATGGTAGAGGAAGCCAATCTCTTCGAGGGATTCTATCCATGGGCTAGGGTCTTCTGTCCCGTCATATTTCGGAATTTCTATATTGGGGTTCAAAGCAACTGGTTCGAAACCAGCATCTCTACCAATTGTTGCACCAAGTTGCAGCTTTGAAGGGTCGTCGACCTTGGTTTCTTCCTTTTTGGTGTTATAAAAGTTTCCCGAGCGGGTTTCCATATTCAAAGCAAATAAATAAAAGTAAAAGTAAATAAAAATAAATTACCTTTCGAAGTTATTGTGTTTATTTATTCGTGGTCTTCCTCGTAGGTCGTGATCCGCAGTCTCCCTCTAGGTCCTCTCTCCCTCCAATAACCAATCAAGATATATGTACAATAAATATTACAAAAGAAATGAAACTATAAACAGGGATGATGATAATCTAAATATTCTGTTTTAAATAAATATTAAATATAATAGAATATTTTGAATAAATGTAAGGCGCATTAAAATTGATGTAACAATATATAGACAGAATATGACGTGGTCCAACCCATTGAACACGTCCTCCAAACAAGGGATCAGATCGAGGTCCCTCGAATTATAAATATAATTTCATAGGCTAAAATATTTTCCATCCCACACTGGCGACTGGTGACAGAGAGGTGTGTTACCCCTGGCGATAGGAAAGAGACTATTGACCATATAGAAGTGGCCTCTGAGAAAAAGAAAGTGATCACAGGTCAAACTGGAGTGTACACTTGCTAGAAGAGTCACCACTGGCAGTATGGAGTGACCAGTGGTAACAGAGAAGTAACCACACACTGACCAAAGTGGCAAAAGAAGCGACTGCTGCCAGGTTTATTGCGCCGGATTAGCGCGGGATGAAAGGACGCCGCCCGAGGAAATGATAAGCGCCTCCAGTAATCCCGGGATCAAATCCCGCCATGACGTCGTTTAACCCAATGCCCTGGTCTCATTGGACCCTCCGGCTCTTCTTTTATTGGTTTCCTCCAAACGTTAGCGTGTCTGCATATGTTGGTAGAGGGTCGACAGGCAAACTCCAGCTTTGTGCTAGGTTTGTAGGCGTCCGAATGTCTCACGTGGAAAAACGAGATAACTAGCTAAATACATGTTTGGCATCACGTTAACGTCACAATTCGTGCCAAAGTCCCGTTTCTAGATGGCCACTGCATTTTCCTAGAAATACCGCAATATGAAATAACATCCGTTGCGCATATAAAAGAAACGCGCGGTTCAATTTGCATATGATTAGCCTATCTATTTGCACCTCCACCATTCAATCAAATTCTATTTCTTCATATTTACTTGCGAATCTTCCTAATTCTCGCGGCGTATGAATAAATCTCCCATCTATCTAGCCATAATTCCTCCAGGATTATTTACATACCTACCGCCCGGGCTGTCCAATATATATGCAAAGACGGCAGGTGACGGCCGAAACGTTTTTCCCGCCGGGAGAAGACAAGATGGATGGAAGACTCTATTCCGGCAAATTATGTTGCCTGAGCTATTAAATAATTGTTTTTTGTTCGTCGTATACGGCTGACGTTGTAATAATTTGAATGGTTATTTATGGAGTGGTCGCAAGGGCTGGGCTGGAAGGATTTTTTTCCCATCCGCAATGGCAGCTGCTGTGGTCCACAGAGACCTGTCGAACTGTCCCACGTCCGAGTAAATAGTAACTCCCAAGTTACCATTTATGAGGAAATCAAGGAACAACTTTGTTTGGGTGACATGAGTTCAAAGGATTTAAAAATCGTTTAACGAAACAATATTTACTCTAGTTCTTTGTAGAGTTGGCGTCAAGTAGCGCGTAAACTTTTATAATTATAATTGGCATAAAATGCACGGAAAACCAAGAATATTCCCCGAGCTCGTATAATTTAGAGTAGTGAGCAGTATTGCACCGGTCGTGTTCCAGCAGCTCTGTCGTACCCTTCCTCTCTGTATTCTCACACACAACTTGGGATATTTGATGAGGAATTCTTCGGTCGATTTTGTAATATTTTCAATGAAAACTTTGACGGTTCTCCTCTTCTGGCGCCCTCACCCCTATATCATCAAGGAAGGCAGTGACAGTAGGGGTATGTAGATAAGGTATGGGGAACAAAGCCAGTTGAAGTTTTGAGGTGAAAAAAACACCCGGGGATTTTCAGCCTGAGATGACATCGGAGATTCAACCAATCGCATTGTTCCAATCGTCTTCCCAACTTTGGAAGATAACGAGTTGCGCTGAGAAAGAGATCAATAACGAAAGCTCCGGTGTAGATTACAGTGATTACGTCGACTGCGTTCTCCTGGAAAACCTTTTTTGACTCGGTCACGCTGCGACGTTTGATTTATGCCCGGAGTTTTTGTGAGAATTATACCGCCGCTCTGGGTGGAGACTTCTTTCTTAGATTTCATAGAAGTTGGTTTGGCATTGACTCCTCTTCTTTACTTAGGGATTGTATGGGTGTCTCGGGGAGATGGACTTCACATAGATCGCTGGGGCTGCATGGAATATAGTTGTTCCGTGGGTGAAGGGTGTTGTTACATAAGCGATTGTTGTTTCATGAGCGATGGGTGTTGATTCCAAAACGATGGTATATTCGAATCATATTTGAATCTTAAACAAAGAAAAAAAGGCTTCTCCTGATCCTTCAACTAAAATTTGCTGATGGCTTGCGCCATCTATCGGAATAAATATAAAATAATCGTTGATTTTTTAGTTATTACTAATTGGCCAAATACTCTTTCTTTATTAATCAAGAAAACCTAACCAGGTACGCGTTTCTGGAAGTTGGCCCTCATCAGCGTGGTGCAAGCTGGAAGGATGGTCTAAACCGTTGGGTTTTGATCGCTACGACCCGGGTTCGATTTCCGCATTGGGCACTTTTTTTTCTGATAAAAAAAATGCTCCAATGTCTCCAGATTCTTGCAAAAGTCCAACCCCACCAGCGAGTGAAAGTAACCAAATGGGGCTCTGGCACATTTGTAAGTGCAAAGTCGAACTGCTTTTCACATGTGTAGACATGCGGTGCACTTACAATAAAAGCAGTCGCCTTTTTCTACCCACCATGATTATCATGGCCTGTACCACGTGTACTAGGGATAAGCAAAAAAAAAATAAATAATACGCATCTATAATAGTTTCGAATTTTCATATATATTTATATAATACACATACATTTTCTGTAATAATATGATATATACTCAATGTAATATATTATCATTTAAGATTATTTTTGTCGTGTTTTCTATCTATTGGTTGCTTCAAATCTCAGACAACATAAAAGATAAGTTTTTATTTTGACAAATTCAACAACTTCATCACACATCAACACCATATATCTATCCTTTTATGAAAATTCGAAACTATTATAGACGCGTATGATTATTTTAAAATTAAACAATTTCTACTGCCCTTACTACAATAGAAAAATTAATGGGAGGGCCTGGTTCATCAGTGGTGAACCCTCCCAGCGGTTTCGCCAGTTTAATCTTCCATACCGCTGTTATATTGCATGTTTCGATCTTACTTTTATAGTGATACTGAGAACTCTTGTAATTGGTATTTTATATGAACTATGGACATAAGCTTTGAGGACAGTAGAATTACATACATTTATAAATATGTAAAATCTTCGAGCAAATATCCTTTTATATTTATACTAGCGGATGTGCCCGGCTTCGCCCGGGTTTTTACCCGAGTAAAGGTTTGTCTAACGAACATTTGTTAAAACAATTCTCTATAAACTTATTTAAAAAAGAAGATATATTTTGATAATTTGAAACTTGTAAATTTGAATCTCTCGATAAAGTGAACATTTTTTCCCGGTTCCTGTGTGCCGTGTCATCCTGAATTTTGTCTTTCCTAATTTTCTACATTACAAAATCATCGTTTTATCTAGTGAACATTTTTTTTCCGGGTTCTTGAAAAATACTCGATAAGTTGAATAAAATCAATATTAATTGGTTCCCTCGGTAATTGGAAGTTAAAGGAATAGTATCTTCGCCTTGGAATTGTATCATTATTCTTGTCTCAAATAAATTGCCGTGTCATCCTGAGATAATCTTACTTTTGATAAATAATATTTAAGATTTTATTATATATATTATATATTATATTATATATATTACACGTTATTTGTTTTCTTGGCCGACTGTTTTACATATGGTGTTATCTTAAAATTGCTTGTTTTGAATATTTTTTTAGATTGAGATTATTAGCTAGTATGTAAAAAAATTAACTCTGTTGAAATTTAATTTTGTATTTATATTATAAATAAAATTAACTCTGTTGATTTTTTTGTATTTAATCGATAACAGCGAAGTTACGCATGTTAATGTTAGGGAAAAATATTTTGATGTTAAGCAAAACCTGCTCCATCTCGTTTTACATAAATGTTGAAAATTTGGTTAAAATTGATGCATTGTAACGAAAGTTTTTAGTGATGTACACTTATGAAATTTGCATTTTATTAATATAGATAAATTTTATATTATCTCATGCAATATATACATATTTACGGCATTTTTCTTCTTTAAAAAAAAAAGAGAACAAATTAACATATGGAATCATCACAATTTTAAAACAATATTATAGCTTTTTATTGAAATAACATCATATTGATTCACTATGTAGCAATTCTAGGGATTTAGAGGCAGTTCTAGGGTTACAGATTGATTGGAGGGTCACAACACGGTGTTAATTGAATGATCAATTAGAGTATCCCACACACTAAGTAAAATATATTGGACGAGACCCAGGGAACAAGGGAAGAAGAAATTTACATAAAAAGGCTCCAGGGCAGGAAAAGTGATTAGGCCAATCATCTATGACCTTCTTTTTTCTTTTCTAAAAGTCAATAAAAAACGTTTTAATATAAAAATTTGCATAGTTTTGGTATATCATCACTTCCCGTACGTTTTGTGATAGCTGTACTTGGGGAATATTCATGTAAATCTTTTTATAGAAATATTAATGTGGGTTAATTAGTTTTAAAGTTTTATTAATGAGTTTTAAAAGTTCCCTGTGTATAAAATAGAGTGTGAATATTCAAACTAGTGCAGCTACTATATAAACTTACATTGGTTAATCATTAGGGGAACTGTTTATGCTGATTGTACATATTGCCAGACACTTCTTTATTTTGTACACAGTTCTTTTTTCTCGTTTTTCTCTCTCTTTCTCATTGTTACTATCATATGACTATTCTATTCACGGCGTAAATTATTGTATATATATTTATAGACAAATGTAAAGGCATATATGTATGGGGGACATAGCGCTTTAAATTTACATAAAATAAAATTTAAAAATGGGGTAATCGCTCTGCTATTACTACGACTGGACGTACGCAATTTTAGCCGTGTAACAGTTAAATAAATACACATAGTTCTATGCGTGCTTAGAGGATGACAGGAAGGACAATTAATGACAGGAAGATATTTGGGAAGGCCTGACTAAGAAAGCAGAAGAAAATTTCTAATTTTATAAAGAAAACGTAGATTCAACTCAATTTCAAATCTTGATATCATTAGCATTTTTTAAAATTGTATATGTAATATATAATATGTATATATGGTTTTGACCAAGGACTTGGTTGTTGTTGCTTGATGTAATCAATATATAGCCTGAGATATTCATGTTTTTAGTTCTTATGATAATTCTGTAATTATAAAATATTATGCAAATATATAACTTTTCAGTTGCATACAATCTCTTTTAATAGAAACTACACTACCTAAGATTATTGAATATTAGGTAGAAAAGTACATAACAGTATATATACACATACACCTAGGTAGTCGGCAATAAAGCCCTATATTACTTAATGTGTGAATTTTGTTATATTGTAAGTTTACAATTTCAATTCTAAAAGCCCCCATTGTGTGCATCCAAGAAAAACGTGATTTCGTCGGTCGTTTGTTTAAATGAATAAGAATCTTGTTCACACATGGTTATCTCGGGGGCCTTCAATAAAGGTCACTGTGTATCAAATATCTTTCAGAGTTATTGCCTGAATCCTTATATACAAGCTAGAAGGTACAAATTCCTTAAGTTTTGTCCATGAATTTGCAATGATGAAAGAATATTTGTAATACTCAGAGATAATAGTAATAAAAATAATAATTTTGTTTATAATAATAAGTATAATAACTAGGTAAAATAAAGTTGAAGATTAAATATTCATTGAAATAAATTCCAGGCAAAGCGCCGGTTCATTCGTCTGGTAATAAATAAAATTATTCGTTAAAGGACATTTTCGTTCTGAATTGTTTTCTAATATAAATAGATGTTTGAAAAACTCCACTACTCTAATAGAAATATGTACTAGAAAAGGCTATTAAAGTAAATACTTTATAATGATAATAAAAAATAAAATTATTGTCTGTCGTAAATATATATATTTTTTTTCAAAAAAGGAAACTTCAATTGTTATCAAATTGTATCGATTTTGGGGAAGGGAGAGAAAGGAGGTAAACATTTTGTCCAATAATAGAGAGAAATGGCTTCAGAAAATTCAGAGAAGATCTCAATTAGAGACGAGAGTAAACAGCTGATATTATTCATCGTCCAATTATCCAGACGAAACTTTTAGCGGGAAAGCCCTTTAATTTCCCGCCACTTCTTTTCAAAATGGAATTTTATCTTTTGGCCGAGGTGTTGAAAGGCGGGAAAATAGTTATTGAATTTTCCGTGTCTTGACTCTCTTGGATTGATTTTATGGATTTTTTTTTTCAAAATTTCATTTTCTTTTTTCTTCAAAATCTTCGAGAAGATATTGCAACGTTGGGTTTGAAGAATACAATTCGGCAACCCTGTAAAATACAGTTGGTGGGACTTTTTTTTCGCCATTTTTTTTTACCTCATTTGGGACCGTCGTGGTTCTATGAATTTCTTAATATGGGAGTAACCGTTTGCATTGATTTATTGCAGTTAGGTTGGGGAAAAAATCTTACCTCCCAAATATAAAATATTGATTTGAAACACATTTTGTGTTTTCTATTTTTCACCTGTGTTTATCGATTTATCAAAGATAAATAAAATTTAGGTCAACTTATCTTAAAATATTTTCAGAACATCAACTTCTATGTATTAACGATAATAAAAACAAAATAGAATAATTATTTAAAATACAATGTTATATTTCTCCAAAGAAACTAGCTCCGGATGAGCTTTCTATAGAACTTGCAGCTAGAGAGAAATGCTAATAAGAAAAACCATTACTTGATTGTCAAGTACATTGACTGCTAGCAGGAAGGAGATTTTGCGCCCTATTTGAGATATTTCATGAGTACATTTGTCCATAATTCACTTTTATACATGAAAATGTCTCCTAGATAGAGAGTGCTAGTTAATAATTTCATTAGAGGGAGGTGACCATTTCATATTGGAGCTAAGTCGGCCTGCTACTTAGTAGTGCTCCCAGTCTAAATGACAAATACAGTAATATCCTACTTCATCCAGTTTTCACAATCTCTACAGGCGGCTTGATACCCTAATATGATTGAGTGGAGATAAGAAAGAAGAATATTAGAGTGAGTATATTCAGAGAAACAATTGGCCAGTCAGATTTCCGGACCTGGATTTAAACAAATATTGAAGCAGTGCAGCAAAGAAGATGAAGAGAAGATGTGGGCAAAGCCAGTAAAGAAGGTATGCAGGGGCCCTCCTCCACAAGGAAGTGTTGATTGACAGATTCCAGAGGAGGGGGCGGCAGACAAGCTGCATATGTATAGTGTGGAACGGAACGTTTCACAAGAGGACATCACGGCGCCAAGGATTCTTCTGACGGGGAGGTTGAAGGAAAGTCCCATTGTTGTATTCTTTCTGTTAAGTGAGATACAATAAAGCGCTAACTTTAGCTGCATCCCTTCGAAGTCATGTGTGTATCTTTGTGGCATCCTGAGTAGACAAAGTACACGAATAACGTCTGGGTACGAAGTAGCAATATGTTTGGGATACCTTATAAATACGCATTTGAGCTTTTTAAGGCACTACCAGAACTATGCTCGAACTAAAGTATAATCTTTTGGAGGAGTGAGATCCATAGTGTCTCAAGACATCCTCCAAAACCTGATAATCAGAAGGTAAAATCGTTGTAAGTATTGTTTGACCCTATGTTGTTGTTGCCGTGTCCAATGAAGAGCCTCAGATGTCTCAATGCATCTCTAATGACCCCTATCTCTAGGAAATATGCTATCACATTGTTATGTTGATTACAATGGTTGTTCCATATATCTGGACCAATCCTATACCAATCACAAAATAGGTACAACGACCGTCTTAAAAAAATCAACTTCGGTTTTCCACCTTTTATAAGCCATCGTAAAATCCTAAACGACTGCTGTAATCCAATGAGAGACTACCACCTCCAGGAGAGACCTGGAGCTTTCTTGTTTTCCAGTCCTTTTATAGAATGTACAATTATAAAACTTCAATATATGGGATTGAAAATGGAAATTCGTATTAGAGCCTGTTGAAGAACGTCATTGTCTGAAAGCTCGACAAACTTGTACTTTCTCAATAAAAAAACTAGTCGACGTCAGCTTTTATATCTTCTTAGAAACATATTTGGGATATAAGGAATATTTTAACCAGTCGTTACCATCCTTATAACGTGGTGAAGTTCGCTTTTATAGCGAATAGGAATTGGAAGAAGACACAAATCTCTTATAGCATATACATTTTCTATTGGATTGTATGTACATATACATGGGAAAAATTTCCATAGCTTTCAATTTTAAATATTTAGAGTTGTTAATTTACACAAAAAAAAAACATTATTAGGGATCAAGCCCCATATAGGATTCTCCCAGTATAGCAATGGTTTTAATTGAACATAAATCAAGTACTATATACAATTCAGTATTAACATGAGCCCAGGAAAACTATTTACACCTGTTTCTCATCCTTCTCGCCTT
>CP092868.1:84789299-84895563 GCA_030710605.1 Cordylochernes scorpioides
ATTTTCACCTCTCTAACTGCGAATATAAAATAATATGAGGACCTGGCTCATCAATGGTGAATCCTCTTGGTAGATTGAACTAGCCCAACACAGCAACACAAGCCAGAACTGCACCAAAGACAGCCCAACACAAGTCAGCACTGCACCGAAGATGGCCCAACACAACAACACCAGCCAGAACTGCACCAAAGACAGCCCAACACAAGTCAGCACTGCACCGAAGATGGCCCAACACAACAACACCAGCCAGAACTGCACCCAAAGACAGCCCAACACAACAACACCAGCTAGCACTGCACCGAGATGGCCCAACATAACAACACCAGTCAACACCGCAACCGAAGTAAATCCCAACACAACAACACAAGGCCAGAACTGCACCAAAGACAACCCAACACAACATACCGAAGTTCAACACAACAGCCACACCAACCCCCTCGGAGGTTTCACCACTGATGAGCAGGTCCTCCCATTTTCAATTTCTTATAACAGATGGTGCGCATCATATAACATTATGGCAAGCAACACTCGCATTCCGTCGTTGTGGATCTTTATTGTTTCTATTGTATGGGTGATGTTAATATATGGAGGAGCTATTTCAATAGGGAGGTTACATATATTACTCGAATTTATTATGTAATTGTATGCATTTTATATTTCTGAATTGAAATATGATGTTAAAATATTATTTCATATCTTCTCTGCTCTAGGTTTTATTTAGAACATATTGATTCGCACGAGAAACGCTTTGCATCGGTAAAAATAGCTCTTAGGAACTGAGTAAATATTATTTTCTAAAGTTGATAACACACAATAACAACGGCCAATACTAACCCACCTGAGAAACCACTGTCCGACGTTTCACCAACAACCACTCAGCGTAACAACACCACCTACCTCCCAACACAACAACACCCGTCAACACTGCACCGAAGATAGCCCAACACAACAACACAAGCCAGAACTGCACCAAAGACAGCCCAACACAAGTCAGCACTGCACCGAAGATGGCCCAACACAACAACACCAGCCAGAACTGCACCAAAGACAGCCCAACACAACAACACCAGCTAGCACTGCACCGAGATGGCCCAACATAACAACACCAGTCAACACCGCACCGAAGTAAATCCCAACACAACAACACAAGCCAGAACTGCACCAAAGACAACCCAACACAACATACCGAAGTTCAACACAACAGCCACACCAACCAAAACTTACCGAAATAAAGCCCAACACTAGCAAACGCCACCAGCGACAATTCAATACTCCAACCAAACAATACCAGCCAACACACAACATAAATCGACCATCCAAAACAACATATCCAACACACAACACCAACGACAACCCTCGAAACCTTTCCAACATTGTCCTCCAAATTTGATATTTGGGGTAAACAGTAAATCCACTATCTAATATTGTCTCATCTCTCTCTCTCTAACGTTAAAAATATATAAAACTGAAGAACCAAGCCCATTTTCTACATAATCCATTCTATATAATATTAAAACTAATAAAAACATGGTCTAACCTCTCTTTGTTGCTGATTCTTCCTTGTTGATCGGGATTTGGACTCGTAGTTCACCTGCCACCGTCAAGGGGGGTAATCAATGATGAGCGGGCCCTTATCTCGGCGACACCGTGTCCTACAAGATGTCGTACAAGTCCCCGGATGTCGGGAAATCGAATTATCGCCGTTGTGTTCTAGGCGGGCAGGTGTGGGGGCCCTTCATTGTAATGCGACCCTCGCACGCCATCTTGCCTGCCGCTAATTACATCGTCTGCCTCCTTTTTTAAATTTTCGTTTGATTCTTCTTTTTTTTTTCTATCTTGAGTGTTATTGTGTGGAGATTTGTCTTCTCGCCGATACCTTCGTTTGGTTTTATCTTGTCTTTTGTATCTGTTCGCACGATCTTCTGCTTAATGAAATTGGCGCCATTTTTGATTTTTTTTTTTTCAGTTTATCATATTTTATTTTTCATTCCATAAACCGGTTAATGTTTTGTGTATTTCCACAAATATACTTTGTTGTTTTACATGTAAATTTCAATATTTGTATCAATAATCCAAAAACTGTTTCAATAAAAAAGAGGTATTGTTTACGGTTATCAAAAGTTATACTTACTTCCTATTGTGTGACCTTTCACATCAGCCATCGGGGGACATCACATTGGGGGAGAAGGGATACAAACCGTTGACAGCCACCACCCGGATCTCTCTCTCTCTCTCTCTCTGAATGCCAACACCTTCCTAGAATCTCTTTATAAAAGCTATTATAGGGGGGGGGGGGATAGTCTTCCCTTCAAACAGGTAGGACGTCCTCGAGTACCTGACACCTGAGCAGAGGTCTGTTCTGAAGCAATTCCTCGACATGGCAATAGTCGGGGAGATCTGTCCGACTTCAGACGTAACATCATACCAGACCCTCAGTGGGATTCCTCTGATGAAAATAATATTTAATTTTACTTTTTTCTCCTATTAATCCTATATAATCGTATATGTACTATTAATATAAAGTATATTCATTCTCAATCTCTCTCTCTGAGGAAGAAACAAAGGCTTCAATAGCCTCCGATTCGACCACATGTGTTCACCACCAAGAATAGCTGAGGAAGAAGCCCATCTGGCCAGCAGTAAAGTCTTGTCCTTGACGGCGACTGTAGGACGATGCAAGTTGCTTACTTTATTCTCCACAATACACGAAGGTAAATAAAGAGGAGTGAACAGATATCCTTACCATGTGATTATTTGACCATCATTTGATCATCGGCAGTGGGGTAACAACCTGTTGTGGATGTAAGATTTGTTGATAAGGAGACAAGGTTCACTTGTTACTACGACTTTAATATGGCTTCGTGATATGTCATCATTTTGTCAAAGATCAATTATTGGTCGTGAGGCGCTTTCTCTATATCTCTCTGAGCGCCAATGAATTTGGCGGTTCTAATTATAACGGTTTTATTCCAAACTGTACAATTTATTAACTTCCGACTTTCTACGGCTAAATTCAAAACGTATTATGACGTGGAGAATATATATTTACATGTTAATATATAATATGTTTTTCTGGAAATTCACATATTTGCATATAAAAGGATATGTGTGAAGTATCTATATTAATGCTCGATTCATATTAAAGATGTAGATAAAATATATGTCCCTATTGTACAAGTCGTATTGTACAAGTTGTATTGTACAAGTCGTAATGTACAAGTCGTATTTTACAAGTCGTATTTTACAAGTCGTATTGTACAAGTTGTATTTTACAAGTTGTATTTTAAAAGTTGTATTGTACAAGTTGTATATATATTGCGAATGATGAAGTACACACAATTTATATAAGATATATTAATCAGTAAACATTTTTACCTTGGGTCAATATTTTATTCTTCTAATATTTCACCTCTAAGAGAGACCTCTGCTAGGATTTTTTCACTTTAAAAGAATGAGAGAATCAGGGCTTCTATATAGGAAGAATAAACTATGCCTACATTGTTTTTACTCTATGTCTTATTCTATTTCATGTTAATTTTGAAACAGATTTTCATATAATCATTGGTAGGTTATATCTGTATTTATAGTCGAGGAAACTGGTTAAATATTCATGCAGTTTGTGTCTTAGTTGTATGTACATCTTTCAATAAAAAGTATTGTTTGTTTGTGTTCTAGTTAAAGATGGTATCCTGTCTGTGATCATATCAACTACATGGTCAACTATGAGCAATAAGGAACTATAATTTTTAAGATCTGTTATGTTGATTGATTGTTCTTCTAGAGAAAGGCGGGCGATGGGCTACATGGGAATATTGGAAGGTTTTATTGAATAATCTTAATCCCAAATAAGCGCTCTTCGAGTAATCAATAAATTTACACACACCCAAAGCTCTATTAAGACTACCTGTCTTATACAGATTCACCACAGAAAGGATTCATAGATGGAGCTCCTGTACTCCAAGCAGCGCAGCACCCAACAACAGCCTCCTGGTCCGACGCATGTCCAATGGCCACACCTTCTTTCGTGTATACGTCATGGTTAGCGCATCACTGAACAGGCTAGTGTGGAATCAGCTGCGTTCTAGTCTTCGATTTCCTCGTCCAAATGGACCACAGTATATTCGGCAATTCTGAAATTAATAAATTTAAAATTTTCATATAGGAGATGAATCTATATATTGTGCTGTCAATTGTATACTTTAAATCTTAGTTACAGCGTTCTTCTTCTTTTTTTTTTATGGCTAATTGATCAGAATGATGTCACCTAATCTTTTGGAAATATCAAGCTGAAATTTTTGGTGTTTCTTATGTGGCTCTCTCCCTATGAAACCATCTTGCTTCTTATTTGAATCGTAAAATTCCCTAATAAATTGAATGGATAAATACATATTTATATATGTTGGCCTTAAATGCATATTTTTTGTTACATAGACGGAAGCTTTGTCAGCGGCCTATTACAGCTGGTAGGTGGCAACCACTGCCGGGATAGGTTGGCAAAAATCTTTCAAAACAACCTTCTAACGTCGTTTATTTTCAAAATGGCGTATTTCATATTCAATTCTTTATTTTTGTTTTTCCGCGAAGTTTTAATTTGATTTAAGTTGAGAGTTTAGTGTGCACTGGAATAATTTTTTTCACAAACATAAAATTATAATTAAAATTCCTTGTTAATTTGCTTACAGCCTGTTCGCGAATGAAATTAATTAGAGTCGCGCTCCAACAAAATAAAGAAGAAAAAATTAAAGCAGACTGTGAAAAAGATTTTTTTTTCCTTTTCACTAGATGGCGCGCACGAGTGGAAAGCATTAATTTGATCGGGAAAGTGAGAAAAAGAATAAAAAATACGCGCAGACGATTCCCAGTAAACTAATCAACATGCAGATAATTATGTTATAATTAAAATTGTGTTTATATTACTGTTGTGTGATGTAATCAGTGGTGTAGTTTTGATTCTCCTGTCCAGTACATTCCGCTCTGTTCGACTGAGTTTCATTGAGTTCGTATTCCTGTGAGATATCTACTTTTTCTTTTTTCTAGTCACTTGCTTCAAAAATAATAAGAGGGACAAATGGTCCAAACGACATTTTCCTGCAATAAAAACCAAAGTTCGAAACCCACTTTAAATCAATTTTTCAAAAATAGGAAAATTTCTCTAATGGCTCCTGATTTTTTCACAAGCCTAACCCATTCAGTAATTGTATATAATCAAACGGAGCTACGGTACCTTTGAAGCGCAATGTCAAACGGCTTTCTACATGTGCAGGCATATGGTGGCAAGCCTGCAATGTGTGAGGATAATCTATATAACACTGGTGTCTTGATAAAGACTTTATGTGACGTTTAACAAGTTTTACCGCAAATGTTTCTTCTTACAGAACGAAAAATCGTAATTTTAATTATTTAAGGAGAAATAACGACTATTCCGATTCTTAGGGATGAAGTATGAAAGGATGAATTGTGAAGAGTAATGATGAATGGAAAAATAAAAGTTTCCATCCCTGGAAACTTTTATTTTTCCATTCATCATTACTCTTCACAATTCATCCTTTCATACTTCATCCCTAAGAATAGGAATAGTCGTTATTTCTCCTTAAATAATTAAAATTACGATTTTTCTTTCTGTAAAAAGAAATATTTGCAGTAAAACTTGTTAAACGTCGTTCAATAATCATAGCCACATTATATTGTATTAAAAAGACTTTGTGTGTAGACATATGGCGTACTTACATTAACAGATCCACACGTTTAATGGCCATGTGGGGTAAGAAACAGACACAATATCTGCTCCATCACACAGGAGAGACAAATGTCCTGGTATACATATCACATTAGAAACTGCGGTATACTTTGTACTTTGAAGTCGACAGTTTCTATTTCATATAGCGGTCACCATATCTTCCAGCAATTCACCTTGTTGAAGGAAGGTTGCGTGTTAAAGTGTTCATTGATCAATATATACACTCAGATGGCAGGCACACTATATAGTGCCTCATGGTAACTGCGCGTATATCCGTACTCTCCTATGTTTTGGAACGTATTTCTCTATTATTTTTAATTATTAAATCACAAAGTATAAATTCTATGCTATCAGAGATATATGATTATTAATGAGTAAAATTAATCAGGCCAGGGGAAAAAGTGCATTTTCAAAACATTTTTATTCTCTAACTATCGCGCACGGACACCCTTCTAAAGGAGAAAACCTGGTATAATAATTCGCCAATAGAACACGAGTTAAATATAATCGGATACTATTTTACATAATTTTATAAAATTCTATAGATATACAAATATTTTATATTAACTATTATACAAATGGCAACAAAATATTCTATATATTTTAATATCAACACCTGACCCACTTATATATTATTTTTTCTATTGTTTTTTTTTTCATATATATATATATAGATGGAAAATTTGCCGGGAGGAAATTAATCCATGGAAGCAATGGTCGCCTCTCCCGTCAAAATTAACGTCAGAATCTGACGCCATCTAGATGGCGATAGATTCTGACGTTAATTTTGACGGGAGAGGCGACCATTGCTTCCATATATATATATATATATATATATATATATATATGGTAATTTAAACCAACAACCCTATATTGTATATAGAAACACATCTATAAATAATTATACGCATGATTGACATGTGTCATTGCATCACCATATGTAATGTACTTTGTACAAACTGAGGATGAATAAATAAAACTATGTAATAGATTAAGAGCTGAGCTAAGCAAGAGATCGAGATAGAAATGAACCCTAAAGAGGAATTTGGCAAGCCCGTTGCCATCAGGTCCAAAGGGTGTAGAAAATACCGCAGACACCCCCACACACTTTGCAACCGTTAAAAGTCCAAATTCTCGCATGTCTCCCCCCCCCCCCCCCCCCCCCCCCCCCCCTCGGCAAAGATATAAAACATCTGCCCTAGCCGAAATAATAGTCACTTCTCCATCGGCGTGAGTCCTCGAGGTATATATTTGACTCTGATGTCATATCACACTATTTAAAACGTTGGCGCAAGGAGGGACAATTTGGAGGAAGTCACCGACGCGATCATTCCCTACAAGGACAAGAATGAATAAAATTGAATACTTTGAATGCTACATCTTATATTATTCACTTAGCTATTTACCTCTTTTATTTATCGAATTCTCAGAAGTGAATGCACATGACAAGAGTAAGGCGGAAGCACTATTGGTGTAGAAACCACAACCTGAGGTAACGCTTTCAACAAATATGACTTTGAACAATGATAAAATTCACCATGAGTTTATGGAATAAGATGCATTAGCGCGCCATCTGTTAAAAGAAATTGAAACTAATTTGACGCATTTTGATTCTTTCAAAATTAAAGCATTTTTATATTGTTTTTACTGCAATGATATATTAATGGGAGGGCCTAGATCATCAGTGGTGAACGATCTCAGAGGTTTCGCGAGTTTAATCTGCCATACCGCTGTAATATTGCATTGGGCAGTTTTGTTTCAATACCGATACTGAAGCTGACCGCTATGAAAATATATTCTAAACGAACTATGGACAGAAGCTTTGAAAAGACAGTATAAGTATATATTTATTTTAGCGTCTATAGTAATTTCGAATTCTCAAAACAAATAGCGCGCTAATTATCATATTTTATTTGTTCTAATAAAATACTCAATTTAATGTTTGCGAAAGAGTGATTGCTCGAAGCATATTATATATTTATGATTGTATGTATTTAAAAAGCTTATGTCTATAGTTAATCTAAAATACCATTCCCAGAGTCGAAAATCAGTATCACTATAAGAGAAAAATCTTAAAATGCAATATAACAGCGGTAGGGTATACTAAACTGGCGAAACCGCTGGGAGAGTTCACCACTGATGAGACAGGCCTTTCCATTAATTTTTCATTGCAGTAAGGTCAGTAGAAATTTGTTTATTAAAAAAAAAAGAATCATAAGCGTCTATAATAGTTTCGAATTCTTATAACAGATGGCGTATCATATAAATATATATAATTTACAGCCTGCCCCACGATGACGAGTGCCAACAGCGCGAAACGCGTTCGTGGATGGCATCTCTTGATTTATCAATAAATTGGGTTGGCCAAATATCAGGGAACAGGTTAAATCAATGAATAGTTGATTTCTGTTCCAATAGATGGCGCTTTCCCAATCAAAAAAGCACATGTGCTTTTGGTCAGGATATGCCTACTTTGTTTTTAATATATATAATTATAAACATATGGAATGTTTGAGTTTACAGAAACAGAATATTGTCCCACTCCATTAATAGACTGAAGTTGGTTATCCTGAAGACACTAAAAGTTACAATACTCTGCTTTCTTGAATCGCTCAAAGTCTTTTTCTCGGAAAATTTGTAGTTAAAAAACTCCGGAGTCACAATCTAGTACATTAAAAACTATATATTTTATAGAATTCGAATATTATCAGTGATTTCCAATTTACTTTTA
The DNA here is from genome assembly GCA_030710605.1 of Cordylochernes scorpioides. Lineage (NCBI taxonomy): Eukaryota > Metazoa > Arthropoda > Arachnida > Pseudoscorpiones > Chernetidae > Cordylochernes > Cordylochernes scorpioides. Next base: position 84,797,768 of record CP092868.1, read on the forward strand.
ATATATACGAATTACAACACAATTCCGGTTTTAATTAACAAAAGTTTGATAACAGTTGTGTGCCGGGGGTTCTCTATATCTAGTTAAGTTAGGTTACTGTTTAATTATTATTATTGTGTTGTGGATTGTTTATCCACTTTAATTATCGAGCAGACGATAACAACCCTGTCGTCTGATTGGGTGGCTCGGAATGTTACAATTTTAGCCAATTTATGTTTAATCACTAATGGTAATTTTAAAACTTTTCAAAATTTGAGGTTAGCTTTCTGATAATTAAATTAAAATATATAAAGCATGTTAAATTTATAATATTGTAGCAAAGTATTTCTTTTTTTTACCTTAGGATAAGTTGTTATATTATCTGATTCTCCCTATAGATACCTCTTGAATATAATTTTATTGGAGACCTAAAAAGGTAAATACCCTTTATAATAAATTAATTATCCCCAAATTTGCCCTTGCTTTATTTATCTCCGCCACATATTTTGGCGGAGATGCTGGGTAAATTGGGGAAGACAAACTGAAGATCGCCGAGAAGAATTTGAAGCCATGGGTGCTGTGATCTACATTTTCGGAGACTGACTCCAGGATTTCACCGCCGTGTCAAACAAAGTCAAGACTTCCCTCCAGAATGACGCAAAGCCGCTTCTCACGCCGCAAGAAAGGTACTAGAGACAAAGTTCCAAGACTTCGAAATCCTTGGCAGAAGCACCTCAAATCCAGGTCAGTAACCAAAATAATTACATTCTGTGGGTCACAGCACCCATAGGGAAGGAGCTATGTAGCAAAGTATTTATTATTTTATTAACAGAGTGGTCATTTTTATGTTTATATCTTGCTACTCTGTAAATTTCCCTCATTGCTTATCTTTTGTTTATCAATTATAGTTTGTACTTTCCTTAAATAAATTGCTGTGTCATCCTGAAGTTTGCCTCTCCTAATTTTCTACGTAGCAATATTTTATTTTAGTTTTTAATATGGATTGAGACTAAAAGTGCATAGCTCTCTCTTTTTTAGATTTTTATTATTTATTTCAACAAACAATATTTACAAAAATAGTTAAATCTATGACAATTATCTCTAGTATTTTCAAATTGATATAGATCTACAACATTGTTTACTGTCTGTTGTCTAGCGATAAAGAAGAGTGGACATTCCAACAGTAGGTGTCTCGAGTCCTTGATTTCCTTGCCACAGTGACAGCTAGAGTCCTCAACTGCTCCAATTGTTGATAAAAATTACTCAAAATTTCCATGGTTCGTTGTAAACTGGGTATGACTTGTAATGATTTGGGCATGGTTTTAAGACTTAGTAAATGTAAATTTTTGTTTTTTTTTTTCTATTCAAAAATAATTTAAAAAACCATCGTTATAATATTTGAAGATTCCAAAATGTCAAGGCTACTATTCCCCCCTAAATTAGTTAAAGCGAGATAACTCTAGGTAATATATTGGATGTAAATATTGCCCTGGAGTCGATAGTTTAAATGATTCTGTCTTGAGGAAATAAAAAGTTTAACGAGCAGACGACTAGGCAATTATGTTGCCGAATGATTTTAATCGTTTGTAAAGCACAGAGTAGAGAAATCTGTAAGGCAACTTATTATTATGGATGTTGGGGACAATTATGTACATAAATTAAAGGAAGGGGGCGGTCAAATTTGCCTAAATAAACTCATAGAGTGTCTAGGATTTAAAATCAGAACACGCGACGCCATCTTGGCTTCTAATTAGAGACAAAAATTGTACATATATAGAAGCAACACTAGTTTATCTTCCTATATTTAATCATTTCTAATTCTACTGCGGACCACATTAATAAACACTCTTTCAAGAAAATTATAAATATTAAATACGTGGTAATGTTCGGTAGAAATTATATTCACAATTGATTATTTGATATAATTTATTACTTTTATGAAAATCACTGTATCACATATAAATTGAAAATTATTTTTAAAAAACCTAGATTCTGATATTCTAACCGACTCTTCAAATGGTTTATGAAAAGTATTCCAGAAGAGGCAATGGCCTAATCCAGTCTCCTGGAGGTGGTCTCTCTTCAGAGTCATGTCAGGCCAAGTCAAGACGAGTTTTCCAACTCAGTCTTTGATGAGATACTACCTCCAGGAAAGATGTTTTAAAGTGGTTTCTCATTGGAGACTATTATGCATTGTTCTTGCCAATTATAAGTGAACATAACGAAAATATCTTTATAATCTCTCTCTCTCTCTCAGCACGTTGGGGACAAAAACTCCGTTATAAGCACGGGCCTTTCCAAACTCGGGGCGGCTTTAGGCATATGACATGATTCAGATGTCCCTTCATAGAGAGATCGTGTCTGATGTAAATATTTATATATTTATTCTTTTATTTTATAACTCTGTATTATAATTTTTTCTTTTATTTGGCACTATATTATTTTAGATGGGCGATTAATAAAGGTAGTTTCAATCTCAATCTCTCTATCTCATGAAGTAATCCGCATATTTAACGGACTGATTGAAGGAACGTCTAGAATTCTCTTCATCGACACAAGCCGCCCTAAGGTAACCGGTATTCCTAGGGCAAAAATATCTCTCTCTCTTATATATCTATTTATTCTCTTATTTAATCTTATTTACTTATATTTATTCAGTTATTTTATATTTAACCTTACATAATATTATATGAACTATTAATAAATCAGTTTCGATATCTTTTTCTCTCTAGGGCGTGTTTTCAATTTTCATTGAAACCTTTCTATTTCGTACAATTCGCTTATAATGAAAATGCCTTCAAATCATCAACAGGTTTTGAACGTAAATTTCAAATAACGACATTTTTTATATCTCCTCACAGCATCACAGCTCCCTACACCTTGTCCACCAATCAGATTCGAGGAAGATGGATCTATGCATATACATAGCGCCATGTTTCATGTAAAATTCACACATTCGAGTTGTCGTATGTCATTGTCACATGTGTTATTCTAAAGTTCTAAATTATGTATTGCCATTCTATCTCTCTTTTTTATATAAGATTTCTACCCAGATTTATTTTCAAACTTTGATGTTAACTCTAATAAATAATCTAGACTTTTTAAAAACAATAAATTGTGTAAAAGGCGAACAATACGTATATCCTGGAATTATATATATATATAATTAAAAAGACATATATTGTATCAAAATATCATTTATTTTATCACTATTTCAGTTGTCTGAACGCCAACCTTTTATATATATATATTATAATATCTTGAAAAAGGTTGGCGTTCAGCCAACGGAAATATTGGTAAAATAAATGATATTTTGATCCAATATATGCCTTTTTAATTAAATATTTATTAATGGATTGCTTTATTTTCAATATATATATGAAATAATATATAAAAACAAGTTTTCTGAACTATATAAAAAAAAAGACATTCATTTTTAAAAGCTATATTTCATACATTATTAGTTATATCTTCTATAGAACTATTATATATATTTCTTTCTCTATTTTTGTGAGCCGTGTGTTGAGATTATACGATAGAAAAATAATTGTGTTCTATATTATATTTATACATTACCTTGTGCACCTATCTTTACTAATAATATTATTAAACTTTTTAGATTGAGAAATATATATTTTATAAATTATGAAAGTTACTTGATATAGATTGCGTATAATAATTTATTCCTTCATATATTGTTTTTAAAGTAGAGTTTTAAGAAAATAATTTTAGTTAATATTTATTAGGAATATAAAGTTTATTATATATATAATCGGTTGCTCTGTTTTTATCCTTAAATTTGAATAAGACGTTACTCTCTGCATAATAGAATTTTTGGGAATGTCTGTTTAAGCGCACAATTCATATTCATATATAGACTAGACGTATGACCCGCCTTCGCCCGAGAATTCCCCCGATTGCAATTTCCTTCATACTGAAAGTACATCAATAATAAATATTAGAAGTGCCATAGAATAGCAATACAGAAGTAACACATAAACTACAGGAAAAAAAGTGTGTGTGATGGCAAAAATTGTATTATATTAGTGTTTAGGTATTTGATTTAATTATTATAGTTGATATAATAATAATATATATTTATATTATATATAATATAAATGAGTTTTAAAAATTGCAAAAAAAAAATGCATCTGCCGGGAATCGAACCCGGGCAGGCGAGGCAGGTGAGCATTCTACCACTGAACCACCGATGCTTATAAAAAATGGCCATATTTGGGTATTCATTCCATTCCAGATTACTCCGCGTGAAAAAAAAAAGAGTTCTTCAAATGAAAAAAAGAAATAGCCAAAATACTAATCAAAATGTAGCCGAAAATTTTCCTCAGGTTTATAAAAAGCGACATGCAAAATTTGGTTCCAATTGGTTCAGTAGTTTTTGAGTTTATCGCGAAACAGACAGACATTGACTTTTATATATATAGAGATAGATAAATGGAAGTTTTTCCGGGAGGATATTGGTTGATAAAATAAAGGTCGCTTTCAAGATGAACGTCAAAACAAGACGCCATCTATTGACCGTCGCTGCAAACTAACGGCCTCGGGTCGGTGACAAAGCCACAACACCAGCTTTAACAAACTGAGAAGCGTTCACCTGGAGACCATGATTTCGGGCTATGACCCTCGTCAGTCTAGGGCGGAATTTATTCCATGAGATCCACCAAAGATTTATTTAGTTCTCAAAGTGGTTGACGAGGGCCATTAGCCCGAAACCATGGTCTCTAGGCTTCTCAGTTTTCCAAAACTGGTGTTGTGGCTTCGTCAACGACCTGAGGCCGTTAGTTTGTAAGGCGACGGTCAATAGATGGCGTCTTGTTTTGACGTTTATTTTGACGGGAGAGTTGACTTCATTTCTATATACGTATATAGGCACCCCTCCTTTTAATTATATATCAGAACGATGCATTATGCTTATCACCCTAATAAAAAAAACTTCGTGATAAGGAATGAGCCCCAACACCATTGGTAAATCCAAACAAAAAGCCAAGCTGTATACTATGGTTTCGGGCTTTGGTCCTCTTCAGTATAGAGACGGCTTCGATTTCATGACATCCTACGAGAGGGGTTATAACATCGGTCGAATTTACCAAACAGGTGTTCAAGCTGATGAAGTGGCAAGGGCCGATTTTTCAGGCTAGAATACAGTATAGAGTTGTGGGAGGATGATACTCATATGAAGAGCCACCTCTCCCTTTAAAATTAAGGTTTTTACTAAGGGTTGATAACATAATTCATTGTTCTGATACACAATTGAAGGGAGAGATGCCTCTTTTGTTACGTGATTATCATCCTCCCGTAACACACTTCATGTTATATATATAAGATATATTGACATAAAGCAAATTCCATTTTAAATATAAAAAAATGGGTAATCAATAGAAGCAAATATTTTTATAAATTCATTTGTGGAAAATTTAATATTCAAATTAATTTTCTAAACAAATATTTATATATAAAATAATAGAAACAAATAAGTAAGAACGTCATTTTCATGCTGATAATTTCTCAGTACGACATTCCGATAGTGTGACGTTGGAAATTGTGTCAGTACAAAATGGCGGACAAAACAGACGACCAAATTGATGGGTGATATATGAAGGGGAGCCATACGGCGAAGGAAAATAAAGTCTTAGAAGAAAATTAAATTATAATTTAATAGCAATATATTTTATAGACCTGGGTGAAAAATGGCTTCCACCTTGTACCCCCCGCTCTTTCTTCTACTTTATTGGTGCCATTCGAGCGCCATAGTTGGACGTGGGCAGTCTATAACCAATATTTCCTCTGTGATCCCATAAATGTTTTTGACTCTTGACTTCCAGCCTTATATCGGCGTTTACGCGGTCATTTCCAGTGGGTGTTTATGGCTTTTTTCCAACATTGATTTCTTACTTTTTCCCTTGTCTGTATCAACTTTTATCTAGAAGCCATTTTAAAGAAAGAAATATTTTTATGACAAGAAAACTGTACTGATAGTCACGACGTGACTTGAGGTGGCGTATTGTTCTAAAATAAAAAGATCGTGTGCTGTTTATATCCCAAGGTATGAATATACTTATTTATTCGAGGAAGTGTATATATTTACATACTTGTACATACTTGCATAGTGGTATTTAGAAATCATCAAATGTCTAGAGAAGCTTACAAACGATACCACTTAAACTACCATTATATTATAAACTTATTAATTTTGGGTTTATATAATCACCTTGAGAAAATTCATAAAAGCGCAAAATCATAAGGTGAAAGGTTTCTTTCGATTTTTTTATTATTTTTCCGAGCTTTATAAACATCCTATAACGCGATATCCCAAACTCAGGGATATTTGCGTCAATAAATTTCTAAAATCATGTCAAATTGGCTATATACAAGGAGATAGGTCAAGGAGAAAAAAAAAACAAACATACAAAACTAATTATTTCAAAATTTACTTCCCTTTCTTTCCCAGTTCAAAAGATAGTTGTATATATATCTACAAAGTTGTTTAACAATTTTATATGTTCTTTTCTCATCTACGAATTCATGTAGCTGTCCGATGCCACCAAATTTTCTTTCCCTCTAATCCCGAAAAATTGGGCATTCCAGAAGTAGATGTTTCGAGTCTTGAATTTCTTCGCTGCCCTTCCACAGGAGAAAAATAGAAAACGCATAAGAAGATGAATTTTTTATATACATATCTGCATATTTACATATATTAGGAAATTTGCATTTGAAGAAAAAGTAGCGACATAAAAAACTTTGAAATAAGCCTTTTATCTTATGATTTGGCGCTTTTTATAAACTTTTAATTTTTATATAAATCTACTTCAGAGTAATTGTTCACATATATTTTGTTTGTTTTTCGTCATTATTGCACAGAGAGAATCCATGTTGTACAATTGGTGAATACACCTTATTAGAATATTTGCGAATTTCCATACTTACCTAAGTGACAAAACTTTGTGTGTCACGAACGTTCTTTAGGTCGGTGTCGAATTTTTTTTTTTTATGTTATAAATCAGAAATATATAAAGTATGGAGACAAATTGTGGACAGTTTATCACAATCCTTTTAAAAATCTGCACGCGCAATTATACCTTAATGGAAGAAATGTTTAGAATAATTATGTAAGTTTATCTCTGTGATCTCAGAAATTTAATTATCTTGGACCATTGTGATGACAGAACAATATGTTGATTGTTATTTGGATGCCAGCGTTGCCAGGCCCACCGTGGCGGTCAGTAGAGCGTGCGAAAGTTCCCGTATGTCCAATCAGAGCGGACCCTCATGTCCGTGTTTGGATTCCGCTAGGATAGAGTGGTGTTGACATGTGGGCCCAATCTTATCTACATTCCCTCACCAACTGCCCGGAATCACAGCAAATATCAGAATACACTTTACTCAATAACTTTTTTTTTTGCTTATCCCTAGTACACGTGGTACAGCCATGATAATCATGATGGGTAGAAGTTGACGAATGCTTTTACTGTACGTGCACCACATGTCTACACATGCGAAAAGCAGTTAGACTTTGCACTTACAAATGTGCCAGAGCCCCATTTGGTTATCTGAATTCGCTAATGGGTTGGACTTTTGCAAGAAATGGGGACCATTGGAGTATTTTTAAAAATTAGAAAGTGCTCAATGCGGGATTCGAACCCGGGTCGTAGCGGTCGAAAACCAACGGTTTAGACCATCCTTCCACCGACCCCCAATAATAACCAAGAATATTTTACCAAAATCAAAACCAAGGCAACCCTGGATCGAAGGATGTAACAGTAACTTGTAAATATTCTAACAAATAAGAAAACAACATTTAGTGTCCCTAAACTTTGGTTAAATACTCCAAACAAGGCATATATTCAAAGACTATAATAAAGAAAGAATAAAAAAACAATAGTTGTGAAAAACAAAGTGGTATGAGCGATTAAATTCAACTTATGGAATTTTTAGCTACTGATGAGCAAGGCTCTCCCAATATTGATAAATGTTCGAATCAATGGTGTTGTATAATTTAAAATTGTATTTCATAAAAATAATATAGTTCGTGTTGTTAATTGTTTCATATTTTAATATGTAGTTCGATTGTAAAGAGATGAATCAATGGCACAAATCAATGGCACAGTCTTTTGGTGACCGTCACACTATTTGGTGGGTTCACTAAGGCTACAAGTTCTCATTGGTTCTTGTATCAATTTGCATAACACCGATGACACCGGACAGAGGTCGGTGTGTGACAGGCGTGTTTTTCCCCCCACTTGTCAATTAATTATCACGTCGCCTAACAAATTCAAATGTTAATTACAATTATTCCGGTGCCGTTTTTAACCCCCTCCCCGTTCACAATTTTTAGAAACTTCTCCCTAATTAACAGGTATCGCCTGCGTATTAATTAGTTTCGTTACGTTTGGATTTAATTGAAGTTTTCTTCTGGTTAACAACGAGGAGTCGCCAATGTTGCATATTTCCCTTCCCATCGTAGCAGCGAAGAATATCTGCATAAATGTGAATATGAGAGCGACTATAGTTGTATAATACATATATGTATGAACTTTAAAGTGAGCATTCTTTATCAATATACGATTTTTTTTCTGTAATTAGGAGGCTTCCTTACTGATGAGCCTCTTGCTAACCAAAGACGGCAGAACCACACAATGATAGGGTGAACCACACTTGGAGAACCACACCCCAAGTCGTGTACTTGAAGAGAGCTCAACATGTCATTCCCTGCGTTGGAAATAATTTAGCCCACTCCCTCCATGAATAAACCAACTCACTGAATGATTGAGCACCGAGAAATCAATCTAGCAACGTTGACAAGGATGAGCTCTGATTGGTTGATTACTCAGCGTAATTTGGCCGTCGTGTCCGCTAATGTGGTGTGGAGTTGGCTAAGAGAGATAGGTATGTAAATATGTGAACACCTGCATAACCGGGGGGAACGTGATGATAGGATACCTTTAGTGTTATTTAAATATTGGAGTATATTATGCCACTTTTTTCTCTATATTGAAAATTGATAGAATGTTGATTTTTAGATAACTTTTCACTAAAGAGGATTTTGTAATATCTATAACATTTTTATACAATATCATATTCAAATTTTATTCTAAATGCAAAAGGTTAGTGTTATGGCACATTTCGTCATCTGCGATCTAGGACAAACTTGAGTATTTTGTGACCTTTGATCGGAAGAGGTATGCGAATTTACATTGCACTCTCAGGTGTCTCTTTACCAAGATATTATTTGAATATTGGCTACTTGATGTTTTAAAAAATACCTTCGAATATAATTTTGAAATTTTGTAATGGCCTCAGCCTTGCAGAAAATTGACATGGACCCAGAGCAGCAGCTTTACACACCCAATATAGTGGACATTGTGACTGCTGTGGTAGAGATGCATGGGGACATCTGAGGCTCTTCATTGGACACGACAACAACAAAGGTTAGCCTATACAATGAAATGGTAGAATTTTGAGCGTATATATTATTGCACCAAGTTGCAGCTTTGCAGGGTCGTCGACCTTGGTTTCTTCCTTCTTAGTGTTATACACGTTTCCCGAGCGGGTTTCCATATTCAAAGTAAATAAATATAAGTAAAAGTAAATAAAAATAAAAGTAAATAAAAATAAATTACCTTTCGAAGTTATTGTGTATATTTATTCGTGGTCTTCCTCGTAGGTCGTGATCCGCAATCTCCCTCTAGGTCCTCTCTCCCTCCAATAACCAATCAAGATATATGTACAATAAATATTACAAAAGGAATGAAACTATAAAGAGGGATGATGATAATCTAAATATTCTGTTTTAAATAAATATTAAATATCATAGAATATTTTGAATGGATGTAAGGCGAATTAAAATTGATGTAACACTTCCCCCTCTCCAGAGTTTGTCACGTCCTCGTGAATGACCTTATCCATTCTTTCATAATAAGGCTTGAGTCTTGAAACATGAACTATCAGAGGGTCTTGGCTCGGATTATCTTTCGGTTCTATTAGATAATTGACGCTAGACATCTTCTTTAATATTCTATATGGACCAAAATATTTTCTCAGAAGTTTCTCACACTTTCCTATTTTCCTAATTGGTGTCCAAACAGCTACTAATTTTCCTGGTCGTAGCTTCTTTCCATGTGTTTCTTGTCATAGTTCTTTTTCATTCTTTCTAGAGTCTTTATTGTGTTGTTAATAACTAATTTTCTTGTTCTGTCTATTTTGTCTAAGTGATGTTTTATGTATTCATCATAATAATCCTTGTCAATGTCCACCGAGATATTACTGTCGTCCAAAAGAAGCGTGGGTTCTCTTCCACACATCAGGAAAACGGGAGAATATCCTGTAGTTTCCTGAATTGTAGTATTGTAAGCGTGAGTGATGAATGGGAGTATTTCGTCCCAATTCTTTTGATCAGTGTTCACATATATACTGAGCATATTGATCAATGTTCTATTTAACCTCTCTGTCAATCCATTAGTCTGGGGATGATAGCTCGTTATGATGCAATGTTTAATCTTGCACATTTTCATTACCTCTTTCATAAAATAGCTGGTAAATTGAGAGCCCCTGCCCCTAATAAGATATTGTGGGGCTCCGTGCCGGAGAAAAATATCCTCTACTAGAAATTTTGAAACTTCTTTCACTGTTGCTTTAGAGACTTCTCTTGTTTCTGCATATCTAGTGTAGTATCCGTCAGCACGATTATCCATTTCTTCCTGTTTTTCGTAGATGGCAATGGATCAACAAAGTCAATTCCAATTCTTTCGAAAGGAAGGTTGGTTGGGGGAATGGGCTGTAGTAGTCCAGAAGGTAATTGGTTTGAGCCTTTCCTACTTTGGGAAAGGTGACACGCCTTAACGAATTCTGAGACATCCTTTAGCATGGATGGCCAAAGGTATTTACTCTTTATTCGGTACATGGTTCTGGCAACACCCAGATGGCCAATCGACATATGATTGTGATATTCTTTCATAATTTCTCTCTTTTTCTTCTCTGGAACCACAAGCAACCACGCCCTGCCTTCAGGGTTCGGGTTTTTCTTAAAGAGGCATCCATCTTCTTCTTTAAAGTTTTGCGCAATTGATCGCCTGCTTCCATTAAGGTTTTTTTTAACACTTTCGATAAACTTATCCTCTTCGTCTGTTATTTTATTTAAAAATAGCCTTTCAAAATTCTCATCCCAATTAGTTTCTGGTAAGGGTCCCCTATATAAGCCATCGGCGTCCAGATGCTTCTTTCCTGATTTATGTATTATATCGAAGTCATATTCTTAAATTTTCTATGACCATCTTGTCAACCGACCTGTTGGATCCTTCAAGTTTTTGAGCCAGCATAAGGCGTGATGGTCTGTTACTATTTTAATGTGTCTTCCATAAGGTAGGGCCTTAATTTTGACATTGACCAGACAACGGCCAGACGTTATTTTTCAGAGGTTGAATAATTTTGCTCTGCTTTACTTAGGGTACGACTCAAATATTAGATCACCTTCTCTTCACCACCGATGTCTTGGACAAGTGTTGCACCTATGCCGATGTTGGACGCATCAGTATGATTATAAGTAGGCGCATTTGGATTGAAGTGACCTAAAATTGGTGGACTTAATAATGCTGTTTTAGGGTTTGAAACGCTTCCTCTTGCCTTTCTGTCCAGGTAAATGATACACTTTTTTTTAATAAGGTTGGTCAAAGGGTCAGCAATTTTTGAGAAATCTCTGATAAATTTTCTATAATATGAGCACATTCCCAAAAGGATTGTACTTCTTTGACCTTTGTGGGCCGAGGAAAATTTCTGACAGCTTTTATGTTATGTTCAGCGGGTTTTATACCATGCTTGCTTGTTATATAGCCGAGATTATCAAATTCTTCAAAAGCAAATCGCATTTTTTGTCGTTTAACCTTACATTAGATTCCCGAAATCATCTAAAAACAGCTTCGAGTCTTTTGAGGTGCGTTGGAAAATCCGGGCTATATATGATAACATCATCCAGATAACACAAACAAATTTTCCATCTCAGATTTCCAAGCATATTCTCCATATTTCTCTCAAAGGTAGCAGGGGCTTTACAACGTCCAAAAGGCATGAATTCATATAATACATGCGCTGTAGTGAAAGCTGTTTTCTCTTTGTCTCTTTCTTCGACTTCAACTTGCCAATATCCAGATCTGAGATCTATTGCTGAGAAGTATGTAGATCCTTGGAGAGTATCCATAATTTCGTCTATTCTAGGGATCGGATAGACATATTTTACTGTCACATTATTTAGTTTTCTGTAGTCCATAAAAAATCTGTATTTACTATCTCGCTTTTTGACCAATATTACTGGAAAAGACCAGGGACTAGAATATGGCCTAATTATGCCTTCTGTAAGCATCTCGTCAATTTTCTCTTTTATAATATCTCGTTCTTTAGTACTTACCCTGTAAGGCTTGTGTTTAATTGGCTTCGCGTCTTCTGTGTCTATCCGATGTTTTGCCAAATTGGTTCTCCCTAATCTCGACGAAAAAAGATCTCCATACCTTTCTAAAACTTGTTTTAACTCCTTCTGTTCCTTTAGTGAAAGATTTTCGTTTATTTGGAATCTAGGTTCTTCATTCTCTTCTACCTCTCTTTCTCGATTCACATTTATTTTCGCTGGACTATTTCCAAAAGCCAATGTTTGGTTTTTTCATTATTTTTAACGGTCGAGGAAACGGATTAGTTATCCAGATATGTGTTTCCCTATTTATAACATTGATCAAGCTTCTTGCTAAACGAAGTCCATTTGTTTGAAACATTTTGCTGCTCTCCTCGATAATATATTCCCCATCCTCTGTTTCTACCAATGTCTTGATTAATTTAATGGAACATTCCGGTACAATGGAATCCTTGGCACTCTTTATTTTCAAAATTTAAAAATTGCTTTCGTCATGATTATTCGTCAAATCGTATTTTATAGTTTCTTGCTTACAATCTATTTTCGCTTTCATTTTGCTAAGCTTCATTCTTAATTCTTCTTTATTCGCGTCCAGAGAAAAGTCCTGAATGAGGCGGATTTTATTATTTTCCAAACTCGTAAAACTAGCTTTGTGCAAATTTAACCAGGTTTTAGCGCTTTCCGTCATGTTCATGGCGGCATAGCGGGCAATTATGTAGTCTGCCCAATGGTAGAGGAAACCAATCTCTTCGAGGGATTCTATCCATGGGCTAGGGTCTTCTGTCCCGTCATATTTCGGAATTTCTATATTGGGGTTCAAAGCAGCTGGTTCGAAACCAGCATCTCTACCAATTGTTGCACCCAAGTTGCAGCTTTGAAGGGTCGTCGACCTTGGTTTCTTCCTTTTTGGTGTTATAAAAGTTTCCCGAGCGGGTTTCCATATTCAAAGCAAATAAATAAAAGTAAAAGTAAATACCATACCATACCAAATATGCATACCTTTCGAAGTTATTGTGTTTATTTATTCGTGGTCTTCCTCGTAGGTCGTGATCCGCAGTCTCCCTCATAGTTTCTCTCTCCCTCCAATAACCAATCAAGATATATGTACAATAAATATTACAAAAGAAATGAAACTATAAACAGGGATGATGAAAATCTAAATATTCTGTTTTAAATAAATATTAAATATCATAGAATATTTTGAATAAATGTAAGGCGCATTAAAATTGATATAACAATATATAGACAGAATATGGCGTGGTCCAACTCATTGAACACGTCCTCCAAACAAGGGATCAGATCGAGGTCCCTCGAATTATAAATATTTTCCATCCCACACTGGCGACTGGTGACAGAGAGGTGTGTGACCCCTGGCGATAGGAAAGAGACTATTGACCATATAGAAGTGGCCTCTGAGAAAAAGAAAGTGATCACAGGTCAAACTGGAGTGTACACTTGCTAGAAGAGTCACCACTGGCAGTATGGAGTGACCAGTGGTAACAGAGAAGTAACCACACACTGACCAAAGTGGCAAAAGAAGCGACTGCTGCCAGGTTTATTGCGCCGGATTAGCGCGGGATGAAAGGACGCCGCCCGAGGAAATGATAAGCGCCTCCAGTAATCCCGGGATCAAATCCCGCCATGACGTCGTTTAACCCAATGCCCTGGTCTCATTGGACCCTCCGGCTCTTCTTTTATTGGTTTCCTTCAAACGTTAGCGTGTCTGCATATGTTGGTAGAGGGTCGACAGGCAAACTCCAGCTTTGTGCTAGGTTTGTAGGCGTCCGAATGTCTCACGTGGAAAAACGAGATAACTAGCTAAATACATGTTTGGCATCACGTTAACGTCACAATTCGTGCCAAAGTCCCGTTTCTAGATGGCCACTGCATTTTCCTAGAAATACCGCAATATGAAATAACATCCGTTGCGCATATAAAAGAAACGCGCGGTTCAATTTGCATATGATTAGCCTATCTATTTGCACCTCCACCATTCAATCAAATTCTATTTCTTCATATTTACTTGCGAATCTTCCTAATTCTCGCGGCGTATGAATAAATCTCCCATCTATCTAGCCATAATTCCTCCAGGATTATTTACATACCTACCGCCCGGGCTGTCCAATATATATGCAAAGACGGCAGGTGACGGCCGAAACGTTTTTCCCGCCGGGAGAAGACAAGATGGATGGAAGACTCTATTCCGGCAAATTTATGTTGCCTGAGCTATTAAATAATTGTTTTTTGTTCGTCGTATACGGCTGACGTTGTAATAATTTGAATGGTTAATTATGGAGTGGTCGCAAGGGCTGGGCTGGAAGGATTTTTTTCCCATCCGCAATGGCAGCTGCTGTGGTCCACAGAGACCTGTCGAACTGTCCCACGTCCGAGTAAATAGTAATTCCCAAGTTACCATTTATGAGGAAATCAAGGAACAACTTTGTTTGGGTGACATGAGTTCAAAGGATTTAAAAATCGTTTAACGAAACAATATTTACTCTAGTTCTTTGTAGAGTTGGCGTCAAGTAGCGCGTAAACTTTTATAATTATAATTGGCATAAAATGCACGGAAAACCAAGAATATTCCCCGAGCTCGTATAATTTAGAGTAGTGAGCAGTATTGCACCGGTCGTGTTCCAGCAGCTCTGTCGTACCCTTCCTCTCTGTATTCTCACACACAACTTGGGATATTTGATGAGGAATTCTTCGGTCGATTTTGTAATATTTCAATGAAAACTTTGACGGTTCTCCTCTTCTGGCGCCCTCACCCCCTATATCATCAAGGAAGGCAGTGACAGTAGGGGTATGTAGATAAGGTATGGGGAACAAAGCCAGTTGAAGTTTTGAGGTGAAAAAAACACCCGGGGATTTTCAGCCTGAGATGACATCGGAGATTCAACCAATCGCATTGTTCCAATCGTCTTCCCAACTTTGGAAGATAACGAGTTGCGCTGAGAAAGAGATCAATAACGAAAGCTCCGGTGTCGATTACAGTGATTACGTCGACTGCGTTCTCCTGGGAAAACCTTTTTGACTCGGTCACGCTGCGACGTTTGATTTATGCCCGGAGTTTTTGTGAGAATTATACCGCCGCTCTGGGTGGAGACTTCTTTCTTAGATTTCATAGAAGTTGGTTTGGCATTGACTCCTCTTCTTTACTTAGGGATTGTATGGGTGTCTCGGGGAGATGGACTTCACATAGATCGCTGGGGCTGCATGGAGTATAGTTGTTCCGTGGGTGAAGGGTGTTGTTACATAAGCGATTGTTGTTTCATGAGCGATGGGTGTTGATTCCAAAACGATGGTATATTCGAATCATATTTGAATCTTAAACAAAGTAAAAAGGCTTCTCCTGATCCTTCAACTAAAATTTGCTGATGGCTTGTGCCATCTATCGGAATAAATATAAAATAATCGTTGATTTTTTTTAGTTATTACTAATTGGCCAAATACTCTTTCTTTATTAATCAAGAAAACCTAACCAGGTACGCGTTTCTGGATGTTGGCCCTCGTCAGCCTGGTGCAAGCTGTATCTCAACGACCAAAAAAGCTGGTCTTTGGGGCATCCTGAAAAATATTTTTTCTCAATTTATCCACCTGATCTAAGTACAAATCACTTTTATACTATTTTTCACATTGATTGGCTTTCTCACGCCCTTCAGGCCCAAATACCTGTTTCGTGTTTTTTCAGGATGCCCCAAAGATCAGTTTTTCGGTCGTTGGAATAAAGCTTGCACCACGCTGACGAGGGCCAGCATCCCGAAACGTGTACATGATTAGCTTTTCTTGGTTAATCAAGAAAGGGTATTTGGCCAATTATGGAATAATTAAAATTCAACGATTAGTTGACTTTTATTCCGATAGATGGCGCAAACCATCAGCAACTTTCAGTTGCACGATCAAGAGAAGCCTTTTTTTCTCAGTTTAAGATTCAAATATGATTAAAATATACCATATATCCACCAGATCTGAGTACAAATTCACTTCTATACTATTTTACACATAAGAAAATACTATTCAAGTTTTTTCTCCGTTGCCTATTCGTAGATTTACACTTTGCATTCCATTTAATGTTATATATGCAAATAGGAGTATTGGAGGACGTCTATCTGTTGTTGCTTATTCCTCAAGTCGTTTAACCAATCCCCATTAGGTTCCATTGTTTAAGCTTTTCTATTATAGTCCTGGGGTTTTACCAGAGGTCTTTTTTTGAGGCTATCTGTCGACTAAATACCAGCTCGAGGGTTCATCAACCTTCATTTCCTTCTTTTACACGTTTCCCGTACGGGGGTTTTCATAATCAAAACAAAGTTAAAAGTAAATAATAAAAAAATTACCTTTTCCAATTTGTTAAGTTTAAATATTTATTCTCTTCCCCCCCCTAATAGGTGATGATCCCAATGTCTTCTTGTCGGTCGCTCTTTGCAAAATATTTTCTCTCCTCACGTCAACTTTCAAGAGGTCATATTGTTAAGGGATGCTATAAAATATATATTTATTATGATGCATTAGCACGCCATCTGTTATGGAAAATCTGAACTATTATAGACGCGTATGATTCTTTTAAAAATTAAACAATATCTATTGCCCTTACTGCAATGGAAAAATTAATGGGAGGGCCTGGCTCATCAGTGATGAACCCTCCCACCGGTTTCGCCAGTTTAATCTACGATTGCAGTAAAGGCAGTAGAAATTGTTTAATTTTAAAAGAATCATGGGGGGTCGGTGGAAGGATGGTCTAAACCGTTGGGTTTTGATCGCTACGTCCCGGGTTCAATTTCCGCATTGGGCACTTTTTTTTTCTGATAAAAAAAAAAATGCTCCAATGGCTCCAGATTCTTGCAAAAGTCCAACCCCACCAGCGAGTGAAAGTAACCAAATGGGGCTCTGGCACATTTGTAAGTGCAAAGTCGAACTGCTTTTCACATGTGTAGACATGCGGTGCACTTACAATAAAAGCAGTCGCCTTTTTTACCCACCATGATTATCATGGCCAGTACCACGTGTACTAGGGATAAGCAAAAAAAAATCATACGCATCTATAATAGTTTCGAATTTTCATATATATTTATATAATACACATACATTTTCTGTAATAATATGATATATACTCAATGTAATATATTATCATTTAAGATTATTTTTGTCGTGTTTTCCATCTATTGGTTGCTTCAAATCTCAGACAACATAAAAGATAAGTTTTTATTTTGACAAATTCAACAACTTCATCACACATCAACACCATATATCTATCCTTTTATGAAAATTCGAAACTATTATAGACGCGTATGATTATTTTAAAATTAAACAATTTCTACTGCCCTTAATGCAATAGAAAAATTAATGGGAGGACCCCTGGTTCATCATTGGTGAACCCTCCCAGCGGTTTCGCCAGTTTAATCTACCATACCGCTGTTATATTGCATGTTTCGATCTTACTTTTATAGTAATACTGAGAACTATTGTAATTGGTATTTTATATGAACTATGGACATAAGCTTTGAGGACAGTAGAATTACATACATTTATAAATATGTAAAATCTTCGAGCAAATATCCTTTTATATTTATATAAATTTTATATTCTCTCATGCAATATATACATATTTACGGCATTTTTCTTCTTAAAAAAAAAAAAAGAGAACAAATTAACATATGGAATCATCACAATTTTAAAACAATATTATAACTTTTATTGAAACAACATCATATTGATTCACTATGTAGCAATTCTAGGGATTTAGAGGCAGTTCTAGGGTTACTGATTGATTGGAGGGTCACAACACGGTGTTTATTGAATGATCAATTAGAGTATCCCACACACTAAGTAAAATATATTGGACGAGACCCAGGGAACAAGGGAAGAAGAAATTTACATAAAAAGGCTCCAGGGCAGGAAAAGTGATTAGGCCAATCATCTATGACCTTCTTTTTTCTTTTCTAAAAGTCAATAAAAAACGTTTTAATATCAAAATTTGCATAGTCTTGGTATATCATCACTTCCCGTACGTTTTGTGATAGCTGTACTTGGGGAATATTCATGTAAATCTTTTTATAGAAATATTAATGTGGGTTGATTAGTTTTAAAGTTTTATTAATTAGTTTTAAAAGTTCCCTGTGTATAAAATACAATATAGAGTGTGAATATTCAAACTAGTGCAGCTACTATATAAGCTTACATTGGTTAATCATTAGGGGAACTGTTTATGCTGATTGTACATATTGCCAGACACTTCTTTATTTTGTACACAGTTCTTTTTTCTCGATTTTCTCTCTCTTTCTCATTGTTAATATCATATGACTATTCTATTCACGGCGTAAATTATTGTATATATATTTATAGACAAATGTAAAGGCATATATGTATGGGGGACATAGCGCTTTAAATTTACATAAAATAAAATTTAAAATGGGTAATCGCTCTGCTATTACTACGACTGGACGTACGTAATTTTAGCCGTGTAACAGTTAAATAAATACACATAGTTCTATGCGTGCTTAGAGGATGACATTGTACAACGCTATTTATTTTTAGAATAGAGTATGAATATCTACAATTAATGACAGGAAGGACAATTAATGACAGGAAGATAATTGGGAAGGCCTGACTAAGAAAGCAGAAGAAAATTTCTAATTTTATAAAGAAAAGGTAGATTCAACTTAATTTCAAATCTTGATATCATTAGCATTTTTTAAAATTGTATATGTAATATATAATATGTATATATGGTTTTGACCAAGGACTTGGTTGTTGTTGCTTGATGTAATCAATATATAGCGTGAGATATTCATGTTTTAGTTCTTATGATAATTCTGTAATAATAAAATATTATGCAAATATATAACTTTTCAGTTGCATACAATCTCTTTTAATAGAAACTACACTACCTAAGATTATTGAATATTAGGTAGACAAGTACATAACAGTATATATACACATACACCTAAGTAGTTGGAAATAAAGCCCTATATTACTTAGTGTGTGAATTTTGTTATATTGTAAGTTTACAATTTCAATTGTAAAAGTCCCCTTGTGTGCATCCAAGAAAAACGTGATTTCGTCGGTCGTTTGTTTAAATGAAGAAGAATCTTGTTCACACATGGTTATCTCGGGGGCCTTCAATAAAGGTCACTGTATCAAATATCTTTCAGATTTATTGCCTGAATCCTTATATACAAGCTAGAAGGTACAAATTCCTTAAGTTTTGTCCATGAATTTGCAATGATGAAAGAATATTTGTAATACTCAGAGATAATAGTAATAAAAATAATAATTTTAATAAGGCCAATAATAATTTTGTTTATAATGATAAGTATAATAACTAGGTAAAATAAAGTAGAAGATTAAATATTCATTGAAATAAATTCCAGGCAAAGCGCCGGTTCATTCGTCTGGTAATAAATAAAATTATTCGTTAAAGACATTTTCGTTCTGAATTGTTTTCTAATATAAATAGATGTTTGAAAAACTCCACTACTCTAATAGAAATATGTACTAGAAAAGGCTATTAAAGTAAATACTTTATAATGATAATAAAAAAATAAAATTATTGTCTGTCGTAAATATATATATTTTTTTTTTCAAAAAAAGGAAACTTCAATTGTTATCAAATTGTATCGATTTTGGGGAAGGGAGAGAAAGGAGGTAAACATTTTGTCCAATAATAGAGAGAAATGGCTTCAGAAAATTCAGAGAAGATCTCAATTAGAGACGAGAGTAAACAGCTGATATTATTCATCGTCCAATTATCCAGACGAAACTTTTAGCGGGAAAGCCCTTTAATTTCCCGCCACTTCTTTTCAAAATGGAATTTTATCTTTTGGCCGAGGTGTTGAAAGGCGGGAAAATAGTTATTGAATTTTCCGTGTCTTGACTCTCTTGGATTGATTTTATGGATTTTTTTTTTCAAAATTTCATTTTCTTTTTTCTTCAAAATCTTCGAGAAGATATTGCAACGTTGGGTTTGAAGAATACAATTCGGCAACCCTGTAAAATACAGTTGGTGGGACTTTTTTTCGCCATTTTTTTTACCTCATTTGGGACCGTCGTGGTTCTATGAATTTCTTAATATGGGAGTAACCGTTTGCATTGATTTATTGCAGTTAGGTTGGGGAAAAAATCTTACCTCCTAAATATAAAATATTGATTTGAAACACATTTTGTGTTTTCTATTTATTCACCTGTGTTTATCGATTTATCAAAGATAAATAAAATTTAGGTCAACTTATCTTAAAATATTTTCAGAACATCAACTTCTATGTATTAACGATAATAAAAACAAATAGAATAATTATATAAAATCCAATGTTATATTTCTCCAAAGAAACTAGCTCCGGATGAGCTTTCTATAGAACTAGCAGCTAGAGAAATGCTAATAAGAAAAACCATTACTTGATTGTCAAGTACATTGACTGCTAGCAGAAAGGAGATTTTGCGCCTATTTGAGATATTTCATGAGTACATTTGACCATAATTCATTTTTATACATGAAAATGTCTCCTAGATAGAGAGTGCTAGTTAATAATTTCATTAGAGTGAGGTGACCATTTCATATTGGAGCTAAGTCGGCCTGCTACTTAGTAGTGCTCCCAGTCTAAGTGACAAATACAGTAATATCCTACTTCATCCAGTTTTCACAATCTCTACAGGCGACTTGATACCCTAATATGATTGAGTGGAGATAAGAAAGAAGAATATTAGAGTGAGTATATTTAGAGAAACAATTGGCCAGTCAGATTTCCGGACCTGGATTTAAACAAATATTGAAGCAGTGCAGCAAAGAAGATGAAGAGAAGATGTGGGCAAAGCCAGTAAAGAAGGTATGCAGGGGCCCTCCTCCACAAGGAAGTGTTGATTGACAGATTCCAGAGGAGGGGGCGGCGGACAAGCTGCATGTGAATAGTGTGGAACGGAACGTTTCACAAGAGGACATCACGGCGCCAAGGATTCTTCTGACGGGGAGGTTGAAGGAAAGTCCCATTGTTGTATTCTTTCTGTTAAGTGAGATACAATAAAGCGCTAACTTTAGCTGCATCCCTTCGAAGTCATGTGTGTATCTTTGTGGCATCCTGAGTAGACAAAGTACACGAATAACGTCTGGGTACGAAGTAACAATATGTTTGGGATACCTTATAAATACGCATTTGAGCTTTTTAAGGCACTACCAGAACTATGCTCGAACTAAAGTATAATCTTTTGGAGGAGTGAGATCCATATAGTGTCTCAAGACATCCTCCAAAACCTGATAATCAGAAGGTAAAATCGTTGTAAGTATTGTTGACCCTATGTTGTTGTTGCCGTGTCCAATGAAGAGCCTCAGATGTCTCAATGCATCTCTAATGACCCCTATCTCTAGGAAATATGCTATCACATTGTTATGTTGATTACAATGGTTGTTCCATATATCTGGACCAATCCTATACCAATCACAAAATAAGTACAACGACCGTCTTAAAAAAAAAAATCAACTTCGGTCTTCCACCTTTTATAAGCCATCGTAAAATCCTAAACGACTGCTGTAATCCAATGAGAGACTACCACCTCCAGGAGAGACCTGGAGCTTTCTTGTTTTCCAGTCCTTTTATAGAATGTACAATTATAAAACTTCAATATATGGAATTGAAATATGAAATTCGTATTAGAGCCTGTTGAAGAACGTCATTGTCTGAAAGCTCGACAAACTTGTACTTTCTCAATAAAAAAAACTAGTCGACGTCAGCTTTTATATCTTCTTAGAAACATATTTGGGATATAAGGAATATTTTAACCAGTCGTTACCATCCTTATAACGTGGTGAAGTTCGTCTTTTATAGCGAATAGGAATTGGAAGAAGACACAAATCTCTTATAGCATATACATTTTCTATTGGATTGTATGCACATATACATGGGAAAAATTTCCATAGCTTTCAATTTTAAATATTTAGAGTTGTTAATTTACACAAAAAAAAAACATTATTGGGGATCAAGCCCCATACAGGATTCTCCCAGTATAGCAATAGTTTTAATTGAACATAAATCAAGTACTATATACAATTCAGTATTAACATGAGCCCAGGAAAACTATTTACACCTGTTTCTCATCCTTCTCCCAAAATTTGTATAAATCTATTGTGTCTACTTTTCACCGTTTCTGACAGCAGGGCATAGAGTGATAAATGAGTACAGATGTTAATTTAGTGCCATTTTAAACTAGTCCATAACTATCTTTTCTAAAAATATATATATTTATTGGTACTTAGGGTATATTTAAATGTGGAAAATAAGGAAATAATAAATAGGGTATCAAGCCGCCTGTAGAGCTTGAGAAAACTGGATGAATTAGGATGTCTTTGTCATTAAGACTGGAAGCACAACTCAGTAGCAGGCCGACTTATCCCCAATATGAAATGGTAATCTCATCTAATGAAATTAGATAGGTTAGTTCTTGATATTGCCACGTGGAAAATTAGGGCAGACAAACTTCAGGATGGCACAGCAATTTATTTAGGACAAATACAAACAATGAATGATAAACAAAAGATAAGCAATGAGAGAAGTATACAGAGTAACAAAATATAAACATCTAAAATGATACTCTGTTAATAAAATAATAAATACTTTGCTACAATGTTAAAAACAAAAAGGCATATCTGACCGCTCACATTAGTATCTTAGATTGTAGAGCGTCATCTAGTGGAACAAAATCAAACAAACGTTGATTTAACTTGTTCCACATTATATTTGGCCAACCCATTTTCTTGATAATTCAAGAAAAGCCAACCACGAACGCGTTCCAGGCTGTTGGCCCTCGTCAGCGTGATGCAGGCTGTATCTCTAAGACCAAAAATTTGGTCCAAGAAGCTTCCTGAGAAATTTATATAAATGCGGATTTTTTTAGATACATATTTCTAGGCCTTAATATTTTAATATTACTTTTATATTCATAAGAAAAGGGAATTAACTATTGATAATGGCTATATGAAAATATGTAAAATGAAAGCAACACGGATATAAATTTGTTTTAAAAGAGAAAGACGAAATTTTCAAAATTTATATTTTATTCATAGAAAGATTCCAACCAAAAGTCAATAAAAATCAGATCTACCAGCCCCTCTCCAACGAAATCAATTTAACACCGCGATTATGCAAATTTATTAGGGGTAAATGATAGCGTTTGTTCTCTGCTACGAGTAAAAAATATTCCGGTTTAATCCGGCCAATGAAAAGGTAAAAATTGAATCGGACGAGTAAATTTGCTATTTATTTATTTACCGCCATTCTTTGTTTTGGAACAAATCGATCTGGGAAGTGGGACCAGATTAAAAAATAGATTGCACAGAGGGAGATAAATAAATATAATTCTTTTTAATATTAGAAAAAATACTGTTTTTATTTTCAGTTTGGTAAAATTACTATTTGTTTTACTTTAAATTATTTTTATTTGTGTGTTCCAATTTTTATTTTATAATTGTGTGTGTGTAAAATTCTAGAGAATAGAAAATTTTTCAAGCATAGAAAGAATTGATAGTTTTTACCCAGCGTGCATTCAACATATCTATAAATACATTATTAGAAATTGTAAAGATGAGGGAGGGCAGTATTCATGTGTATAAAAAGATAATTTTCCATTTAATAAATGCATAAAAGGATTTATTGGATGCAGTAAAACAATACATACTTAAATACCTTATCAAATACTACGTAAAAAGTTTCGTTTCTAATTTATTATTTTATTTTATTTCAATTTAAAAAGCGCTATGTCCCCCTAAGGGACACTTGCGCTGTCATAGATGTATACCTTTACTTTTGTGTTTACATATATATACAGTAATTTTAGGCCGTGAATAGAATAGTCATATGATATTAACAATGAGAAAGTAAGAAAAAAACGAGAAAAAGGCCTATGTAAAAAAGAAAGAAGTGTGGCAATATGTACAATAAGCTTAATATATTAGTTTCTTAAAAGATATTTGCTGCTTTATAATTTAAAATATATTTATAAAAGGTATTGAATTTATTTTTCAAATTTATTATCATTGGCATGTATGCCTTCGAATTAACCAACTCTTTCACATGCGTTTCTTCTAAGTATTTACATTACTAAATGTATAACCTTAGAAGAAACGCCTGTTGAAGTGTTTTTTAATTCGAATACACACAGACCAATGATAATAAATTAGAAAAGAAAACTTTTGTGGAGTAGTTGATTAAGTATTTAAAATATTTTCTGCAATTTCAACCGTGATGAACTTAGTTCGCGTTTGCAGAAGTTAGTGTCATGGCATATTCAATTATCTGAATCTGGGTCTTCTGCTTGGAAAAGGTCAAAACCTGAAATATTGTTTGAATGTCTTCAATTTCTTCAATATCAATGAATTCTTTTTGAATTTTTGTTGATCATCACTATAATAAAAATTAAACAAACGACTGTATGTATAGATATGTATTTATAGATATATTTGTAGTGTGTAGTTGAATTTATAATTATCTACGTGGTGATGGTGTTATTAGATGACGTCATTTTAAATTGTATATTTGAGAGAAGAGGAAACGGGTCAAATATAATATTTTATCTTTTTTTTTTTCTTCTTTTCTCGAGAAGCGATGTGAGAAAAGAAATAAAGCAAAACAATGATAAATTTATCAAAAGATGTCCTCCCCCCCCCTCCCCCACATTTCTAGAATATCAGTTTTTCTGACCAATCACGAGGCAGATGGATTTATCGGGAATCCCCATTCAATTACCAGCAGCATGTCACTCCAGGTCAATAGACAAATGATGGCCCAGCAGCCGATACCCACACGTCACGTTTGGCCAGCCGCATTTATTCGTCTGCCGCGTAAATCTTATCTTTTGGCGGGAAAGAACAGTCGTCTGCTTTGTTATTACTGTTCCACACGGCCGCACGAATCTTTATAAATATCTGTTCTAATAAAACCACTTTTATCTTTTAGTTCTCGTTTGTTTGGTATTAAATTTGCCTGCGTTTTTAGTGATTTACCAAACGAATATTTTATATATAAAAAGTAACGTTGTCTGAATGATGAATTGGGGGAAGAACACTAAATATGACACTAGGTTCTAAAATAAATGTTTGGATTTTGTTCTTTTTTTTTTAAATCAGATAAGTTAAACCTTCCATTAAGGACCTTTTAATAAGCGACCACATTGGGGAAATCAAAACTGGCTTGAACTAATTCAGGCTTCAATCATAAGAGACCAGGAGTATTCCTTTTTGAAGCGGTCTCTCCTGGGAGGTTCTACTTAACTGAAATTCAATAGTATTAGGTAGTATAAATATACATAGCCATATGCGAGTCATTAGCACACCATCTTTTTATTTACAAATATATAAATTATCATTGATTTAAACCTCCTATATATTAATTAAACAAATGCTACAGATTTCTGGAGATGAGTGTCGGAACGGAAATATCTTTATTTACGGGGCTGCTAACCAGGATCAATGATTTTTGAGCCCCGAGGTAATAGCCTACAGCACCCGGTGTTCCCAGGTGGTCACCCTTCCAAGTACTGACCAGGCCCGACATTGCTTAACTTCAGTGATCGAACAAAGAAAAAAAAACTACCCCCGTCGGGACACGAAGAGATGAGTTTCTTTATTGAAAAAAGATGAAGGAACTCATCTCCAGAAACACGTAGCATTTGTTTAATTAATATATGCAATATTTGTAGCGTGAACATTAGAGAAATTTTCTAACTGCAATGATATAAATAGTGAGATGGCTTGGCTTATATCAGTGGCCGAATCTCCAAGAAGTTTCACCAGTTCAATGCACCAGTCTGTTTTAATATTGTGTTCCGATTTTATATCCGGCACCATGCAACCTTGCTGGCCACGTAAGAATTCGGCAAGTTCGTAGACACTCCATAGTAACACGTACCGTGTGTCGCCGGACATTATCTTGGCGAAAATTAAGCCTGACGTGATTTGAGAGGAACGGCAAAAAAAAAAATAAATAAACAGGTTGTAGAATGTCATCTGCGTACTGTTGTTCTATCAGGGTGCCAGGAATGACTACCAATGACGTCCTGCTATCAAATGGAATGACACCTCAGACCATAACGCCCTGTTGTGGACCTGTGCGGTGTTCGAAAGTAAGGCCAGGATCCACGTGCTGTCCAAGATGTCTTCAGACACGTTTGCGACGGTCTTCAGGACACAGTAAGAAACGAGGCTCGTCACTAAAGAGTTTATGTCCCCAGTCAGCGCAGTTCTTAGTTGATCGCTCCCGACACCACTGTAGTCAGACTTGTCAGTGTACGGGTGTGAGGGATAGGCATCGTAACGGTTGACGAGCTCTTATATTCCTCTCTCTCTGTCATCTGTTGGACAATTGTGTGCCGATCACACGTTGGATGGTAGATAACGTCAAATCCAGTGCTGCGACAGCCATTATGACAATCGCTCTGTCCTCCCGTTCTGTCTGGTCGACCGATGCCGTCCTGACGTTGTATTCTTCCGTTATTGACCAACTTAGACAACATCGTCTAATAGCTGCATCACTTCGCACAGATGTCGTGCGATTAGTCAATTTAGCCAATCAGGCTTTTTCAATCCAATGGCAAGACCTTTTTCAAACTCTGACATATGTTTATATTGAGCACGAATCTTTCGGCGAGGCCTCGATACAGTATAAATAGGCTCACTGCAAAAAGATAACTAATATTAATAAACGGAAATTAAAAAAAAACAGCTCGTGCCGTGCCGAATATTGAGTCTAGAATACTCGTGCTGGAAGCGCAGTTCAGATGCGCGGGAGCTCTTGCTTTGCATAAATCGATCACCAAATTTCAATCATTTTCATGTTTGGTCGAAAAGTCTTTGTATACGTATTTTCATGTAAATCGGACAACTCCTTTGATTCTTTGTTATAGAGTATATATAAAATTCACACACAGGCAATTTGTTCTACAAATCTAATATATTACCCATTTTTAAAATAAGCCACACGATATTCTTTGACGCATTTTTAAATATTTACAAAGCATTTAAATAACATTTTATACGATATTTCTATTAATTCCAATAACTCTATCAAAATATCATTGAGAATAAATAGCGTATATAAATGTTCTTTATTAAAGTTTTTATTTTTAAATAAATCTTTTTCTATTTTATATGAAAAGAGAACTGTTAAGATTTACACCATAAAGAATATAATACAAATATACCACCACCATGATTTTTATTGTTTCTAGGCTTACGCTTGCCCGCCAAATGATAAAATTTCTTTTGCAAACGTATTTCCACGGCATACGAATGCTATTTATTGAATAAAGGAAGGCAGAGTATTCGATTAGCGTGGGGAACCTACACCCCAATAAAAGGCAAATATTGGAGCAATAAAAAGTGCAAGTTGGTTGCCTAAGGCAGTCCAGTAGTATTTAGACCAATCGAGAGATAGAGCCATTTTTATTCTATCTTCTGCTTTGTCCTCAACTCCCAAACTTGGGAAAATTAATAAAAATGGAAACACCAAAAATATCCCAAGTTGTTCCAAGTTATTTAGAAATCTGTGTGGATTTTTTTATTAGTTTATTATATTGGTATAGTCCTTTTGTGGAACTTTTTTTTTCTTTTTTGGAAAAGATTTCGAAGTGGTTTAATGGCTGCTTTTACTTTTTATTTCGAAAAAGTTGTTAGTGTGTACTTAATTATAACTTGTGTTGCGTTTAATATAGGTTTTCTCTATTAAATATATTTTTATATAGATTGTGTGTTATCGCATTAAATAGATGATTTAGTAATTATTCCAAATTTCGGTGTATTATACATAACTGTGTGTATCTGTATTCAACAAATAAATCTATCCGTGTATTAAATATTCCTGATGATATTTCATATTTGCACTTTTGTCAAATTATATTGACAAATATTCGCACTCTTATCTTATCCTATTTCTTTAGTGCGAAGAACGTTGTTTTATCAGATAAGTAAACCGATCTCTCCAGCATTCTAATTGGACAAATGTGGCCATGTTTGTATATAAAGGGGGTTGAAGGGAATGCGTGGGAGCATAGTGATTTAAAATCTTGTGCAGAGACACTTATAGTGCTCTCTTCGTATTTTTTTTTTTTTTTCGTGCTTGGTGTTCTCTACGCATCCCCTGAGTGACCCCGGTCCGATCCCTACATAAGCAGAAATAAAAGATAAGTACTTTTATTTTTATTTAACTAATTGTGAATTATTATTTTTTTTTTTTGTGTGTGTTATACTTTTGCGTGTACGGTTTTATTGTGTTCAAGTTACTCTTACGGTAGGCCCCCGTATATTGCAATTTTGTGTGTTAACCCGTAAATAATAACTTTTGTCATTGGCGAGCCTGCCAGGATAGTTTCTTGGCCTATATTCCCGTAATTTTGGCCTTGAGTTTTTTTTTATTATCTTTTATATAATTAATTATTGTGTGTAATTTTTGTCTTTCTTACTGTTATTATGGATAGTAACTATTCTATCAAACTTTCTACGTTCAATGGAGTGGGGCTAAAAGCTTTCATCAGGGAAGTAGAGCTGAAAGCTAGCATAGGTAAATGGAATAAGGAAGTTAAAGCACTGCTTATGTTCGAGGCTTTGTCGCCTAGAGTTCGGGCTAGCATAGAAGAGATGGGCATAAAAAATGACAGTAGTGTAGAGAGCATTATAGAGAAATTAGGCATTTTATTTCCTGAAAAAACGCGCGGATTTAGGGAATGTTTAAAAGAATTAGAGGGTCTTAAGCAACGTGTAGGAGAAACTCCTAATGTGTTTAGAGAAAGATTCATGGCCACTAGGAGAGATATTGATTTCGATCTGGACAGCAGTTTAGTGTTCGATATTTTCGTAGACAATGTTCTTGATAAGTATAAGGAACCTGTTGTCCGTAGTGGGGTCAGCTGTATTGACGAGGCAGTTAGAATTATGGCCATGGAGGATGGTGTAGAGAACCGCTGCCACTTTAAGCAACGGGCATGTGCGGCGGACATAGAGGAGGTTAGCAGTCTGAAGGGAAGGTTAGATACGCTCAATGCTGTAGTAAGCAAGACAAAGCACGAGTCAGAGAAGTGCATTAACGACCTTAAGGAGGAAATAGAAAGGCTGACTAAACTGCTTAGCGAGAGTAAGCCGGGTTCTTCTAAAAATGGCGGTAGGCATAAATTAACATGTTTCCGCTGTGGGAAGATGGGGCATATTGCCAGGTTTTGCAAGGAGAAAGGAGCTTTAAACTACTAAACTCGGGCAAAACGGCCAGTGCTTGCTCGAGTTGGCAGAAGTCAGCCACTGGTATTCGACCAATTGCTAAGATTGTTAATGTTCGTTCTAACCGGGATCCTGTTGGAACTCTGCCTATTGTTAGAGTATCAATAAACGGCAATACTTGGCACCTGTTATACGATACAGGAAGCCAAGTTAGCATAATGGATTCAGAAAGGTGTAATGTTCTGAATGAGGACTGGGACGAAGCTATTAACAATCTTAAAATTGTGTCAGTTACAGGCCACGTCCAGACATTGACAAAGGTAAAAACCTGTAGGGTAAATACAGATAAGGGTATCGAACTAGGAGACATAAGTTTCTGGTTAATGCCACTTGAAGATAAGCGCTACGACGGTATTCTTGGTATAAAGGAGATAAGGAGATTAAACATTTCTTTGCCACCTGTGTGGGAGGAATGCAATGTAATGTCTGCGGCGACTGAAGACTGGCAACTGGTAGATATTGGCCAAGTTAATGGCAAACATCAGCAGCTTGTCCGCGACATACTGCAACAAAGATCAGATATGTTCGTGGAAAATGTCGCAGCGTTAAAAGCAGCTAAGGTTCCGCCGATAAAAATTGACGTTGACATAAATGACGTTACTTTTAGGCGGCAGTATCCTATTCCCTATAGTTTGTTAGAGCCGTACAAGGTACTTTTAGACAAGTTCTTAGAGAGCGGTATCATAAAAAGATCCAGATCTGATTGGAACAGTCCAGTACATCTTGTCAAGAAGCCTGACGGTTCCTTGAGATTCGTGCTGGACCTTAGACAGGTCAACGATAAATTAAGGAATCAAGATTATCCCATGATCCGGATAGACACCGCCATGGCAGCTGTGGGAGGTGCTAAATATTTTAGTACCTTGGATCTAGCCAGTGGGTATTATCAGCTGAAGCTGGATAGTAACGTAACGAAATGCTTCGCTTTCCAAACCCCTTTCGGAAAATTTGAGATGTCGAGACTTCCTCAGGGCTGTAAGATATCTTCGAATGTATTTCAGAGAGAAATGCATCGTATCCTAAGCGGCCTATTGGGCAAGAATTGCCAATGTTTTATTGACGACGTTCTGATATACTCGGAGTCGTTGGAGCAGCATCTGGCTGACTTAACTGAGGTGTTGGACAGGCTTAGAAAATATGGGCTTCAAGTGAGGCCGAGCAAATGCCAGCTCTTTCAGGAAGAAGTGACCTTCTTGGGACACAGAGTGGACAAGGATGGCATTCATCCTAAGGAGAACAACATCGAAAAGATTAAAAACATGAGTCCTCCTAAAACTGTATCAGGTGTCAGACGCTTTCTTGGAGCTGTTGGTTTCTATAGGAAATTCATTGCTGGTTTCTCTGAAATAGCGGCCCCTTTATATGAGTTGACTAAGAAGGGCACCAGGTATGAGTGGAACGAGGCAGCGCAGCGTGCGTATGACAAGCTAAAGACTTGTCTTAGCTCTGCACCCATCCTAATTCATCCTGACTACAGGGAAAAGTTCCTAATATTCACTGATGCTAGCGACATAGGATGTGGCGGTATGTTATCACAGTTGAAGAACGGCACTCCGCAGCCTATTAGTTTCTACAGCCATAAGTTCAGAGGTGCCGAGTTAAACTACAGCACCATAGAAAAGGAGTGCTTGGCTATTATTATGGCAATTGAACAGTTTGACTACTACATCTATGGTCAGCAGGTGGAGATATACTGTGATCACAAACCATTGCAATATCTTAAGTCACTAGAGAATAAAAATCGTAGGCTCATGAAATGGGCCTTGATGCTACAGGACAGGGAATTAACATTTTTCCATGTAAAAGGGAAGGAGAATGCGATGGCTGACTGGCTGTCCCGCGACACCTATAATACTGAGGTTGCTGTAGTCGATGTCTATGGAGGGGTGACTACCATTCCCAACTATGAGAAGTCCATGATGAACTGCCCTGTATGGAAAAACATCTACAAGGGGGCTCTGAGCACTGATAGTGAGGTAGAAGAGGGTGATGGCACGTATTTTATAAGCAAGTCCACCCGAT
Source organism: Cordylochernes scorpioides (assembly GCA_030710605.1). NCBI lineage: Eukaryota > Metazoa > Arthropoda > Arachnida > Pseudoscorpiones > Chernetidae > Cordylochernes > Cordylochernes scorpioides. The sequence goes on from CP092868.1 coordinate 84,829,420, forward strand.
ATCTCGTCAAGGTCAGTCCAGACAGTAGACCCACTCGTAAGGGAAGGATGGTGAAGCAAATCGTAATACCTCCAGTTCTCCGCGATACCATTCTGGAAAGGTGCCATGACAGTCCCATAGGAGGGCACCTCTCAGTAGAGAAAACACTCTACGCGGTCTTAAGCCATTACTATTGGAAGGGGGCCATGTCTGATGTACGTAGGTACGTGAAGACATGCCCAGTGTGTGCCGAGAACAATGGTAGGCTTAAGAAAGCTCCTAATATGCCCATTCAACCCGCTAACTACCCTTTCGAAAGGTTATGCGTAGACTTCGTGGGTCCTCTTACCTTGTCTAGGAACAGGAATAGATACCTGCTCGTGTTCATTGATGCTTTCACCAGGTACGCTGAGGTTATCCCCGTCAGGGATTGTACCGCAGAGACTGCTGGGCTCGAGTTTGTCAATAAGATAGTGAACAGATATGGAACGTGCAAAGAAATTTTATCTGACCGTGGAGCTGCATTCGAGTCTGACCTTTTCAGAGAGATATGTAAATTATATAGTATTAAAAAGTTATCCACAACTTCTTATCGTCCTACCTGCAACTCGATTGTTGAAAGAGTTAATGGCACCATTTGTTCCATTCTACGTCACTATGCCAATAGCAGGAATTGGGAAGACAACCTCGGTGCGGCGGTTGCTGCGTACAATAACGCCGTGCACTCAGCGTTAGGTGAGAGCCCACACTACATGCTCTTTGGTTACGATGCAGTCAATCATGAAGTTAGCGATAAAGATGTGAGCGAATTCAGAAAGCCATCCTTGGCGGAGAGATTGAAGGAAATGCAAGATGCCAGGGAAACTGTTAGGAAATTCCTGTCTGAAAACTATGATAAACGAGTCAAGAAGTATAAAACGCAGACTGTGAGAACCTTTGAGACGGGGGATTTGGTATTGTTGGCTGTTCCTAAGGGCAAGGGGTCCTCTAAATTCTCCGCAAAATTCTATGGACCTTTCCGTGTGGTAGCTAAGGTGTCTGAAGTAAATTTCAGAGTGCGCGGAGTCAATTTGCACGATGAACAAGTTGTGCATATTGACAGGATGAAGGCATTCAGGGGCATGCGTCATAGAAAGCCCACAGCTGCTAAACGCGAGTGCTATCCTCGGAGAAGGATGATTCCTTTGGCTCGGGAAGGTGGGAGTGCCTGTCGTATCTCTCCCCGCCAAGAGATGTCCCCACCACCGTTAGAGACCAAGACTGTTCCCGACCAGGAGAAAGGAGATTCTCATGACGAACCTACAGTGGTCGATGGGGCGTTCGACAGGGCACATTTCAGCCCTTATTTTCTGAGACCAAATCCTCGCCCTGCCGATCCCAGATGAGAGCTTATTAGTCCCCCATTAAACTCTGTCTATTAAAGCATATTATATATGTGTGTGCTTGGTAATCACTCATGGTAACTCACGTAGTTTGCGCAGATCTTTGGTTATTTGCTTTTTTTGGGAGGAACAAGATGGAAGGCACCTGTATGGAACGACCTGGATGCATACTTCTCCTCTCTTTAGTTTTTTTTTTTATCTTTATAACATGGCTCCCGTGAGCTTTTCCCTCCCGAATAGCGGGAGGTTTTCCTTACGGGACAATAAGAATGTTTGGTAGATTGGTTAGTTTTTTTTTTTTTTGGAAAGAGACCTTTTGTCAAATTATATTGACAAATATTCGCACTCTTATCTTATCCTATTTCTTTAGTGCGAAGAACGTTGTTTTATCAGATAAGTAAACCGATCTCTCCAGCATTCTAATTGGACGAATGTGGCCATGTTTGTATATAAAGGGGGTTGAAGGGAATGCGTGGGAGCATTGTGATTTAAAATCTTGTGCAGAGACACTTATAGTGCTCTCTTCGTATTTTTTTTTTTTCGTGCTTGGTGTTCTCTACGCATCCCCTGAGTGACCCCGGTCCGATCCCTACATAAGCAGAAATAAAAGATAAGTACTTTTATTTTTATTTAACTAATTGTGAATTATTATTATTATTTTTTTTTTTGTGTGTGTTATACTTTTGCGTGTACGGTTTTATTGTGTTCAAGTTACTCTTACGGTAGGCCCCCGTATATTGCAATTTTGTGTGTTAACCCGTAAATAATAACTTTTGTCACTTTAATAAATAAAATTTACATATTTTGGTACATTTCTGTTTACTATTATAGAAATTGTTAAAACTACCTCTTTACATACCTTACAGAGATGATATAAATATAATATTAGATGGTTTAGCTCATCAGTGGTGAAACATTTAAGTGTTTTCGCCAAATATTCTTCAGTCATTGTGATTGATTTGTATAGAGAGTGTGTAAGTTCATTGGAAGACCTATCGTGGTTATTTAAGGAATTTATCGATATTTAAAATTATATACACTCATGGACAAAACTTAAGGAAGTTATACCTTTTACAATATGTATCTGGATTCAGACAATGACTCTGAAAGATATTTGATACACAGTGACCTTTATTGAAGACACGAGATAACCAAGTGTGAATGAAACGACCTTTGTCTCCTTAAACGACAGTCATGAATATATTAAAAAAAACAGAAGACATCAAAGACATTTAACTTCTTTAAGTATTGTCCCTGAGTATATATAAATGATGGAATATATTTATATATATAACTATTTTAGACTTCTACTGAAGTATAAACTGATGAACTCTACGTATATAGAGACTGAATTAACATTTCTATACGTAGGAGGGGTTCTCACTAGACCCCACAAATGTGCAACTATCTACAGAGCTCACGTACGTTGCTATGTAAAATCAAATAAGAAAAATAACATGCTTAAAACACACTCACAGTTATTGTGCATACATTTGACACCAAAATACATTTACCTGGTTCGTTTGGAAAATTAATATTTTTTAAAATTGAATTATAATATTTCAAATAGGTCTATAAGTTTGTGCTTAATCCCCGCTGTTTATCAAAACATCTGCCAAAGAGGTCTTTAGCTTGCAAAGTGTCGAGGCCAAATACGTATGAAGAATAAATCACAAAATTTTAAACCTTAAGATTCCGTATTAATATACATCTGGGTTAAGATATTTCAAGCCAAAAGGGGTTTCTTCACAGCTCCAACACAATAGAATTAACTATTTCATTGTATTAAGGCGGTGAAGAAAGGTTTTTGACGTGAAAGCTCTTAGCTCAGATGTATTGTAATCTTAAACCTTATAATTTGAATTTTGTGTTTTAAACATCATAGTAATTTAGGCCCACTTTAGGTATGAAGAGTAAGGCATTGTGTTTTAAGCATTTTGTTGGAATTATATTGCCTCATCTTTGTTATATATTCCTCTGGAGTGACACACATGTACACACCTCTCAGGGCTGATTCGACTTTTAATTGAACACAAGGCATCATCGCGCTATCTGTATACCAATTTGGAACCATTTAACGTCTTTTTCAGATAAAATGACTTCTCCTACTGTTTTTACAGCGATGGAAAAATAATGAGAAACTTAGCAGTGTTACACTATTCCAGAGCGGGTTAGCCTGTTTAATTGTGCTGGATATATTCCAATGTAATATTAGAGCGGTAGAGTTACAAGACTGACAAACCGCTGGGAATACTGGCCATTGATGAACCAAGTCCTCATATATTTTCCATCGCAGTAAGAACAATAGGAAGTCAATTTAATTGAAAAAATTCTCGCTAAATAGTTTTCTTTCTTGTATATTTAAATGCCTGAACTACTAATGTGTAAGAATTATCAATTTGTTTGAAGGGTACACTTAACATTTTAAAATTATTGTAGCAATTCAGGATTATTAGAAAGATTTTATATTGAAGAACTTGCTCGAAAGGTCCTTTATGACATGCAGGTTATACGTATGGGTGTACATAGGGCGGGAAATTGGCCGTCATATTGAGGCTATCCACGCAGGAAGGCTTGCAGGAGACACATACCGGCTAATGGAAGATACTAATATGCCGAATGAAGAATGGAGGAAGGGAAATTTGCCTCCGATTAGAGGAATTAATCAGCGGACCTTAATGGGATGGGCTGGTCACACGGCTTCATTAGATTCTCTAATGGTGGATAATGATCTGTCCGGAGATTGGTGACCAGCCCGGTGTCTTCTCTGGTGGTCTCAGGGTCTTCTCTAGCCGTCTCCGTGTCTTTACTGGTCGTCCAAGGGTCTTCTCTAGCCGTCTCCGTGTCTTCACTGGTCGTCCCAGGGTCTTATCTAGCCGTCTCCGTGTCTTCTCTGGTCTTCTCGGTGTCTTCTCTGGTCTTCTCGGTGTCTTTACTGGTCGTCCAAGGGTCTTCTCTAGCCGTCTCCGTGTCTTCACTGGTCGTCCCAGGGTCTTCTCTAGTCGTCTCCGTGTCTTCTCTGGTCGTCTCTTCTCTAGTCGTCTCCGTGTCTTCTCTGGTCGTCTCCGTGTCTTCTCTGGTCTTCTCTGATCGTCCCAGGGTCTTATTTAGCCGTCTCCGTGTCTTCTCTGGTCTTCTCGGTGTCTTCTCTGGTCTGCTCCTTGTCTTCTCTGGTCTTCTTGCTGTCTTCTCTGCCGTCGCGGTATCTTCTCTGGTCGTCTCGGTGTCTTCTCTGGTCGCCTTAGTAACTCAGTGTCTTCTTTGGTCGCCTCAATATTCTCTGGTCGCCCTGGTATCTTCTCTGGTGAACTCGATAACTCTGGTTGTCTCGGTGACATCTCTGGTTGCTTCAGTGTCTTATCTGGTCGTCCCGATGTCTTATCTGGTCGTCCCGGTGTCTTCTCTGGTGAACTCGATATCTCTGGTTGTCTCGGCGTCTTCTCTGGTTTCCTCAGTGTCTTATCTGGTCGCCTCAGTGTCTTATCTGGCCGTCCCGGTGTCTTATCTGGTCGTCTCAGTGTCTTATCTGGTCGCCTCAGTGTCTTATCTGGTCGCCTCAGTGTCTTATCTGGTCGTCTCAGTGTCTTATCTGGTTGCTTTAGTGTCTTATCTGGTCGTCCCGATGTCTTATCTGGTCGTCCCGGTGTCTTCTCTGGTGAACTCGATATCTCTGGTTGTCTCGGCGTCTTCTCTGGTTTCCTCAGTGTCTTATCTGGTCGCCTCAGTGTCTTATCTGGCCGTCCCGGTGTCTTATCTGGTCGCCTCGGTGTCTTATCTGGTCGCCTCAGTGTCTTATCTGGTCGTCTCAGTGTCTTATCTGGTCGCCTCAGTGTCTTATCTGGTCGCCTCAGTGTCTTATCTGGTCGTCTCAGTATCTTATCTGGTCGTCTCGGTGTCTTATCTGTTCGCCTCAGTGTCTTATCTGGTCGTCTCAGTGTCTTATCTGGTCGCCTCAGTGTCTTATCTGGTCGCCTCAGTGTCTTATCTGGTCGCCTCAGTGTCTTATCTGGTCGCCCCGGTATATTCTCTGGTTGTCCCGGTGTCTTCTCTGCTCGCCTCAATGTCTTATCTATTCGTCTCGATTGTCTTCACTGGTCTACTCCGTATCTTCTCTTGTCTACCCCGTGTCTTTTCTTGTCGACCCCGTGTATCGTGGACTCAGTGTCTTTTCTTGTTGACCATAGGTCTTCTCTTGTCGACTCCGTGTATATACTTGTCGACTCCGTGTATATACTTGTCGACTCCGTGTCTTTTCTTGTCGACTTCATGTCTTGTTGACCCCATGTCATTTCCTGTTGACTCTGTGTCTTCTTTATTCGTCACGGTTGTCTTCATTGGTCGTTTATTTGCGTCTTGTTAAACTTTTCAATATCTATCTCCGTCCTAATATTTCATCCAAAATAAGCGGATGTAGTAAAGTAAAGAAATACGCAGCGGGTCGCCGCACAAAGACACGGAGGATGATGGTAATTAAGAGATCAAACCACCTTATTAAACCCCTGATTCAATATTCGGAGGCCAATAATGTGGCTTTATTAACCCATGGATAAAAGTTTGGCTTATTTATTTATTCATAGACATCCCTTTATTGATTAAAATATTCGCGTGGCAATAGCTGGCCATCTACTTTTATTTATTTGGAGACTTCATATAGGCGCAGCTAATGTGTTTACCAGGATTCTAAGCAAATAAACCTATTTATTTACATATGTGTGTGCATGTTAACGTGTATATTCTTACAATTTACAGCTTAGCACTGCCTTGCACTACGCTAATAAGGAGCAAACGTTGTAGACCTCTTCCGATTTCTATCAGGAACGGCAGTTATTTGTCAAAATTCAAGATTCAGCTGACATATCTATATACCTCTATAAGATTGTGAACATCGTAGAACTTATAGGTATATGATATTTGCCATGATCTATAAGAGAAGGATTAGGCTCTGTATGAAAGATCATTTTATAAATATATAAAATGAGGTTGTCCTCAAAAGTTCGTGTTTTTCATAAAATGTTGTTTTTCTTATTACTTGACGAATAATATTATTACTTGGCGAATAATATTATTACGGCAAATGCATAATAATACATAATACAATACTTTATACATAATACAAACACATTATACATAACGGCGAATAATATTGGTATTTCAATTTTTTTGCAAGTGTTTACGAACTTTTGGGACAACCTTTTACAACAACGACTTTTATTAAGACTTCAAATAAATTACGTCAGGTGGTTGGTGGAGGAGAAGGTATACATCGAAGTATTTTTCAATGAATAATTTATATACACAATGAATAATATACATACGAGGTGTGTTCAAAAGGTATCGCGACTTTTGAATTTTCGCGGGTTACGTATATTCGAATTTCGATCTTTTTGTGGCTTTATGTTGGTACTCATGTCTCTCACTTATGCCGACAAGCTCGGCCATTTTGAATGTTCACTTAATTGTTGACAGCTGCTTTGCTTGCAGGTGTTTTGGATCGTCTTCGATATTTACCTATTAAAAAAAATTTTATCAAAGAACCTGTATCAAATTTTGTGTGAAAAACGAAATTAAGTGCGCGGATGCATTCCGAATGTTGACTGTGGCATACGGAGAAGCTACCTTGGACCGAAGCAACGTTTATCGGTGGTACAAAATGTTCTCAGAAGGCCGAGAAGATGTGAACGACGAAGAGCGTGCCGGACGCCCGAGCACTTCAACAACAGACGAAAAAATTAATGAAGTGGAGAAAATGATATTGGCCAATCGTTGAATCACCGTTAGAGAAGTTGCTGAGGACCTAAACATATCGATTGGCTCGTGTCATTCGATTTTTATCAATGATTTGGGCATGAGACGGGTCGCCGCGAAATTCGTACCAAAATTGCTCAATTGCGATCAAAAACAGCATTGCATGAACATTGCTAATGAGATGTTGGACTCTGTCCGCGACGACCCAAATTTTCTCCAGAGGGTCATAACTGGTGACGAAGCGTGGGTTTATGGTTATGACGTGGAAAACAAAGCTCAATTATCTCATTGGAATCTGCTGCACGAACCAAGACCGAAAAAAGCGCGCCAAGTTCGGTCGAATGTGAATGTTTTGCTGACAGTTTTCTTCGATTGCAGGGGCGTGGTGCATCATGAGTTCTTGCCACAGGGTAGAACGGTCAATAAGGAATATTACCTGCAAGTTATGCGCAATTTGCGAGAAGCAATCCGCCAGAAACGGCCGGATTTGTGGAAGAACAAAAATTGGCTTTTGCACCACGATAACGCCCCTGCTCACACATCGTTGCTTGTGCGCGACTTTTTGGCCAAAAACAACACACTAATGATGCCGCAGTCACCGTATTCCCCATATCTGGCCCCCTGTGACTTTTTCTTGTTCCCTAAACTGAAGAGGCCCATTAAAGGACGGCGTTACGCTACGCTTGACGAGATAAAGACAGCATTGAAGGAGGAGCTGAAAAAGATTTTTTTTAAATATTTTTTGAAGTGCTTCGAAGATAGGAAAAACCGTTGGCACAAGTGTATAATATCTCATGGGGATTACTTTGAAGGGGACAAAATAGGTATTCATGAATAAATAAATAATTTTTGAAGAAATACAAAAGTCGCGATACCTTTTGAACATACCTCGTATATGTTGTAAATGAGTGGAGCCGACAACGTCACAGTGGGCTCCTCATCCAACATGCAGTCAGGGCCGGAAGTGGAGGCGCACTAGCCTGAAGACAAATGAAGACCACACACATATAGGAACATGGTTACCTCAGTTTAGGGGTGGTTCCCGGGAAGGGTGAGACTAAGGCGGAGCCCCTGGGACAGCTCTGGTCAATCGGTCAGCATGGTATCTAGCTTACCCTGCTGTTCTTTCTGTCTCTCTGGGCTCAATGTAATCCAGCTTATATCATAATGGTGACGTCAGAGGGGGAGGACGTCCAATCAGGGACTGCCACGACCAATGTTATAAATTTCTCTTGTTTATATTATCCTTCCTGGATCACATACCGTCCCTTTCTCTCCTGGGTATCCGTTTTATTGACGCCATTTTGTAGTTACAAATGCGTTTTCTGTTTCTATATACAACATATTCATCCTATCATACTTCATCCTTAAAGTTAGAAATAATCGTTATTTCTCTTTAAAAATATATTTCGATTTTTGTTTAAAAGAAACATTCGCGGTATAATTGCAATTTTCGTTTTACAATCATCAGCCGCGTTATATTGTATTTTAAACATATAACATATAAAAAACAACATATATATATATATATTAGGGCCATTTAAATTAAAACAATATTGTAGCAAAGTATTTATTATTTTATTAACCGAGTATCATTTTTTTATGTTTATATTTTGCTACTCTGTAAACTTCCCTCATTGCTTATCTTTTGTTTATCATTCATAGTTTGTTCTTGTTTTAAATAAACTACTGGGTCATCCCCTAATTTTCCACGTGGCATTATTTTTGTTTCTATATTAATTTAATAGAAAATTATAAATATTTTTTTCGACTTAGTTCACTTGCACATTGGCCATTTTCAAGAAATACATGTGTGCATCAACATAAGCATATTTTGGGAGTCAATTTAAGTATCTATGCACTGCTTCGTCCATTTCATCAACATTGCTGGCCATTCAAATATATTGTGAAGAATTCAATCAAATAACAATCACTAGGTCAGGGGAGTAAGAATGACATACCTCAAGGTGAATGTTCTGTAGAACGTCACTTGGACTGAGAGCAAATGCGGACTGTTACACACTTCTTTTATAGTTCTATATGATTGTGGAAATCGAAAAATTTCGAGTTCTACGGAGTTTTCAATAATCACAAATGAAACCCCGCGTTTATTGTAGTTCCCAGTTTAGTAAAATTCTGAAGGATAATTCCATTTTGGTTCTAAGATATAGTAAGTATGACCTTGCCTTTTGAAACAAATGTCCTTGTTTGTTTCGATCTCTATGAATCAAGATGATGTGATTCCATCGATGCTTGTTTTCCATCAGTATTAAAATCTTGACTTCATTATACGTGTTCCTATTCTATTTTACAAAATACCTCTTCTTCTATATTAATGATTCCTATTGTCGCGTGTTTACCCTACCGGTTCTTCGCGACGATTCGCTTCTTCCCTTCGTGGTTCACCTACTTAGGCTCCCGTTGCTCTTTCCTGCGGCTTTTCCCCGCAGGCCACCCAAAGACGTCCTGAGTTCCACCTTTGCAGTGGAAACTCCCTTCCTCTGGCAGTATCTCTCGGCCTTACCACTGGTGGGGGGACACGAGAGACTTACCAGAAGAGTAGTAGCAGCAGCAGCCTGGCGATGATGACAATGGCGAGAGTAACGACAGGAGGCGGCACGGAGACTTGAAGAACTTCTTTTATTGTCATCTATTACTAAACATTACATCTAAATAAAATAACAGACAATGTGTATTTACATGACCCTACATCCTGGGGCCAACACAAAAGCGTATTTACAGCCAACCTCACCAGGAAACGGGACCACAGCAGTTGGCGACTCCCACATCAGCCAGCAAGGGAATCCGGCGAAAGCACCATCTATTGGCGGAGGTTGCAACCGTTTAGAGGCCTTACACGTAACAATATGTTTGTGTGTGTGTATTTAGATTTCTTTATATCCATAGTCAGATAGCGTCGGATCCATTTTGGTCAAACATTATTAAATCATTTCTATGGGTGTTTGCGATTTTCTTCCACGAGCTCCAGATAAACTCCGGCCGTGGTGGGTGTAACGTTTCGATGTGCCTGGGCCAGGTGGATTCCAACATTACCATTATCAAATTTTAAACCCATAAACAATAAGATCCACAGACTAACTGACCTACTGTTGGTAGGTTTTACTTTGACAGAGGGAATTAATCTGATCTTTGTGCAAAATTCCTGATGTGCGACTCTAAATTGTAAGCACAAACTTGTATCAAACCTAATTCAAAATGTGGAATGTTTTATTATTTTCTAAATAACTAAACATGAGCGTGAATTTTCAAATAACAAATATACTACACTACACTGATAAGCACAAAGACAATTATCAGGGTTTTATTTTCGTTCGAATTACCTTTTTTAAAAAATATTCTTTATTTCAACACAAAAAATGCGATATTCCCGCTAGGAATATAAAATAGATACCTAAATATCAACGTGTTATATATTCACAATTGTGTACTTATACTTTCCCATTATTCTAGAATCTTCAATCAAAATTGAAGTGTATCTGTTTATCTAGAGAGTTACAAAAGAATTATCTTTCGGAAATTCCTCCAGCTTGCTAGATGGCATTGTAATTTTAAACTCATAAATAAACGTATGTTCCAATTCTCCTTATTTATGAATTATGCTTATACTTTCGCACTTATTCTAGAATCTTCAATTAAAATGGTGTTGTGTAAACTGAGAGGCAAATTCAGGTCTCCAGCTGAACGAGAGGGTTTATTCGGTAGTCAGCCAAGGTAGGTGTAAGTCTTGCGGTCCTCAGAAGTCCTGGCGATGTAGTCCCGCTCGATGAGACCCTCGATCCTGCGCTTGATGACCACGGGACTGGGCGAGAACCTGACGCTCAGTTGTTCCGTCACCTCTGCCACGAGCTGGTTGTGTTGCATGCGCTTACGTGTCTTGAGAGCGCGCACGATGGCCCCCTCCACCTCGAATTTGCGGACGTCCTCCACACGCGGCTCGGGCTCACTGTCGCTCGACTGGCGCACACGCACACGCGACTGCCGTGCGCTGAAGGACTCGTTCACCGTGAAATAGTGGTAGGCTTCGATGCCCATGGATCTCGGATGTTTGCAAAGAATAGGCTGCGAGTCGGCGGCGAGCGACTGTAGCGTTCTCTTCAGCTCGCGCTCGGGTAGAGCAGTGTCCTTGCAGATATCCTCGTAGCTCGCCCGCTCCAGCACGTTGAATACCAATAAGACGCACATCTGGAGCGTGGAGACCTGCAGGATGTGCTGTGTACTTTTGAAGCCATGCATCATCGAGGATTTGCCGCCTTCGAGCTCGGCATCATCCCGCCGTAGAGGGAAGAAGACGGCCTTGAGATCGGCATGTCCCAGATGAGGCTGCAGAACGAGTTGACGGCCACCGTGTTTAGCCAAGTAAAATCTGCGAAAGGCCTCGAACAGGCTGCGAGGTCTCACGGGTAGGTTGCATTTGAGAGGAGAGGCGTGTGAAGGCCACAGTCCAGACGTAAGCACCCGCATGTTGAAGTCGATATTGTGGAAATCCAACTTGGACGAGTAGCTGTGGCCCTTGAACTCTTCCGTGAGAGCCTTGGAAGCCTGCAGGTCCTTAAACATTCCTTCCAGCTTGGAGCCGAGTCCATAGCCACATACAGGCTTGAGCTTTAGCGCCATGTTCTTCTCTATTTCCTCTGAGCCGCTGGTAAGCAGTCGGCGGGTGAGATGCAGCTTGTAGTATCGCTCGAAGACATCTTTCTCCTGTAGGAAGCGAAAGAACTCTAGAGTCTTGTCCAGAACTCTATCAGCTACCTGCTCCCACCTCCTTGGCCGCTTCTTGAGCTTGGCGTCTATGAAAAGCGACAGGTACTCCGCACTCCTCGGGTTGAGGTTGAGCAGGTATTCAAAGTCTGCGTCGATCTTCTGTTGGAAGACGCTGTCGGAGGCGAAAGAGAGGTTGACTAACTCGTCAAAGTGGTCTTTTAGGTCGATTAGGTTTTGCACGAAGGTAATGGGGTTTGTTTTCCTACCGTGTTCTTCAGTCACCAGGACTCTGCCTCGTGCCCTTAGGAAGGAGCTCACGCACAGGGCGATGGCCTGGGCGCCCTCGGACACCCGCCGGTACAGCTGGTACATGCGGCGCAGGTCGTCCATGCGACTAGCCTTGAGCATATGCTCGATGCCGCTGTCTTCCATCTCTAACACGGTCTTCACGTGCTTACTGATGAGCTCTTCTTCCACAACATGCAGCACGAGGGACTCGGTGTGCGCGTCGAAGCAGCGTTTGGCTCTCTCCACCTCCTCCGCCAGCCGTTTTTCGACTTTCTGGAGATAGGTGGAGGCGTCAACCTGAGCTAAGAGAGTTTGGCTCTCTAGACGGTAGAAGTCGGCGGTGCGCGTCAAGAACGGAGTCTCGAAATCTTCCTCGTAGACGGCTCGGGAGTTGACGCCGAGGGTTAGGAGCATGTGACAGGCTTTTCTGAGTGCCATGCGGTCGACCATCTCGCCGTTACGTTCTCTCGCGATCAGGTCCAGCATGGTGTGGTTCAGATGGCGACGGATGGCTCCGTGCCACACGACGTGGTCTCGGAACACTTCCAATCCCAAGTCATAAACGCTCTTCACGCCAGCGTTCTCCACGTGCACGCGATCCAGGTACATGAGCACGTCGCGCGCCATGCTCAGGCACGTCTGGTGGTCCCTCCACACCCCACATAACGTACCCAGGAAGTCGCCGTAGAGTGACGCTAGCACCCGGCCCCGAAGTCTTTTGACCGCATGTTCCTTTAGGACGTCTCGCAGCGTGTGGTAGAGCCGCTCGCCGTGCTTGCACAGTACCAGCGTGTAGGCGGTCCGGTAGAGAGACTCGAACTTGGATGTGCTCTTCACCTTGTTCTGGATCTCACGCAGGGCGATGCGCATCGTGCGCAAGCGTCCGAGCACGGCGGCCTCGTCCAGTACCATGGGCTCCCCGAAGTCGATACGTCGGACTGCAGACATCCTAGAGAACGTTGGGGTCGAGACATGAAGGTGACACGCGCTGGGTTCGAGATTACACCAGTGCCCCTCTGCACCTTTCTAACCTGGACATTCTTAGTCTTCCGAATCTTTCAATGTTTTTTGTTTCGGTTAATTTATTCGGAAAAATATTTTTCCGAAGTTTTCAAAAAAATTTCGGTATTTATCTATATAAATGATAAATTATTTTTTGTTCCAAAACCACAAAGCAACGATTGTTAGTTATATTAGGAAGCACTGGGAGGCGCTGATGACCATGTTCTATCTATCAGTACTGAACATACTACCTCCTCTTTCTTCTGACATCAATCATCTTGCAAGACGAAGTATCAAAGCTAATATGGAGTCTAAAAAATGACAAAGATTTTGTCTTTAAATTTGTGTTTTTAACATATCATTTATTATCATTTCCGAGTATATTTTACTAAAATATTCCAGGTTCTAATCTAGCGGGGATACCAGTTTCATACATTTCAAACTGATATATTTGTTTATTTATTCAAATTTCAATGAACTCGAGTTAAGAAACTTGATATTCTCTAGTTTTAGAAGTGTCTTCCAAGCCATTTAGAACATCAGTCTTGGTGTACTCTGAACGTCAGTAGCTCTCGTCAGTACAGAGTGGGGGTCACGTGACCGACGTAGTCGAATAAATAGGCTGTTCTCAATACCTTTTTAAAGGTTAAGCCAGAACATACATACCTAAAACGGCTAAATTTGCATACCCCCCCCCCCCCCCCCCCTCTCCCAAAAAAAAAAAAAATCGTGGATACCTCGGGCGTAAAGTATGTGATTCTTAAGGCTTATACACTACTGTAAACATCTCCTATCATATAGATATAGATGGAAATTTCTATCTATATTTTAACCATAGATTTGGTCTAGCTACTCTACTAGCTATACACCTTCGTTGGCAGATTGTAGAGATTTCATTTGATCCCTTGTGAATCTCATGAAATAAAGTCCGTCTTGGACTGAAGAAGGTCATTAGAACGAAACCATAGTGTCTCCAGGTGAACGGTTCTCAGTTTGCCAAAGTTTTTTTGTTGTGGTTTTGTCACCGACTAGAGTCCGCTAGTTTGCGGAGACGGTCGATAGATGGCGCTTAGTTTTAGCGTCTATTTTCCCGAGAAAGGCTACTTTTAATATATAACTACCCGAGTGACCGCCCCGGGTATACCTGAGGTGTCCGTGAAGACACATTGAGTAGTGGTTTAAAAATTTAAATGGGTTTATTCGGATTTCTTAGAAGAAGCATTTCAAGTAAAGTAAAATAGAAAATACTTTCATGCAAAAAAGGTATACACATTTGGGCAGATACAGATAAATGCTGGGTATCCAGAGTAGATCTCCGAAGAAATTTTCTACAGAGAAGTGATTCTGATTATACATAGACAGGCAGAGAGAAGTAATTAACAATGAATTAGAAACACGAAATTCTATCATTAGAAATTAATAAAATTCTAATAATGCGAACGCATTAATTTAAAAAAACAAAGTAATTTGGGAATGATAAATATATAAAGTAAAATTTGAAGCTATAATACAAGTGTATCGATACTATCTGAAAAATCCAGTGTAAAATCGTCTAATACTCTACAACACCTGAAATTATATTCTGGACCAGTTTCACAACCGAATCCTTTTCATAATGACTTGACGAATTGTTAAAGGAATCAAATGAATCTTTTGAGTGCAATCGATTTTTCTTTCTAATATGAAGCAGACGATAAGTGCCAGCCACCAAGTACTGGAATTCCACCTACGTCCCTCTACTGGAGTCAGCTGCAGGTGTGCTCTATTCCTATTGGCCCAGAGCTTCAACCGGATACACGTGACCGGAAGTGGTCGTCGTGATAGAGCTTCTCTCTCCTATTGCCCGGAAATCTCATCACAGAGTAGCGAAGAGCGTTTAATTGAGTGGTTTTGGGCCAATAAATATCATTTGCACTTTTATCTCTCCACACACGGTGCCATGGTGTATGCCTATGTTTAATTACGTAGTTAAATACACAGTACATATGCAAATACACTCATCGACCTAACATAAGAAGGTTGTACCTTTTATCATGCATATCGGGATTGAGACAATAACTCGGAAAGATATTACAGTGACCTTTATTGAAGACACACGAGATAACCAAGTGTGAACAAAATTGCCTCTTTCATCTCCAAAAAAAAAAAAAACGACATCAAAGTATAAAACTTCCATAAGTTTTGTCCATGAAAAAAGTCTTTCTATGTAATTGTCGAATATAAGATAACAGAGCGTACCATTTGTTTGTAATATTTTTAACCATCTAGCTCACGTTATTATTATTTCTTTATTTAAATCGAAATAAATAGCGTTCTGCCACTACTGTAAAGGAAACATTGGGATGGCCTGGCTCAGTGGTCCCCAGGCAGCTAGACCTTTTTCTTATTTGCACAAGGGACCGTTTGAAATAGGGCTTATTATATATATATAAAGGAAATAATGCAAAATTGTCTAAAGTATTAACTACATTTGGTTGGCGTGCTAACTCTTATATTACTTAGGTGGTTTTATTTGTGTGAATCATATAACCGATGCTATATATTTATTTTTTAAATTTTAATTTTCAACATAGAAATAATAAACACATCTGAATTTTTATGACAAGTTTGTAATTGAAAGAGCATGGCTGTATTAGAATCATTAAAACTTTCTTTTTATAACAAACTCTATAGGCGGTTAACAATAAAATAAAAATAAATTTCCCATTGATTCTTTCTATACCTATTCCTATTTATTTTGCATGGAAGAAGGTAGAAGGATGTGTAATGATTTAACAGGTTGTTGATGTCTAATTTAGATAATTCTGTGAAAGGATGACGCCACAGGTAGAGAAGGACCAATGAGAGGCGAGGTCTGGGTGAAACGTCACAATCCATCTTGTGACGTCAATTTCACCTCGGCCCGATGACAAATGGAAGTCAAACACAAATTAAAACTGGTCCCATTGTTTGCCCCGGGTTGCCAAATCCAATACACGTTTTTATCTGCGAGTTTTTTTTTATCTGTAATTTTTTTACCGAGTATTTATTTTTATCTTTGCTGCTTGTATTCAATATAAAGATATTGGGTTTGTTGCAATAGATACTCTATAGATACATCCGCTGATAGATAAGCCTTTTATTTACGATTAGGCATCATATGTGCAGAAGAAAAATGGTCCACAATAGAAGAAAATAATAATAAAAAATGAAATAAAAAATCTCATTAATAACTTCGCGTCCTCTAACTTGACAAATTGGAACAGAAAAAGAACCGGAAATGACGTCATCCTCATTTGTCAGCCGTAGTTTGGCCAATAGGAGAAGGCTTGTTGGCATTACCCTATTTACATATGGAAATTCTTTGATACGTTTATTTATTTCCTTCAAATATCGCGAAGCGCATTAATTCACTACATTAAGCTCTAAACTGTGTAGTGTTAAAAAAAACTACTGGCATTTATATCGATGTTAATTTTGAGGCGCCTCTTTAAAATGATAAAAAAAATGAATATTATACAAAAATATTACACATATAGACAGTAGAACCTCCCTGTAAAGGACACCTAATTACGGAGCCAAAGTGTTCTTTAGGGAGATGCGTCCTCTTACTGGAGAATTTCTAAATTGTAAAAATGGTAATTTTGTAAATGAAAACTGTCCTTTGTAGAGAGGTGTCCGCTAAAGGGAGGTTCTACTGTATTGATATTTGAAGAAGTTATCTTCACAACTATATGTATTGTAGTATCTTGTGCAATTATAAATAACCCAAATCATTTATTTATATTCCAAATTACGAGAGTAGCATTATCTAACATGAAAGACATCAAGTTCGATGGTGATAGATATCAGAACACAGAGTACATTTCACAGGGTATTCATTGATAAATCACATGTATTTAGCTCTTTTGGTTTTATATTGCCACGTGAAAAATTAGGAAAGACAAGAACAAACTATGAATGATAAACAATGAGGGAAGTTTCCAGAGTAGCAAAATATAAACATAAAAAATTATACTCTGTTAGAAAAATAATAAATACTTTGGTACAATATTTTAAATATTATCTCTAAATGTTATATTTCACGGTCCTGGGTGTTTGGTTTTAGGTCAACTTTTTAATTGCTCCATGCCTATATTATAGGGAAGACCAGAATAAGTATTCATTAAATTTGAAACTATTATAGACGCGTATGATTCTTTTAAAAATTAAACAATTTCAAGTGTAGAAATTGTATAATTTTTAAAAAGAATCATACGCGTCTATAATAGTTTCGAATTTTCATAACAGATGGTGCGCTAATGCATCATAAACATTAAATTAAAAATATACACATACTTGTATATAATTTCACACAAGAAGAAGTTGTTACACACTTTTCAGAATATAAAAAAAAAATCCATATATATTATTGCACCGTCCTGGGGCTCCATGTCAGTATTCGATGGTTCCATATCAAGATTATAAGTCAGACCAGAACGGGTAATCATAGAACAAATTTATTTTAACAAGGAAAGTATTTACCAAATTTTACAGATAGCTCAATCCCACCGAGATATATCTACAAACTATTTACAAATAAAATGCTGACTTACAATCATGATGATGACGTGGCATTGATGATGATTTGTAGAGTAGGCCACCACAGATTATTTATTCTGTGACAATAGTTTAAAAAATAAAGCGCTAGGTGAATGTATATATATATATATATGTATATAGCCAAAAGGTCCTAGTAAACTGAGAAAATTTATTTATTATAATAATAAAAAAACATATATTCATTTTCTTGAACCTTTTGTTATTCACCTAGGGAAACTATTATTTGGAAAAATATATATATTAAAAAGTTCAATGTTTCTTGCTTAATAAACCTACCATATGTACACTATAATACGGAATATACAGTAATGAAGTATATTCTCAAGTAACGCGGAAAACATTTCATGGCTTGACGGAGAAAAATAAACAAACTTTATTTGTATTATAGATGGAATTATAGACTCGTATTTCATTTTTGAATTAACGACCAATTTGAAAATTATTAAACTGGAGATGAAATATAGTTTGGAAGGCTTGGCTCATTAAAGATGCTTTAGTAATTTTAGTGTAAATATTTGTTAAATTTCTTAAATTACAGAAGCATATTTCCAGTTTCCCTAAACACTTCTATTAAACATACCCTTCAAATGCAGATTATATAAGCTAATTGTGGAATACAATAGTTGTAACGATCTGATGGATTAAATTGGTGAAATCGCTAAAAAGATTGAACATGATGATCTCAGCCTTCCAAATATTTTTCAAATTCAGTTCATTAATTATATAAATTCGATCTTTCTTTTTTCTTTTAAAGGGAAAACAGCGTTGAATAATTTAATTATCAATTCATATAGTGTGCTATTGTTTAAACATTATTGGGGTTGATATTAGAAAACAAATCTGTGAAATATGTTATGTTTTGACCAGGTATTTGTTTG
This sequence comes from Cordylochernes scorpioides, assembly GCA_030710605.1. Classification (NCBI taxonomy): domain Eukaryota; kingdom Metazoa; phylum Arthropoda; class Arachnida; order Pseudoscorpiones; family Chernetidae; genus Cordylochernes; species Cordylochernes scorpioides. The sequence goes on from CP092868.1 coordinate 84,847,997, forward strand.
TTTTTAAGAAGGGGGTAATGGCTTAAAGTAAAGGGTAAAACTTTTCTCGCATTTTTTGTTAGTTTGTTTAAACCTCTCTTTTTATTTGAATAATATTATGATTAAATTAATAAAGCTGCATTAATGTATAATTGAAAATTCCCTACAACAATTGATATTTTAAAAATAGCGAGGCAATGAAGGATAGAAAAGATAGAAAAAGCAGAGCTCTAGTAATATATACTATTTAAAACTATATAGTATTACCATCTGTAGACATATGGCAGCGATAGTAGTGGAAAACCGCAAAAAAGTATTCTACTTGGAAAGTTTTTTTTTTTTTTTTAAGAAATATTCTCACATTTTTCACTTTTTAAATTCACCGAATCGTGAATCAGACGTCAAAAAGTAAATCATCGTCTGGGTTTGATGCCCATATCGCCATTTTGTTGCGCGCCATCAATCTCGTCTGGTCCCGAATGAAATGCACTCTGTTCAAAATTTTTATTTATTTCTACTTATTTTTGTGGTTAGACGATCTAAACTGATATTAAATAAAGATTTCTATCTTTTATACTCACTTTCACAGCAGTCTATTTATTCTAAAAACCTTATAATATAATTATATTATCAAGCTTATATATATATTTTGTATTATCTATTTTATCTTTTTTTTTTTTAATTTTATCCTATAATTATATATTTAAATGAATTATTATATTATTTCTACTGTCATATTTTTCCAATTTAAATTAACTATTATTTAACGTTTTGATTTTATTAAGGACATTTGGTGATTTTCCATATAATAAGACTTTTTTTTTTTAATTCAATAAGGACATTTTGAATTTTAATATGAACTTTTAAAATATTTTTGTGGGTATAAAGATGTTTTAAGCTTTTACGACAAATTTTTAATGTTTAATAACGACATATTTAGCTAATATTTCAAGATTTAACAAATTAATTTAGATTAATTAAGACAAATTAATTTAGATTTAATAACAAAATATTTAGTTTTAAATCTACGATTTAAGGTTTTAAAACCTTTTATATAAAACAGCAGAATTTTATTTATTTTTTGTTAAAAACACTATGTAATTAAATAACAATATTATGAAGTTGAAAAATAACATTTTTGATTTCGTTTTTAAATATTATACTGAAGCCTTCCTATATTTAGTAACTTTATATATAGCTTATTCCATAAAATCATTTACACTTAATTTATTTGAATGTTTTTATGTAAATCGTATGTGAAAAATAACGTACGTTATGTATGAAAGATTTATCATTATAACAGATTGCAGAAATTCCTAGAAAGTAACAATAAAAACATATACTATGCTAATTCTGAATTTTCGATCAAGCATTTGATTCAATAAATAGGTCAATTCTGCTCGAAGTCATAAAATATGTCTCTATTAAAAAAATGGCATTAGATTTCCTAAGAAATATTACTAATTGAGCCTACTTACAAAAATATTTATGTGACAGAATGGACAAGATTAAGCAGCTTGGAAGGCCTAAAACCAGCTGGATACAAGTTGCCAAAACAAATGCTAACCTCGGTTTATAAAAAGAACTTTAGATAAAGATTATATCACTCATCACTCTTTTATGGTAGAGAAGAAATGAATTTAAAATATTAACACAATAATTAAACTATATATATATATATATATATACCTTTATTTAAATAGAACACCAAATAAATTAACACTATTTTCAAAACTCAATCATCAATCCCCATATAGCTAAGATCTCTCTTAGAAACTATATTTAAATTATAAAATTTAATCGAGTTAATTTTAAAAATAAAATAGTCGCGTATTTGGTGAGAATCATTAAATTGGCCATTTTTAATAAAAACATTTAATGCTGTAAATTTTAAAATAAATATTTTTTCACATTAAATAAAGTTATTTTAATGGCATTATCTCAAATGATATACTTATTTTTATAGGCTTATCGGCAGTAAAGTGGGCTTTAATAACCTTTAATACAATTGCCTAATTTATTTTTAAATGGCTCTTGCTTAATAATTTATCTAATCTTTTATGGCACAAATATTTTATTGAAAGACTTAATATTCTTTGATTATATAACCAATGCTATATTTTCACAAAATTATCTTTTTTTTTAATACATAACTTTTAAAAAATGAACCATTTAAAAATACTATGTAATTTATATCGAACTTTTATTGTTTATTTTTAAAACACCTTATCAAAAAGGTGCTGAAGGGAAAATAAATTGAGTTTGATTATAACATTTTTTTTAGCTTAGATTTTTTTCTATCAAATTAAATATTAATATATTGTGTGCAAAATCGCTTAATATAATACATTAGCTATTCGGGTTGTTATTTTAGAACTTTTTTGTAATAAGTTTGGCAATAGATAGCTGGTGTTTAAATAAATGATTTTGGTCCAATTTTTATCACAAAGATTGATCCTTTTTTAACAAGATTTTGAAAGCTTAGAGCGCTACACCGCATTTATCAATGTTATAGAAAAAGAGACGAGCGTCTAGAAAGGATTTAGTAATATATTTATTGTGTAGTTTGGGGCAAATGTTTTGTGCTATATATTGCTTATAACCCTTTTTAGTTAGTATTTTAATTTGTTTTCGCCATTCAACGTGAAATCTCTTGTAAAAAATCAATTATATAAGAGTAATATTTTTCAAATATTTAAGAGATTTGTATTTATATTCAAGTAAGTATATTATATTTGAGAAAAAAATTATAAAATTATTTATATATTTTCAAACAGAATATTCATTATTTAAGTAACATATTATTAATTTTGATATTTTGTTACTCAGAATATTTAAATCATAGCCTATCTATTTTTTTGTTAAGAAGTTGTTTGGATCGAAATAAATTGCCTCATCATCCTTATGTTTGGGTTCCCTTATTTTTCTACGTGACAATATATAAAGCTCCTGCTATTAGACTTTTCAAAAATCGTCTGTTTTCTTTCAATTTTTTAAATGTTATGTAGTATTATTCGCACATTATTTGGGATACGCATTTTCGCGAAGAAAAATAATTAAATAAGCTTTCGAATTACTTTAAATATCTAATTAGTTACATGAAAGATTTTAAATATAAAATAAAAGTTACTATGTACATGAGCCAAATCGACCCAGCAGTTAGAGCAAAAGGGAAGAACTGAGTTTTTCCTCCTTCCACGTGGCGCCACTGTTTTCACCGACCGGTCCGTCCAGTCCAGATAAGAGGGAATACTCTGTCCTCCTGACAATATGCTTATATTCAAATTAAAATATGAAATAAGCCCGAGACTTTTCTTTGTATTCCAAACAGATCAGAATATAAAGTTGAAATTACGAAAAGTCTAAAATTTTATAAGATTTCAATTTCACTCAAAATGCCTAGTTGAAAAACTTTTTTGACGCATTCTTCTAGCAGAAAACTATCTTCTACTATTCAAATTGGTTTCTTTTATGCAACTACTCCGGATTCTATAGGTGCAAGTTGAGCGACTTTTCTTTATAAACAATACTTTGCGTGATCTGTGAAAAAAAAAAAAAAGAATTGTTTAAATAACTTAGGTGTAGAATAGGGCAGTAATATATTGAGTGATAATATCGTATATTTCTTTATGAAAGAAACCTTTATTTCATTGTCACAGAATAATTCGCGATGTCTTACTCTGCTAATCATCACCAGTCCCGTGACGCCAGCGCCTTTATTGTAAATACAGTCAACTCTCGATAATTTGAAACTCGTTAATTTGAATCTTTCGAAAATTTGAAAATTTTTCCCGTTCCCTTGAGAAATACTTGATAAGTTGAATAAAATCAATATTAATTGGTCCCCTCGGTAATTTGAAGTTGAAGGAGTAGTATCTTGACACAAATGAACATTTATGAATAACTGTACAAATGTTTAAAATAATAAATCACGAATTTTGAGATCAAACTCTTGTTTACTTGATTTTTCCCTCTCTCCCTTTTGGTTGTTTAAACTCCGGTTATTTTGAACTCTTGATAAATTGAAAATTTTCTCTTGTCCTTTGAGTTTCAAATTATCGAGAGTCGACTGTATATATCGACTGTATATGTTATGTTTATGTTTCTATAGTGTTATGTTGTGTATTGAGAATATGTGAAGTAAGGCTGTAAATAGTGTCTCCGTATAAAAAAAGTTATTTTTGTTTAATGACTATCCATTATGGTCTTGGTTATAAGCATGATAGATACCTAACAATTTACGATAGCCAGGTACAACAATGGATTCACCAACTACCACTATTCACAATAAGGCGACAAATACTGGTTAGAGTAATCAATGTACTTTCGGTCAGGATGGTTAAACTGGAGAAACAACCTCCTGTATATCGTGATGGTAAAAAAGTGATTTAATTCAAACTTGTTAGTGTCGCCGGTGTTGTTTGCACTGTGCAGTTTAAGTACTAAACGGTCGGGAGATAGCAAAAGCTAAAACTTCTCCTATGTGCTAACGGCTGACGTATCGGATCTCAAAACAAATTTGCATAACCAGTAAAAATCGTTATGTAAATGAGTTTGAAAGTCAGCTCTCATCAGTTGGTGATGGATTCCCGATATGAGGTCACTGATTGGTTTTCTGGCATCAATTGCTTCTCCCCCTGACGCAGCCCTCTTATGCAAATCTCCACACCACAGTATTGTACAATAGGCTTCTGTGCAGCTTGTCACTTGTAAGAGCATGTGACTACGCCAGATGGTCGAAATTCCAATTTCGGTAAACAAATCTTCCACCTCTTTGCATATTTATTCTCCATATGCAAATATGCACAATGTAAATTTTTATACCGTCGTTTGCAGCTATTCTTCTAAACTCAGTCACAATAACAAAATTGCATATTTCCCTCCGCTATATTTATATTTTATTAGAACTCTAGATAAAAACCTTTCTATGAATAATTATTAATTTTTTTGAACCACGGACCCACGTGTTTACAAACACACCCCCCTTCCCACTATAACAACAACTTGAAAAAAAAACTTTTATTTATTTATTCTTTGTAAAAAAGTTTTTTTACTCCAGAGCGCATATAGAAAAAAACTTTTAATTTTTAGTCTTTCGAATGATATTCTTTTGGGGGTTTTTTTCCCCCATTCTTTTTCACACAAATGAATTTCGAAAGTTTGTTTAATTTGAAAAATTTCCCTTCTTATTTTTCTAGCCCGTGGATTGAATTAATAGTAAAGAAAACTTTCTAAATGGTATTGATATATAGTTTTTACTCTGTGTGCAGAGAGAAATGTTTTTCTATTTTAAATAGTTTTCTCGGTAACTTTTTTTTTTAATTTCGAACAGATATATCTCAAAGTAATAATCGATGAGTTGCTTGTGAATACTCTCTACGTATAATTGATGTTTTTTTTCCCGATAAATTTTTATTCTAATTACTCTTTTCACAGAATACTTAAGAAAAATTTGAATTTCCAAACGCCACACTCTCAGCAATTTTTAAAAATGTATTTTACCTAAGAGATGAGATCCAGTAACTGCCAAGACTTCGCCTATTTAAAATAATTTCTACATTTTATACTTTCCTAAGTTTAAGTGGTTCAGGCCATTACTGTAAGGCCATTAATGCAAAATTGGATAGGAGTGGACTTCAGGAATTGGTTTAACCTTGGAGATAAGCACCACTACCCCCACTGTAAGTATTAAAATGTATACACAGTTAAACTGTTGTACTTATAAGGTGCCAAGTATCGACTTGAACTCACTGATGGGGGGTTGGTTTTATACAAGAATCGAGGGCATTAAGGAAAAAAAGGTTTAATGAGGGATTCGAGAACCCAACTATTGGCTGTCAACTTTAATCAACTCTCTATCTTCGATTATTTTGAAGATACTATTTTATACAGCAGAATCTCCACGGAGATAGCTGTCTTTGTCTTTTATTTACAGTAGCGGTACACGACAGGAGTCCTACCAGGTCCTAGGAAGTCCTATTCCACTCCTTTACCAGAACTGGGAAATTCGCAATCAGAACCGACCAGGTACAAACAGGAACAACCGATTGTTGTGGATCAGCGTGACCCAGGAAACCAAATATTTAGATTCTAACTAGATTTATGGTCGTAAAGATAGAGGCTGCCTGGCCGGCATTCATAGTTCTTGAAATTAAAGATACTTCGATCAGTAAATATTTTTATTACTTCGACGTTTTGACAAAATCCCCTTTTGCTTGCTCCTGACGAGGACAAATTTTTTTTGTCGAAACGTCGAGGTAATAAAAAGATTTACTGGCCGAAGTATCTTTAATTAAAGAAATAGAATTATGGTGTTATTGTGATTTCATTTTAAAACCTATTTAAATAATTAATCGCCTTCCAAATTTGATACGATGTTTTCAACATACACTCGGGCTATAAATCCGTTTTTTTTTTAAGCGAATAAAAAGATGGATGCTGTTCAGATATGATAGCTGACACTCATGGAACATTACATAGGGAACAATATACAGAAGTACTGTGTGTAGATGTTCCTACATGGAGTTTGTATGGTCAGACTCTTGTAACTCTGAGGGTTTGGATAGCAGGTGACTACTGGCCTAGGTATCTGGCTCTTCTTGACAATATCTCAATATAATACAATGGAACGTGGGTAACACCCTCGATTCCCGACAGCCACGAACTGGGATTGAATCCCGTGTTAACATTTTGTTTAATATGTAAATAACCATCACATATTATTCATTGTTGCAATTCTCATAAACTAGGTTGCTATTTTTGAGCGGTACCTAATAAAGTGATTTTGGAACTGAACTGAAGGGAACATACATGTCGAATATGATTAAACTAGTCCAGGGGTCGGCAAACTGCGGCTCGCCAGCCACATGCGGCTCTTTATATAGTTCCATACGTAAATATCATTTATGTGAGTACTGTTTATTGTTTGCAAGAAAAAAAAAGTTGTGGCTCTTTGAAACTTTGAAATTTTGTAAATTTTCTAATTTTTACTCTTCCGACTCAAATGTTTGCCGACCACTGAACTAGACTCTTGATTTACCATAAACACGTTCAACCCTGACTTATAATTTATTAATACCCACATGTAATTCAGGGTTAAGTTTCTTGCACTATTTTTATTTCTCTAACTTAAGGCCAATATCCCCTTCAACAGGAGCACCTAGAAATATAACTTCCAGCTAACTATACACGCTGGAAGTTATACTTTCTCCTGTTGAAGGGCATGTTGGCCCGAAATTTAGAGAAATGAAAATGGCGCCAAAAACTTAACCCTGGATTTCTTGTGGGTATTAATAAAATAGGCTCTTTTGAGAGTAAAGCTTTGTAACTACCCTTCCTGTTATAGTACACCACACGTATACATATGTAGTAGCACGTAGGGCTCGTTCAGTAAGTTCACCACATTTCTTCACGTACCAAGCAGGTCAATGCAGAATGCCTGTATGTATTTTTTTAAACATGTATAGTCGAAAATATAAATTATTCCTAAATATATTAACAAAATTTTCTTAATTATGAATTATGCAATACACAATGTTTAAAATATTGATAAAAAGTTGAAAAATTTTTGCCAGAGGAGAAATATAACATTCAACTAAAAAGGTAAAAGTAAGCACACGAACAAAATAGAATAATTCTCTCTCTTTAGTCGTATATAAATTAGTAATAGATATTCTATAAAAATATAGCTAGTCTCTTTTTTTTTTTTGTGCGTGAAAATAAATCTGGCATAAAATGTTTAATCATAGTTTTGAATAATTTATTCCTTTTCTAAAATAATCGTCTGCTCTTATAAAACGTTTTTATTTTAATTGGTTCATTAAAACATAGCTATTTAAATTTTAATGTATACTTTAGCAATAAATAAATAGATTTACATTTCAAATGTTATAGATATATATTCGGCGAATTTTTATTATTCTTTAAGCAGACGACAAAAGAAAAAAAAGCAGACGATTGGGAGTAAAAGGCGGGAAATCCAAATTTCCCACTTCTGGCTAAGTGAAGAAAGGGAGGTAAAAAGACTTCATCAGGATGTCATAAGAGGTGTTAAGTGACCTGAAAATCTCCGCTAGAGGCGCTGCCATCTGGAAATGGAAGTGAAGGCAAAGGACTTTATTTCATCAGACGCCATTAGAGCAATAGCCTCACAGCTCCTGCACTTAATTCATGCCCTACACGCCCTCGATTACTCCTTTCAAGAACTATCTTAAGATCTATTCTCGTATTTTATATATTTAAATGATATATTTGTTCGTAATCTATACTTCCTTATTTGGAATTTATAAATTGATAGTATGCAAATATGAGCGAATACATGGAGAGAAAAGAATATTACCAATTCAAAGTGGAAAGCGTCAATATTAAATAAGATCATCTACTGGAAATTTCTAAAACTCAAAAAATTCAGTTTTAAGACGTTTTTATTTGATACTTTTTTATATATACGAAATTTTACCAAAATATTTTTGTACAAAAATTTATGTTCGAAAAGTGATTTTAGAACCTATTCATTTGGGATTAATACGCATGCGTGACAAATTCCTTTTTCTTTCTTAACATTTCTCAGCTCCAGTCAATCAGAATATGATTAGTCATATTGGCAGAACGCCAGATTATAAATATTTGATTAATTTTTATTTTAAAAATCTAGATTAAATCTTCGTTATCAGGATCCCGTTTATGGCGATCTTTATTGTCAATTCGAAACTATTATAGACGCGTATGATTATTTAAAAAATTAAACAATAATCTACTGCCCTTACTGCAATGATAAGATAATGGCAGAACCTGGCTCATCAATGGTGAACCCTCCCAGCGGATTCGCCAGTTTAATCTACCATACCGCTGTTATATTGCATTTTTAGGTTTTCCTTTTATAATGATACTGATGCTAGACTCTTGGAATGGGTATTGTAGATGTACTATGGACATAAACTTTGAGGACAGTAGAATTACATACAATTATAAATATATAATATGCTTCAAACAATCGCTCTTCCGCAAACATCAAATTGAGTCTTTTATTAGTACAATTATATGATGCATTAGCGCGCCATCTATTATGAAAATTCGAAACTATTATAGACGCGTATGATTATTTTTAGAAATCACACTATATCTACTACCCTTTATTGCGCTAAATCCTCCTCGTGCACCGGTATCAAATATTACCCCCTCATGACGTTACCTACCGAAAGTATGCTACTGGCTACCCCGGGCTAGCATGATGACGTAGTTATACTGGAATCTAAGGTTCTGGGTCTTATTGTAACTACCAATAGTTAGGGACACTGCTTCTACTGTAACATGCCTACCTACATATAGACACCACTTTGAATCTACAAGATGCCTGAGCCCTGTATGGTTACTTGCTCTCTCACTGGTTGGAGATTGTTTAAACTGGAAACTATTAAAACTACATCTTGAATATAAAACTTCTCAATCCGAAGTTTATACTCTCTGGAGACCTGCCTCAGTGATGTAGGATCTATCTAGAGAGTGGAGGATACATTTCTCTCTGTAAACTGCGATGCTTGAGTAGAAATAACAATGACTCAGGCCATTGCTGTTGTTCTGACAAAACCTGGAGAAGTTGATTGAATGAGTTGAGTATTTATAAATATATTTTGAAAGTGATGTTCACCTAACCTGCTAGGACAGCACACGCCCTGAAAGCTATCCGCCAAAGAAAGAGAGAAACGTCATTCCGTTTTAATACCCAATTAATTTTTGATTAGCGCAATTAACTCGAGTTTTAATTAATTTTTCGGAGAATAATCCCTCCAATTACTGACGCTGCCCGAATGTCAGTCGAGGGAAGTTTATCGGTGCCGAGGTTTTGGAACTTGGCCGAGATCACTTTGGGGCATTTCTCAGCTGTGTAGATTGATCCTGTCCCAGGTGGCTAGCGCAGGACAACTATTTTCAGGTCTACACGTGTACATACAATATAAACATGCATGATGCACTAGCGCGCCATCTGTTATCAAAATTCGAAACTATTTTAAAGGCGTAAGATTCTTTTTGAAACTTAATTTTTCCATTGCAGTAAGGGCAGTAGAAATTGTTTAATTTCAAAAAGAATCTTACGCCTTTAAAACATGCATGAATACATGTGTATTATGTGTATACACATGTACTCACAGCGACACATGAAATTGCATATTTACTCGTGTTTTACAGATACACATATATATATACGCTGACGAGGGCCAAAGGCCCAAAACGCATTCGTGGTTGACCTTCCTTATTTATCAAGAAATTGGGTTGGCAAAATATCATTGAGCAAGTTAAATAAACGTTTAGTTTATTTTTGTTCCACTAGATGGCGCTCTGCCATCTAGCAATGCTCATGTGAGCCTGGTCAGGATATGCCTCTTATATATATAGAATATATATAGTAACGTTCTCTATTGAAGTTGAACTGCTACAAGGCAATAATGTCACGGTAGAGCCTATTCTCTTGAGTATATCTACAATCACTATATTGGGTTCTCTCTTTCCTCCACTCTCTTGTTGAGACTCCGCGAGGTTTTCTTCCGCCACTTTTTTATTGGTTCCCTCTGCCTGGTATGATATTCGAAATGTATGGGCTATGTAAAAGTGTCAGTGTGTGGAAATATATAATTTTGAAAAATATAATTTCATTGACAATTATCTTCTACTCTCTAATTCTTCCACAATGATTATATATAATCACACTTCTTCAGACCCTTTAATCATTATTCATTTTTTCGTGTGATACAATATGTAACTTCAGTGTAATATGCAAATCTAGTCACATTTTCTTTTCATTTTATATTATATATATATATATAATATATATTTAAAATAAAGAAGGCATCTCCTGACCACAAGCACATGCGCTTTTTAGATGGCAGAGCGCCATCTAGTGGAGTAAAAATAAACTAAACGTTTATTTAGCTTACTCCGAGATATTTGGCCAACCCAATATGGCAGTTTTTCAGAAAGTTGTCTTCTGGTTTATTCAGCAAACACGATCGGAAATATTGCGATCTTCACTGTATCTCGAGCTATTTTGAAAGGTTCCGCGAGTCCCCTTTTAGGTAGCGCATAGGAAAATTGACATTACTTTAGTAATTAGGGCTGTATATATATATATCCTGTCTCTTTCTAGTCTACCTAATTGAGATTGTTCAAACAGTATTTGATTGGTTCTCTCTGCTGTGTATGATATGCAACAATGGCGGCATATGTAAATATACTATCGTAATATGATGTGCAGACGTAAGATGATGCGGGAATGTTGCTGCTATTATAAGAGGTAGTGATGGGAATATTCCAGATTGATATTAATTAACGCGCATATGCAAATATAATATACTTTGGTATGTAATTAAAACCACTTTCTTTCTACCCAGACGATATCAAAGGCAACCAATAGCATCAAAGGAATCCTTTCGAAGTCGCCAATTGGATGAAAAATAAGACCGGGAATTGGTGGAAATGAAACGTGAATAGAACCAACCAATCAGAATTAAACGGTAATTAAAATAGTTTGGTGGAAGAATTTGTGTTTCTCGCACCGTCGAATCAAATTATTTTTGTGTTGTTCGGCTGCTGAACAAACAAGTACACTTTATTTCCATATTGATTCCGGGGAGAACACAGTTGTTCGTTGGGCTGTTGGCCACTACTAAAGTGTGGCAGTTTTTGCAGAAAGTTGTCTTCTGGTTTATTCAGCAAACACGATCAGAAATATCGCGATCTTCACTGTATCTCGAGCTATTTTGAAAGGTTCCGCGAGTCCCCTTTTAGGTAGCTTATAGGCAAACTAGACGAATGGCCCGGGCAACGCCCGGGGTTTACCCGAGTGCGAATATATTTTAAAAACGTTGTCTTGGGTGGTCGCTATAGACAGGGTGGTCTGTATAGACAGGTGTATGTATCACACAGCCGATAACAGGGTTGCCTAAGGTGACCACTATAGACAGGGTGGTCTGTATAGACAGGTGATTGTAACACACTGATGATAACAGGGTTGCCTAAAGTGACCGCTATAGACAGGGTGGTCTGTATAGACAGGTGGATGTATCACACAGCTGATAACAGGGTTGTCTAGAGTGGCCGCTATAGACAGGTGTATGTATCACACAGCTGATAACAGGGTTATCTAGAATGGCCGCTATAGACAGGTGTATGTATCACACAGCCGATAACAGGGTTGTCTAGGGTGGCCGCTATAGACAGGTGTATGTATCACACTGCTGATAACAGGGTTGCCTGAAGTGACCGCTATAGACAGGGTGGTCTGTATAGACAGGTGATTGTAACACACTGATGATAACAGGGTTGCCTAAAGTGACCGCTATAGACAGGGTGGTCTGTATAGACAGGTGGATGTATCACACAGCTGATAACAGGGTTGTCTAGAGTGGCCGCTATAGACAGGTGTATGTATCACACAGCTGATAACAGGGTTGTCTAGAGTGGTCGCTATAGACAGGAGGTCTGTATAGACAGGTGTATGTATCACACAGCTGATAACAGGGTTGTCTAGAGTGGTCGCTATAGACAGGGTGGTCTGTATAGACAGGTGGATGTATCACACAGCTGATAACAGGGTTGTCTAGAGTGGCCGCTATAGACAGGGTGGTCTGTATAGGCAGGTGGATGTATCACACAGCTGATAACAGGGTTGTCTAGAGTGGCCGCTATAGACAGAGTGGTCTGTATAGACAGGTGGATGTAACACACTGCTGATAACAGGGTTGTCTAGAGTGGCCGCTATAGACAGGGTGGTCTGTATAGACAGGTGGATGTATCACACAGCTGATAACAGGGTTGTCTAGAGTGGCCGCTATAGACAGGGTGGTCTGTATAGACAGGTGGATGTATCACACAGCTGATAACAGGGGAGTCTAGAGTGGCCGCTATAGACAGGGTGGTCTGTATAGACAGGTGGATGTAACACACTGCTGATAACAGGGTTGTCTAGAATGGCCGCTATAGACAGGTGTATGTATCACACAGCTGATAACAGGGTTGTCTAAAGTGGACGCTGTATACAGGGTGGTCTGTATAGACAGGTGGATGTATCACACAGCTGATAACAGGGGTGTCTAGAGTGGCCGCTATAGACAGGGTGACCTGTATAGACAGGTGGATGTAACACACTGCTGATAACAGGGTTGTCTAGAGGGGGGCAGGGAGGACACGTGTTCGCCGGCAGCCAATGGGCGCGCATTCTATCCGTGAGCTTCAGACATATAGACAGAATAAGGCAATTATATAAGTAGATTGACACTACTTTAGTAATTAGGGCTGTATCTCGGAACCTGCAGAAAGGTTTTTTCGAATATAAAAGTTTTTGTGTTTTTTACATATCCGAATCTGTAAACTTGTTTTAAAAAGTTGGCCTAAGTGTCTATAGGACATTTTGACGGGAGGAGGATGCACGTATTATTGATGTATCTATGTATCCAGAATCAACGTTCTCTATAATTCTTTAGAGTTACAAATATATTTCGCTAAAACTAGTCATCAATTCCGTTAGAGTTTCCATTGTATGTGTATGGGATTATTTTTATCGATTTTATTTCAATTTAAAGCGCTATGTCTCCCTAGGGACACTTGCACTGTCATACATGTATGCCTTTACATTTGTCTATACATATATATACAACAATTTTAGGCCGTGAATAGAATAGTCATATGATGTTAACAATGAGAAAGAGAGAAAAAAAAAAGGAACTGTGTACAAAAGAAAGAAGTGTCTGGCAATATGTACGATCAGCATAATTGTGTATGGGTGGAATATGCAAATATGTCTATATGCTCAAATTGGATTCAATGTATATACGTGTGACGCAAGAGAAATCTGTAAATAAAAATGAAAAAATGACTATTGCCCTTTATCAGGCAAAATAAAGTTTTAGATTTTATTCGAATTGGTCGATACAAAACATAATTTTTAAATGAGGCAAGAAATTCTGTTGCGAACTGTTACGTTAACCAATAGCGTGGACAACCAGAGAGTGTCATTTGTCAACTTGTTGATCAGTGAGATTACCGAGATGAGCATACGTATGTATGTAAATACTAATGTAAGAAATCCCCCATCACTTTTGAATATCTCTACTTCCCCTCTACTTGGTGGTATATTTACATACTCATATTACAATTTTAAAACTCGAAACTGCGACGCTTACGCGAATTAAAAGATTCAACTTGAAACAATGCTTTCAAATAAAATCTATTAAAACGTCACTTTTGTCAAATGAGATATCGGCCACGTCAACTCCGAGTCGTTCAAGTCGACGACGTGGTACACAAGTTGGACCAAGCCACACACTCGTTGTAGACAAGTTGGACCAAGTTACATATGTTGTAGATAAATTGAGCGAAGCTACACACACGTTGTAGAAACGGTGAGCCGAGCTACACACACGTTGTAGACAAGTTGGGACTAGCTACACATACATTGTAGACAAACTGAGCCAAGCCACACACATTGTAGACAAGTTGGGCCAAGATAAACTCTGTCCACTAGGAATACCAGGACGTCCCTCTCAAATTAATTTGACGCCATCTTGAAATCCTCTCACATAATGGTCGCGTTTAAGCCGAGACGTGAGTCGGGAGCTCCATTAGCTCGATGGTGTTTTTAGACACTTTCTTTACCTTTTTATACCCGGCCTTTCTATACCCCTTCTCTATATCTACTCTTTATAAGTATTCTATATACACCATCCAAGTCTTCTATTCCTCTTCTTTGTCTTTCACAATCCATCCCTGTCTTTCATTCTTCTTTATCTTCTATAATCCCTCCCAGGCTTCAATACCCACTTAACTTCTTCTATGCCCCTTTCCTGTCTTCTGAATACCTCCAAGTGTTTTTCTATGCTCACAACTACCTCATATACACTCACACTCAACGATTTGAACTATAATCTCATAGTTGCATTTTATAAGTACAGTAGAACCAAATGAGAGAACACTCGCACTAGAAGAGATCTCTCTACAAAGGACAGTTCTCCTTTGAGAAATTAGCATTTTTGCTATTTAGCAAAACTCCGGTAAGAATACACCTCTCTCTAAAGAACACTTTGGCTCTGTAATTAGGTGTTGTCCTTTATAGGGAGGTTCTACTGTATCATTAACATACATATATTCCTTAATCAGTTAAGCTGAAGGCAAATATTTATTACAAAATAATTTTAAATGGTGTTCGCGTTATTCTATTTTCTGATTGGTCCTCTTCTGCTTCCCAGGTCCATCTAGTGGAACATTTTGCACAGTTCAATTCCCCGTTCACGAACTGTTGTTTCTAAAGGGCGGCGTACATCGAGTTCATGCAGATATGTGCCAACTGTGTTACTGACTCCTTCTGATAATTATTCGGTAGGACGCATGCGCGGGTTCGCAATGCTGCTACAGCTCGCTGGTCCTGAATATCGTTTTTTGGTTTTTAGTTAGATGTAAACACAAAGCTGGTGTTGTAGCTTTGTCATCGACCCGAAGCCGCTAGTTTGCGGCGACGGTCAATAGATGGTGTCTAGTTTTGGTGTCTATTTTGACATGAGAGATAATCTTATAGAGGTCTACCATTTTGTTTTAATTATGTACTATTTTTTGACATGAGGCTCTAGCCTAATAATATAATTCACAAATGTGTGAATTTTCTTGGCTTTTAAGTATTTGCACATAGGAATAACATAAAACATATTAATGGATCCATAGTTTTCTATGTTTTGAAAATATAGAGAATCCATGAATAAATCTTTAAATAAAAAGGCATATATTGGATCAAAATATCATTTATTTTGTCAATATTTCAGTTGGCTCAACGCCAACCTTTATAAAGATATTATAACATTGTTGATACACATTAATATGTTATAACACTTTGATAAAGGTTGACGTTCAGCCAACTGAAATATTGGTAAAATAAATGATATTTTGATCCAATATATGCCTTATTATTTAAAGTTTTCTATGTATGCACGTATTAAATAAAATATAAATGCATACTAATCCCACGAAATGGGTTCTCCCGTCTCACTTCTGTGTAAATTAATTCATGATGTTTCTGATGCAGTCGAGCGAGACTCAAACGCTTAAAAGAATCTTCTGATGGATAATTAAGCCTAGTTTTTTTCCAGCCGCCATCTTGCCAGAGAGATTCCGGTAATAATTTATTTAACTACCTCAAACACACACTCTATACTTCTGATTAAGATTTCATAACCGTCTGAAAATTATTTATCCGCCAAAAATTAAAGCTGTTTGCGTGAGAGAAATGGTTTTTATTGATTTTTACTCAGAGAGGGGAAGTTTCGAAATATCGTTTGGGAGGTTCTAAATGATGCCATCTTTTATTTTAATAGTTATTTTCATACTTAGTGGGTGAGCAATTAAATAAATTAATTTACTTGTGAATTCGATTTATATAGAGAGGATGTTTTTTTATTTTTATTATTTTCCATATAAAGTGTTTAAAATATACAATGTAATCAATTTTATTATTTCAAAAAAAAAATATATATATATATATATATATACAGTATAATCATTTCCATGATATAATATCTCATATTTTCAATAAGTTTTATGAAATTAAATGAGATGTTTACGTTATTATTACTATATTATTATTTTATATATACCGAAAAGTAATAAAAAAAACATGCTAAACTGTAATCACAGAATTTTTATTTTAATGTGAAATGATTTTATAAATACAGCCATAATTATATATATTTCGCTGTGATTAGCCAAAATTCGTTGGTATTATGAGGTACATCCATTAAATTCACAGAATTATTTATATTTTTAAAAACTCTGACCGTGGACCAGAAAAAAAAAAGAGCAGGCGTTTACAATTCACGAACATTAAGTTTTATAAAACACAGCCATTCTCTTTTCTGAAAATATTCTTACGCTCCTAAAATATAATTATTTGTGTTTTCTATCAGCGTGTTAGCAGTTTTTTCTGATGTTTAAAATTTCTCAACACAACGAATATACATTCGTTTTGAATAAAAAAATACTTTATAGTAACAGAAACACTTTGTTAATGTTTGTAAAGAGTCGGTTGACGAGTGGTTAACACCCTCGATACCAGACAGCCATGAACCGAGATCGAATCCCGCGTTAACATTTTGTTTAATATGTGAATAACCTTCATATATTATTCATTGTTGCAAATATCATAAACTAGGTTGCTCTCTTGTTGAGCGTTACCTAATAAAGTGATTTTGGAACGAGAACAAGTTAATGCTTGGAAAGATAGGCATAAAGAAAACCGCAGTTTATATATGGTAGAGCCGTTTTAAAAGTGGAAAATAAGACAGAGAGTTCAATTCAAAAGTATTCAAGAGTGGAAACACCTATAGAAAATAAAACAGAAAAAACATCAACAAAATTGCAGAAAAATACCGAAAATATAAAATTGGCATACAGGAACTTTCTGGAATACCATGTTTTTCGATGGGATTGGTTCGTTCCACTATCACGATAATCTGCAATTGGAAAATGAATTTGTAAAGTTTTGCATTCACAAACAAAGCAAAATCCTATGAGGCTGTTTCAGTTGTAAATTTCTTGGCCAAGAACAAAGTTCCTACACACAGTAAAATGTCTCTTGAAGAACAGCTATCCGAGATGCTATGATAGAAAACTCGCTCAAGTTCCTCAGAGGCTTAAAAGAAGACGACTATTACTGAATACAGTTTTCTTTTGATATTGTAATGTAGAAAATAGGAAAGACAAACTTCAGAATGACACAGCAATTTATTTAATGTAAAAACAAACTCAACATTTATAAGATACAAGATAAACAATGAGGGAAGTTTCCAGAGTAGCAACATATAATAATTATAGATATAAATATTAATAATCTGTACATAAAATAAATACTTTGGTATAATATTGTGTTATTATTTATTTTCAAAAATCCGAGAATTTAATGAAATCATCTTGTTACATAGAGGACCTAAACATGGCTAAGGACTTTACATAAGACAACACTAAACATTGATAGCTTTCCCCTATATGAATCCATTGTTGTTGTTTCCCGTTGGCCGGCTCAAATCTTTTTGTATATATGTAAATATGTAATCTCTTATTTTCTTCTCTTTACGCCTCAAATCAGGCATTTTTCCTTAGTTATGTCTATATCAGCACAGTTAAAGCAAATTGTGATTAAAACTGTTTTATTATTTTACCACGACTGCAATATCACAAACTCACTCATGTATCAATACTATAAACTAAAGTGCCAGGAGAAAATGATTTTTTATTAATCGACTACACGAGCTTTCGGGCAGTCACGCCCTTCAACTGGTAATGATACATGATGGCAATAGGCCTTAAATAGGATTCCGTTTTTGAAGAGATATTTTTACATATGAGAAAAATAATATAGGACGGCTAAAAAACAATTTAGTTAAAAGATATTTGCAAATCTAAGCTATTGTATAATATATTTATGTAACTATGCTAATCCTGTAATGCCGGTTGACAATAAATGGTAGGTTTGTAATTGGCTAAAACATGTGACTATATAATGAAGAGAGACTAGTATTAGGATATCGACTGTTCAACCCGCCATCAGCGGCCATATTGGAACTATACTGGGGGAGGGGGGGGGGGGGGGTTTTAACGGTTATTCAAGTTACTACATATATCCTGATATTGTGCAGGTAAATCTATATGTCGGTTAATGCTATTTTTTGATATGGATACTATGGCTTCTATGATCAGTCTTTGGTATTTATTACTTTGTAATAATCAGCAAGTAATAATTTTATATCTCAATTATATTCTAAAATTAACAATCTCTTTTGTATTTTTGATGCGCTGTCTAACTAAAGATTATTGTCTTAAATAATCTAAAAACAAAAGTATGCAAATTTAAACGATATAAAAGTATGTATAAAAATTATAGAAAACAAAATTATGTAAATATAATTATACATGAAAGTTATTAAAAATAAATAAGGTGTAAAAAGTTATAATCAAATCCATAAGAAAAGATGTAGACAAAAAATTAAGTTAAAATGTGACATGTAAATAAAAGTCTTCAACCGCGCCAAACAATATATACTCCGTGTATATATACTAGCAGAGTGACCCGGGCAACGCCCCAGGTTTACCTAAAGAGCTGTGAAGAACATCAAGAGTATAGATGGTGGCTTAAAAATCGCTATGGTTATATTATGATTTCTTAGAAGCAACATTTCAAGTAAGGTTGAATGAAAATACTTTCTAAGTAAAGTATATACATTCGGGCAGATACAGGTAAATCCTGGACATCCAGAGTAGATCTCCAAGGTATATTTTACAGAGAAGTGATTCTGATTATAAAGCATAGAGTAATCAACAATTAAATTATAAACACGAAATATCTAACAATAGAAATTACTAAAATTCAACAATTAAAACGCACTTGTTTTAAAACAAAGCTATTTGGTAGTGATGAATATATAGAGTAAAATTTGAAGCAAAAAAAAAAATCTACGATTGGAAAATTGAATAAATTGAAAATAAAGATAACTAATATTTGGAATATAAAAATAAATTCAAGTATAATAGATTGCTATTAATGATATTGGAATTAGATTATTGAAATATGACAGATATATTATAATATTAATTTACTTTTGGAAGCTTTTTGGGATCTCTATAAATTATATTTCTATAATGAAATACAAGGTGGGATCAATAAATAAGGTGAATTATCTATATATATAAAAATGAATGTATGTGTGTGTGTCTGTTTGTTTGTTTGTTTGTCCTTTATGCCTGACCAAACCACTCATTGGATCGCCATGAAACTTTGGGAAGTTATTTAGTATAGTACTGGTTTCTAGCAAATAAAATTTTTGAAATAACTTTTCGCCTAGAAATAATCAAGATAATATTATAATTTATCTGTTATAATTCAACAATCTGCTCTAAATATTATCATGATGATACGATGATTTTGTAATGTAGAAAATTAGGAAAGACAAAATTCAGGATGACACGGCAATTTATTTGAGACAAGAATAATGATACAATTCAAAGGCAAGATACTATTCCTTTAACTTACAATTACCGAGGGAACCAATTAATATTGATTTTATTCAACTTATCGAGTATTTTTCAAGGGACCGGGGAAAAATGTTCACTTTATCGAGAGATTCGTTAAACAAACCTTTACTCGGGTAAAACCCGGGCGAAGCCGGGTACAACCATACAAGGAATAATGATACAATTCCAAGGCAAGATACTATTCCTTTAACTTCCAATTACCGAGGGAACCAATTAATATTGATTTTATTCAACTTATCGAGTATTTTTCAAGGGACCGGGAAAAAATGTTCACTTTATCGAGAGATTCGTTAAACAAACCTTTACTCGGGTTAAAACCCGGCGAAGCCGGGTACATCCATACAAGAATAATGATACAATTCCAAGGCAAGATACTATTCCTTTAACTTCCAATTACCGAGGGAACCAATTAATATGATTTTATTCAACTTATCGAGTATTTTTCAAGGGACCGGGGAAAAAATGTTCACTTTATCGAGAGATTCGTTAGACAAACTTTTACTCGGGTAAAACCCGGGCGAAGCCGGGTACGTCCGCTAGTAATTTATAAAAGAAAATAAGAACGATATTAAAAATTAGGACTTGATTTATTCAAAATAATCACCTTGGCTTTCTATACATCGTCTCCAATCGTTCTGGCAACTTGTAAATACCTTCTTTATAGGCACTCTTGGGAAGCGTGGTGAAAAAAATCTTGCACCACTTTCTGGACATCTTCATCCGGGTCAAATCGCTTTCCCTTTAACTCCTTCTTTAGTAGTCCAAAAAGGAAATAGTCAGAGGGAGCTAGGTCTGGACTATATGCAGGATGTTCTAAAACTTCAAAACCTAATTTAATGATTGTAGATACAGTTTTACATGATGTATGCGGCCTTGCATTATCATGAAGGAAGAGAACACCTTTACTAAGCTTCCCTCTTCTTTTGTTTCTTATACCGGGCTTTAGCTTATTTACAAGAATGTCACAATAAAGGTCGCTGTTCATACGTTACCTTGAGGATAAAAAAATCAAGACAGATTGGTCCATCAACATTCCAAAAAATTGTTAACAAAACTTTACCGGCCGAACGTTGAGACCTGATTTTTTTTTTTTTGTTTGAGAGTCGCCTCGTTTCCATTCCATAGATGCACGTTTTGTCGAAGGATCATAATGATAACACCAACTCTCATCTCCAGTTACAATTTGGTCAAGGAAATGATCACCTTCCTCTTCATACCGCTTTAACAGAGCTTTGAAACCCGAATACGGTTAAGTTTTTGGTCCAAATTAAGGAAATGTGGAATCCATCTGCAGCATATTTTTCTAAATTACAATTGTTCTTTAATAATGGTGTGAACAGTTCCATAGCTTATATTAAAATTGTCGGCTATGGTAAAAATGGATATTTTTCTATCCTCCAAAATTAAGTTTTCAACCGCATTTATCGTGCTTGGCGTCGCTGTAACACTTGGTCGTCCAGGTCGCTCAATATCGGTACATGTAATTCGTCCATTTTTGAACTCATTAATCCATTTATAAATGTTTTTTCGAGACAAACAAGACTCACCATAGATATTTTTCATTCTTTGGCATATTTGAGATGTTTGAATACCTTCTGCATTCAAGAAACGAATAACTGCACGTTGTTCAAGCGTGGTGCAATCCTTCAAGGTAGCTTCCATTTTAGTTTATATATAAGTCTCGCGCCGCTCGTGGGGAAAAAGAATATAACACCTTAAATAGTCTCTTGATGTTATATTTTAATATCTGTGTTTAAATTATTTTGCTTTTTTAATTTTTAAGAAATAAGATAATTCACCCTTATTTATTGATCCCCCCCTTGTACATTAAAATCCCTAAGTGTATTTTGTTATTATATTGTAATCAATCCTCAGAGTATTGTAAATTTTTGACTATTTCACCGCGAATTTTAAAATACCTGACCAAATATTCTTATATAAAAAATACATAAGCGTATATTTTGATAATTCTTACAACCCAATAACTACCAGAAGAAATAAACTATATTTCAGGAAATTCTTCAATTATAAGATTTCGAGTTAAAAGATAAAAAAAAAATGATTAACTGAAATAAATGTGTAGGAGTTCAAGGGAAAAAGCAATAAATATTGATGGAGGATTTAATTGAAGAAATCGCCTATAGACAGAGCTGCTATCATCCCTGGATTTTAGATTTAAGAGCCAAAAGATTTTCCTTTTATTTACCAGACGAGGTCTCAAAACGTTTTAATTATGGAAGTTTTTATGTGCGGATTTCCAACGACACGGTGGATTGCCACCTTGTTTTTCCGACATCTTGGAAATTGCTCTTCTGTCTGTTATTTCTACGGACACCATCTTGGAAATATTCTTCTAGACATAGTTGTGGCGTCGTTTGATTATAAAATATTGTGTACCATTAGAAATTAATAAAATTCAATAATACAAACACACTTGTTTTAAAACAAAGCAATTTGGTGATGATGGATATATAGAGTAAAATTTGAAGCAAAAAAAAAAAAAAAAATCTACGATTGGAAATAAATTGAAAATAAAGATAACTAATATTTGGGATATAAAAATAAATTCGAGTAAAATATTTCTATTAATGATATTTCTGTTGGATTCTTTTAAATTATCCCTAGTACACATATAACAAGGCATGTTAATCATGGTGGGTAGTAGTTGGTGACGTTTTTACTGTAAGTTTATAACATGTCTACACATGTTGAACCTTTGAAATTACAATTTTGCCAGATCCAATTTGGTTACCTATACTCATTGGTTGGTTTGACTTTTGAAAGAATCGTGGGTCATTAGAGCAATTTCTTTTTAGAAAAAAAAAGTGTACAAGGCGGGATTTGATCCCGAGTCATGGTTGTTGAAACCCAACGGTATATACCATTCATCAACCTCTGTTGAATGGTTTTCTAAATAAATAAATGGATTTCTTGTTCTATATGTTAATCCATTCATTGTGATCACAGCTATCAAAATATTTCATCTATGCAGATTGAATAGACTATACATTGGCTCAGAAAGTTTTTTTTTAAATACTCGTTATTTGGTTTTGAATCGTACATCGTCTGAATGGTTATATCCTTTGGTCAGAGGAGCTTACATCGTTTGTATCGTTTTGGCTTTTGGATGTCATTTGGTCTGTATATCGCTTTCTATTTCGGTAGAGAATTGACACGTTTAAATTTTTATAAAACAATTTACATGAATTATATCGATCACCCAAAACATATGTGTTAAATATAAATGGAATTCGAAAATTCGAAACTATTATAGACGCGTATGATTCTTTTTAAAAATTAAACAATTTCTACTGCCCTTACTTCAATTGAAAAATTAATGGGAGGGCCTGGCTCAGCCTCTCCCATTAATTTTTCAATTGCAGTAAGGGCAGTAGAAATTGTTTAATTTTTAAAAAGAATCATACGCGTCTATAATATAGAAATTTTCATAACCGGTGGCGCGTTAATGCATCATCATAAATGGAATTTGGGTTAAGAAAATTAAAATCTCTTGCATTATATTATTTGGCACAAAAAAGGGGTATATTTAACTTTTATGAAACATTCAAAACCATGTTCCCATTTCAAGTAAACAAATTAAGATCAAGAAACTGGGTGATAGCGTTGGTTGGTTGTAATGGCGTTTATCGGGCATACTTTATGGCGACGCCATTTTTCACGTCAGGTTTAGAACTCCAGATATGCAGAACGAGGCTTAGCTTGATGATGAACAGCATGAAGAATGAAAGCAGTCGCATGCCCTTCGCCTGCAAATGATTTGATTATGGAGATGAGAACCCCGTGGACACCTGCGGCGGCGTCTGTGATGATTTAATCACGCTTGGCTGCCGAGATTTACAACCTTCCTCAACACAATGTCTCGTTATTCTTCTTTGTTCCACGCGATCAGCTGCTCGTTCTTCAATTGGCTCACTCGTTTTACAGATTGGATTCACTCATTGGATCATCTACCCATTTTTTTTTTCGTTTGGCAGAGAATATTACATCGTCTGCCTTTTAAAAAAAATATTTTGGTTTAAAATAGTACATCGTCTGCCTTTTAAAATTTTCTTTTGGTTTAAAATATTAAATCGTCTGCAATTTTTACTTCTTTTAACAAAAATTATTACATCGTCTGCTTTTTTAAAATTTTCTTTTGGTTTAAATTATTAAATCGTCTGCAGTTTTAACTTCTTTTAACAAAGAATATTACATCGTCTGCGTTTTGATTTTTTTTTCGTTTGGCAGAAAAGTATTAATTGCGCCTGCTTAATTTTATTTATCTTCTACCAGAGAACAATAACATCGTCAGAGAGAAAAAAATGGATCGTATCTTTCGATATTTACATGCGATATTTGGTGTTCTATTATATGTATAGCTTAGGTATCTCTGTGAGCCATTAAATCTGTTTAAGGCTTAGGGTGATTGCGCATTTGAAGAACGTTTGCATCTAGAGCTAGCTGCCTTATAAAACTTAGATGGTAGAGAATGTTATTTAGTTATAATTAAAATTGATTAAGAGAGAAAGCTAATTATACTAATGGATTAAGTATTTAGAACGTTTTCTATATTTCAATTAATTTTAAAAATAAGCTTTCGTGGGCGGTGTTAGAGTTATGTTTTTATTTGAATTTACATTCAAATTATTTTTCAGTTTAGATAATTTTATTAAGCCTTTTCTCTTCGAGACCTATTTATTTAATAAATTATATACGTCAATTTATTTCAAGCGATCATATCAAGGAATATATTAATATTTATAGAAACGCGTCTATTAAATTAAATCTAAACATAGAACTTATCAAAAACATTTATTCATTTAAGCGAAGATGAGAAAATATTTCCCGAAGGCTATCTATGTTTATAGTGTGGCAGACGATGCATATTTTGCGCGCCAAAATTTAGTCACGTGATTCTAAATCTTATGGGAGCCTAATCGACGCATGGGAAAGGGGGTGGGGGGATCAAATTTTAGGCCTAAATTATTCATTTTTATTTAAATTGCACCAGGGCGTAGGCCTTCTTTGAAAATTAAAAACTATTTTTTTTTCGGGTTTTCTCGCCTTTTTCTATATTTGTTGTTTTTTTTTTCCTTTAAGCCAAACGAAGGGCATCTGGTCAAATTGGATTTGACAACGCTATTAAAATATTTATCTTATAAATTCTTTATGCCCTTTTTAAACTATATATTTTATTTAATATTTTCGAAAGCAGGAGAGAAAAAAATAACTAAAATATTTATATTGGGACCATTTCGACTTATTGTGCTCAACGTGGTTCGTAGACGCGTGGATTTGATGGAGTTATTTCTTTCAATAGGAAAGCTCTCATTGTACGTACGATCTGTTAGAAATTCATTGTTGCATAAACTCTTCAAACATTTTCAGAATTTTTAAGTGTCAACAGATGTAACCGTTTATCTAAACTCGGAGAAAAAATGCCATCTGTCAAATATGAACTGACAACTAGGCAAATCCTTGGAGCGCTTGTCTCCGAATAGAAAACTTAAGTTTGAACCCATCTTTAACATTTTCTCTAATGATTATTATGTGATTTACGAAGTGATAAACATTGTAAAAGAGGTGGTGTGTCCATAGTTTTGTACAATTTGTCTCTTGTTGCTGTTAACTTTCATACGGTGCGATATATATTGCCACGTGAAAAATTAGGAAAGACAAACTTCAGGATGACACAGCAATTTATTTAAGGCAAGAACAAACAATGGATGATAAACAAAATATTAGCAATGCGTTAAAAAATGAAACTGTTAATGAAATAATAAATAATTTTATACATAGCTCCTTCCCTATGAGAGCTGTGGTCCATTATTATTGTAGCTACTGACATGGATCTGACGTGCTTCTGCCAAGGATTCCATCGAAGTCTTGGAACTTTGTCCCTACTACCTTTGCGCCTTTTTTCTTGCGGCGTGAAGAGCGGCTTTGTCGTCGTATCGTCTATAGGGACATCGTCATCTGGGAGGGAATTCTTAGGTTGACACGGCGGTGGAATCCTGAAGTCAATCTTTGAAAATATAGATCACAGCACCCATGGCCTCTAGGTCTTCTCGGCGATCTTCAGTTTTGTCTTCCCTAATTTACCCAACATCTCCACCAAAATTCTACGTGGAAAATTAGGAAAGACAAACTTCGGGATGACACAGTACTTTATTTGGGGCAAGACAAACTATGAACGATAAAAAATAAAATAGAAAAAAGATCAGCAATGAGGGAAGTTTACAGAGTAGTAAAACATAAACATAAAAAATGATACTATGTTATTAAAATAATAAATACTTTGCTACAATATGGTTATCAATCCATAGACGTTACGTAATTATGAAATTTATATAAATTGATTTGTTTTCAACATAGGGTGTTATAAAATTATAAACTTTCTCGATCTGATTCACGATTAGGTTTATGTTTGAATAAAGAGAGAAAAAAAAAAACATTTTTATCTTATTCTGAATATTTGAAAATTTATAGACATCGTTTTAGAATATTTCGTATGGAAATATTTTATAAATAGGTGTGAAATATGTGTCGCGATATCTTCAATTTTCTAAAACTGAAACTCCCCCTTTATTATTAATAGCCAAACATACACACACAAAAAAGTATTATTTATTTTTTATCATCAAATCAGACGCGATATTCCCAAAAGGAATGCTTGCGTCAAGAAATAACACTAAATTCAGAAACTTATTTTACATTACATTACAACAATTGGTTGATTATAATGGTTGAAGAAAAGAAGAAAAGAAATAAAGGGACATTAAATTCATGCTTGATTTTATATATGAAAAACAAGACCAAGTGATAATTATATACAAGAGCTCCTTTTCAAACATAAGCTCATCTATAGCCATTGCTACTCTGGTTATCTACAAACAATGACACGCCTTGGTCACTCGATTAACGCGAACTTGAAGTAACCCAACTTCTTTGGTTCTTTTGCTGGCCTTCGTATTAGAATATTTCTACTTTATGTAAATAGATACTTTGCATTTATTTTATCTAAAAAGATACTTTGCATTTTTCTCTTTTTTTCCTTTATAAAAGGGGATGCTGCCTGTGCCGACAGAAGAGCTCGTGACTCGAGAAAAGCACGCCACTTGCTGATAGAATAAACATATCTTTATACAAGTCATTTAAAACTCAACGTCCAAATTTATTTCTGGAGTCTTCGGCTTGAAGCATTTTAAGGCGAGTTTCACAGTGCTAAAGACTTCTCGGGGTATATCTCCGCGACACTTCGTATGGAGGCTTTTTACACGAATACTTCGTATACGATTGCGATCATACGAAGGACAAGAGATTGTTATACGTAATTCCAACCATCTCGTTCAAATATAGTTGTACCTGAAATTCCACGAAATTGACATAAACGGTATGGTGTAAACTTTGGAAGGAATATAGAAATTTTTTAACGAAATAAATTCTTGGTCATATTCCTATGGTCCCTGGTTACTAGAGTCCCTGTGAAGATTTCTGATCGATCCGTATTTTCTGATCCTTGTGAGGCGATAGTACTCGGACATTTTTAGTGTTGGTTTAGCACCCGATAAAATGTATCTGTTGACAATAAACAATTTATTATTTTAAATGGTTTATTCGAATGTGTGTTAAGAATTGATCACGGCAATCTCCGCCAAAGTTTGAGGCAGACGAAACTCATAATTCCCGCGATAGCGCCTCCTAAGGGAGACATTTGGACGCGCGCGGAGTCAAATTTCAATAAAAGAAAAGTTGTTCGTCATCCACGTGTGGCTTGTTCAACATCTCTGATAGCTGGTAGAGGAAATGGGCCGTGATACTGTCGGCTGTGGATTTCCATTTGTTCTTCCTTAATGTCCATATGTTGGTGGTTTATTGCCAGTTACAACTTTTTAAAAAGAATATCGAAACGTTTAGTCTCTCTTCTTCCTCCTCTCTCTCTCTCTCCTCTCTCGCCTCCTGAGAAGTGCTCCTGGATCTACAGACCCGGCTGATTGGCGTCGGCCTTCATCCCGAGGCAATGAAACTGACCAGTCTGGTGAAGGCTACAAGTACCATCTTGGTCTTGAGGTGGGTAACGCAGCCATAACATCGACCTGCCGTGGGCGCCACCAATCGACATTGCATATATTATTTTTATATATGTATATTTTTATATATTTATTTTATTCATTATTATTTATCATTATTTATACATATTTGTATAATTTTCATTACATTTAACCTTATATAATCTTATATGAACATTGTAATAAAGTAGTTTCACTCTCTCTATAGCAAGTTGTTACTTATAAAACATAAAGAACGTCCATATATTATAAAAACAAATGAATAAAGCGCGGTTTTTATAAAACAACTTTCTACTGTTCTTACTTCCTTGGAAAAGTATTAAAAGGGCTTGGCACATCGGAAGACTATCGTAGTTTGATGGACAGAACCGCTGAAAGGTTCATCACTGATGAGTCGGGCTTTCCCAAACACTTTCCTATCACAATAAGGCACTGGTAAGTTTTTTTATTGAAATAATTTCACGTTAAATGGTTGTCAAATATTCCCAGTACATATGGTAATAAAGATTGCTGTTTGTAAGCATATACTCAATCTTGCGCTACTTTGCTTTATTCCTTCAAATAAAATCCTGTCCTTACTGCGATAAAAAAAATTATTGATAGGGCCTGGCTCACATCAGTGGTGGACCCTTCCAGCTTCCCCGGTTTGATATACCAAATTGTATTAGGCTGATCTACTTATATAGCCGGAAACTCGCAGGATTTCTCGATAAAGGCATTTAAGTAACCTATGGGTATAAGCTTTAGAGACGGTAGAATATAAACAACTAAATGAATAGGGCATTACTCTTCTTAAAATAATTAATAAATATCGAATTTTCATAGGCTTGAATAAAATGTCAGGGATGTCCTTTTTCAGCGTTCTCTAAATTTTTCTTCAAAACAACTTCCAATAACATGTTGATATGGGTCTATAAGTCAATGCTCCTATAAATCCTCCCTTTATCACAGCACGGCTAAATGATGGACCGCAAGAATTATTTCCCACAGAGTGAATAGGTCGATGTGATGGCTGGTGTTACCCAACTCAAGACCAAGATGGTACTTGTAGATGGTAGCCTTCGCCACACTGGTCATTGCCTCGGGATGGAGGCCGACGCCAAACAGCCAGGTCTGCAGATTCAGGGCACTTCGCAGGAGAGAAGAGAGACTAAACGTTTCGATATTCCTTTTTCAAAAGTTATACTGGAAATATTCAAACGACCAACATATGGACATTAAGGAAGAACAAGAGCTGGTAGGTTGGAATGGCTGTCCACTGTCGATGAGCCAGGATTTCTAAATATATTTTAAAAGGTGGTAATGATAGTAGGAATTTGTTATATATATTTTGGTGGTGTCTTGACCACTCCATGGAAAGGAGGATACCATTGCTCCGTTAGTCAGCCACATTTCAGAGTTCCCTGTTCACTGTTACCGTAGCGGCTCGGGGCTCACGACACCGTACTACAGGGCAGTCCCTTACTTGTGCTGCTTCTCTCGCCCGCCACGTAGAGGAGGACTTCTGGCAGGATATATATTTGTAAAACTAATGATAAATTGTATATTCTAATATGCTGATGGTCCATTATTGTCCTGTAAATGAGACATAGTTACATTTGGTTGCTCGCTACTTGTACAAGGACTTGTACAAGAATTGAGGAAACGAGGGAGAAGCAGCATTTGACTATGTCAAAGACGTGGGTCAATGCAGGCTCTCTTGGAATAACACCTCATTGTTTATTACAGGAAGGCTCCAGATCGGGTTACTTGTCGAATACAACTTTGTACATTGGCAGAACCCTGTTTAGTCAGTTACTGGCTTTGTTAGGTCGGCGAAACAGCACTTAGAAGGGCAAAAAGATTCCCTCTTCGGGGTTCGAGCTCGAACAGATACTAGTTGTTGAAAGCCATTTGTATTATTTTATTTGTAGTTTGATTTGTTTGTGTATATATTTTATAAAATATTTGATTTTATTATATGCTAATTATATATTTGATTTTTATTTGCTGGCGGATGTAATTTTTTTTTTTGAGAATTTCGTTGATTTGTTGTTTCGTTGTTTAGAAATATTCATTTTTTAGTTTTCTTATTTAATCGGTGTAGATAGTTTAATATTAGAAATAAATGTCTTTTAATTCAGCTGCTGTGTCGTTGTTGAGAAGTTTTAATTTAGGCTTCCTACCTGAAGTACATGTGACCCAACTCTTGAAGTTGCGTGCGTATTGCATTGGATCTACGCGGTGCGTAACACCAGTCTTCCCCTGTTTCATACGCATGTGAATGCGATATGTCAACCATATAAACCACATATGTGGAGGCTTGTTAAAAAAACATCATTACCCTTATACGACCCGAAAACTCTGAAAGAAAAATTTTCAATGCAACTTTTTCCGCATTCTTATTTTCCTCTAAGAAAAGAAATACGTCGAGATTTTCTAAGCTCGGTCGTTGTATTATAGATGGTCAGTAATTTTAAAATATATTCATTGAAGCAAATATTTTTTTTCTCTCGATAAATCTTTAATATACTAAAATATGGTTGGAGCGTTGGTTCCAATTTTGTGCGAAGGGTTTTTACCCCTTGCTGCACATTTCTTCTGCTTTACTTAGTTACCTTTAAACCCACTTTTGTCTGCAACCTTTGATTTTATTATTCCTTAACTACTGAGATTTTTATTATAAGAATTTACTATATGTAGGTAAATAGGTAAATATTTTAACAATAAAGCATCACAAATTATTTTTGTCGATTTAACAGTGGTGTGCGAAAGTTAAGGAGAACAAGCATTATATATATATTAGTAACGTTTTTGTGCTGAATGTTAAAATATGTTTTTTAATTGTTGAATTGAGTGTTTTGTTGTTTTATAATAATGAAGATTCAAATTACATTGTTGTTGTTTATTATCGTTTGTTTTTAAAAAAAAATACATTGCATGTGATGATAACAAAAATAACTTTTTAATTTAATATACAAAAATCGGTGTAAAAAAAACGAAATAATCAATTATAATATTCACAAACGTCACAATATATCTATTAATATGTACATATATATATAAAACAAGACGCCGCAACTATCTTTTTTTTTTTTTGCTTGACTAAGGAAGCTTTCGGGCAAGCCCTTTAGCAAACTAAAATATATAAACAAGGTAATGGGGAGAGATTATATAGCATTTTATAAATAAATTTATGTAAATATACGACATAATTATTTAGAAATTTACATAATTCAAACATTCTTAATTTCAAATACTAAAATTCTTATGTCCTATATTTACATATATTTATCTTTAATTAAAAAAGCATATATTGGATCAAAATATAATTTATTTTACCAATATTTCAGTTGGCTGAACGCCAACCTTTATCAAGGTATTACAACATATAATTAAACATATATAATATTATAAAATATTAACCTAATATTATATTATATAACATAATATTATAAATATTATATGTTATAATACCTTGGAAAAGGTTGACGTTCAGCCAACTGAAATATTGTAAAATATATTTTGATCCAATATATGCCTTTTAATTAAAGATTTATTTATGGATTGCTCTATTTTTAAAACGATATATTTCTTTAAAATGCTAAATAATATCTCCATTACCTTGGGTTTACACGTTTTAGTCAGCTGAAAAAAGGACTTGCCCGAAAGCTTCCTTTAATCAAATAAATACAGAGTTACGACGACTTATGATTTTTTTTTTTTTGATAATTTGTCGAATCAGCAATCCTGTGATAACAAACACTTTAATGATGATTTCAAAAAATATTACAGAGATTTTAAAGTGAAATGTGCATATATTTTATTCATTGAGCTAGTGATATGCAAACATCAAAGAAAGCATTTTCTAATTCTTAGTATATTCTGACACGTTTACGATGGAATTTTTGCAAATCATTCCATGAAGCGGAGGGTCGGTGGAAGAATGGTCTAAACCGTTGCTTTTCGACCGCTAAGACCCGGGTTCGATTCCACATTGGC
The DNA here is from genome assembly GCA_030710605.1 of Cordylochernes scorpioides. NCBI lineage: Eukaryota > Metazoa > Arthropoda > Arachnida > Pseudoscorpiones > Chernetidae > Cordylochernes > Cordylochernes scorpioides. The sequence continues at coordinate 84,880,087 of CP092868.1, forward strand.
CACTTTTTTTCTGATTGAAAAAAAAAAAAGCTCCAATGGCTCCGATTCTTGCAAAAGTCCAACCCCACGAGCGATTGAAAGTAACCAAACGGGCTCTGGCACATTTGTAAGTGCAAAGTCGAACTGCTTTTCACATGTGTAGCCATGTGGTGTACTTACAGTAAAAGCAGTCGCCTACTTCTACCCACCCATGATTATCATGGCCTGTACCAAGTGTACTAGGGATAGGCAAAAAAAAATCCATGAAGCATAACACATATTTGAACTATTGGCGCAAAATTTCCTATTTTTCCTTCTGCCCTGGACAATTTATTGGGAGGGCCTGGCATATCGGTGGTAAACCAACTTGAAAAAAAAGACAATTCCGTGCTTCTAGTATCCAATTTAATTACATGATGGTAGAGATCATGTCCCTGTATTTAATCGGTATAAACCCATTTGTATATTAGTTAAATTTATCAAAACATGTTTAAAATGATTCTTTAAAATCATTTTTTTCCCATAAATTTTACAAATATCGTTGTATAATTTGTTGATTTAAATTTATGATTTAATTAGGATTTTAAAATTTGAATTTTTTACCTTCAATTTTATATAGCACTTAAAGTCAGAATATAGAACTTTATCCCGGCACATGTCCGACGATGAAACACGAGGATTTCAAAACCGTAGTAGGGAACTTGTTTCGAATCCCCACAAATAAATATATCGGTGGGGTGCGTGCGTGTTGGTGTGGCTTGTGGAAAGGCCGCTGATAAAAAAAAATATTTTTTATAAAATAAATTTATTTATTTGAAGCCTGAAATAAAGAGAGGAAAGAAACAACGGCCGCTGGGAGAAAGCCTTGTTTGGTATAACAGCGCGTGTGTCAAGTGTCGCGGATGTCACACGAGGGCGAGGTGTTAACTCACGCGCTGGCTGAGACATGGCCACCATATATATATATACAGGTCTATTAGTATGAAACGCGAAAATGGGCGCCAGAGGCCGCTGTGCAACTTTATTTGAGCCGACGGTGGCCCTGTTGTAGGCGTTTTGTTCTTTGACTCACGTGGCATCAGCACGCATGCAGTTTTAGAAAAATTTCAAATCGTGAAAAATTTCTGGAGCCCGTGGAAAATGGCGATTTCCGAGCCAAAAAGTGCCATTTGCGGGAAGTTTTGTTGTTCGCCTTCAACTGGAAGAAAAGTGCCACTGAAGCCCACCGAATGCTCGAGGAAGTTTACAGCGACCACGCTCTGAGCAAATGGCAGTGTTACAGGTGGTTTCAAAAATTCCAAAGTTGCGATTTGAACTTGATAATGAACCACATGGAAAACGCCCCAAAAGTTCGAGGACGCTGAATTGCAAGCTTTGTTGGATGGAGGACAGTACCCAAATGCAGGAGAAACTCGCAAAACAGCTCCAGGTGTCTCAAGGTGCTGTTCTCTACGTTTAAACAGCCTCGAATGACCCAAAAGCTTTCCAGATGGGTCCCCACGAGTTTTAGCGAAAGGCAGCAATAACGGCGTCTGGTAATCTGCGAAGGGCTGCTCGCCATGCATGAAAAGAAGTCATTTTTGCACCGAATCGTAACTTCTGATGAGAAATGGATCCACTTCAGCAATCCTACGCGCCAAAAGTCGTGGGGCTGCCCGGCCAATATCCAAAACGGACGCCTAGGCCCAATCGCTTCGGAAAAAAGGCAATGCTTTGCATATGGTGGGACCAGACCGGCGTAGTATATTTCGAGCTCTGAAACCTGGCAAAATGGTCAATACTAGTCGCTACGAACCACAAATGCACAGTTGAGGAGAGGCGTTGAATGAAAAAAGACCGGAATGGCGTGAAAAGCACAACAACCTGATACTGCAGCATGAACAACGCTCCAGCCCACAACGCTACGGTGGTCAAAAACACTTAAAAAGACTTGGGCTGGGGACTCTAACCCCACCCGCTGTACTCACTAGACTTAGCCCGTCGGACTACCACCTTTTTACATATTTAGGCACGCCTAAAAACCAGGAATTTTCGAACTAAGACATACTCCGAAATGACTTGTTGACTGGTTCGACTCAAAAGGAATAGAAATTTTCAGACAAGGAATTCGAAAATTGCCTGAAAGTGGTCCGAGTGTATAGCTATCAGGGCAGTTACTTTGAATAAAAATCTTTTGATGTATGGAAGGTGACTTTTGAATTCACTGAAATTTTCGCGTTTCATACTAATAGAACCTGGTATATATGTAAAATTGTTGCAATGTGCCGACGTATGGATGAACTGGCAGTCGTGTACGTGAGGCGAGTGTTGATGATCTTCCCACACGCGGACAACATGAAGCTGAGGCAGGGCTGGATGTTAGCCGATCGGGGACAGCCCACGGGACAGAGGTAGAGGCCATGACACAAACTTGGATGCTATCTCCGAGACATGGAGAGAGAGACTGTGTGCGACAGACAAGCTGAAGCGAAACAGCGAGAGACACCTTCTAGAACCATCTGCTGACCCCGTGTCAAAACTTGTTTTGTTTTCAGGGGTCGTCTATAAGAGTCCCTGGGGGCGGCCCCACATGGGCGTTGGCATTTTCCTCCTCTCTCCCAGCTGACCGCTCTTTGGATCTTTATTTGGACGTCAACATTTTTATTTTACATACAAATATGGGTTTACAGGTATTATTAATAAGGATATGGCATATATTACAAAATATGGGGGTGGTATCAAATAGAACGGTGTACATTTTAATACGAGTTTTAAAATATACTATATTACCTGTCCAACCACTTACATTGGAGAAACCAGCAAAGCATTGAAAGAACGCATCAACCAACACAAATCAGTCTACGCATCCATAAAACATTATCTATCCTAGTAGACCATGCGCTAAACAATCAATCATATACCCGAATTTGACAAAGCATTCCATTTTATACCAGAATATTAAAGAAAAGCACTGCAGGTTATTTTTAGAAAGCTGGGGCCTCTATAAAAGATACAGAAAGCTAAATAGGAAAATCGACCTACCAGAAATTTATAGAGAATTTATATCTTCCTAAATTATTTATTTATATTTATTATTTTTTTATATATTTTTTATTTTTTTTATTATTTTTGTATATATTTATACTTGTAATATATTTTTATTTTTATTTATCAACACAACATATTGAATCATAATCCCTACACATTTTTATTTTCTAATATTTATCAACCTTTTCATTTATTTAATCAAATGGTTATTTAATTGTATACTATTTTAATTATTATTAAATATAACAATTATAAATATATTTTATATACAGTGAAATTTTCATCAGATAGTTTCTCTTACTTTGATCTTGTAAGCCTGAGTGGGTCACATGCCCACGAGATTTAGTTTAAATCAAAAGCCTTGATAAAGAGAGGCGTGTTGCCCCCAGAAATATTGGCTGTTTAATAAATTTAGATCCAATATGCTTATATTTATTTATATATATATTTATTTATTTTTTGTTGTTGTTATATATAGAAACACGGCTCATTTGAAGGATATGGTAAACAGCCCAAGTTCAAGCTGTGACGCAGCTAAGATTAGAAATAATCGGATTAAGTTTCGACGCCAAAAAAAAAAAAAACTATGAACAGAATTAAGAAGAATCTAAGCTTATGTCCATTGCTTCCTAAACACCCCTAAGATGCCTTCCATAGAAAATGCAGGGTATATAAGTAAACCAATCCAATAGTAGAGCGGTCTGGAGATTAATTTGGCGAAACCACTGAGAGGGTTCACCATTGATGAGTGAAGTCCTCTCATTCAATAACTATTATTATTGTAGTAAGGTCTGTAGAGATAATATTTGATGCTTTTATCAACAAAGAAACATATATTGATAAAAATAATTGTTACAAATTTTATCAATAGATACCAATTGAATATTTAAGAAAATTAATATTGATTATATATTTTGAAAATTATAAATTTATTTAATTATGTTAAACTGACAATTTCCAACTAGCAGACGTATATAATGAAAGTCCGTTGGATAAAGTGCATTGTGAGTGGCTGACAGAGACCATGTGACTACAACAACAGACGATAATTTAAGCCAATTGATGGCGCCCAAACGATATCGCCGAGCACGTTCTCCCATAATTCCTTGCGACACAAACAGCCCCTAACGACGCCATTTGCAATAAAATTATAAATTAAATTTATTTATCCAGCCTTTAAAACCTATATTTCTTCCTTTCTCTTTTTACTGGGTAAAATATTTACACGGGGATATAGTGGTTAAAAACAAATGGTAATGGAAAAATATATAGCCATTTTTAAAAGTTAACTTAAAAGTTATATATAAGATCGTACGTTATAATAGTCCTATATAACAGAAATATACGAATATGAGGGACCTCGGTGCACGTTGTCCGTGTGTGTACATAGGACGCGTGGAGCTGCTTTTTTTTTCAAAATCGTATATATAAAATATATGAATAATTTATATTCAGTTCCCATGGCAGAATTTAACTAGTGACTTCCCACTTCCGGTCAAACGATGCATTGCGCAATTAAAAATCTTGTTTACATATTTTATAGAAGACCATATAAAACTATGAAATTAGAAAATCTCGTATGTGAATTGTGCAGGGATAATTTTGAGTCAGAATTAACTCACTATATATTTACCTGCAATCATCTGTATGAAGAAAGGAAATTACTTTTTAATAATACGAGCGCTAATTATTTATTACTCTGCTGTTAGAAACGGTGAAAGTAGACAAAATAGATTTATACAGATTTTGTGAGAAGGCGAGAAGGATGAGAAATATGTGTAAATAGTTTTTTTTGTGCTCATGTTAAACTCAATTTTATATAGTACTTGATTTATGTCAATTAAAACCATTGCTATACTGGGAGAATCCTGTATGGGGCTTGATCCCTAATAATGGTTATTTTGTGTGTGTGTATGAAATATATGTCATATAATTTACTATTATATATGTTAGAGCATATAACGATATAAAACGAAAGAACAAACATTTCGATACACGATATCCGCTCTTAGCATATTTTATTCATATGGAATTTTGAAAAGGCAAATTTAAAAATTGATTTAGAAAATCACGACCAAGACACGAACCCTAAAACATACACAATCCTAATTCAGGAACTTTTCTGTACTTGGATTTTGCTTGATACGGATTTTTCTCTACTCTTCTCTCACTGAAAATATATTAATATAATTGTTAAAAATAATATATATTTATCTTTAAAAGAAACATACGCTTCCGAAATAATTCCAATTTCTTATACAGACTAATGTATCTCTAATATTGTCTTTTAAAAACTTATTTTCTTAAATTTCTATTATTACATTCACACGTGTTGATTATTTCCTTTATTTAATATTAACCAATAATGATAAGCAAAAAGCATAAACAGATGCATTGAAATATCAGAAACATACGAAACAATATGGACAAATACTACCCCATAGATGTTGGCAGTCTTCTATATATACCACAATAGTTCACGAATCTATTAAATTTAATTTGAAATCTCGAGATATCGTTCAACCAGCACCAATCATCCACCATGCACGTATATTTTCAAAATTTGTTTATAACACACAAATAATGTAATATATTTTCTCTCTCGAAATCATAAAATATGTAAAAAATAATTTGTATATAAAAAAAAATTTATCTTTAATTTATTAACGTGATAATCCTGTTGAAGGACTGACAAGTCCAAAAGCTTGAAAATAAAAGGTTTGCACAAGAAACTTAGCCCTTGAAGCGCTTTATTTATTATATTTAATATTTTAACGCAAAATATTATGTATATTTACAATATAAATTGATGTAATTTACCTATTTAGCATATTTTCATGACCCATTCAATCAAATATATGGATTTGTAGTTTACAAACAATCCTTCTCTCTACAAAATAATACTATGATTAGATTTTGAATGGTTCAAATACCATTTGGAAGGTAAATAGCTACATCCTCTCTTTATTTACAAATTATTTACTTAGAAGTAAATGGCTACAATTTAGATGATGTTGTAAATTGAGCTGAAATAATTACATTAGCCTAAATTGGCGGGAAAGTCCAAGTTACCAGCAGACAATGCCACCGCCGTTATTAGCATAATTCTAATGATGCAACTTAATTAATACCGTCTGCCTGAAATTATCGTCCAATCAAACCCTAATTAGCATTTTCATCCTTCGAATCGACTTTGGAAAAATGCGATTTTTGTTTCGCCTAATATTGTTCTTTTGTATGAAATGTAACGGGTGAATTGGCCACAAAAAATAACAACAACTTATAAATAATAATACTATTGAAACACGAAATATCTATACACTGGCAGTTTTAATAGAAAAGCCTAATTAAGCCTATTAATTAATTTTGAATCTTGTCTATCTCTTTTATCTAAAAATATCGTCTGCAAAGAATTCATTTTCCGCCATTTTCTTTTATCTTGCCTTTTTTTTATGTTGTTTCAAGTTTCGATCTTGTAATTATCATTTTTTGTGCGACATATCTTTAAAGTGAATGTTGAATGCATTTATGAGAACAGAATATATAAAATATAAAGATAGAGAGAGATCGCAATAGTACTTTAAAACGAATATAATCATATTCCATGTACATATTAAAATGAAATTTAAATAATTTAATTTTTTAAATGATTTCCTTTGATTAAATGTATAAAAAGTGTATTTTAATTGGTAGAGACATATTGAATTTGTTTTCAATTTATGCTGCTTCCTTCGAATATGATATAAGAATATATTAATGAAAAACAAAATAATAAAATTTAATTAAGACGAAGTGATCATCTTGAAGTAATAAGCTACATCTGTCAGATTAATTAACTATAGTTAGCGAAATTTCTAATTATTCCCAATTTTTATTCTTATTTATATTGATCACAGATAATTCTATTAAAATATATTCAGCATTTACTCTGTGTTTATAAATGTTGATTATGATGTGTTTTGAGGTCTATGAAATATTATGTCTCAATTGATCTCGATCTCTATTATAATTATTCATATATAAAACAATTAACGATAATCATATATATTTTAAACAAACAAAGTACCTATAATTATATAAATATGATTTTTTTTATCTCCACCGTACAAACAGGACAATAAAGAATGGTAAAATCGGACAGAAAATTAAACTGTATACCATGGTTTCTGGCTTTGACCCTCATGAATACATGAGCGGCTTCGATTTCATAACTTCCCACGTTAATTCATCCGATTTCCTATACGTATTGGATATATATTACAACACTGATTAGAATATTTTGAATATCCGAGGTGTTCATTTTGTACAATATTTATTTAGTATACGATTTTGATTTCTGATGAGATAATAGGAAAAATTGCGAAGTTGTGAGAAAATACCTGCATAGTATGTTTTATTAATACGTTTATTTTTAATTAACTACGCACGTCAATATGTATATATACCCGTGGTTTTATGTCTATTTAGTATTATACTTATGTACTGTGTGAGAAGAATAATATTATTTATCTCGTTCACAATTTGAAATAAATTATTTCTCTGCACTCTAGCCAATATGATTTGCTAAGTTAGTTTACATGGACTAAAGAATCTGTTCACGTGGGTGATTTATCTCCAGATCAATTTTAGAATTTAGCGAAGAAAGAATTAAAAGAGCAGACGAAACTCCACATTTGCCACCAAACGACATTTTGTGCGTTCTTCTGCTCGGTAATAGATTAGCTCAATCTATCAGAGTTTCGGCTGCCATATAATCCCACCCACACAATAGATTTTTTTTCTATCTTTTCAATTCTTTATTTTGTTTTAAATTTGTAATTTTATTTCTTTTTGTGTTTTCTTTAAATATATTATTATCTTTTGTGTTTACCTATGATACAGTCTTAAAATAACTTTTATTATTTTTTTTTTTTGAACACGCTCTCTTTTCTTTTCTTGCTATTTGAGAGGACTTATGTAAAATATTTCTTAGATTATTTTATAGATTATATATAGATATACTTACACACAATATGATATTTAAAAATTAATTCCCTGTTCTCTTATATAAAACATTTTAAAAATAATATATAGTATTTTTATATAATGATATTTTTTGAAGGAAAAACCTTTTCTGAGAAATAGAGAGAGATTGAGATTGAAACTGATTTATTATAATGTTTTTAAGATTATATAAGGTTAAATACAGAATTGAATAAATGTGAATAAATAAGATTATATAATGATAAATATATGATTAAATAAATGTAAATATATAAAATAATTGATATATATAAATATATGCAATGTCATCATTAGTGGCGCCCACCGCGGGGAAAACTCAGATTTTTATATTATATATTCATTTTTGTTGGAGGATATCAAAGTAGACACGACGTGTTTCTTTATTATATGTTATTATTGGAAGAGACCAAAGGTAGACATGACGTGTTCTTTATTTAAAAGGCTGCGGGCTTTCGGACAACGACATCCTTCATCAGGCCATTATGCGAATAAGGTATTCGCATAACAGCTTGTTAAAGGACGTCGTTGTCCGTAAGCTCGCAGCCTTTTAAATAAAGAACACGTCATGTCTACCTTTGATCTCTTCCAATAATAACATATTCTACGATTCCTTCTTTTGAAATTTAATTCTTGTTGATTTCTAAAAGGTAAAAAAAAATCATTTTTCACCTTTAGAATTTAATATGCATGCATCCGGCTTAAAATAATAGTTGTGTATTTCCAAATATTTATACTTGTATTATAATGTGGAGGTTGAATACTTATCTTATCTACAAGGTGAGTCCATAAATACCCCCCCCCCCCCCCCGAGAATATATGTTTGTACTATAAATAAAAATGATGTTAACAAAATAGAAGCTGTTTGCGCCTAGCTATGCAAAATAACTTGCCACAGGTTGCATTGTTCTATAATTATGTAAATTTTTATTGCTTCTAATTTAGGGAAATATATATGTATATAAAAAGAGTGGAAGTGATAATAAAGTTAAGTCAGTCAGCTAAAACCAGTGAGGCTGTTTGGTCCTTCTTTTATTTGAACAGCTTGCTGCTACATCGCATCTAGAGAAGGACAGATTCTCAGTAGTCAATCCGCCGGTCTGGTGTACAGTCCACATTAAGCTCTGCCAGATATCGTCAACACCTAAGACCAGACAAAAGGCTAAAAAGCTAGACGGAAGTCCGAGCTAACATTGTTAAAATCCAAGCTCCAACAGAACATTAAAAAACAAACTCCAATATAGCCTAAGTTATATTATTATGCATTTTGTTACGAATATTCGAAACTATTATAGACGCGTATAATTCTTTTAAAATTAAACAATTTCTACTGCCCTTACTGCAATGGAAAAATTAAAGCGAGGGCTCTTTTAATTTTTCCATTACAGTAAGGACAGTAGAAATTGTTTAGTTCTCAAAAGAATCATACGTGTCTACGAGACTCATAAAACAAAATGAAGTAGAAAACGAATATGAAATTTAGTTTTTAGACGTAGAAATTCTCCATTTGGGATTATAACGTATCTTAGGTGCACTGCTATATACCGGGCTATGGGGGTGTTATAGAAAGACAAGAGTATCTTCCGACCGAATGGATTTCACGCACCAACCAAGATGTCCTGTGTCCATTATTCGGTGGCGGTGGCCATGTCATCTTATGATAGATGATGATATCTTTTCCCTGCCTTCACATGCAAATTCTGAACCAAACGATACTCGGACTGATTGAATTCCCGCCAAACAATCTCTGTCAGACGACCAATATATACTCGCATAGCACCAATATCTGGATCATATTCCATCCGGTGATTGTCTCGGATGGTATCATCTTCTTTGGCTTATGATTGGATCAAATGATGTCCGGTACTTTCTCTATAGACGATTGTTTTATTGATCGTCTGCTTTATCTCCACGTCATGTGGTGGATATATGTAGATAGGAAATAAAAGTTGCATAGAAGTGCTCATCTGTCAGGAGCTATATGCAACAGAGAATAGCAATGGATAAAATATGAATATCATGTTAACTACACAAATTTAAAAAAGTGATGATACTTCTCTTGACATAAATAGTTTGTAATGCCACTATATATGACAAACACGTTTTTTTTATAATTGAGATAAGCACTTTCAATTCAATCTCATTGATAGTTTTTAATTTGCCAGAATGTTTCTACTCGAACATCTCACTAAGCAGCTTACCAACTAATTCACTAGAGATCATATTAAAGAATATAAAAAAGTTAAGTTTTCCAGATTCTGTATTTGTGATTATGTGTATCCTTTTTAATGTGACAATGCATCTTCATTAACGTGACAATGTGTCCTTTTGTCGTGAAAATATGTTCTATTTGATGTGAAATTGTGTCTCCTTCAACGAGACGGTGTGTCTTTAACGTGACATTGTGACCTCTTTGACGTGAAAAATGAATCCTCTTTAACGTGACAATGTGTCCTTTTTAACGTGACAATATGGCCTTTTGTCTTGAAAATATGTTCTATTTGATGTGACAATATGTCTTCTTTAAAGTGAGCTTATTTCCTTTTTAACGTGACATTGTGTCCTTTTTTTTTTATCGTGACACTGCATTCTCTTGGATAAAACAATGTGTATATACTCACTATCTGACGTGACATGTGTCCTCTTTAATGTGACCATGTGTCTGTTCTCCATATCCTGGCCATGTGTTTGACCTGTTGCGGTATGTACAGGGCGGAGAGGTGCTACCGCTGTGTGGTGATCCACGAGAAACACGTCAACGTTCTCCAGTACAAGGAAAGTAAGTATCACATGAACATTATCTGCCATGTTAAAAACTGACACGACACGTCAAGCACACAAAATATAATCTTAAATAATAATTTATAAATTGCCAAAACAAACGTTCCGCTATCTTTTAGTGAACGACGCCTGTATTGTAAACCTGGAACATAGTTTCATCAGTAGAGCAATCTGACTTTGTCTTCGGCCATTATACCTTCAATCTGGAAGTACTTTGATGAACCTATCCTTTTATTTTATTCCTTTGTAAATGTCTACATCTTACTCCATTCGGCACACAACAACGTGCTGCTAACAAACATAGAAATAAAACACATTTTCAGGTCCTCCCTCACTGATTATATTAACATTTTATAAGGAAACTTCTCTAGAACTCAGAATTGTTGCGTTCTCTCCTAATTTGGTTAATGGACAATTTCGACACACTATTTATACATATTTAGTAGTCTTTTTATATTGTAGTTTATTTGTTAAACATATATTATAAATGAAAACACCAAAACGCGAATGTTTCTTTTCACAAATAAATCAAACTTCTACTGTCCTTACTGCGATGATAAAATATTGGGAGGGCTTGGCTCATCAGTGGTGAACCCTCCCAGTGGTTTCGCCAATTTAATTCTTTAGAGCTCTAATATTGTATCGGATTATTCTGCTTTTATATTAACACTGAAGGGTGGAATCTTAGAAATGGTATTTAAGCAAACTATGGACATAAGCTTTAACGACAGTAGAATTACATTTAAATATTTGCATCAAGCAATGCTCTTCCGCGAACAATCATGACAAGGCCAGTTAGGCATAAATTAATACATAGCAATAACCTGCCATCTATATATATAAAAGAAAACACCAAAACGCGAATGTTTCTTTTCACAAATAAATCAAACTTCTACTGTCCTTACTTGATTTTTTTGTGAAAAGACACATTCAGGTTTTTGGTGTTTTCATTTATATTATATAGATGGCGCGTTATTTCTATGTCAAACATATATTATTCTATATACAGTTACGAGCGTCATGCGTTCTTAATAATTTTTCATCTCTGTCACCGTTTGCTTTTTTTTTTTAAATGGCGCTCTCCTATTGGTTGGCTACGATCACGCCACCTTTGCGCCCCCCCCCCCATCTTGCCCCCCCCCCCCCCACTCGCCTTTTCTTTTTTGTAACTATTGTGTTGGAGCGGGGTCGCCCTTAAATAAATGCATATATTAGTTAATAACTAAATGGAATCCTCTCTTTCTTTTCCCAGTAAGAGACGCCTACGGAAGCCAACAGTACATAAAAAGATAAAGCACATAGGCTATAGTTATTAACTAACATATGCATTTATATAAGGCGCCAATTTATAATTGTAACAAATAGTATTTGAATCAAAACATTCAATCGGGTAAAACACGGGCGTTGCCCGGGTCATTCGGCTAGTAATATTATATAAGAGACAAATATGAGTAATCCCCCCCTTGTGCAGCAACGTCTATAATTTCTCCAATGTCGACATACATTTGTTGAAGAGATTGTAAAAGCTGTGGTCGAGACTCATTCATCCTGACACCCATTCCATTTAGATGATAGATAGGCGAAGTCATCTCTAACCATACTACACTCAGTACCGACCTGAGATTGGGACATATGTCCGAAGAGAACGTTTTAACACCATTCCAGGCAGATTTGAGGGGAGACGTTTTAGAAGATCACAAAGGTCAGGGCGACCGTATGAAACTGACGTAACAATACGATAGCTCTTCGACAGATGTCATGATCTATCATAGCAGCATGGAATAGATCACAATCCCATTTAGGTAAGGACGAAGAATAAACTCTCTCTCTCTTATTACAGAACATCCAAACAAAATCTAGAACATTTATTCACCTGATCCAAGGGAAATTCACTTTTGTACTATTTTATACATGATTGGCGTTCTCACGTCCTTCCGGCCTAAATACCTGTTTCGTGGTTTTTCAAGATGACCCAAAGACCACTCTATTTTGGTCTTGAGTACAGCTTTCACTACGCTGACGAGGGCCAACAGCCCGAAACACGTACGTGGTTAGCTTTTCTTGATTAATAAAGAAACGGCATTTAAACCAACTCTGAAATAATTAAAACTCAACGATTAGTTGAGATATTTATTTCGATGGCGCAAGCCATCAGTAACCTTTAGTTGCACGATCAGGAAATGCCCTTTTTCTTAAAATATCAAGAACAGATTATGTGTTTAATATTCAGTATTTAGTTTAGTTTATATTCAGTATATATTATTTAGTTTAGTACTTATATATTTGGACTGTGTGTGTACTTACCACTTCTTTCTAGGTATGTAAATAATCTGTGTTCTAATGGAGACTTAGATATTTTATCGATCTCATTGATTCTCTGGTGTGTATTCCTCCTGTACACGGCGTTGCCTGAATACGTGACATAATTAAGACACCATATACATCTAAATATCACACATTGTGAAGCTTGCCCGTTTTACTCGGGACAATGGCTCTACCTAAACTTCCTGCTCACACTACTTATTTGTAGGTTCTTTAAAAATAGACACTTCGGCCAGTTAAATTTTTTATTTTTCAACGTTCAACAAAAATCTTCGTCAGGAGAAATAAGTAGAGCATTTGGCAAGGCGTTAAAAATTGTTCTTAATGGTAAGAAGACAAAAGAATTTTGTTGAAACGTGAGAAAAAAAATTCTAACTGGCCGACGTGTCTATTTGTTGAAGAACTATGAATGCCAGACAACTATCTTAAATATTATTTGTAGGTGTCTGGTTCGAATCCTTACCCTGATAAACAACAAGAGGCTTTCTTTTTCACACTCTCTAATAGGTTGTAAGTGTAGTTTGACATGACGCCGGTAGATGGCGTCACGGAGCAGTCACGCGATGGTCACGTGGACCGCGGGTTAGTTGGTTTTTCCGCAGAGAGATGGCGGCACATGTCCAACTCCAAGGAACTCACGTGTATGAACGGTCCACAACACCGGTACCACAAGCTATTACATACCTACATTTTATTACATACATTCTCTATTCGCAACAATTAAATACTTCCATATAGAGAAATTAAACGACAATATAGAGAAGGCAAGCAATACACATAGCGCACTATTTATGATGGTCATTTCATATATAAAACTATTCCTCTTTTAAAATGAAAGACGAAATTTTCTAAAATTGGTGAACTGACTGCGAAAAAGAATTGTGAAGGCATTACTCATCAGTGGTGAACCCTTTCTAAGCGATTTGTTAATTAAAAATAAAAAACTCATTAGTTGATTTTATTACATATATAAATTTATATGTTAAAAAATAGAAAGCCATTTCTTTCTGATTTCTCAGGAAGCCTCTAGGACCATATTTTTGGTAGTAGAAGTACAGCCTTCATCACGCTGACGAGGGTCAAAAACCCGAAACGCGTACATGGTGTGCTTTTCTTGATTTATCAAGAAATTGGGTTGGCTCAATATCATGAAACAAATTAAATCAACGTTTAGTTGATTTTTGTTCCACTAGATGGCGCTCTGCCATCTAAAAATGTTCATGCGAGAGGTCAGAATATGCCCTTTTGTTTTTAATATCTTCACCCGACCATTTTTTTATATTTTTATTATTTTTCCTATATAGAGAGTAAAGGTAAAAAATTGGCGAAACACGCCACTTACCGAGTAAACTCGAACTACAGGGTAACACCAGAAGAACTGCTTGTTGCCTGTGGGCGCCCCCTGTCAACAAGAAAAGTAACTAATACAAAAACAGAATTAATATAATTACCAACTTTCCACAATAATTATTTTTTTCGTTCTAATAGCAAGTTATCGCGTGGTAAAATATCACTATAGATTTATAATGTCAGATAAGATCGCCCGGTTTATTGCCGGAACACACCTCTATGATAGGGAAAAGAAAATCAATAAAAACCATCCGAGCCGTAATCTCCGAGCAGAAGATTATCCTTGTCATTAGGAAGAGAAGCTTTCGGCACTAAATTGGAGGATTTTCCTCATATAAATTTCAATCTCTCTGTGACTATGTCATCATCTTTGCTCTACCGCTGGTTTCCTTCTATTTGTACACTCTAAGTTTCTATTTTCTAATTTGGTAAAATGTAGTATAGGATATGGGAGAATTAAATAACGAATGTTTCTTTTACACATAAAACAAACTTACACTGTCCTTACGGCAATGAATTCGTGATTTATAATGTTTTCATCCCTTGTTTATAGATGGCGCGTTATGGTCTTATAATTAATTTTGCCTAACTGCTTTGTCCTTATTTTTTGCGGATGAGCATTGCTCGATGCAAGTATTTATATGTAATTCTACTGTTCTAAAAGCTTATGTCCATAGTTTTCTGAAATACCATTTCTGAGATTCCACACTTCAGTGTATCATATATAAACAGAATCGTCCGATACAAAAACTTACCTGTTAGCATGTAGAAGGCGGAATAAATTGTTACGTCCGATACAAAACAGAAGCGGTCTGGTAAATTAACATAACCGCTAAGAGGGTTTACCCACTGATGAGCCAAGCCCTCTTCCAATGTATTTTTATTGCAGTAAAAACAGTAGAAGTTTGTTTTATGAAGGAAACATTTGTCCATTTCTTGTTTATACATGGCCTGTTATTGCCTAATCAAATGTAGTATAATTATCATGTGCTATTCGAGTTTTATCTAAATCTCCAA